>OW443326.2:7517500-8767500 GCA_937001555.2 Hypsopygia costalis | reverse complement strand
GTTCAATGTCATTTCCGTGAACAAGAATGTTTGATTTTTTATTTCTGTTTCAAAATAATATTTTTTGTTTTATTTTGTCATGGTATAATTATTACTGATAAAACTTTTAAGTTACATGTGTTAAACTCATGTCTTTATATTAATTATTAATTAATGATCAGTTCCATCATTTCAGTGAACACATGCGCCACTTCTGTGATTATAATATTTGTTTATATTTTGCAAGACATGAATCTTTAAAACCTATAAAATCCTGATTTTTATTTTTGTAATTAAAAAAATGTTGTTCTGTATAATGACCCATATACCCCGAACTAGGTCCCACATAAATTTGGAAAAAAAAATCAACGCTACGGGTAGGAAAACATAAAATGATTGATTGTTCACTCACTGATTGTAATATATGACGCTAATTAGTACATTATAGCCACAAAAAAATATAAAATAAAAACGTTTTAACAAAAAAATTAAACCGCCGAAAAAACTGAAAAGCAAAATAATAATAAACTTTGTTTTTATAGACCTTATGACATTAATAACTAAGTTCTTAAACTAATTTAAGGACACCTAAGTAATTTTGAGTCGGCGCCAAACAATCAATGAACAAAGATCACAAAATTACTTACCTCAAATTTAAAGAAATAACCAAATCAAATCAAAAATGCAATGTGAAATCTCCAGCTATAAACAATAATATTCCAAAATATGCGTGTTTGTATGTAGGTACATATGGTTTTCATTAACCTGTACTTACGTAAATATATTTGGGTGAATCAAAAAGCATATAGGTAGTTCGATTATCCGAAAATATCGGTTATCCGAACGTCCCCCAATTAGTTCGGATAATCGACGCTCTACTGTATAAATCTTTTAAACCTCATGTTTGTACTTCATTCTTGATACTTAGACTCGCACGAAGTGCTAAGGTATCAAAATACCTATGCGCGCGATCATACGGTCAATGGTCATAGAATACAGCGAATTTTTAATTTGTGAGTGAGGGCCTCAAAACATTTAGAACAAACAATACATTTTTTTTTTTTAATTTGTCTCCCTAAAACTATCGAACATATTATATTATAAAATGTAAACACTATCTTTAAATTCGTTGAATAACGATAATTGGTGTGGTAGTTTTTGTGAAAATTAATATTTCGCTAGGTAAGTTCTTTAGCACTCGGGAACACTCAGTTTATCTCTTTTTTACTATGTCGGATCAGATGGCAGACAAGTACACGCCCGCCTGATGCAAAGCGGTGACCGTAGAGTATAGACGCTTGTAAATATCCAATTTTATTAATAGTTTCTCTCGCGCGCCATCCCCGTTGCCATTGTAACAACTACTTCCTACTTTTCGTCCAACAAACTTATCGAAATTATAATTTGACGCTATAATTTTTCCTGGTCATTGATATTTGAGACTTATAGTGACATCTATAAATTATATTTCAAAACTAGGCACATGCACAAGAAGCACTTTCATAAAGTAAAATAGCACTGAAGTTTTGAATATGTACTAGTTCTCCCTATTATTACCAGATGGAGCTATGCCACTAAAACTTTTTTCAACTTTTGTAACAACCGATTGGAATTACAAGTATATAAATTGCAATTTAAACATTTATTTATCTAAATAAGTTTTAACTAAAAAAACATCTTACAAACAAATATATATAGTTTAACAAGCCCGGGAAGCAGTAAGAAGACAAAATCATACTAGTGTTACAATTTTATAATAGATGGCGTGGCTAACGTAATTTCTGACTTAATTACTCTGTTTAGTTTCGAGACTTTGGAAGCAAACTTTGAAACTCTGCTTGGAAACGCTAAATTTACTTGCTTATTTATTATATTATTATACAGTGTGAATATTAATGAAACTAGAGCCTTTTTATCGATGGGAATAATATATAATACAAAATAAATTATTTTAAGAATCTAGTTATTAAGACTCCATTAAATTACATTGTGTGGATCTGTGGATCCTCTGAGAACAAAATGTTAACAATTTTTTTTTAAATAAGTGGTATATTATGTTAATTTTAAGTCAACATCCAGGTCCAAGGAGACTATTTCTAGAGTTGTTCAAGATTTTTAAACAGCAACGCATGAGTGATGCCTCTGGTGTTACATTCGTCCATAGGCTACGATGGCCCTAGTAGCATAAAAATGATCTAGAATAAAAGGCATAACTAATAAAATGAAAAATAATTGCTAAAAATAATGTAAATTAGGGTGTGGTCATTTTATTCTCAAGTATATTTTATGGTAGAAGCTTTTCATTAATTGTCAAATTTGTTAATTTTAAAATATTTTTTATTCATTTTAATTACATAGGAGATTAACCACGGACAGTACTCTTAGCTTTTTAGTTGTGTCTTTCTTGTTGGAAAGAAATACTGTCAAACTTCTAAAATTTTACAGTAGGTTACATTTATTTATTACGTTTATTTATTTATTTTAGCACATTGATTTTACAGTAGGTTACGGGGATAAGTTTGTCAGAATTTTTTAGTGTTCCTATGATGTAGTAGGTAGAGGGATAGTTTAATATTGTCTCAATAAGTAATCAATCATTTATGTAATTCGTCACTCGTAGTCTTCAAACAAAGTATGTTCTTCCCTTGACACCTAAATCATGTGACTACTGTCAATTTTTGAGAACATACAACATTTAGGCAACTGACGTTTCGACCAGGGGCCTACCGTCGAAGCTGAAGCCGATTACCTTCGAATATCTATATTCGAAAAATAGATCTTACGTTTAAGTTATTGCCAAACACCTTCAGCTTAGTCCGTAGAGCTCCATCGTTTCTACGAATTAAGCTAAACACAAGTAGCATAAATCGAAGTTGAAGTTTGATTTTCGCAATCAAAAATACAATTTATTTAAACGCAAACTATGTGACTGGCTAAAGAAATACAATTTTTATAATATTAAAGATTTGACCGAAAATATAAAAAATAAATCAGAATGTACCTTTATGAATATTTGTATGTTTTAAATTTCAATATATTATTGACGAATGGTGTATATATAATTAATTGGAGATATATGTTTTAGTGACTACATTCTTAAATTATTGACAATGTCGACACCAATGCTCGTGGGTTCGATTCCCACATAGGACAAACATTTATGTGCATGAACATGTCTGTTTGTCTTAGTTTGGGTGTTTTCTATGTATAATAAGTATGTATTTACAAAAAAAAAAAAATGTATTTACGTATGTTTATTAGTTGTCTAGTACCCATAACACAAGCTTCGCTTACTTTGGGGCTAGATGGCGCTGTGTAATTTGTGTGACAATATTTATTTATTTATTTATTTATAATGTCAAATGTCATAATCAACATAATTTTGCATGCTAAATTTTATTAGCTAAACATGCGCACATTTCACGATGTACCTTTATATCATGTTTTAAGCAATAAATGAATTGTATTGTATTGTATTGTAAAAAATCCGATGGTAATCAGCTCCAGTTTCGGCAGTAGGGTCCCAGGTTGCACCGGCCGTGGTCCCAGCTCAGACCAAATAAAAAGGTTTTTATTTGGTCTGAGGGTCACAGGCTGTGTCACTCACATCTGGTGTCACTGTGTCTCCGTTGTCTAGATCGATGCATCTTCATCTTGTAAAAAGGTACTTGGATATCGAACAACACGGGGGTAGCCCCGTGTTGTTCGATATCCAAGTACCGTGACATACTACACTCATGACATCCATATTCTTCGAAATAACCGGCTAATTCCCGTTCTTATATTTCATAAATCATGCAACGCGAAAGTATAGAAGTTATTACGGATCGTAGGTCAATAGTCCGGTCGGACACAATACTTTTTAACATTTAACAATGGCTCTAGTTTTGTTCTAATTTACATTGTGTACTTTATGGATACTCACACTTTATATAAGTCTATGGAAATATTACTAAGATCATTCAAAATATGAGTCCGAGAAAATTTATATAATTCGTGTAGTTTTGTAAATTATTGCCGTATGGTGTTCAGAAGAACCTACTAAAAATCTAAAAAAAAGGCAAGGGTCGGAGTGTGATGACCGATGAGTGTATAGAGGCAGCTTTTTTAAAATTTTAGGTCATATCATTAATACGTAAGTGAATAGTGAACGTAAGAAAGACTTGTGACTTAAGATTAGTTATGACTTAAGACTGAAAGTTTTACGTAATATTTTCTACTACTTTGGTCATGTTAATTTTTACTCTACGATCTACGAATAGAGTTAATAGAAAGATAAAAATAGTGGACGATGATGAGGTTGAAAGGTCTGATGAAATGACTTGGTTCCTTGGACGATGGAAAGGGTGTCTATGCGTATATAGGATGCCCTACCGTATACTTAAACTTTTTTAAGATTCGTCGTGAGGAATTAAACTTATTTGGCAAGAGTAAAACAGAGCCATCTCTTTAGACTTTTATTACCTTATTTGGCATATTGCTGTCTCTCACGTTGCTAATAGGAGAAGTCAAATTCATAAACCTTCTTACTCCTACTAATTTCTTCTGATTTAATTCGTTGTGAATTCCAAGGCAGACGTAGTTTTACCCCCGTGACTGCAATGGACTTCACTGTTTATTGCCTTTTTTTGGCGGTCGCCGCTGTTAATCCTGGCTACACAGGAGACACAGTGGTGGGAATGTGTAGGGCCCCCGTCCCGCTATTATGAGAGTAAAACAGAATTGACTTAAATGAGATATGGTTTCAACACAGTGGCGCCATCTGTGAACGCACTTGAAACAATAACATTTTTACAAACCAATTTCTCAAGTCGCAATAACTCTCGTTTTAGAAAAAAACTGACCGCTAAGAAGTTGCTATTATTAACCCTTGACTTACATAGCGGGGTAAATGTTTAACGCAGTCGTGCATTTTGTTTGTATTTCTTACCTTTTGCGTTAGCTACCGGCACGGCTAGTTCTCTCTCTCGTGTTTGAGAAAGACTTAAATGGAATATGGTTTCATCTGGATGGCGCTATATGTCACACCGCACCTGAAACAATTATTTCCGAACAAACCCGTTTTTAAGGACGTGTTACTTTCGTTGTAAAGTAAAACTGACCGCCAAGATGTTAACCCTTAACTAACATATGGGGAAAGTTTTAACACCATTCGTGCATTTTTGTTTGTATTTCTTAAACCTTTTGCGTTAGCTACCGACGCGGTTAGTTATTATCAGCCAAACACATACATTAGAAGCAGGCCGACAAGCAGCATGAACCGTTGGATAATTTTCGCGCTATCAGCCTATGAGGTCTTTCTTGGCAGAAAGAATGTTTCCCTAAAGAAAGTCATGAGAACTTTTGTTTGATGACAGAATTTATTCATAAGCTTCATTTCTTTTCTTTTTAGCATGTTTTGTTTGAGTTCCTAATAATATATTTAGATTGTAACTAAAAAAGTTTTTATAAAGTATTATGTACAGTTTTTATCTATTTAAATAAATGTTTAGGGGTGTAAGTGGCTCATCCAGTCTTTACAGCCAAAACCAACCTCATCATCATCATCAGGTCCATTTTAGTCTCCACTACAGGAGCACGACCCTCTCTCGTCCGTCCTAGACGGAAGGAGGATTTGGCCTACACTCCCCACGCTAGCCATACGGGTTGGGGAGGCCTGATCAATATTTGATAATGTATTTCCCTTAGTCGCCTTGTACGACATCCACGGGTAGTAACGGAGTGATTCTATTCTAGTCTGCCGGAAACCACACGGCCAAACTAACCTCACCTGCAACTTGCAGGTGAGGCATTACTTGCAGGCTGCAAGTAATGCACTCTGCCGATTAGCGAGAGGCTCTGACGAAAGAGGGTATAGCGTATTTGTAAGCTGCCCGACTGGAGAAGAACCTCAACCTCACAGAATGCCGCAGACAAATAATAATTCCATTGAGGGTTGTTGTGTTCCTGCGAGTGAGTGAGGTCACTAGAAAGGAAGGAGTTGCAGCTATGACAGTGGCAGCGCGCGAGTGTTAATTCATGTTGCTAACATTAATATGGCTATAGTAACCGGTTCACATCAGGCGGGATTCACGCATGCTTATCTGCCACCCGATATGGTATAAAAAAATAAATACTTATTAATTTTTTTTTCAACGTAAAAATGTAATCAAGTCATCCTACAATCAGTACTTTATAAGATGTAACTATAAAATTAGGGTATATTTTTACCCCACGATGTGGGTTGTGTAACAAAAAGACACCATGTTAGTTGCGGGTTAACTTGTTTGGACTATTTTCTCTGGGGTGTTCGTTAAGTTACTCTTAACTAGATTAATAGTCACGCGGCATGTCAACTAAATATTATTACTTAGTTGTAATTGTAACCACAGTATAAGTAATAGTGGTACTACGTATGGCCCTCCCTGCCGCCCTCTCGTATCAACCTCACCTCCCCTCTGAGACGAATCTGGAATAGAACGCACGCACACACGCTCATTCACGCTTGGCACAGATGGCATTGTTTACTCCCCCTCTTAGCAATGTGAGAGACAGCAATATGGCAAATAAGGCATTATAAGCCTAAAGAGATGGCTAGTCAAGTGAAACTTAACTACCGTGCACCACGAATTTTAACTATGTAAAACTATTGGGGACCTGAGACTATTGAAAATATTGAATACTTTAACTCGCTCTAGCACATTTAGTCGTGAAATCCACAAACTGAATAAGGTAATAAAATTTTCGGCTATAACATCGGTGAAATCGTGGCATTGCACGTAATTTACGAGAAATGTCAAATTACTGGTAATACATAAAATCGTTGTTGAATATGAAGTGCAAGGGCACACAAAACAGTTACAACACCACAGCTTGGTACAGACAGGGTAAAGTTTTATCCACTTAATCGATTCAGGTGTCGCTTTGCGGAAGTCAAATTGACATACAATAATGATCTACACTATTTTGCGTGCATCCTGCATATTTTGGGATGCATGTGGCGTTGGAGAGACTTTATTAGCTCCTCGAAGTACTAGCTTACTCTGTAGATACAGTAATATTAGTAGTAGTTGACATAAACTAACCGGTGACGGAAGCACCTAAATTGTCGGTAATTTTTCTCCTCAACTATTACGAAAGATGATTCCCTTCAATTAACAATAACACTTCCCTTGAGGGTTGTTGAGTTCCTGCGATTGAATGAGGTTACCAGAGAGAAAGGAGTAGCTGCGTTGGCAGCGGGATTGCGGCGGCGCGCGAGCAATGTTTCTTGTTGCGAGCGTTAATATGCCTACGGTAACCGCTTCAAATCAGGCGGCCGTATGATTGACTACCCGACGTAGTACGAAAAAAAATTTTGAAAAGTGCATCTCACCTTTTAACAAGCTGTGTCTACGCCTACGTGTATATATATATATTTGTCGATAATAAAATTCGGTGCTCACTTCTTGACAGTACTTTTATATATACGCTTGTATGTATGTCTGTTTATGTTTGTATTTTTAGCGGTATAAAGCCGTTTGAAATTTATGCATTGTTTTTCTAATAAAAACTCTTTCAAGTCTTTTGAAGAACCTTTTCGTAAATGTCTACATGGAATTTGTTCCACTAAATATTAATTCAAGGAAGGAGCAACATCAGGAATTGGGAACATTCCAAAAGAGCCTTTAATCTATATCATTTTCCTGTATCTACCCACTCCTATAGGCTTTCCCTCGACATGCCATACTCTAATGCTAAACTCCAAAGCTTCCTATTCCTACTAATTTCTTCTGAGTTTCAAGACGGCCGTTATTTTAACCCCGGGACTGCAATTGATGCCTTTTTAGTGGTTGCCGCTGTTAATTGAGGCTAAATAGGAGACACAGTGATGGGAATGTAAGGACCCCGTACCTTTAAAAAAATATGCCATACTCTACATATGCCACAGGATATTCCACTATTATATGTAATATCTAGTAATGTTCCAGTATACACATATATGATCGAGGATTCCAGTGTAGCCTTTGAAGTTAACCGTCCATCTGCAACGAAGTCAAGTCGAAGGACTTTTCTTCCCTTCATAAATTCAGTGGATGTTACCGACCTAGCTGGTCTGTGTTACCGACCCACTGCTATTTCAGTTTGCTGAATTTTGCCGATCCATCGTATTTCCTTGTTCCTGACTCGGTTCTGCAGACTCTAAGGGAGCATGTCCACTGATGCAGAGCTGGGTGTCATTGAGCTGTGTTTTCATAGAATTCTCATCGTAACCGAAGTGCAAGTTATGAAATGCATGAAAACATAGCTCGTCTCTGCCTCAGTGGAAACACACATTAATATATGGAGATTGCAGGGAACAATGCTTTGGTTAGATATTGTAAAACTTTGTATGTAAAACGTTGATTGTAGTAACTCTAGTTATCTAGTATACACACGCGTAATCTGTACTTGATCACTTTGTGCATACAAAAATCTATAACGCACCGAAGCGAATTACACATATGAAAGAGGAATCTGTGCGGATTATATAAATCTGTCGTAGATGTAAAGCAATCATTTCGTAAAAGTTATAAAACTTTTATAGGATGTCCGGGAAGCAGTGAGCAGGGTTCCGTCTTAGGGCCCAAGAGGGCATGCTGCTATTAGCAACGGCGATCGATGATGATTTAGCTGTTTTTCGGAAACTAGCTAGATGCAGCGACCGAACGCAGTGCACACATCGCGGTAATCGAGTTGCTCAACACAGCGGCTGAACGCTACCGCTATTTTTGCATACAACCCCTTGCAGACATTTCCTTATATATTGCTGTAATAAATGTCTCATGAAATTTCTTTTCATTTGCAGGCTATGCATTCGGCATTTTGTAGAATGCCTAGGCAATGTTGAAATAAATTATTTTATAATATTATGTTTGTGATTTAAGCTATAATCTTACCTTTTATATAATAATAATATCTTTTGTAAGTTTTGCGAATTAACTTGTTTGGACAATTTTCTAAAAAGTATGGTCTACGTATATCGCCCTGAGACAATTCAGGAAGTGTAGAAACTCTGAGAAGATTGAAGTTTTCAGTAAGCGCTGCTGGTAATGTTGCCAGATCCGTATTTCTAAATATCGGGACTTAAATGTAAAAAGGCGGGACTACGATGAAAAAATCGGGACATAAAAAAAAAACATAATTATAGTTACAATCCTTTATTTAAAAACTACAGACTTTAACTAAAATCAATCAAACCTTAACATGTAGAGAAAAGAGAAATGGAGCATAATGTGTTTTGTAAGCTGTCCGATTGGCGAAGTACCTCCTCCACCTCACAGAATACCGCAACCAAATAACAATTCCTTTGAAGCTTGTTGTGTTCCTGCGTGAGAGTGAGATCACCTGCCTGGAAGGAAGGAGAGAAAACCATTAAAATATTTCTTTAGCCACTTCTATAAAAAATATCTGCATCAAGTTTCCTATAAATCATGTCTTAAGTAATTTTACTGTAAAATCAATAGGTACTTTAGGATTAGGAGATACAAGTCGTAAAAATCAACAAGGATAATAAGCAGAGAGAGAGTAACAAGGACTATATAAATATTTATTGTTAAGACGAGGAGAGAAATAGAAATCATCATTGGCCTGTCCTTTTCTCATTTTTTTTGGTCTCTTTCATCTAACTTTCATCTTTTTTCCCATCTACCCTTATAAACCGTCATATTAACAGTTACCCATATCATTTCTCACACAATTCAACCATCTCTTTTTTTAGTCTCGCCTCTCATCATATTCATTCACATTCAAATTTATCTTTCTCGTTGTCACATATCTTTCATCAAGAGAAAGAGTGGAAACCAGCATTCTATTCATCCCAAGAACCTCAGAAACATTCATTTCTGTATATTTTCTCTTTCTGCACAGTTCCTGTGGGTGTGATACCCATCTCTCTGCACACCTCAGCATTTTACAGGACGGAAAAGCAACATTTTTCAAGCTTTTTGATTAAAATACATTCTTCTATGCTGGTTTCCACTTTACCTCTTCCCGCCTTAACGAAAAATATATCTTTTGCTGGTGCAACATACTTCGATCTCTCTGTTGATGTTACTTTGCTGTTTACCATTTTGCGCGATTTATCAACATAAGTCGAAATCAAGTGGTATTTGTCATGTTTGATCCCCAGCATCTCCTAAAATATTGATTCTTTGTCTTCTCTCCTCGGGGTCTTTTAGTATGTTCATTTGGACACAAGGAATAACTGTTGCAAGTATGAAAACTTGCCACTGTTATGTATTGGATTATAGTACATTTTTACCTACATGCCGGATATTTATGAGGGAATAAAGAGCAACTTCCTCTTCTATTGTTAGGATAGAAAGTAGACATTACAAGTGAGATTAGTATAAAAGTCTTAAATGAAACGGTTAGTCAAGTGAAGCTCAACTGCCTTGCATTACGTTTACGTACGTAAGGGTGTTTTCTATGTATCATAAGTATATATTTACAAAAAAAAAAATGTAATTACGTATGTTTATCAGTGGTCTAGTACCCATAACACAAGCTTCGCTTACTTTGGGGTTAGATGGCGCTGTGTAATTTGTCTGACAATATTTATTTATTTATTTATTACGGATGATTCATAATTACAAGAATATCGTAACGTTTGGCCCACTTCTCTCATTCGCAGTCCATCTATTATGGCGTGAAGGTGGCTCACCACCATCTTTGAAGCTGATTTACTAACGAGGCTCAGGCGAGAGGTATGGAACAGCATAATTTTACTTTTGTGTGGTTCCTCCACAGTTGGGGTCCATATGACTTACTTCTATTTCGTCATATCCTCGTTAAGTAATCGCAGGTGTGGTCGACTGAGGAGCTCAATGGCACCGTTGCGTGTGTTAGAGTAATTGAACACACAAGTTGAGCAACATCGACCGTAGCCAGCCCTTGGTTGAGTTTATTTATCTGGAGTTCCGTCGTACTTTGGAGGACACGTTAAGCCGTATGTCCTGGCCGCTGTGATTAAATCACAGTCTTTAAGCCAAGTTAGTGTCCTTTGGGGATCTTGAGAACACAGGTCGCTGACAACTTGGTGGAATATTTTCTTTTTATTGGAACACAGCATGTGACCACCAGCGCCTGTCTGATGTGCCACAGAACACTGGAAATGGAGCAATACATCCGGGTAGTCTAATTCTACCGGTCACCGGTTCGGCACAGAAAAGACTGACTGAACCTTTTAGTGCGAGATAGCGGATAATTCTTTTCAACCGACAATCTGCACGCTGAGATGGACGGTAGTTCCGGTACTTAAACGATGCAGTGGGAATACGATCTTGCATTATTCCTTTTTCTCCGTTTAAGTACCGAAATTACCGTCCATTTTAGCGCTCTACTGAGTACTCGCCGTGGTCTACTCGTAGTCGATAAAGCGACTCAGTGCCGCTACTTCCCTGCGTAGTTCCAACGACTCAAATGATGTTCCTAACTTAGAATCGACAATAATCCGGACAGCCAGCCTTTGCAAGGTATCAAGGGCATTCATTTGAAGAAAGACCCGCGTTCCAGCAGTGAAATGAATATGAGTTGACGACGAAGACGACGAGGTGGACCTTGACTCTAAAGGTGTTGGGGATATACTTACACCCCCGCTTTTAGTAGTTGCTTAGCTTTAGTAATAAGTAAATAACTTAGTTCGTTCCTGGAACAGAAATCCTAAATGCAATCCAGTGGGCGGTTATCGGTATCCGCCGTAGATAATTTAATAATTTACTAAGTTTTCTATTTTTATACTACGTCGGGTGGCAGACAAGCATACGGCCTACCTGATGTATCGTATCATATTAATGCTCGCAACATGAAACATCGCTCGCGCCCCGCCACCTCCGCGGCCACCGCAGCAACTCCTTCCTTTCTGGTGACCTCACTCACACGCGGGAACACAACAACCCACAAGGGAATTGTTTGGCTGTGATATTCTGTAAGATGAAGGTACTTCCCCAGTCGGGCAACTTACAAATACGCTGTGCCCTATCTCTCATAAATAGGAATTTATAAAATATTATGTAAATGCCTGAGTCTAAAAACAAGTGTCTAATTAAATATTTTCTAATTCGAAAGAGTAGAGACTGTAAAGCGACAATATCTCCTGTCTGAAAATTTGAGATGTATAGAATATCCATTCAATTACCTATACGTCAACAGTTAGATATAAAAAAACGAGTGTGCTTTAGACCGCACGACTGAAGTAAAACTTCTTTACCTCTAATACCTTATATCTCCCTCTCAACTTCCGTTCGCCATTTCCGTAACGCTTTCGTCACGCATTCACCAGCTTACTGCCTAAAGTCAAGCGTGCGTAAAGAAGAAAGCGTGCTTTAAGAGTCCATCTCCCTTACCACCAACTCTTATTGCGATTCAATAACTGAATAGAATGCTTATTCATAATAAAAATTGCTTATTATGAATAAGCATTCTATATTTACTTATATTAAAAACAATTGCTTATTATGAATAAGCATTCTATTCAGTTATTGAATCGCAATAAGAGTTGGTGGTAAGGGGCATATCAGAATGCGCCGATTTTATAAAAATTCCTCAACTTTTTTTCTTCGTCTTCCAGATAGTATTTCTGGAAAACAAAAAAAAAAAGATTTTCGTTTTCCAGAAATTTTATATATAGCCTATATTATTCGCTGATCATGTGGTTTTGACTAGATTTTGAGTTTAGGTATCCACTACAAACAAAAATACAAATCCTCTCACTTTATAATATTATTGTATATTACTCGTACAACTTGACTTCACAGATACACAAGTAAATTGAAGTGATGGAAGTTGCCTATAATCATAAAAAGGGTTTGTTGAAATATAGGTACCTGAGAACGGGAATTGCGAATTTTGCCGAAATCCTAACAGAGAATAATTTCCACTGGACGATTCTTAAAAGAGCTTGAAAACTTATCGGGAAAGATGAAAAGGGGTATCTGCATTAAGTATTCTGAAAGATGAATTGTACAAGAAAAGCAAAGTCTTGTTTTAAACGGGGGATCGAAGCTTATATCGAACTTTTCCAATGATCGGACAAGGAAGAATTTTTTAATATAGATGTTTGGCGCATCTTCTATCATTTATATTTTAGTACTTGGAACAGCAGCTGTTTTGTAGAGTTTAAAATTAAAGACGTTTCACCGTATAAGTGAGAAATATTGAATGTAGTTAATCCCGTGTGGCCACGAGAGCGGTTAGCTCCGTTGGAGACTTTTTAATTTTCCTTTACTATACAATATGCATGTTGAGAAAATGCCTTAATTACAGGAGCCATCTTGTACCGTAAAGGTGAAAGTTTATTCTACTTTCTTTTTCTTAAATAATGTTTTCTGTTGAGACTTATTAATTACCGTCTTTGCTTCCGAAAATATTTTGCCAAAAAATACTTAAGTATTACAGGTTGTTATCATAAGCCGCTCTCAATATGAGAGGTTTATTAATTTCTAAGTACAATCCATGGTAATTAATTACCAGTAGTTTGGAAGATTAACCTTACTCCTCCTATATTTCAGGGCTTAGTTAGCGAACTTAATCGTAGCTCACAGGACACTCTCAAATTAAGTTTAATCGCCACGACTGAGGGGGTCAGTTAAAAAAGAGGCCCCTGTAATCAGGTCCGCGCGAGCACGCGTTACGCACTTACATAATGAAAGGGGGCAAAGGGGGTGAGCAGGAGCGGGGGGCCGTCATCTGCGTACACCCTGTCCAGCTCCCTCGATCGATACCTATACGTGCGGACTTTATGTAAAAAGCCTGCACACCAGTACGACGACCATAAGTGTCGAGGAACGAGTCGCCCCGGGGGAGAAAGGCACGAAATATCTTCAATTTTCGAGAGAAATTTTCCAATGGGGCCGCCGGAAGGGCTGCTCGCCGCCCGGACGGCTGTGTCCGAAAAATGCGCACCCCTTAATTGAATTTACAGATTTGCGTTTTTGGAACGCACGCCGGGTCTCGCCGCTGTTTATTGTGCCTCGTTATTACTCTTTGAGACGGTACCGTGTACGCAAAATACATGTATCTCTACAGTGGAGGTGCAAATGATACTTGCAAATTATGTACAAAGGCCGGCAATTTCGCTTTCAGAATATTTAGTTCAATTTTTAGGAACACAGTGAATTGCATCTGATATTACCGCAATACACTTATAATATACTTCCTGATTAGTAGACTTAGGACGCAAAACGCATAAATCACTCTCAAACATATTTCTATCTCTTTGGAAGCTCATATCGTCTTTAGATTTGAATCTTAGATAGTCTTTATGTCTTTAGATTATAATTTCCTCTATTACATACGCAAGAGGAACGAGAGAAAAGAAATTGGAAATCCTTACACTAAATTGCTCTACATAATCCATGTACATCTTTAAATCACAAACAAACTTCAGTACTTTAATATTTTATATACCAAATAGATCTCATAACCAATTATAAAATACCTTAATTAGTTTATTAAAAAAAACACACTCAAATAAGAAACACATGTAGTAGCCATATTTGAGTAAATTAAAAAAAACTTTCATAGTTTCTGTTGCTCCCTCATTATATTGTGCACTATTGTATTGATATCGAAATCAAATCAACATTTGAAGCACTCATGTTCATGATTTAAACGGTAATGAACATACTGTAATAACATACTGTAATCCTTCAGTAAAAAAGTAAAACCGAAATATAACAATCTGTAACTGTATGTGACAACCCTGATAGGCGAAAAATTGTTACGCGAGTTGACCCATTCAAGTGTTTTCGTCACTCAATTCTATATATGTTTTCCTTTGATTACTAATAAAGTACTCTTACTTTGATATTTTAAATTAATTGTTTATAGCAATCTTACACGCCGTTTGATTTATTCATGTCTTAAACTATGTTAAACATTGATCTATAGGTTATTATTAACATTTTATACTACATCTTCTTTGTGTCTGTGTGGTTTCCGGCAGACTAGAATAGAATCACTCCGTCTCTTCCCGTGGATGTCGTACAAGGCGTACTTTTGTTTTTGTTTTATACTACGTCGGATGGCAGACAAGCATAAGGCCCACCTGATGTGAAGCGGTTACCGTAGCCATATTAACGCTCGCAACATTAAATATCGCTCGCGCGCTGCCACCCCCGCTGCCAACCAGCAACTCTTTCCTTTCTGGTGACCTCACTCACTCGCAGGAACACAACTACCCTCAAAAGCGACTAAGGGAAATACATTATAAAACATCGTTCAGGCCTCCCCAACCCGTCTGGCCAACGTGGGGAGTGTAGGCCTAATCCTCCTGTCTGGGACGACGAGAGAGGGTCGTGCTCCTGTAGTGGAGACTAAAATGACCTGATGATGATGATGATGATGACATCTTCTTTACGCCCTCCTTCTAGATGGTCCGATGACCTTAAGAAAGCGGCAGGATGCGGACGTCGGACGATCGTGTTTGGTGGAAAGCATTGGGGAAGGTTTATATCCAGCAGTGGATAGATACAGGCTGATGATGATATCATCTTCTTCATTGTAAAGAAAACGTGTGTGTGCTTGACCACATGACAGAAGTGAAAACTCCATCCTTCGCTCCGTCTCGCTGCTTTCCTGAATAACCGTTACACAGCCGACAGTGACACATTACATACCCATGCATGACTCAGTTTCGTACATAAGCCAATTCGAAATTTGTGCACAGCTTACCCAAAAAAGTTTTCAAAAACATAACAATCATCACTTTATATTTTAAAGTCCCTCGTCGCGCTGAGTTTGTCTTTGTTCGGCCTATGGATACGGATTTCCCCAATAGCCAGAAGGATTATATGAGATATAATTTATTAACTTTTTGAGAAAATAAGCTATGCGGTATGTCAATATTTGTGAAAGTCAAGCCAGTAATCAACCGGCTGTAAACTGGTGAAGTCGGGGCTGATCACTAGTCCATGCCAACCATAAATATGTATTACTAGCTTCCACCCGCAGCTTCGCGCGCGTTTAATTTTTTTTTATCATAAAATATCCTATGTACTACATAATACTTTTGAAAATATGTGTATAAAGTGTCATGATGATCGGTTGAGTAGTTTCATCGTGAAAGTAAGAAACAAACTTACATTCACATTTATAATATTAGTAGGGATAAACTCGTAAATAGGTAAGAATTTTAATTATATAATATACTTTTATAGGCAAATATTTATATATATTAAATATTTGCATATAAAAGTTACCTATTTATAGTCAATAAACACTACAACGGCTTCAACCGACCCGAAATGAAACAGAAGGAGGAAGGACTACGCTCTAGACTCATATGATTGAGGGGAGACTCGTATCCTAGCAGAAGAATAAATAAAGGTTGATTCCAGCCAGCCATACATATTGTTATTAGTAGTAGTCGTTATCAGTAGTAATATAGTATCGCCGTGTGGTTTCCGGCAGACTAGAATAGATACACTCCGTTTCTTCCCGTGGATGTCGTACAAGGCGACTAAGGGAAATACATTATCAAATATCGATCAGGCCTCCCCAACCCGTTTGGCCAGCGTGGGGAGTGTAGGTCAAATCCTCCTTCCGTCTAGGACGGACGAGAGAGGGTCGTGCTCCTGTAGTGGAGACTAAAATAGACCTGATGATGATGATGAATATCAGTAGGGTCTCTAGTGAAGTTTTAAGGAAGCATTGTGTGTGTAGGCTAAGCTGCCGCTTTAGATCTATACGGCCGTACATTTGTTTGCTATTTGTTAGAGGTTTATGAAAACAGTATAAACCTAAAATCCGACTCACACTTCAAGTTTGAATCCTTTATATATTTTTATGTAAATTAGCAAATAATTGACAAGTGTATTAGATACTTTAATCATTTCCTACTTCTGTGTCTTTGATTAAAAGATATTAGAAACAAACAGAAAATAGTTTGGATTTCATTAAAGTCAACCTATCAACTTCGACAAAATCAGTGTTTCATATTTGTGGCAAGGGAAAATTACTCAAAACTGAACTTTACGTCATAAAAGTCAAGGTCTGTAATAGGTGTCGATTGTTTAAAAAGAAGAGCAGAGGACAAAAAACTTTATAATTGAATCTCGAGTTGATTTGTACACGACGACGTAGGTTGGTTTTTTTATACCGTTGAGATGGTTAGTTTCGCTAAAAGGGATCGCTTCGGGTTTGAATGAAATCGGGGTAACAGTAATTTAGGGGAGATCCGTATCCCACCAGTGGGATAAATAAGGGTTGACAAGGAGGCTATAATTCGAAAACGAATGAAACTATGCTATAATAGCATAGAGTCATTGGGAAAAATATAGTTTGAGGTATCACAATCTGTAATTTTTGGCTCGTCCATTTCCACCCCTGTATTTACAAGATTGACACTTGTCATAATCAGTCAGTGCCGTTAAAAGGCGAGATCGCTTTTACTGTAACCAGATTCAGAGAAGTTTTCCCCTGAGCCTATCAAGTTTTTTTATGCTAGGTCGGATGGCTGACAAGCATACAGCGTACATGATATTAAGTGGTTACCGTAGCCATATTAACGCTCGCAAGATGAAATATCGCTCGCGCGCCGCCGTCCCCACTGCCAACGCAGCAACTCCTTCCTTTCTAGTGACTTAAATCACTCGCAGGAACACAACAATCCTCAAGGGAATTATTATTCCATCACCCAGACCACCACCACCAGAGACCACCTTTCTTTTACCAGAGCCTCTTTCGCTAGTCGTCAGGGTGCACCAAGTGCAGGCAAGGTGGAAGTTGTGGAATAAATATGCCTATTGAGGTCGTTCCAAAAACTAACAAAGTCAAGTTCTTTAAAAAGAGCGTGAGGATGATTTTATGAGATCTACGTGCGAGTGATGCCCTATAAGGTACAAGGGCCCAGCACTGGACTAACCGTTAATCACTAGATGGTTAGTGTCATCTTAGTGATACAAAATACTGGGCCGGACAATTATCCACAAAATCTTCGCGCAAGTGTTAAGAAATTCAAATACAAATTTAACATAAATAGTTTAAAAATCTGCAAACGAAATACATTCATTGAAAAGTAGGTAACAAAAAAGTAAAGGATAATAATAGGCGCTTTTTTTATGACAAATCGTCACAAGGGAAAGGGCGTGAAAAAGGGCAGTAGTTAGAGTCACCGCTACCCCTCTTATTAGTAAGTCCTTTGGGTCACCAGTCCTCAGCGCGGGCCGACGTCATTTCATTCAATTTCGTCGGCTAACGTAACTTGAGCTTTGTTTTTATTGCATTCATTACATTATACCTACAAAATTTTATGTTAGATTAGTATAATTTGTATTAGATAAAAATTAATGTTATACTTTGCCAAAAAAATGGAACTCTTGTCTATAAATACCACGTCATAATAGCCGCGATAATCTGGTAAACGATTGGATTTCGAAATTTACATTATAGAAGTTTACAGTGGGCGAGAAATCGATCTAACTAAGGCTTAATTCTGTAAAAAATAACGCTATTTTTTAAACACTGAGAAAAACTCTGACAGTATTTTGTTATAACGTCTCTGACCTGATCCTTAGCACTACATGTAAAATAAAAACCACGGCTATCCTTTAAACATATCTCTATCAGTATGATGTATAAAAAACTACGTTAAAATATACTACGTGTAAGTAAGTTGTTTATTTGAAAGTCGGTAATTGTTTTATAGTATGTACCAGGGATTGAATAACCGAAAAAATTTTGATATATCGGTTAAAGGTATGACGTCATACCTTTAAATTTCGATACCTTAAAGTCAAAGGTATCTTAATAATTTCGGTATTGTAATATTCCGGTATCCATTTTCCTAAATAACTTACTGCTTTGTCGAGCGTGCATCCTTGCAACTTGTGCACAGTAACTGCTCAAGTGAGAATTATGGGTAACATTTTGCGCTGAATTTTCCCCTCTTAAGTCGTCAAATTCTGTCAAACAATATAAATATTTCCTTAAAATTAAAATATAGAAATAAAGAAGAAACAACATTTAAACATTACGTCTACATATAGGACGCCGACGATTTTGAGGTGATGGCTTGGTCAATTTTATAACTAATTATTGTCAATCCGTCCACGGCTGTCCTCGGCAGACACTTAACTCAATACCCCCACCTAACCATCGCGATCGAGACGCCTATCGGAAAATATAGGCGCCCAAGTCCAAAATTGGTCCTAGGTAGGGCCATTTTGCTTGTTCCGCCTGATGAGAGCCGAAGCTAGATTGACACAGTAGTCGATATAATTAAATCTACTTTTTCCAGCCATCACCTCGGACACGTTCGCTTCAGTAACCCGCATTCCCAAACGCTGCTCCAATTCCCATCTTTGTTTGGAGAATGCGGGACACTGAAACAAAATGTGCTGCACTGTCTGACCCTCGCCAGCAACAGAAACACGATGGATCGTCCGCGCACTTGAACCTGTACAAGTACGCGGCAAACCCACCGTGTCCCGATAAGACTTGTGTGATGAAGCGAAGGCCCTGACCGACTCTCTGGAGACTCGGGTCCGGGGTGTCATTACTCACACAACTGCTCGCCACAAGCTGCCCTGCGGACCTATTTATTTTTATTAGTATAATAAATAAATATAATAATAATAATAACTAGTGAGTGGCAAGCCACCGCCTGCCGCAAATAACTAGCAATAAAAGCAGTTATGGCAGGCGTCCGTCCCTCTTCTGTAATAGCCCGGTATTAAGTTCACCCAGATCTCATCTCCATAGCCCATTTATTTTCCATCACACTTCGCAATAGTCTCAACGCCTGCCGAGACCTGCTCATGGGTATATCGTTCCATTGATATATCCTGGAGCGGGTCACGGCGGGCGTACAACATTACCTCAAACTTCTCAAAGGGGCCTCTACGTGTTGGATCTATATCCCCGCGTATGCCTATCAAATGACCGGGCTTGACCCGTGAATTAAGAGAGATACATAATAATAATAATAATAAACCGCAGGGCAGCTTGTGTGGCGAGCTGTTGTGTGAGTAGCGACACCACGGACCCGAGTCTCCAGAGAGTCGGTCAGGGCCTTCGTATCCGACGTGTCTTCATCGGTCGGAGTGTAAACACAAGAAGGCCCGCAGGACTCTCAGCTCTGGCTTGCCTTCATTGGCCGTCCAGAGAGGAGCCGCTAGAGCTATATGCTCCAGGGGTGGAAGTGTTAAAGGGCATCACGCCGCGAGTAACTTCGGAGAAAGCGCAGCACACCTCTCGACATCCCTGAGTCACTCACACCGGTGTTGCCTCCGGCCGTTTTCCTGGCATTTCGGGGGCCCATCTAGTGAGTGGCAAGCCACCGCCTGCCGCAAATAACTAGCAATAAAAGCAGTTATGGCAGGCGTCCGTCCCTCTTCTGTAATAGCCCGGTATTAAGTTCACCCAGACCTCATCTCCATAGCCCATTTATTTTCCATCACACTTCGCAATAGTCTCAACGCCTGCCGAGACCTGCTCATGAGTATGTCGTTTCATTGATATATCCTGGAGCGGGTCACGGCGGGCGTACAACATTACATCAAACTTCTCAAAGGGGCCTCTACGCGTTGGATCCATATCCCCGCGCATGCCTATCAAATGACCGGGCTTGACCCGTGATTAAAAAGAGATACATAATAATAAATAAATATTGTCAGACAAATTACACATCGCCATCTAGCCCCAAAGTAAGCAAAGCTTGTGTTAAGGGTGCTAGACAACTGATAAACATACGTAAATACATTTTTGTTTTGTAAATACATACTTATGATACATAGAAAACACCCAGACTAAGACAAACAGACATGTTCATGCACACAAATGTTTGTCCTATGTGTGAATCGAACCCACGAGCGTTGGTGTCGAAGCCGCGTCATTGACCGCTACGCCACCGAGCTCGTCAAATTATTAGTTTAAAAAACACTATACAAAGCTACTGTTTATTCTCACACAAAACAAATTGTGCGTATGAAATAATTTGGACAAAATGAATTAGCGATAATCAATTGGAGGAAATGAACAACCTTCCTGTTAGGTTGTAGAAATTATTGTACCCTAATCCAGTAATTATTTGGTAATAACGTCAGAATTATACGAAAACTTATCCCACGGCCCATTAAATGAGGAATTCTCCTATATTTACCATGAGACTAAATATATTAATTACTAAGATCTGTACTAGCTAACCGACCATACTTTATTCTGCCATATACTTAACGATCTATTCTCTATTCTCTAAATTACCAAATATACATAAAAAAGACTTAAAAATCGGAAGAACCGTTTCCTAGGAGTGCGACCACAAATATCGTGACACGAGATTTTTATATACATACTAGGTTCCACCCGCGGCTTCGCCCGTGTTTACTTTTTTTAATAAAAGTATCCTATGTCCCTGCCTTTGGGAATATATATATAAAGTTTCATAATGATCGGTTGAGTAGTTTCGGCATGATAGCGTAACAAACAAACTCACATTCACATTTATAATATTAAGTAGGGATAGACATGTCTCTACGATCTCGCAAATGGTTCTAACGACTTCTTGGAATAGACGTTTTTGACGAGGTCGAAAAATCAAACTACAAGATTTCTGGGGAAATTAGTTTTGACCTAAAACACTAAGTAAATCTTAGCCGGTATTTTAATATAACATTTTAAATTATCAAACTGCATACTATCTCGCTCTATAGTAACTTCTGCTATTCTCTATTCTTTTTTTATATATGAGAGGGAGCAAACGAGTTTGTGGGTAACCTGATGGAAGGCAATTACCACCACCCATGGAGATCACCAACCCCAAGGGGTTGCGAATCTGTTGCCAGCCTATACTCCTTCCTTTCTTTCTTGTGACCTCACTCACTCGCAGGAACACAACAACCCTCAATGGAATTGTTATATAGCTGCAGTGTTCTGTGAGGTCAAGGTAGGTAATTCCCCAGTCAGGCAGCTTAAAAAAATACGCTATTCCCAAATAGAAAAGAACTAAATTTTATTACCAAGTTTATTTCCGTTTAAAAATAATTAAATGCATACGTTACAAATGCAACGTAACAGCAAAAAGGGCTTAGTAATTGTTTGCTGCCGCTCCACGTTCACAGTATTATGGAATTAGTAGTTTTTGGAAGGCAAATAAAGTTAGTAATTTTTCCGTTTCTATTTGGAAAAGGTAAGCGTAGCGTAAAATTCAAGGTCTGTGTGAAAAGGGTATACCTAGCTACTTAACAATAGATGACACTACATGACACATGTTTGCTCGGATGGCGTATAGTGATGAACTTTGTGTTGTTCTATTCTGTTTGCAAGAACTCTAGCAACTTGTTGTAGAACAGTGATGGTAAGTGTGGATGACACTATAATAATAACTCTCAAGTAGATTGTCGCCTAATCGTGCATCTCAGTCGACGGAAATCCTATTCGCAGGACACAAGAGAAATCTAACCTAACCGCAAAAAAATCTCGAGCTATAATCTGTTTGGCTAGGTTATAACATGAAGTGGACGTTCGTTACTTGGTACGAGAAATATAAACAAACTACCTATATTTATTCATTGAGCGAATTAAGGCATGACGTTGTCACATCGTAGAATCGTTCATGAAAAATCAGTAAATTCATGATGTGGCCAATTTTATATTGTAGTTACCACTGCCAACAAGACTTTTTAAATATGTACTAGCTGAATTCGGCCAACTTGCTAGAATATTACAAATATTTTAAAATCGTGGGTTCATATCCTAAATAGGCGGAGAAGGTGATAATTTTAAATATTTATCAAGACTTTTGTTTCTAATTTTGATTCTTTCATACAAATATTGTTTTAAGACGTACTCGTAATATATAATTGTGAGCAAGAATCGTGAAAAAGTATCAAAATTATAATTTATGGATATGTTAGATTTTCATAACCACTAGTTGCGTTAACTGTAAATGAAAAGGGTCTTGAAGCGGTCCCTAAAGACCTTAACAAAGTGTGATATAATATCGCCCATTACTATTTTTACTCTTACATCATAATACTTACCTAAAAGTTCTTATTACCTCGAACACGATATGTCTTTATACGCAATACGACCCTTAAAAGGTTGAACCTTATTCCAATTGGCAATAAGATGAAAATAGCTTGATACTTACAGTTATTTTGTAAGTTAACTTGAGAGATCCGACCTAAGTTTCGAGAGACTGCAAAGATTCAGGTGTTAATACGCTAAAGCTCAACTATAATATGTCACATTACAGTTGAATATGACGGAAAAGTTTGATGTTCATTTTGACGACTTCGGCAGTTGAATGACTGACAATGGCCACCTTGACTCCGATGTTGCGGGTTCAATCTCCGCATAAGACAAACATTTGTGTGCATAAACTTGTCTGTTTGTCTTCGTCTGGATATGTTCTATGTATTATAGTGCTCATAGTAAAAGCTTTCCTTTGTTTGGTTTGGGACTAGATAATAGCACAGTTTATGTAATAGTACTAACGTAATAGTAGTGTGTAATTTGTCTATGACTTTTATTTATTATATGTACAATTTGATTGTACATTCACAATGTCTCGCATAATTGTAAATTACTCTACTAACCCAGTCTAGTTCTACTCTAGTCTACACTAATAAAATAACGAGATAGAATGTGGTGTAGGAAGTTGATCTCCGAAAATCCGATTTCGAAATCTTTCAAATGTTTGCTTAGTTTGAGACTAGATGACATTGTGTAATTGGTCCAGCGACATTTTTACTCATATTATAGATAAAACAAAAAATGTATAGGACGCTAATCCGAAATACGTTACGTATACAATTTCAATCTGCTAATACTATTGTGTCATAGCAAAAGCTATTTCAGAAATTCCATAATTAGGTACTTTCGTCAAAATCTTGATTATATCGTTTCATATCCATGCATGATACCGTTCGTTAAAATAAGTAAAAAAGGAAATCGTATCGGATCTTTTGAAAAAATCGAATGTGATTTGGCCGAGGGAAGAAATTGAGAGCGTTCCTATTTCGAAGCAGCACACGAGCCTCACAAAATGTATTCAACGTCGCCGTTGGAAACCTATTTCGACTGCCCTACCTACCAATACGTAGGGCGGGCAGCTATAGTCCGCGCACATGTAAAATAGCTACGTACACATTGATGTATGCTCTACTTCAATTTTTTTTTAATTCATATTTATGTACCTACATGTTTTTATAAAGAGGTGTCCTGGAATATTCGTTTATTACTTCATCTATTATGAATTACTTCGCTTTTTTGTTATTTTTTGGCATGCAGGGCCTTTTTATTTTTTTGGTTTAAATTATTGAAGATTACACTTTAAAAAAAATTGGTTATCTTTAAAGTCGGTTTATGGACGATAGTCTTACGTGATGACGTCATAAGAAAACAGCCGATGGAGTCGAAGAGAGATAAATAGAGTTATGCTTTTTCGTGCATGCAGCCGGCGTTCATTGATTTATAAGACGTTATCACGTCAAAATATAGATATAAATTAAAAGGCGTTGTCAGATGAAAATATATCAAATTAAAAAAAAAAAACATATACTTTAATTTCGTCACTTTTTTCCTTTCAAACTATTTATAGATAATTTATAAAATAAATAAGCTCTTATTTATTACATAACTAAAAATTTTAACCCATTTTTAGTAAAGGATTACTAGCACTTAGCTTTATATTTCTAAATTAATGCAGTCAAAAGATCAAAAGTTATTTTCCATTAACCTACTTAGAATGCAATTTATTAAAAACCGGCCAAGTGCGAGTCGGACTCGCGCACGAAGGATTCCGTACCATTATCTATAAAAACGGCAAAAAAAAAAATCACGTTTGTTGTATGGGATTCCCCCTTAAATATATGATTTATTTTTATTTCATTATTTATTTTTAAAGTGAATATAAATCTAAATATTATGTGAGTAGCAAAAACGAGCAAAAAAATCACGTTTGTTGTATGGGAGCCACTTTTCTTTTTTTTTTTTAGTATTTGTTGTTGTAGCGGCAACAGAAATTCATCATCTATGAAAAATTGTGCGTCAAGTAAGGTCTCAATTTAATACTGTAGATAGATATGTCGAGAACTCGCAACAGCTGATATTTGGTAGGTACATACATACAGATTTAGTAGTAAAGCGTACAAAACACATGTAACCTAATGTTTGAAGTAGTGTAGTAGAAAGTAGAAAGGGTGGTTTAGAAATGGAACATTCCGAAAAAACCAGATCGACCGATGCCTGATGATGATATTGTCTAAATCGAGTAAAAGAGTTTTTTCACTTTATTCTTCGGTACTAGCCAGCCAACGAATGATTCAGGAAATCGGCCTGCACGTGCAAGCGAAAAAAAATTATAGTGGTGCCATTGTCACGGTTTCCGGTCCGTTTCGAAGAAAAAAATTATGTGATCTTTAATTACCTTGACTGTTGTAAATGATTTTGTATTTCTAACCGCAGTGAAACCATCGACCAATACTAGAAGATAAATTACCTTTTAAACTTTAGATGAAAGGACCTAAATGATTAGCATGAACCGTATACAATGGGACACTAACTTTCTCAATTGGGTGAAGTTCACCTTCTAGTTTACCTCCTGGCGCCTTGTTATGTGCGCACTCCAGACACTATGACACATACTTCCTACAAAGCGGCACATCTTGGCAAACCAACAGTGCTGTCGGATCATTTGCAGTGTTTTCCCTAAACCAGGATTACCAATATCATCATGGTTTTTCTTTAGTATTTGCAAAGGTGGTTAGTTCCCAAAGGCGTGCGATGGCGTACCGTTCTTATGACAAACATAATAAGAGTGACAGTTGCATTGCAACTGTGAATTGCATGATTGACTCTTAGCTATACCTACCTATTTGATTATTGAAAGTAGTGATCGTTAAATAGCGTATTATTAGGTATTATTATTGAATGTAAAATTATTATTACAGAAACTTGGAGTGGTTAAAAAATCAATCACATATTTACAATAATCAAAAGTTATTTACATCTTACACACAAGATGTCTAGTAGTGCACAAATGTTGGCCAAACTTCTTGCCTTTGTAAACAAAGGTAGGCATTTGAGGATGTGTCTTTGCGTTTAATCACTTCAAACGGATGAATAATGCTGCCTTTAAACTGTTCAATATTGTCTATCAAATGACCGATGTCGGCGGTATTTTCAAAAGCACCTACAAACGCGTTGCGGTGGTGTTCAAAAGTACCGACAAATATGCAGTCAGTGACGGAAACAAATAAATTTAAAATATTATTAATTACAAATCTAGATTAGTCCTACGCTTAATATTACAACCAGAACGCGTTTGATAAAATCCTGGCAAATTATTATTCTGATCACTAGAACTAGGAAAAATATCTTGAGTGGCCTCTGGCACAATTACAGGTAAATTAGACATATCAGGCATCTCATATGAATTATAAGATTCACTTATACAATTCTCTTTTTGCTAAAGAATTCCTTAAATGATGAAAATTACGTCTGATTAATTGTAACTTTCCACTAACAATATAAGATCTAGGCTCTTTAGCCTTACCTAATACCATCCCCTTTTTCCAAAACTTGTCCATATCTGTTTAGTATATTGGATATTGGAGAGCTTGTTTCCTTATCTGTTTAGTATATTAGATATTGTAGCTCCAATGTCAAAAAATTGTTCCTTCCTCCTAGCTTTTTTATCATGAAATTGTTTAACAATAGACTTTTTCATGTTGAGCAAAACATCTACATTTTCCTCTACTTTAGGTTCTAGAGTCCTATGTATCATAGGCTCTTAAGCGTCTACTATGCAAAATTTGAGTTGATTTGGCGACAACTGCAGACAAGACAGTGTATTCATTATAATGCACTATTGAATCACGGTAATCCACATTTACATCATTAGCTTTTCGCAACAAATTTTTTGCAATATGCACAGACTTCAGTCTGCCAATCCATTACTCTTGTGATAATGTGGGCTACCGGTTACAATCT
Source organism: Hypsopygia costalis (assembly GCA_937001555.2). Lineage (NCBI taxonomy): Eukaryota > Metazoa > Arthropoda > Insecta > Lepidoptera > Pyralidae > Hypsopygia > Hypsopygia costalis. The sequence goes on along the minus strand of OW443326.2, from coordinate 8,740,587 downwards.
GAATATCCTTAGTTCTATAATACCGTTTACATTCATATCATAAAAATGGATTATCAGCTACTACTACTTCAGGATAGACAATCTAGTAAATATTTCTTGCTTTGCATTTACTAAAGACATTGGTGATTTGTCAGTCAAAGAAATCACTTCAAGCCAATGTGAGAGATAATTTACCACAACTAAGTGTGGTCTGCCGGCATACTTCAAAATATCTGTGCCAACCTTGCCGACCCTCTGTTTTGGTATTTTGTTACACACCATGCGCTCATAGTAATTCCTTGGTCTAATTTTTTCACATATTCTACATTTCATAATAAACTTTTTAAAATTCTCTGACATTTGACTGCAGTAAAACTGCCTAGCTTTAGTTATACATTTAGTGATGCCAGGATGTATTTGGTGAATTAAATCAAGCACATAATGCTTCAATGAATTTGGTATTATAATTTTAGAACCTATAAACACTATTCCTGAGTTTACATAAATATCATTTCTAAGTTTATAATATGGTTTACAATCAGCTGAAATGTTATCCAGCTATTCATTTAGATAACATTTTGAAATTTCTGTTAAAACTTTATCTTTACTAGTAGCTAAGCGGCATTCTTTCCTTCTTTCAATACTCAATAGCAAATGCAATGAACCATTTCTAGCATCTCTACACCTTTCTCTGTATATTTTCTGCTGTTTCTAGACAGCGTGTCAACAAAATGGATTAACTTTCCAGGAGTTTACTTCTTTTTGTTTATGCTGTAATTTATCTTTATTAAATACTCCAATATCTTTAGCTCTTTTTTACAATTTCTTTACAGATTCGTCATGTTCCTTTTCATTTTTCCCCATAACAAACCAACATAAAATATTAGGTGTATCTTTAAAATAAGATTCTATTTGATCTTGGAGCACATCTAGTGCATTTGTGACAACTTAAGCAAGTACTAAATAGCGGTAAAATGGTAATGGAGTTGCAAATCAATTGTTAATCGTGGACAGAGGTATGTTTGTATGTAGGGCAAGGCAATAAATAAAATAATTAAAGCTTGTGAAACTTACCATGTATTTTCCGTACTTGAGACACTGACATAGAATGACAACTATCAAAACAAAATGTATCAAAAATATAATATTCGAATATAAAAAGTAAATACTATAAAAAAGTCTACAAAAAGAGGTCTGTCGCCAACATGGCGCGCCCCGGTGCAGAGCACCAATCTAAGGAGGCGACAGTACCTGTGCACAGTCTTCTTGAGTACCCTGCTCTAAAAGTAAGGGTACCACTTTGCGCACAGGTCTCCTCAAAGGTCCCTTATTTGTCATCACCTCGACCACCCGAACCAATCCGTCTGGTCCAGGAAAAAATCTTGAAATTCTTCCTCTGGGCCAGGTTCCTCGAGGTAAATTTTTGTCCACCACCAATACTGGATCACCCTGTTTGAAATGCGATTTTAATGTGCCGGTATGTCTTGGAATTAAGGTAGGTAAAAATTCATTTAGCCATCGGGTCCAAAACATCTCAGCCAATCTCAGAACTTTCTTGTGGTTCAGCCGGCGGTATAAATCCACATCAGAGCAAGGACGAATAGCTTCAGTGGATGGCGTACCCAATAAAAAATGAAAAGGTGTTAGTGTTTGTAGAGTCTCTGGATCTACTGGCACATGTGTAAGTGGGCGCGAGTTCACTACAGCTTCCGCTTCCAGCAACAAAGTTGCCAGCGTTTCCTCCCTTGGGGCATTCTGTGTTAGGGTGGCGGAAAGAGCAGCCTTAATTGATCGCACCAAGCGTTCCCATGAGCCACCCATCGTAGGTGCTGCTGGACAAATAAATTTCCACTCTATCTTGTGGTTGGCTGCGAAGTCGAAAACATCTGCGAGCTGGTTGGCTGCACCGACAAAAGCGGTCCCGTTATCCGAGATAATCCTAGATGGACATCCGCGACGAGCAATAAATCTCCTGAGAGCCATGATGGCTGCGTCCGCAGAAAGGCTTCCAACGATCTCAAGGTGAACGGCTCTCGTGGTCAGACATGTAAATAAGGCCACCCAGCGCTTTTCTCGTCTTCTTCCGACAGCGACTTCTATCGGGCCAAAATAATCGAGACCGGTGAAAGAAAATGGACGTTGATGGTGAGATAGTCTATCTGCAGGAAGATCACCAAATCGAGGCGTAGGTGGAGGAAGGTTCTTCTTAACTCTACAAAAACAGCAACGTTTGACGACAGACCTGACGTTAGGGCGTAAAGCTAATATATAAAATTTCCCGCGCAGGAGGTTAACCACGGTTTCGGTATTACCGTGACCAAACTTCCGATGATAGTGGTCGAGAAGTAACCTCACAATTGGGTGTCGACCGTCCAAAACAATGGGGTTTATATCCTGCGCGGGGGCATCCAAAACTGCACAAATTCTTCCGCACAAGCGGATTAAACCGTCTTCTCCCAACATCAAGCTTAAGCTTCTAAGCCTCCCTTGATTAGTTGGGGAAAGACCTGCAATAAGACTTAAGAATTCATGATTAAACGACTCCAATTGGGAGCTCAAAAGAAGGTGCCGTTCCGCCTCCAAAATTTCCTTAGCCGAAAGAGGTTTCAAATTTTTATGAAAAACTTTGGAGACGGCTGACTTTGATTTAGAATTTTGAGGCTTTACCAATAAAGACCGAAAAACTTTAGCACAATAATGTGCCCGAGCGGTAGCCCTTACCAACCGAAGCCATTGACCGAAATGTGAATGATTTGCAACTACCGGAGATGGAACTTTTGGTTGTTCGGCTAATAAAAAGGTTAACGCGTGCTCTGATTTTAATTCTACAAGCACGGGTGGAGGGCCTGCCGCAGGCTCACAAGGCCAATCTTCCTGGGAAGATAAAAGGAAATTAGGGCCAGTATACCACCGAGAGGATGAGGACAAAGAGCATTGCCCGCGTGTGGCATCGTCCGCCACATTCAATGCCGATGGAACATAACGCCAATCGGCAACATCCGTAGTTTCTAATATCTCTCCCACACGGTGAGCTACAAACGGCTTAAATACGCGGGCGTCGCTTCGTAACCATTTTAAAACTGTTAAGGAATCCGTCCAAAAATAAACTTTAGAAGCAACTATACGATGAGCCTCTAAAATATAAGTTGCGAAGCGAACTGCCATAAGAGCCGCCTGCAGCTCTAGCCTTGGAATAGATACAGGTTTTAAGGGAGCTAGACGAGCTTTTCCACCTATGAGCGCTAAGTGTACTGTTCCGTCTTCGTGAAGAAAACGCCAATAGGCCACACACGCATAAGCTAGCTCACTTGAGTCGGCTAAAACGTGGAGCTGACTTTCCACAGCAGATTTGGTTCGGTAACAGCGAGCTAATGAAACATTCGAAGAAATTTCGGCCAAACAATCGAACCAGGCCTGCCACTTTATTTTCGCAGGAGTAGGCAGCTCATCGTCCCAGCCAATACCCATTCTCCAAGTTTCCTGGAAGAGGATTCGGCCTGCAATAACTACAGGCATTAAAAAGCCAAGAGGGTCATATACTTTCATTAAATGTGATAATACTACTCTTTTAGTTAGATTGATAGGAAGTTCTGACGTCTTACGAAAATTAAGAATGTCATCTTTGACATTCCAGGCCACCCCTAAGATCCGCACCTGAGAAGGAGACAGCATCGGTCCGAGTCCAACCTCGGGAGTATCGACAGCCCTCAATTCTGTCTTTATTAAGGAGAGCGCACTAGGGTTATTAGATACCCACGAACGCATTTCTAAACACGCTGCCTTATGGACAGTAACAATGTCGGCTGCGAGACGAGCAGCAAGTTCAGGACTATCAATACTACCTAGGTAATCGTCCATGTAGTGGTCTCTGACAATGGCCTCGGCTGCTTCTGGATATTTACTCTTATGTTCCAAAGCATTTTTATTTTTCAGGAAAATGGCGGTGCATGGACTAGGTGGCGCCAAATATCTTAGAGCACATTCTATATTCCTGTAGTGGCAAAGATGGATGATCTCGCCAGAGAAAACGCTGTGCGTCTCTGTCCTGTACTCTTATTTTTGTTTGTGGAAACATTTCACAAATATCTCCATTAAGAGCAATTTTACCTTCTCTAAAACGCATTAAGATTCCTAACAAAGGTTGTAAGAGGTCAGGACCAGGGAGCAAAAGAGAATTTAAGCTGATCCCCGAACATCTTGCTGCTGCATCATGTACGAGCCTCAGTTTTTGTTTCTGCGGATGGTATACACCAAAGTGGGGCAAATACCAAAGATTGCCTAAAGGCGTAAGGCGTATTTGTACAAAGCTCTGCATAACCTTTTTCCAACATAGCATTTACATAACGTCGGTACGCTTCAGCATATTCTTTGTCTCTTTTGAATTTTCTCTCTAAACTAAGGAATCTAGATAAGGCCAAATTATAACTATTGGGGATAGAGGTAATGTCCGCTCGCCAGAGCAGACCAGTTTCAAACCTGCCCGATGGAAGACGTCGAGAAGTTTCCTCCAGTATTGCCAAAGCTCGTTTGTCATTGGTGCTGTGTAAATCTTTTTTTGTAATTCCAATTGAGTCGAGACGATAATGATCTTTTATTAAGGACTCTAATTCGGAAACTGAGCTATGGTAAACAGATTCTATAGGTTTACCTGATACACGCCCGAAAACCGCCCAACCCAAAGCAGTTTGAACGGCTACAGGTTGGTTACGAGAGCCACGTCTAATCTTACGCGGTAGGGATAAATGCCAATGGTCTATACCAATTATTAGCATAGGCTTTGCTTCCTCATAGCTCAACTCGTTGACAAGATCCTTAAGATGAGGGAACTTTGCGATATCTACAGCACGGACGGCTTGACTTGTAACACCTAAATCGGGGATAGAGCGGACCCGTTCTAATTTAAAAGTCTCTGCGGAGTACTTACCCTTGATATCGATATCAATATAGGTAACCTCTGAGTCTTTTGCGAGACCACCCATACAGTTCACCCTAATGCTGCCTTTCGGACCTTGAGCTCCGATCGTATCAGCTACCGATTGATCAATTAGAGTGACTGTAGATCCGTCATCTAGTAAGGCGTAAATGTCCATCTCACCATTTGGTCCCGACACAGTCACTGGTAGCACTTTCAGCAATGATTGCGGAGGAGGAGATGGAGACTTCAGGTGCTCTGCAGTGCTGCCATGAGCATGAGCTACAATTACCGGTGCAGTTTCGGGCTCCGGCTCGGGCGATGCACTGTAATGAACAGAATTTATTTGCGATTTATGAAGCAACTCGTGGTGGTAATTACTAGCCTTGCAGTCTTTTACACCGCAGTTGCCTTTACAAATTTTATAAAAATGTTTACCCCTTTTTAGACACTTTTGGCAAACTTTATTATTCTTAACCCAGTACCATCTATCATTCACAGAAATAATTTTAAACTGCTCGCACTTGACCACTTCATGGCCGGTGTTGCGACAGTATAGGCAAAATTCAGCAGATGGCGGTAACTTTGACAGCCGAGTACTGCTAAAATTTGAGGCAGATGGCGTCACTTTATCTTTGGAAAATTTTTGCCTGTATGGGTTTGAAGAGGTTGCATAACAAACGTCATCATCGACGTTAGTGTCAGAGGCGGCATTAGTGGTGACATGCGTGCGGGCTTTATCTATAGGCTTCGGACGCGAAATGTCATCGATAATGCCAAACCTCAAATGAACCCGAGACTGTTGCGTGAGAAAAGAAGACAGAAGCTCTAATTTGAATTTAAAACCAGAGTCGGAATAAATAAAAGCATAACCCATTTCTCACGCATCAATGGGGTTAACTTGAGGAGTACACTATGGAACAGCTCTGGAGAGGCGAGGAATTCCACAGAATCTAGCATCTTTATGGTGTGGACACAGTTACGTACTACACATGCTAGCTGGTGGAGTTCCTTGCCACCATCCGCTGCAGACAGTCTGGGCATGCTCTTAACTTGTGATACAAGATGATGTATCAGAAGTTCGGGCTGACCAAACTGCTCCTGCAGCGCGGCCATGATCTCTTCTGGATCGTGTGACAAAGCCAGAAGAGAAACAACGGCATCACGAGCTGCTCCTCTAAGGGCGTTATTCAGCCGGCCTATATTTTCCGTCGCCGAAAACGAATTTTTAGAATTTAAGAATGAAGTTTTAAAAGTTAACCATTCAAGAGGCGAACCGAAATATAGGGGCAGACTAACTACATTACCTGCATTCACCTTCTCACTCTTGACCCGGGCGAGATCACTTATGACCTCAGCCAACTTCAAAAAATCGCTAGGTTGATTGTGGGTAGTGTCAAACACATTTGAACGATTAATATAATTTTGTTTACAATTCTGATCGTTTTGTGTACCTAACATGTGTTTTGTTGTAAATGAGTTAGGCGTGTAGTGCGAAGCATCCAGCGCCGGGTGCTGATGAAGCCGGCCGACCTCGTTGCAAGCTTCCAATGCACGAGCGCCTAGCTGAGGCGCGGCATCGTTGTAGTTTCGACTAGTAGTCGCGACGCACGGGGTATACGGTGCAACGGCAGCACCCCCGCGCATTGCGCAGGTAGGTGATAGAGTCGCTGACACCATGCATATGTGTGGTGCCGTAGTCTGTGTGTGCAATTCGGAGGGGCCCACTGCGAACTGTGGGTATCCCCCACTGGACGTCATTGCTGCAAATGCTTCTGGAGCCGGCGCGAAATAGGGCGCGCGCTCGCGTGCCGCGGCTTGTATGCCGGCGATACGTGGTGAGCTTACGCGCTCGCGGTCGGCTATTTTAGGTGCTTCTTGTACATCCAATGCCGGCTTGACCGACGCGATAAAGGGCGCGTGCTCGCGCGCTGTACTGCCGGCTGAATAGCTGACAGCGCCAGCGCCAGGCGAGGCCACGTGCTCACGTCCGTCGAGTAGCACTGGGGTACCAGCACTTGGAAGTTGTAGCGCAGGGGCGTGCAGCGTCGATGTCATCTGTCTCTCAGACAAAGCGGTGTTAGTATCATCTACCCATTTAAGTAATCTAGAACTCCTATATGACTGGGAGCTGGCGGCGTCATCAAGAGCCGCTAATTCAGCTTCTAATTCTAAAGTCGCAACGGCACGCTCGCGCTCAGCGGCGGCTTGTTCGCGCTGGGCCTCCAAGTCGGCTAAACGACGTGCATGTAGGGCTTTCGCCGCTAGTCGCTGGGCTCGAAGTGAGGCCGACGAACGATGTGAACCTCGTTGCGAATCGGGGTTGCTACTGGCAGGGTTAACACTAAGCGATACGCCAGCGGATACTTCTAAAGGAGGAACATTTTGATCCGCACAGGCGTCTTGAGCCGTTGCCATACCTCTTGTTAAAACCATTTGGAAAATATTTTAGAAATTCGGAATTTGGAAATTTATTACAACTGGTAAAATGACCGGGAGAAGGACCAATGTTAATCGTGGACAGAGGTATGTTTGTATGTAGGGCAAGGCAATAAATAAAATAATTAAAGCTTGTGAAACTTACCATGTATTTTCCGTACTTGAGACACTGACATAGAATGACAACTATCAAAACAAAATGTATCAAAAATATAATATTCGAATATAAAAAGTAAATACTATAAAAAAGTCTACAAAAAGAGGTCTGTCGCCAACATCAATCTTTCCACTAAGCACTCTCTGTGAGAGGGAATGAAGAAATCCTTCTGACAGATCAATTACTGAATACACTCCATATCCCTTAGTTTTGAAGCTACCTCATCGATTGTCAACACATTTTTAGGTTTTTTGATGATATATTTATTCACAGCGCCATCTAGCCCCAAAGTAAGCGAAGCTTGTGTTATGGATACTAGACAACCGATAAACATACGTAAATACATTTTTTTTTGTAAATACATACTTATGATACATAGAAAATACCCAAACCTAGACTTGTATTTATGCCTATTTGGATATCTATAATATGGTCATCCCAAGACTTTTCATCCCTTCCATTCGCGTTGACAGTGCATCAAGAATAGTTCTGTATAAACGCTCAACCGGTCTGTTGGCACAGAATAATATACTCTACTGTTGGCTCGAGAGGTGGCTACTGCATTTATGACATGCGTAATATCGTATGTATTAAGAAAATCTTTGAAGGTTTTGCTGGTAAAGCTTTATCTGTTATGACTCGTGTTGGTACACCGAAAATTTTATGAGATCTTTAATTACCTTGACTGTTATAGGTAAATGATTTTATATTTTTAAATGCAGTTGTATTTATATATTTAGGAAAAATTAAAAGGAACATGACGAATCTGTAAAGAAATTGTAAAAAAGAGCTAAAGATATTGGAGTATTTAATAAAGATAAATTACAGCTTAAACAAAAAGAAGTAAATTCCTGGAAAGTTAATCCATTTTGTTGACACGCTGTCTAGAAACAACCGAAAATATACACAGAAAGGTGTAGAGATGCTAGAAATGGTTCAGTGCATTTGCTATTGAGTATTGAAAGAAGGAAAGAATGCCGCTTAGCTACTAGTAAAAATAAAGTTTTAACAGAAATTTCAAACGTCACGGTTTCCGGTCTGTTTCCATAAATCGACGCCGACTAACAAAACGTTGTTAAAAAAAATGGTTGTGTAAAGTCGGTTTACGGAAGATAATTTTACGTTATACCGTCATAAGAAACTCAAGCCGATCATGCCTCTATAGCGCTTGTTCCGCGTTCTCGTTTGCACATTCGGCTTAGACGGAGCATGACAATGAGTCATGCTTTTTCGTGCGTGCAGCGTAAATTGCATGAAACATTCTTAAATTCTTCATCCCACCCTATTAATATTTACTTGGTTTAAGATGACATTACACCACTGAGGTAATATTACTAACGTTAGTAATATTACCTCAGTGCATTATACATGCTACTTTTACGAAAATCAAGCACGCGAATATTTCCGTACAATAAAATAATAGTAATAGGCAACAGAATATTTCCCTATAAAAATATATTTATTTTTTTAATATGACGGAGAATCTTCCTTTTCTATACATAGCTAACTTCCTTTATACGTCCCAAACTTGCTGTTTAAAGATTTTTTTATTTTATTAAATTGAGTGCTCGTTATGCTGAAATTAGGTATTTAACTTAATTACTACTACTTATTCTAAAGTCTTTATTCATGTGAAAAAAAGATTTGTTAATTTACAATATGGCATAATAACTCGTACTACAACTTCTGCAAATAAATGGTGACTTTAAATATTTTTTATTTAAAATTAAGTAGAGTATCTGTCAGCATCTAACGCCTACAGCTTGGTACGGGGGGCTACTTCTCTGTTATATCTGCCCGTCCAAGATACATGCCTCGCATAGGCGCACTCGTGTTACCGGCCGTCCTGGCCAGCGGGGGAGCGGGGCCCGGGGCTACCCTACCTCCCGCCTCCCCGCGCGAGCACCCGCTCTCGCCACCACCTGGCCCCTCGACCACCCCGCGTCATCTAGTAAGGCGACCGGTTCGCTAGGGTTAATTCGAACTATTCAAGGCTATTTGAATATTTTAAATTATTTTTTAATTTTTGTTTTTCTGCACATGATCGTAGCAGTATATGTAATATATTTAGATTATTGAAGGGAGATATTTCTATTAACACATTTGGCGTAATCATTTTAGATAAATTTTATTAAAATAGGAATTGTGTGACCTTACATTTTAGTTTTGTCCTACTGGTACCTAGTCATTAATCATAATAATAACAATATATTTGCCATGTACCTCTCATTGCTACGTTTTTATTTATCAAGTTCGCTATTCTTTTAGTCTGCGATTTACATTTTTGACTTAAAAATATGATATTTACAATTTTGACATACAATTTTTAGCACCCTTATGTAAAGCATACGAATTTAATATTTTCTTGAATCTTTAAAATAAAACAAAAAAAATTTTATTAAAATTTGAAAATTGGCATGTAGCAGCCCTGCGTGTCCAGCAGCCCTGATTCTGTAGAACAGAGAAGTGCGGCGGCGGCGTGCGTGCCGGGCGCTGTAAACAACCTACCCGTACGTATGTAGGGCGGATGGACCCTACCCCCCAGAGAAAGGGGTTCGCCCGCTTCTTCCTTGTTCCTCCTTGTGCAAATTCCCCTGGCAATGTGTTCAGCCACATTTTATACAATTCCTAGTCTTTTACGTGTCCATATTGGAGTTTATTAAATCGCTTAATTCCCCACTCGCGTAAAGATTAAGGCGCTATGAATGGCTGCCAGAGTTATTAAGTTGTTTGTTGTGAGCCCGCGGCCGTTGACTTCGTTTCATTCACGCAACTTTGCCCTTAGGAACCTAGATATAATGTTAGTTCGTGTGGCTTCATAATTGAGTAATAACTTCGATTTTTAGATATCAACAGGTAGATTTCTTTTACACGTAACTTTTTATTATAAGTAAAATTGACAGTTACTCACTTACAACATTTAAAAATAAGTTAATAAAACTCAAACTCAACTAAGTCACTAATATCACCCAGTCCCACCCAGCCTCGGAAAAAATATGTGCAAGTCATACTACATTCATATATTTACTTTCGCATTTGGCTGAAGTTTCCTCGGTAGATTTCTAAAAGGAAATTAAGCCAAATATAGAACTGTAAAAACTTAAATGAAGGTATTATCTGACTTTTACATCTATGCACAGTGGTCCAAGCAAGTGATGTACAACCCTTAGATTGACATTCGTTTAATACTTTAAGATATACTTTCGCCCTCATTAACTGAAGAAGGTCACCATCTAATGATGGTGACCTTCTTCAGTTCTTAAGAAGTTTGTCATAACTAGTAGACCATACAGAGACAGTACACAGATCATTGCCGTTGATTGGATAGTCTATGTCTCAATGCGTAACTTCCGGTTACATCATTCCGAGCAGGTTGTCACGTTACGGCGTTCGGTCCTGGCCATAACAGACCTAGGATGTTTCGCTTATATTATATCAGGATGTAAGAGACATCCTGATTCTGTGGTCGATGTAGGATTTTTCGCTAAGCTTACATCCTATTTCTGTGGTCTCAGCTGTTGTCTGTCGACAGTTGTTAAGCCAAATTAGTGACCTCGAACACTTCAAAGTACTACCATTACCATAAGTTCGAAAAATAATTTTATTTAATTTTATATACTTTTTTTAAAATTAAAAGTATCCTATGTCCTTCCTAGTACGTTTGAGATTATGTGTACAAAGTTTCATGATGATCGGAGTAGTTTCGCCGTGATAGCGTAACAAACAAACTCACACTCACATTTATAATATTATAGTAATAATATATCACATTGTATTATTAAGTATGGATGGATGCTGTGATATATCGAGTGCCAAACGAGCATAATGCTCACCTGGTGTAAAGCCTCTGCCACGGCCTATAGACGCTGGAATCAAACGAGTATTGCTCGCGTGCTAGCACCCTCTTTGCTAACATAGCACCACTCTGTCATCTGTTTGTCTGAGTTTTGTAACATCATTCACTCCCAGGTACACGATTATGTAATTTTGCTGCGGTGTTTTATGAGATGGAAGTACTGCCCCATCGGGGACAACACTTATGGTCAGAGACTTTTTTGTTTAATAGCAGCGGGCATCATGTGTTGGCGAGGCTTTAACCCTTATGATGGTGATTAGCCACTTACACCCCAAGTTATAACAACACTCACACAAAATCTTGTAGACCGTAGTATCAATTACTAGTACTAGTCGGTCTTGCGTAGCCTTGAGACGTGCATGTAGCATTCGTAGCACGAGAGACCTCTTTACAAATTTTATAGCGGAAATGTCACAGTCGACTGCAGCTTTTTATACTAAATAAAATACGACATAATTATATAATGTGATATATATAAGAAAGGAGGGAGATGATGCGTTGGCAGCGAGGTGGCGGTGTGCGAGCGATATTTTATGTTGCGCGCGTTAATATGGCTACGGCAACCGCTTCACATCAGGTGGGCCGTACGCTTGTCTGCCACCCGACCCGTAGTATAAAAAAAATATCACAATTATCATCATTGTCATTTTGATGAGTAGTCATATTTTGACGAGCCCGGGGTTATCAAAGGTTACTTTAACTCCAAGTACGCGGGTTCTATACCCGCAAAAGTCAAACGTTCGTGTGAATGAACATGTCTGCTTGTCTTAATGTTGATGTTGTCTATGTATTACATGTATATATTTACAAAAAAAATGTATTTAAGTACATTTATCAGTTATCTAGTAGCCATAATACAAGTTATGGTTAGTGTGGGACTAAATGACAACTTGTAATTTGTCCAAGAATATTTTTTTTTATTTATAAAATTGATGGGATATGCCATCATCAGCACATTTCTACGTTCAATTGATCCCATAAATAAGTTTATGTTACGTGCTACGTGTACAAAAAGAACAAATACTAAAACCATGTTCATGTATACGAAGATGATGTACACTTTTGACGAGCTCGGTGGTGGTGGAGCAGAATGGTTATCACCGAGGTCGCGAGTTCGATTTCCGCACAAGACAAATATTTGTGTGCATGAACATGTCTGTTTGTCTTGGTCTGGGTGTTTTCTATGTATTATTAGTATATATTTACATATAAGCATGTACGAGTATATACAGATCCAACCTTTTCTGACTTAAATACCATCGCCCAAGCCCAGCGGCGAACATCAGCCGTGAAATGCGGTGCACAAGAAGGAATCCGATAGACGTTGCGTATGATCTTAGACAAGTAAACAGTGGCTAAACTCGTCTAACACTCGGACACAGTCCCTGAAGCTGATGAGGTACAGAGGGTCGCAAATGCCCACAAGCGCAGCCAACACATTGTACCTGGTACATACTCAGTCCGAGAAAGAGCTACTTATCTAGATACTAGATCGGTCAAGGTTACGGCAGTGGCGAAGGGTCTCGTACTTTGACCACTCATGAAGCACAGGGACTGACATACGAGTAAGTGGTAATTATCAGGACATCGATGAAAAACCTTCAACTGCATAGTAACGTCCCCCATGCAGTGGTGGCAGTTTCGAGACATACCTGTAGCTGTATACGAGTATATTACACGGACTGCAGCGAGATATTCGACGCAACTGCTACGGGTTCATAAAACGTGCGGAAACTGCTACCACGGAAGCAATTCGGAACTACAATGTTGAAAAGGCGATCTAGAATCGGGATACACCCGTCGTGAAAGAATTGGCAAAGCAATAGGAAAGAAAACAAAAAATAGGAACGCGACTACTCAGTTCCGTACGGAACTGATGACACTGAAACGAGATGGTCGTCCATGCAATATCAGTGACAGCGACAGACGGAATATGCTGGGTCAAAGAATGTAAGTATCTGGTGGGTGAGGGGGAGAGAAGGAGAAACACCATAGGGAAATAACAGCCCTGTCAGCCCAGGTATTCATGCTCACTAAAGTGTTCAATCTGGTGGTGGTGTCGTGTGGCGGGTCGCCGCATTCCCAATAAAATGGTTGAATACGGTGATGGCTGCCCGATGTATCAACTCGTGAACGGGTGCTGCCAGAGGGGACTGGTCTGCCCTGGCTGTCATGGTTGCAAGGTAAACAATAGGAGGATTTAGGTTAAGTAGTAATAGACAATAATATAATTATTAGCATAATAGCGACGTGCAATTTATAAATTGTAGGAATACTGTAAGATAAAAATAGAACATTGATAATAAAAGGTACGTACCCCGGTTCTGTAGATCGTAATAATTATCAATAAAACGTATATAAAGTATGTATGTATTTACAAAAAAAGAATGTATAAGTACATTTATCAGTGGTCTATTACCCATAACAAAAGCTTTGCGCTTTATTTGGGACTAGATGGCGCTGTGTCAATTGTCTAGAAATATTTATTTATTTATATTTATTTGGCCGTGTGGTTTCCGGCAGACGTGAATAAAATCACTCCGTCTGTTCCCGTGGATGTCGTACAAGGCGACAAAGGGAAATACGTTACCATACATCGATCAGGCCTCCCCAACCAGTTTGGCCAGCGTGGGGAGCGTAGGCCAAATCCTCCTTCTATCTGGGACGGACGCGAGAGGGTCGTGCTCCTGCAGTGGAGACTAAAATGACCTAATGATCTGTCATCATCATTAGTTCATTTTAGTCTTCACTGCACATCATTATTTATTTATTTTATATTTGAAACAAAGTAACTGTGTGTACATTTTTACAATATTTAGTTATTAGAAATTATTCAGTCCGTTTAACCCCGCTACGATTTCCGTAGCTGTCCCCGTAGCACTGTAATGGGAAAACGTTGGTCGACAAATAAATAAAAGCATTAAAAACAGCAAAAAGCAGAAAGGCTTTAGGAAATATTTTTTTAGGAAATAATATAGCCAATTAGGAGTATATAATAGGCTTTATTCTAACAATACGCGTACGATAAATAACTTTTAAGATTACCTGTGCCCTACACACAAAGTTCTCGTGCGATCTAAATAAAACTCACGCTACTTGATATCTCTAAAGGTTTTCATAACAATAAATGAGTTGATTGTTACAAATAAATATTATACATTACAGTGGCCTTACCGGGTAAGCTGATTATCATCGGATTTTTTGATAGCTAAAATCAAACTTCAACACAGACTACCACCGACTAAGTTGAAACCGATTTCCGTCGCATCTCTTGCGTAAATCAAATTTCGGCTTAAATTATCGGTGATTGTGTTTAGTTTAGCTGATACTAACCTAAAGCCTTATTTTCGGAATCAAAATATTCGATCTAAATCAGCTTCAAGTTAGCTGGTAGGCCTCTAGATCTTTCTACGAAACCTTTTCCAGACAGCAAGATTTTACATTTTATACGACAATACTTGTAGAGATGTAGTTTTGATTATAACAAAATATCAATAAGAAAAAGATGGATGTCTCCTATATAAGTGGTATGACTCCTTACTACTTACAATAAGAACCATATTGATTCATGAAAAGTTATTGCCATAAAACCCCTTTCACAAAATATAAAACCTCTTTACGCTTTTTTAGAACAATCTCATGATGTAGTGTGCTGGGAACTGATTCCACAACTTGAGAGTTTGCTTGAGAACAACTTAATATATACTCATTTCGTTAATTGTGCTACGATACCTGTTTCATAGATCAGATGTACAATTGACCATAACTGGAACAGTCAGAAACACATCAGGCTTGTCGTCAAATAACCTCTAAACAGCGAACGAAGCATGCGTACTACGGTGGGATGTTTCTGTGACATCGTGTTCATTTATTTATGTGCCATTGTGCGAATTATATGGCTCTAGGTAAAGACAATTCACGTAATAAAGTAACTCTTGTTGAAACAGAATTACTAGAACCCTTGTTTTAAACTCATAAGGGTACTAATAATGAGTTCGATGGCTTCGTTGCGCGAGTCAGTCTGATCGAACACGCAAGTCGTTGTCCGTAGCCTGTCCAAGGTCAGGTTTATTTATCTCGAACTCCTCCGTGTCTCAGAGGGCACGTTAAGCTGTCGGTCCCGGCTGTTGTCGTTAAATGACAGTCGTTAATCATGTGTCATGTTAATTAATAAGTCATGTGGTGGAGTATGCTCTAAAACCCCTTCGATGAGGGGAGATCCGTATCCCAACAGTGGGATGATCCTGGTGATGCCAATGCCGATGAAGAGTACAAAAACATCCCATTATGTACCTTTCATTAGAACAATTTCTTCAGGCAATGCATACGTTTAATATTATAAAAATGCCAAATGTTTCTCACTAGAATGTGTTTTTTTTTATATATACAGGAAACATAATAAATTTTATAGATTTGTTTAGTATACGAACATTAATATTTTATGTTCGTATACTAAACAACAACAACAATCTAAGTATAATTGTAATTTAAAGGGTTTTAGTCATACAAAATTGTGTCATTAGAATCCCTGAAGGTTGTACTACTCTTATCTAACTTCTTTTTGTTTTCATTTTGTGTTAAGTTAAAAAAAATCAATAATTGAATATACGACTAAACCACAGATACATAAACAATAAAAATAAGAAAAAAGAATAATCATTCAGTAAAATTGATTACAAATTGGATAAAATAAAGTTTCATAAATTGATTAATTTGACAACGGAATGAGGAGTAGGGCATCGTAAAAAGCAGCCTTTGAATTAGATTTTATATTTCTTATAGCGCCATTGAAGATCACCTAGACGTTATAAAATATACTTTGGAGGATTTTAAATTTACTAGCATTTTTACTAGGATCTTTAGTTCCGAAATATAGCTTTGTAAAATAGAAAAGATTTTCTTGAATAGACAGAATAAAGTTAGGCGGCATAAAGTGAAATAAAAAGGCCATGTTTCGAGAAAACTTACGAGAATTCTTAAATCCCAATGTCAATTACATTAAAATAAGCACGCCTATCTTAATCGACTATGCAATCCTTCGTTTTACTTATTATTGTAATAACATTGAATAAAAAACATATTTATTTTTATATTAGCTCAACATAGTGGTTTCACCTGATGGTAAGCGAAAACTGGAGCCCAAATTGCAGCGGCAACCGATTATAGAATAGACAACAGTATTCAGTCGGTTACCGTGTGGTTTCCGGCAGTCTAGAATAGAATCACTCGGTTTCTTTCCGTGAATGTCGTACAAGTCGACTAAGGGAAATACATTATCAAATATCGATCAGGCCTCCCCAACCCGTTTGGCCAGCGTGGGGAGTGTAGGCCAAATCCTCTTTCCGTCTAGGACGGACGAGAGAGGGTCGTGCTCCTGTAGTGGAGACAAAAATGGACCTGATGATGAATCATCATCATCATCAGATGATGATTCAGTCGGTTGACTGCCATGCTGGCTTGCGAGGTGCGTCTTCACGTTTCGTTGGAAGGATCCCATGTTGTATGAAGGAGAAAACACATGTGCCGGCAGGGTGTTCCACTTTTTAATGGTGCTATAGAGGTAGATGTTCTCAACAGTAGAATAACGACATCGCAACCTTGCACGCGTGGTTCAGTGACGGAAAGGAGAAGATAAAGGAAAAAGGATAAAGGAAAACAGTGCATCAGAGCACATTCCATGGGGGAGGCTATAAAATACACTTAGCGAGTTAATGTCTCTACGATGTTGAAGACGTTCTAGAACCTCTTACTATTTTGCATTAGTTGGTCTAACTGAATAAAGCCCTAGTTAAGCCTATTCAGTTAGACCAACTAATGCAAAATAGCACTCAAAATAAAAAACCGTTTTGTAAAGACATCGGCACGGTAGACATGATTCACCTAAAGAAAATCATCTGGGTGCACCAAGTGCTGCGCACGGTACATTTGCTCCACCTGAAATTAAACACATATTTCGATAAGTCTAGGCTAAGAGAGGAAGTCAAACTCCAAAAGCTTTGCTAAGAGAGGAAGTCTAATTCCAAAAGCTTCTTACTCCTACCAATTTCTTCTGATTAAATTCGTTGTGAGTTCCAAGGCAGCCGTAATCTTACCCATGGGACTACAATGGACTTCATTGTTCATTGTCTTTTTTGGTGGTCGCCGCTGTTAATCCTCGTTACACAGGAGACACAGTGGTGTTGGGCCGTTCCGTAAAAAAAAGTCTGGGCTTTAATATTCATTCACCTGACTCGATATCATATAATGTGCTATGGATAGTTTTGGAGTACATTTTGGGGTGTAAGAGACTCACCGCTAACTTTGAAATAAGGCCAAACTTACCTGCACGTGGGACATCCTCTGGTTAAATTATCGAGACTCTATCCAAAAAGAGGTAGGGCACAAAGTAGTTTTATAACTAGGGCAGAATAAGCTGAGGAGTACCTCCACCTCACAGAATACTTTCCAGAATAATTTCCTTGAAGGTTGTGTTCCTGCGAGTGAGTGAGGTCACCAAGAAGGATTGTTGCGTTCACAGCGAGGTGGCGGCGCGCCAGCGGTATTTCATGTTGTGAGCAAACGCTCATGATCATCATACTGTAGACATATAAACTATATATCTGCGGTATCCTTGTTTGCCACATTCAACGTCTAAAATTTTATCAAATCTGTCTTTAATTCACCCAGGTGTCGAAGCACTACAATAGGTGTACAGTGGGTAGCATTTTATGCACACAGGTGATTTTCAGTGAGTTGGATATATTACACAATAAACAGGATAAGCGTCTTTCGCACAAATAATTCAACAGCTGACAGTTATAGGTGTCCAATAGAGTTTAAGGTGTAGTAAAATGCCATGGTGCTCGTTCGGTTTCACTTGACTAGCCATTTCTTTAATATATTGCATGTTTCTCTTTATTTCTCCTTCGTAAACGGTCACATTATGCGAATAATGAGTTATTTGAAAAAGGCTCATAATGTTACAAAGGTCTACAGGAAGCGATAACTGCATGTCTGGTATATGATAAATATAAATATTATTTATTTGAATAAATTAAAACTTAAAATGCTACCTTACTATATTACACAAATTAAAGAAATATTTACAAATTAATGGATCTAAAAATGACAAAAGAAAAAAATATTGGTATTAAAATATTTTTTAATGACAGAGTGACCACGGGGGCCTCGATGGGGGACAATACAAGGAGCACCGATACGGAGGCATATCGCTAAACGAAATGTGGTGTAGACCACACCATATTTCGTATAGTGACATGCCATCAAATTACTTACGTTAGACGAAGGCAAAGCCTGCAGCCAAAGCCCCGACTCCCACTCTGATACGTCTAAAAGACGAGCTTGTTTCGCAGAATCTTTAAATGAGATTATCTCACACGATTTTACAAAGCTGCTCGCCACACTGCCTCTGAGAAGAAACATAAACCGAAAATTTTGAATACAATGGAACACGTACTACAGTTCCAGAGAAGTTTTCTTCCACGTACTATCAAGCTGTGGAATGAGCTGCCCGTTAAGGTTTTCTCAGGAGACTACAGCATAGGGTTCTTAAAAAAGGGCGTAAAGAGGTTTTTACAGGGTCGGCAACGCGTATGTGATGCCGCTGGTAATACAGGCGTCCATAGGCTACGATACCTGCTTTCCATCAGGTGGGCCGTACGGTTGTTTGTGACTTTAGTGGCATAGAAAAAAACTTAGTTTTTATATGAGAGGGGGCAAACGATCATGTGGCTCATTTGGTGAAAAGCAATCACCCCGCCCATGGACATCAGCAACATTAAGGGGTCGCCTATACGTTGCTAGCCCTTTAAGGGAAATAAAGATTCTGTACTTGAAGGCTCCCATGTAGCAATTGTTCGGGAATACCGCTGAGAGAAGTTGATTCAACAGTTTTACCGTTTGTGGTGTAAAATGTCTAAAGAAACGTATTGTAGTAGATCGCCACTTGTCAAGATAACATGGATGGAATTACCTACCTACGATTCCTTTGTTCTACTTGCTATCATAAGAATTAATTTTATTTCATCTGGAATAAATACATTCTTTTCCAACACAAGTAATTATAAGCATATATACCACTATATTACTCCGTTAAATGATGTAACCCTACCTCCCTTAGTGTATCTACTCAAATAAAATACGCATTATTAGAATTTTAGGGTTACCAATACATAATATTGGTAATATTTTCCAAATACGGTCACTCGAATGGATGCCGCATAAAGTTGAATTTATAATACTTTTCATGTCGGTCATCTTGTTTGATGTATGCCCTAAAATGGATATGAGTTATAATATAACCCACTGACCGTTTTTAGGAAACAGATATTATCTATCTGAATGAACCTGTAAGTTTATTCTTATCCACGTCCATACCGTAAATCATTTATAAGGCATTAAAAAAACGTAAAGTGCATTACGACATTGTGCTATAGAAATGGGTAATTTTGTCGCATTAAGCTTCGCCGCGCAATAAGATTGCGCTAACTCAGTTCAGATGTTGTGTTGACTTACTTTCCGATATTTGTTAGCGCATGTTTTATTTGTGGTTAATAAAAATGAAATTTAAATTTGCTTACTGTGTCTCTCATAAAACCCTTTCATTTGATACCCATATCATTGTGGTGAAATTGGAAATTATAAATCGCCATTTTGTGACAGCCGTCATATTGGATTAAATATAGCGCATTTTAGGTAATCGTACATTGTTACGAGAACTAAACGAGTATGTAAAATTTTAGCTCTATCGGAGACTGAGAAGTAGATCAAAATTGACTTACACGTGATGAAACCAAATAAAATCAAAACAATCTGTATGTGCTGGCCAACGTTCTCGTAGTAACTGCATGCAGGAAACAAAAGACGTACGGTACGATTACGCGACGAGCCGTATTTTGAAGTCTATTTAATGTCTATTCTGCTTAAATCTGTGTATTTGTATGAATCTGGTCAGTAATCTATGCCAAGCACTGTGTTGTTGCACGTCAAGGAAAACCCCGACCGCTTTTGTCAAAAAGTTTTATAAAGGCCATAGGGGTGAATAACTTCAACAGAATGGGTAAATTTATTATGAGATTCGTTTAAACTAAGATATACACAGGATGAAGCTACTTTACATTACCGAATTATAGAATCTGTGTAGAAACTACACAGTTCATCTGAGAATAAAGGACCTCGGTCACTAGATGAGCGCGACCAAACTACGTTCCCATCAAGTAGCTATAGAAGCACTAGCGCATTACCGCCGAAGCTGAAGCAGATTACTATCGAATATTTTGAGTTCAAAAATTTATCTTATGTTTTGTTGGTAGAGCTCCAGTTGGTAGTTGGTAGAGCTCCAGAGTTTCTACCAGCTAACCTAAACATACGTGCCATAAATCTAAGTTGAATTTTGATTTTTGCTTATTTGCATAACTTACATGCAGCTTAACCGGTAGGGCCCCTGGTCTATGATAGTGTCTGTTGATCGTGTATAGCAAAGTGTATGTGCCGTAAGGGCTGCAGTTAACCCTAAGCGACGCCGCCGCGACTGGGTCGCTAAGTGTGAAGGCTAATATCACAGTATAAGTTATAGTAAGTACTACCACAGTATAAGTAATAGTACTACGTAGTACTACGTACAGTATGGCCTCAATCTGGCGCCCTCACAAGTCACAAGTCGAAAGTGGATCCGATCGCAAGGACTGCTACGCCGTACCACGTTTTACGAAAGTTCGTTCGTAATATATAATCATAATGTTATAATAAAGCACTTGTACTATTCCACGTTATTATATTTAATATTACCGACCGGTTTCGCCGCTAAGGCATTATCAAGGTAAACAGATGGTGTTTGTGTTTCTACAAAACATTTTTATACCGTGCAATCAATGACAAAAAATATTAAAAATAAAAATATTAAAAAAGGGTATTCCGAAATAATTTACCCACCTGTGTTGTCACTTTAAGGAGATTTACCACTAAATCGGATAAATTTAAGTCTGTTATGTTACGCGTGTATAATTAGATAATGTAACCAACCAATGTAAAAATCATCGTTATAATAAAATTAAATTGATTCAGTATAATTAAAATTATAAATATGTTAAGATAAATTACGATAAAATATATGATAATTAAAGATTATGTCAGTTGAAATTTTAATAAATTATTTTGTTAATGTCATAAAAAGATACGTAGTGGAAATATTTACTTGATTGTAGTGACATATGATTTTTAATTTTATTTACACACACATAAAGGTTAATAATGTAACTTAGAATAGTTGTGAAGGGAACTAAAATGTTATTGTATCATACTAATGTGTTGTAAATTTAAATTTAAAAGAAAATTTTGGCACGGCCGTTAATATGTAGTCTTGTTAAATACGGACCCCTAAAAGTTATAACTCAAAACTGTTCTAGAAAATTTTAAGAAAATGCAGCGCTTGAATTCCACCACTGAATTTCAGTTACTGTTAGTACTATCAGAGGTCACAAGGGCCGTTGTTGGAATACTTGTCATGTACAGAATAGCAGGGCTTTTAATTAAGGCACAAGTAATTTAACCGGCAGGGTGTATACCGCCGCGCATGGCCATGTATTAGGTACAGTATTCTGCATACTCATTTGGAAATGTTTAAACAGTGGGGGCAGGGTGGTACCGGGCGATGGTTAGTTCCTCGCTACAGATAAATTAATAACGTACTGTACGTAGGGATAGGTATAGCACGCATGTCCGTAAGTACATACAGGGTGCTCGAATGGTTAAGTGTTTTATTACATGAATTAAAATCGAACGTCTCAAAAATTACAATACCCATAGTATAAGCATTGCTTAGTTTGGTACTAGATGGCGTATGTAATTTGTCAAGAGATATTTATAGTTATAATTTACATTAGAATGGTTGCGTAGTCGGAATTTTTGAATGCAAACATGACACTACTGCTTAGATTGTTGGTAATTACGTTTAACCCAGCTTCAAGAAACGCTAGAGCTCTACCGACTAAGCTGAAGATGTTTGTCTGTAACTTTAACCTAGTCTTAGATTTTGGAATCAAAAAATCCGACGATAATTGGCTTCAGCCTCGGCGGTAGCATAGTATATTTATTATGGCGATAGGCCCCTAATCGGATTCGCCTGGGGCAGAAAACAGAGAAAATAATTATACCTAGGCACTAATACCTACGACTATAAAATGATTAATTATTCTGCGCGAACTCAAAAACAATTACTCCGGTAACATTGCACAGTAAACACGTGAACTGTATGTATATTATTTAACTACACACAAAATTTCATTAAAATCGGATTAGCACTTTGCATTAAAACTACCAAATCAATTTCGTTGTTCAACGAATTTAAAGATTGTGTTTACATTTTCCAATTTATGTTCGATAGTTACAGACACAAAAAAAAAATGTTTTTTTTGCTCTACTAAATGTTTTGAGGACATCACTCACAAATTAAAATTCTCTGCATTCAATGAAATTTAACGGCCCTAGCGCTGCACGTGAGTCGAGAATGAAGTATAAGCACGAGGTTTACTTTTGTACTCTCTGTATTTTGCGCTTGGAGACTGACCATCGCGCTGGTCCAAAAGCCTGGTCGCAGCAGGTCGCGCAGCGATCAATGGAGAACGCTATGCTCGAGGTTTCTTTGCGGGATTGAATCCGGAACGAAGAAATTCGACGGAGAACTAAAGTTGTAGACATAGCCTTCAGAGTTTGCAAGCTGAAATGGCAATGAGCCGGTCACATCTGCCGAGTAAGTGATGGCAGATGGGGGAGGAAGGCATTAGAGTCGAAGCCGCGTGTATAATGACAAAGCGTTGTATGAAACTTGAAACTTGAAGCCTTTTAAGAAACTGACTAGGAGCGGCTGTATGCGGAAGGCGGAAGATCGTACTTGGTGAAAAGTATTGGGGAAGGCCTATATCCAGCAGAGGATGTTGATTAGTATAATTTTATCAAAACCTCTTTAGATATCATTTTTTTATTTTTTGCATAACTTGAGGTATAAATATTCTTATACGTAACGTAACCGCACACAGAGCGTTAATTTCCAGTATAAGTTGACCCCGCATAAACACGATTTGTAAGTAGCATTCGTAACATCACGGGGCCCTCTTATACTGGAAGTGTATTGCTATTAGTGTGCTTAAGTTAAGGGCCTTATTGCTGAAATCAATCATTTGAGGGAACTCTTAGCAAACCAGTGTAAGATGAAGTGAAATTTTTGAATAAAAAAACGAAAACGTTAATAAATGAATTTTAAAGGCATATTATTTGCGTGATCTATTATATAGATATTGATACACGCAATGACGCCATCGAGCTTCTGACATCATCGAGTTACTCATAGAAATTAAAATCATTTTGACTTAATAAAATCGTAAGAATCCGTGAATATAAAACAGCCTGTATGTTTGAGATGTGAGATGTAAAATTTGAGTGGAGCACAGCGTACACCTATTATGAAATGTGTACACACCAACGCACCGATGGCACGCACACACGAGGCTGTGAGGTACTCGGACGCAGCGGCGATCGGGGGCGGCGGAATCCTTGCGTCTAAACCCCGACATTCTCTTATTAATATGTATCTCCTGCTTGTTTGAACGCTGGATCTGAAACTCGACTGGGGTAGCCATTATTTTGTTCAATGTTTTTTTTAACGAAATTGTTAAGTTTAACATTATTTTATAGCTTCCCAGCTTGCTGTACCAATTGTACCAATTTAAGATGACTGACGTCACCATTGAAATAAATATGTTATTAAATTAAATATTTCAGTACAATTTACACAGCGCCATCTAGTCCCAAATTAAGCGCAAAGCTTGTGCTATGGCTACTAGACAACTGATAATATATATAATAATATAATATCATTTATTTGCAGACCAAAGATCCATACAGATTGTTCATAAAAAATCCAACACAAAATAAAAATAAAAATACAACATACACAAAATCAATTAAATAATCAATGAAATACATAATCATATTAAATGTCACATAAAATAATATAATAAAACAATAGTATCAATTAATAAAATCAGAATAAAATAATAAATATTACAATATGAAATAATTTTGAAAAATAAATTGTATATAACTATGTAATTAAAATTGTCGTGCTCGCTCTCGAGGCACTGGCGCATGAAGTTGCAGCCAGTGCCTCAGGAACGGGCCGTCCGTCCGTGCTGCGATGACTTCCAGGAGGCCGTTAGAACCGTCCCGCATCCTGCGCATCATGGATGCCGCTCGTTTCCGCATTGTAGCGTAGAAGCAGTCAACTCTGGCTTCGGCGAACATCCCAGATGCGCTACAGAAGCGGGGCAGTCGAAACAAAGTCCTGAATGCATTATTATATTGAACATGATAAATGTACTTAAATACATTTTGTTTTGTACCAAGACAAACATACATGTTAATGCACACAAATGTTTGTCATGTGCGGGGATCGGACCCGCGAGCTTGGAGTCAAGGTAGGCTCGTCTATTTATGATTATGAATTTTACATTCATCACTGCTATCAAGCCAAGCAGGAAGGAAAGTTCATTGATGGTTATTATATCCAACTTCACTATTTTTTTATTTTTACATAGCGTTAATACGGTTAAAATTAACTCTTTTGGATGGAAAATTAATAGACAACACGACGAAATTAAAAGTTAATTTGAACGTGCCTGAATAAATAACATGGTAATTAACAGTTTCCTTTCATGTAATTTTTAATGGCATTAACTTTTAACTTGTTAAAAGTAAATTAGACTTAATCTCACATCTAGCGCAGTATAAGTAAATAGTACTACGTACAGTATGGCCACTCTCTGCCGCTCTCTGGTGTCGACCTCACCTCACCTCTGAGACAAATCTGGACCAGTTTGTATGGCCCCGCACGCACACACTTTTATTCACGCTCTGCACAGACGTTACGGTAAAAAAAAAGTGGCTGGGCTCCAGTCCAGTGTATCTGTATGTCTATATGTATACACTGATCTTCAAAACTACTCAAGAGATTTTTTTGCGGTTTACACAAATAGCTCAGCTCAGCTTCATATAGGTTTTGTTTTATTGAAATGTGATCAGTGGAAGATGTTATTGTCATTAATAAAATTGAAATTCTCCTTTTAAAAACTGCATAGCAAAAGTCACTAAACGAGTCGAATTTCACGCGTCTGAAGTAGAAGGCACCAGCTAGTATCGAAATATATATATATATATATATATATTTCGATACTAGCTGGTGCCTTCTACTTTAAATATATATATATATATATATATATATATACTATAATTAGTGAATCTTTGATTTTGTGATTGCAATAATCAAACTTCAGCTTAGAGTTATGGTACTTGTGTTTAGCTAAGCTGGTAGAGACTCTGGAGCTATTAACTACTGGAGGTATTAATTAAGCTGAAGATGATTTGGAAATGAATTGCTCTTGTTATCTTATTTTAATGATTGTATTTGTATTTAATGTAACGATATTGGCAATTAAAAGAGTCGGCCTTGAGTTTCTTGCCAGTTCTCAAGAAGCCCCGTCGCTGGAAGTGGCACTTAAATTCACTTTCACATTCAAGATAGTGTGATGAAAGTGAAACGTGAAAAGTGTAAGCTCTGCGGACGACGAAAGCCTCTGTCTTATACCAAGTTCTTTGAGGATGGACACGAGGAGAGAAAATATAATAAGAAAAAAAGTAAGCTTAAAATGTTTTAAATAGCACAATGTTTTGCTGACCTGAAAGTATCGAATTCTTATTATCTGTCTCCTTCTTAAATTTATCCGACTACGGCGAAGCCAAAAATTTTAAGAATTTATGTATATATGTATGTTTTGTTTGTATTTACTTATACTCCATAGCGCCTAAACTATTCATCCGATTTTAATGAAGGTGTCAGTCGATTGGTTATTATGGCCCGGGTAATATAGGTTACATGTTAACCGACTTCAACAATGAAGAGCTCGATGGTGTGTCCGTCGTCCCGTGTCACTTTTACATATATCTCAACGGTGGTATGATTATGGGTTGATCCCGTTAATAAGTGTATATTAAAATGATGAAATCTTTTTCTTGAGTAAAATCAAGGGTTGTGGTTCGGGAGGAATCGTGTGACAGATCATCCATGAGATGGCCCGACCAGTTAAAGTCTGTTGTGGGCGGCCCATGGCATGAGTGTACCAGAAGTGCCTCGACCCCTGCGAAATGGCAAAACATTGAACAAACAAAGTTGCTAATTATATATGATAATTTATAACAACAATATAATTTATAACATTAAAATAATAATATCACTCACACCGGTGTTCACGCAATCACACTCACCCCCGGCCCGCAAATAACTAGCAATAAAAGCAGTTATGGCAGGCGTCCGTCCCTCTTCTGTAATAGCCCGGTATTAAGTTCACCCAGATCTCATCTCCATAGTCCATTTATTTTTCCATCATACTTCGCAATAGTCTCAACGCCTGCCGAGACCTGCTCATGGGTATGTTGCATGCATGCATGCATGTATGCATGTTCCATTGACATATCCTGGAACGGGTCACGGCGGGCGTACAACATTACATCAAACTTCTCAAAGGGGCCTCTACGCGTTGGATCCATATCCCCGCGCACGCCTATCAAATGACCGGGCTTGACCCGTGATTAAAATGAGATACAAATATTAATAAAATAATTATGAAAACTACTCTATTTAAATAGACATTGTAACATACAAATTATTGTTAAAATGTTCATACCGACACAGAGAAAAGAAGTGCCAGATGTATTTACAAACTTACAGCTTAATAATATTATCCCTTTTCACATTAACGTGACACGAAAGGTTTGTTCACACCTAAGTGAAAGTTGGAGAATAAAGTTACTTGCTCAGTTCCCACACCATTGTCTCGGCCATAGACAATACAGAAATTTCAAATAAAATGGACTGTTAACCATAAAATTTTGAAACATTTCAGATGTGGTTATAATATAGCTTACAGTGCTTATTGCACAAGGGAATGTGTTCGCACACTATTTCCCCCGCTGCTAATAGTATACCCTCCTATATAAGTATACCCTCCTGATGACCTCACTTACTTGTAGGAATAGAACTGTTGCAGTATTGTTATTTAGCTGCCAATTTTAGTGAAGTGGAAATACTTCCTGTCTTAGTCTGGTTATGCTGCAAAACTTTTAAAAATACCTTAAAACCTGATTAAAATTTCGATGAAACAAAGCCTGTATGTTGCTCAGGGATGAGCTTAATCTTTTAGTGAAAACCGCGTAAAAATCTATCCAGTAGTTTTAAAGATTAGCGAGTACATACAGACAGACAGACAGACAAAAAAATCAAAAAAATCTTTTTTGTGTTCTGTTACTCTTTTTAGGGTTCCGAACCTCAAAAGGAAAAACGGAACCCTTATAAGATCACTTTGTTGTCCGTCTGTCTGTCTGTCTGTCTGTCTGTCTGTCTGTCAAGAATTTCTATGTCGAGAATGCGTGCAGGTATCAAGCTGAAATTTGAACTGTATACTCAGGTCTACGGTCCCATGAAGTTAAAAAAAAATCAAACTGCTAAGTTTACGTAGAAAAAAGTTACGGCCGTTTATTCAGCAAAAAACGCATATTTCGACACACTCAAGGGAATCAAAACCTATAGGGTACTTCCCGTTGACCTAGAACTATGAAATTTGGCAAGTAACATCGTTATAGACTACAAGTACAGGAATAAAACTCAAAACTATACATTTGTAAATAGATCTTAAAAAATAGGGGGTCTATATTTTTTATAGGGTGTCGAAATTTCAAATTGAAACTACTAGTTTAAATGGGGTATCATATGAAAGGGCTTGATGTACACATTGCAAAATATATTTTATTTATTTATTTCGACGCATTATTTCTTATTTACAATGAAAAATAACAAATTTAATAATGATACTACGTACCTACGGAACCCTCGGTGGGCGAGTCCGACTCGCACTTGTCCGGTTTTTTTTTTTATCGCCCACACCCATTTTTTGTTAATTTTACCAAATGTACAGACACGCGGTTCCTACTGTTTTATTATATGTAATTGATGATAATTGATATAATTGATGATGAATTCAGTGTATAACGCACTAAGCATCACTCGCGTATTACGAGTCGTATACTCCACCTCTTCTGCTAAGTAGTGCCCCATTCTCCTGGTTCACAGTCTGCTCACAATAAGCTCAGTCACATGCAAGTTTCCAACAACACTCCAAGATTTATTGTCGGGCTTCGTTCTTCAGTGAGGCGGAGGTACTTCTTTAGTAGGCCTTACTAATAAAATAATACGATTACGAAAATTTGTCTTAAGTAATTATGCTTATTGACTCCACGATATAAATGGGGACATAAGGACTTGAAAATCCCCTTGGCCCCACAGTGGAGTATTATGCTCCACCGTGGGGCCAAGAGGATTTTCCCATTGCTATGCTCCGAGCATAGCAATGGGGAGACAAGTCGGGAAAGAAAAAGCCTTCTGCAGGTCAGTACCAATGCTAAAACACGGCATTGTACGTAAATTTATACCTTGACGTAAGGTTAGATACTCGTAGATAAATGCTTTACTTGCAGTTTACATCAAAAAGAAAACAAATAAAAATATGAATTTGTTACAAACATGTAAATGCAACAAGGCGGCCTTATTACTAAAAGCAATTATTTCAAGACAACCTTTAGGTAATGGTTATGTGTAAAAACATAGGCAGGTTTCGCATGATAAGAAAAGGAGACATACAACTAATGGATTTTCTGATTTTCAATAGAATTTTAAATGAAATAATAAATTAAATTAAATGGTTAGATAAGGCTCTCATAGTTTTTATGTAGTATGTCTCCACCAACCCGCAGTTAAGCAGCGTGGTGGAGTATGATCTAAACACCTTCGATTGAGGGGAGACCCAACAGTCATATGATTATGTGTTGATGCCGATTGTAAGCGATGATATTATTAATAAAAATAAAACCATTATTATTTAAATAGCTCCAAGACAAGGAGATGAATTTCCATTTTTGAAAATAAAATAAAACCGTGCACCATCCGTCCATGTGACTTATATTCGTGCAATCAAAAAGTTCCGTATCATTAGTTGTTATAAAAATACGTATCCACATTACTTGAACTCTAACATGATGTATTTAGTATGAACCAATAAGTCGAATTGTAAATTTTTATTTTTTTCCTCTACTTGAGCTGTAATCTTAGTTTCTGGAAAATTTCATAATTCTAGTTCAGCAGGTAGTTGATACGCTAAACTAAATAATGGCAATGATAAGATTTTGGTTACTTTATCATTGCCATTATCTTAAAGGTCAGAATATATAGCAATAATAAGCCATATCTTTTGATATTTTGCGCTTATTTAGAAATTTGATTTTTCCACGAATCCGAAGTATGATAGACTTGAGTATATTAATTTCAATTTACACCTTGTTACAGTACTGAGAAAATGGCTTTTTACAGTCTGACAACGAAGTGTTCCTTTAAAAACTCCATTTTTACTTCTTAGTTACGGAACCCTAAAAATACATGATTATTTTACAGCATATTCAACTTGAGGAGGAGGAGGAGGAGAGATGTCATCGAATGGCTAGTATTAGGA
The DNA here is from genome assembly GCA_937001555.2 of Hypsopygia costalis. Lineage (NCBI taxonomy): Eukaryota > Metazoa > Arthropoda > Insecta > Lepidoptera > Pyralidae > Hypsopygia > Hypsopygia costalis. Next base: position 8,710,639 of record OW443326.2, on the reverse strand, counting down.
AATTTCACACTTAAGGTAATGGGTTCGATCTCAGTACAAGACAAAAAATTATGTGCACCGTCTGTTTGTCTTCGCTTGGTGTTTTCTGTGCTATATTTGTGAAAAATATATTCAACTAGCGACCCGCCCCGGCTTCGCACGGGTGCAATGCTGATACTAAATGTACTACAGAAGGTCTTTGCGCTTTGTCCTATCCAGTCCTTCCCCAGTTATAGGCACACGCCGCCGCCGGCTCCGCGGCCGGTACCGCCACAGCCGTTATGTCCCTGCATTTTAAATGTGTAATATCTTCTAAACTATTCATTTAAATTACATGCTGTGAAGGGCCATATTGATGTATATTAAATGCGCAATGTATTTAAGGTACTTAATTGGATAAGGATTAATTCTGTATTGCTTAAAATCGCCTCGTAAATAAGGCATTATTTCTTGTAAAAAGCAAAGGATAAAATAACGGTTATTGTGTGTTACCATTAAGAGATAGACATATACCATCGCGAACTTTTTTGTAGACCATTTTAAGGTGAACAATACTGTACTACATTATTTTGATGTATCTCGTTGGGTTCAGCCAGCGTTTGCAATGAAAGAGCAAAAAAATGTGTTTATTTACGACATCACATTAGAAACCTCTAAATTATCAGTGTTTTTCTACTATGTTATGCATATATTATACATATAAACTTTCCAGTTGAATCACTCTATCTATTAAAAAAAACCGCATCATAATCCGTTGCGTAGTTTCAAAGATTTAAGCATACAAAGGGACATAGGGACAGAGAAAGCGACTTTGTTTTATACTATGTAGTGATTATGTTTATCAATTTTATGAAATGGGAAACATAAAAGAGTCCAATCTATTGCATGTCTATCTTGATGCTGGACTATCAACACCGCGATTTTTCTCGTGTCTAAATTAAGATATTTCCTTTAATAATTAAGCAACGCAAAAAGGTCTGTCAGTCGTGGTTGGACAGTGAAGCAACCCCATTTTCAATGCGTAATTGAAAAGGGTTGCATGATCGTTAAAAATTCAATAGGTAGCTAAACTCTCGACGTCACGTAACGTGCTTCTTGTGGTGACAATCTCATGTATTGGACATTGACGTGAAATGTGATATACCTACGTGTTGTACACCTACGTGATCACCGGTTTACATTTTGACTTTAAACTTCATTTTCATCAGCAAAAGCAAATTTTATTTTCACAGTATCTGGGGGCACTATAACGGCATAAGTAATTTACAGTTTGGCCGTTCCCTACTTCTCTCTCGTACGTATCGACCTAACTAACCTCTATTTTGAGAATCTGGAACAATTTGTATAGCGCCGCATGCACACACGCTCTTACACGCTTTACACAGACGTTATAGTTTAGGTAGTAGTTAACGACGCAACATTTATATAGAGTGACCAGGGTACGATGTAGATGTGTGTTTGTTCTTAGATGAATGAGTTCTTACTGGCTCATTATTACCCAAATTGACAAATTTCTTTCAAGCATTTAATTTTATTCTTCGCCAATGGTCACTTCTTAAATGATGGTATATAAAAAAAACATACGACTAGGAATAATTAATAAAAAAAAACCGGACAAGTGCGAGTCGGACTCGCCCACCGAGGGTTCCGTACGTAGGATCATTATTAAATTTGATATTTTTCATTATAAATAAGAAATAATGCGTCGAAAAAAATAAATAAAATATATTTTGCAATGTGTACATCAAGCCCTTTCATGTGATACCCCATTTGAACTAGTAGCTTCAATTTGAAATTTCGACACCCCATAAAAAATATAGACCCCCTATTTTTTAAGATCTATTTATAAATGTATAGTTTTTAGATTTATTCCTGTACTTGTAGTCTATAATGATGTTACTTGCCAAATTTCATAGTTCTAGGCCAACGGGAAGTACCCTATAGGTTTTGATTCCCTTGAGTGTGTCGAAATATGCGTTTTTTGCTGAATAAACGGCCGTAACTTTTTTCTACGTAAACTTAGCAGTGTGATTTTTTTTTAACTTCATGGGACCGTAGACCTGAGTATACAGTTCAAATTTCAGCTTGATACCTCCACGCATTCTCGACATAGAAATTCTTGACAGACAGACAGACAGACAGACAGACAGACAGACGGACAACAAAGTGATCTTATAAGGGTTCCGTTTTTCCTTTTGAGGTTCGGAACCCTAAAAATATAGAAGGACGTATCGAAGTATTCACAAGGCCCTTTGGCACATAAAGAATTTTCATTTTTTGCTAATACGTTGTTCGTCTATATTACATTTGTCGCATTTGACGAGCTCGGTGGTCAAATGGTTAGCAATGGCCGCTTTGACTTCGAGGTCGCGGGTTCGATCCCCGTACAAGACAATTTTTTGTATGAATTAACATGTCTATTTGTCTTGGTCTGGGTGTTTTCCATGTATTATATGTCTGTATTTATAAAAAAAAATGTATTTAAGTATTTATATCAGTTATCTAGTATCCATAGTATAAGCCTTGCTTAGTTTGGGTGTAGATGGCCGTATGTAATTTGTCCAGGACTATTTCGTTATAGATCGCTGGCGACGTTCAGTTCCGAAGTCACTTGGAGAAATTCGAGCTGGCGTCCTGGAAAATCAGTGTGCTCAACAGAGCAGAGCAGTACTTTAATTCATCGCAATGATATATGGTACAAGTCGCAAGTTCGACCTCATATGCAGTACTGTTCTCACCTATGGGTCGGCCTCGAAGCACAGGGATACCAGTTTGGGCCTTGTGATTCGATTCATGATCTCAAGGCTCAAGCTGATATCCCGATCTCGGAGGTCGTCTACGTTTCACCCTAAACTTACACATGGTATTGAAACCTTAAGTTTAAGGAGAGATGTTACCTCCCTTTGTGTGTACTACCAAATTATATAATTGGGTTGTGTTCGGAACAGTTGTTCGATGTGAATCCTGTCTACCTGTTCTACAGTCGCACCGCTCGCCATCCACAGGAAATTCATCCTCACACATTGAAGCCAAGATGGTCAGGAATTCTGAGTGTGCGATTCTTCCACGGACTCTCAGGTTGTGGAATGAATTACCTGCCAGGTTTTCCCAAGAGACTACAACATGGGGTTCTTCAAGAAAGACGTGAAGAGGTTTTACAGGATCGGCAATGCCTAAGTGATGCCTCTGATGTATCGATCGTCCGTAGGCTTCGATGATTACTTTCCATCAGGCGGGTTGTATGCTTGTTTACCATCTTAGTTATACAAAAAAGGCACAATGTTGATGAACCCGGTGGTCGAATGGTTAGCAAAGGTTACGTTGACTCCGAGGTCGCGGGTTCTATCCCAGCATATGTCAAAAATTTGTGCGCATGAACATATTTGTTTGTCTTGGTCTGGGTATGTTCTATGTATTACATCTTCGTACAAAAATAAATATGTATATATCAGTTATCTAGTAACTATCCATACTGCTTTGCTTTGATTTGAGTTTTGTTTGTTTTTTACTAGATGGCGCTGTCTATTTTGGCCATGAATATTTATTTATTTACATAAAGTAACAAAACTTCATCGTCAGACATCGTTATATTGAGTTTATTTGTTTGTTTATATTATCTTTATTATACATAATGAACATAAATATACATACATGAAAACACTTAAAATAAATATGTACAAAGATGGATCTCTACAAGTGATCTCTACCAGTCTACTGGGGATCGGCGAGACGAGAACTCATAAAGAAGGGAAGAAGTAGAAATAAACATAGATATTAAATAAATACACAGTTATAAGTACTTAGTCTAAAAATAACTTCATATATAATAATATCCATACACATCTAAATGTATCCATGAAAAGAAACAAAAACAGACACACATATGTGGTCATAAATACACATACACAAAAAAAAATACTGTACGCTCAATGTGACTAGTTCAAGAACTTGTCAAGACGATCTTTGAATGAGTCCACAGTAGTTGTTACTCTCACATGGCTGGGAAGTGAATTACAGAGCATTGCCGCCTTAACCATGAAAGAGTTAGTATTGATTGTGAATTTATAATGAGATTTTTCAAAAGTCAACAGATACGACGGCAGTTTGTGGTCCCACTAATATTATAACGCAACTTTTAGGGTATAAGTGGTTCGTCAAGATCTTTGAACCAAAGCCAACTTCACCTGCACGTGGTGCACCTTGCTGACTGTCAAACGAAGCTCTGGCGAAAAGAGAGGTAGGTAGCGTAATTGTAAGCTACCCGATTGGGGAATGTACACTCCACCTCACAGAATATCGCAGCCAAATAAGAATTCCCTTAAGGGTTGTTGTGTTCCTTTCGCCAGAAAGAAAGGAAGGAGATGCTGCGTTGGCAGCGGGGGTGGCGGCGCGCGAGATATATTTTATGTTGCAAGCGTTAATATGGATACGGTAACCGCTTCACGTCAGGCGGGCTTTATGCTTGACTGAAATTGACGTAGTTAAAAAAAAATCTAATATTTATTTCAGTAGAATTACTGTATATTAAGTTTCTTACAGAACGTTTTAAGGTCTTTATTTGCAAGAATACAATAATACAAAAGTACATTATTATAATTTCGGTGAATGCAGACTTGGCTTGGACTATTTGATACAACGAGGAGCAGTTCGAATCGTCAGTGACCCAATGATCTCGGATCGGCTGGACTCTCTCTCTCTCTACACGTATCTTCGTGTTTAATTGAGCGCAGAGATACTACATCTCTTTGCGCTCTATACAAATTATATCACGGGGTGTGCTCGGATGAGCAGTTTGATTTGATATCTGCCATCCACTATCGTACAACATGACATAAATTAAAATTCCATCCTATATATCATCATATATATCATCATCATATCATCTTGATAATTGGCGATCTACTATACAGTACGTTTCCTAGGACATTTTAAACTACGAACTGTGAAACTGTGGAATCAACTTCCCTCAGCGGTATTTCCGAACAATTACGATATGGGAGCCTTCAAGAACAGAGCATTTCCCTCAAAAGGCTGGCAACCGATCGTCGAACCCTTGGTGTTGCTGATCTCAATGGGCGGTGGTGACTGCTTTCCACCAGGTAACCCACATGCTTGTTTGCCCCGCTCTTATATAAAATAAAACTTGGATGTATGTATGTTTGCTAATATATTGAAAACTAGCGACCCGCCCCGGCTTCGCACGGGTGCAATGCTGATACTAAATGTACTACAGAAGGTCTTTGCGCTTTGTCCTATCCAGTCCTTCCCCAGTTATAGGCACACGCCGCCGGCTCCGCGGCCGGTACCGCCACAGCCGTTATGTCCCTGCATTTTAAATGTGTAATATCTTCTAAACTATTCATTTAAATTACATGCTGTGAAGGCCATATTGATCTATATTAAATGCGCAATGTATTTAAGGTACTTAATTGGATAAGGATTAATTCTGTATTGCTTAAAATCGCTTCGTAAGTAAGGCATTATTTCTTGTAAAAAGCAAAGGATAAAATAACGGTTATTGTGTGTTACCACTAAGAGATAGACATATACCATCGCGAACTTTTTTGTAGACCATTTTAAGGTGAACAATACTGTACTACATTATTTTGATCTATCTCGTTGGGTTCAGCCAGCGTTTGCAATGAAAGAGCAAAAAAATGTGTTTATTTACGACATCACATTAGAAACCTCTAAATTATCAGTGTTTTTCTACTATGTTATGCATATATTATACATATAAACTTTCCAGTTGAATCACTCTATCTATTAAAAAAAACCGCATCATAATCCGTTGCGTAGTTTCAAAGATTTAAGCATACAAAGGGACATAGGGACAGAGAAAGCGACTTTGTTTTATACTATGTAGTGATGATAATTTGAAATGACCCAATTAAATCATTATCCACAATAACGCCATGTATTATGTTATAGTCAATTCTAGAAGTATAGCAGCTCCCAAGTTTGACTAATGCTTTCGGCAAATCCAAAAATAGATTCTAATTTCTGTATTTGACTGATAAAGTTTTAGGAAAACATAGATGTAACTCTTGAATGAAACAGAACTGCTTACCAAGTATAGTCGTTATATAGAATTTTGGTAGGGTTTGGTAGGGCTCTTCGATATTGTTGGGTTATATGTTAAGCTATACTTGTCACCACCAAAAGATTTGCATTTGGAGATAGAGGTGAGGCATCTAACCTTTCCAAAAGCATATCGTTAGTCAAACTTGGGGTGTAAGTGGTTCATCAACATCTTTGAACCAAAGCCAACTTCACCAGCACGCGGTGCACCCTGCTGACTGACAAACGAAGCTCTGGCGAAAAGAGAGGTAGGGAGCGTAATTGTAAGCTACCCGACTGGGGAATGTACCTCCATCTCCAGAATACCGCAGCCAAATAACAATTCCCTTGAGTGTTGTTGTGTTCCTGCGTGTGAGTGAGGTCACCAGAAAGGAAGGAGATGCTGTGTTGGCAGCGGAGGTGGCGGCGGGGGTGGCGGCGCGCGAGCGATACTTCATGTTGCGAGCGTTAATATGGCTACGGTAACCGCTTCACATCAGGCGGGCCGTATGCTTGTCTACCACCCGACGTAGTATAAAAAAAAATCGAATGGCGCCCTATTTGCTGGCTCGACTTTGATGGTAAGCAGCCTAACACAACCCACCTAGTACTTATGGAATTGCCGGAAGGTAATAGAAATGTTTGTTTAGGAGTGCTTATACTTCAGGTTTTGACTATAGCATAATAGGTACATATAAAAATTACCTTAAAATCTGTGTAGGTATTCCAAAAACTATCCCGCACAAAGAGGACATTCTACTATTTTATTCATCATCATCATCAGCCTGTATCGATTCACACCTGGATTTTGGCCTTCCCTAATGCTTTCCACCAAATATGATCCTCGGACATATTTTATTCATATAAATATTTTCACATAGGTTTTACACGAAATCACAGAATAAACAATAAATAGATTTAGAGAAATAACTGAACTATATTTGGTATTGTTGAATTGACATTAGATTTCCATTATGTGTATATATAAAAACAACAACTATCACATTTATTTTTTATTCAATTTTACAAATCCAATTTAAATTAAATAAATAAATAAATAATTTTGGACAAATTACACACGGCCATCTAGTCCCAAACTAAGCAAAGCTTGTGCTATGGGTACTAGATAACTGTTATAATACGTAAATACATTTTTTATAAAAATACATACACATAATACATAGAAAACACCCAGATCAAGAGAAACAGACATGTTCATGCACACAAATATTTGTCTTGTGCGGGGATCGAAGGATCGAACCCGCGACCTCGAAGTCAAAGTGGCCATTGCTAACCATTCGACCACCGAAGTCGTTGTTTTTTTCGACTAATTGACTGGTAGTTCTAACCACTGCGACGTCGTCGTTGTCAACACTTATTCATCCCACTGCTGGGATATGGGTCTCCCCTCAATTGAAGACTGTCACCTATAACGACAACAGCCGGGACCACCGGCTCAACGTGTCCTCCGAAGCACGGATGAGCTCGAGATAAATAAACCCATCCGTGGACAGACTACGGTCGACGTTGCTTAACTTATAACTCCATCGAGGACCTCAATCACGGACGTGTTGATCTAGCTAATATGACGGAGACTCAGCCCAGTAAAATATATATTTTTTTAAATCCAAACCAGAGGCTGGTCACGAATCTATAGTATTACTTTTATTTTCAGTTTTCGCTTTTCGCTCTGAAACTTCATTATTTAAATAAAATTTTCCTTGCATATTATACAATTTGATTTATGATTGAGAAACGTCCCGTAATAATGGCCTAAGATAACGAATGTACACACGTATGTAGGTACCTAATTAGCATAGATAACACTGACCAGAGAGAAATTCTGATATAGAACCCCGTTTTCCTTCCCCCAACACCCTTGCCACGTGTCTAGAAGCTATATTTTTGATAGCGGCCTAAGTAAAAAAGGGATAAATAAATATGACCGCTCGTCAAATTACTCTATCTTCAATACTGTTCCAATTTCGTCTCTATGCCGAATGTAATTAGATCCACAGATATAAAGGATAATTTGTGAAGAATTTTAATGGCTTCGTATCCGATCGTACAGTTTATTTTGCTGACCATATTTGACAAATAAAATATTATTCAGCAATGTATAAAGGCTTTTACTTTCGTTTTGTAAAACACTTTCGCCCTTTAAAGAACATCAGAAATATATTAGCCCATTCAAATTTCCACCCTCTGCGTAGGGAGGAGAACTTACAATTCCAGTTCACAGCACAAAAATACGGATAGAAAACTTATACATTTTCAAAAAAGTGTTAACAAAACTCTAAACTTTTCAATTTCTTTTTAAACTCCTCGCACTTTTACCAGTTCAGATTTATTTGCATGTTATTAAACTAACAATAATATTGTATAATAATTTTTCTTTGAAATGGATAAAAATATAAAATAATGTTTGATTATAAAATTCAAAGTGCTTGGATAGGAAATAATAAAAATGATTTATTTCTCTTGTCAGTTTTATTGAATCTTTCCATTGAATGTATTTATTGAGATAAGAAAATAATTAAGGATTATTGTTTTCAGAGAATCAGCACGTTAATGCCTACAAGGTAGGTATGCTGTGTGGAGACTGTTCGAATCCATTTACGGCTCTAAATTATGCGTAAAACGTCCATTTGACGCTCACCCCTCTTCCCTCTTATCGTTTGGACAGGAACGGGGAGCCTCGGGCGGGGGTGCCGGACTAGGGCAAATTGGGGGGTTTACAACCCCCCCAAGTGAGGGGGTCCGAAGTCCACCTCACCCTTTAGCTACCCTCAAGTTCCATCTCTCACACCTATAAATTCGGCACACACATTTCACCCCATCGGGAGGGGTGGCCATGGCGTAGCAATCCTTTCGCAGCGGCCGTGTCACACTTGCCCACCGCCGGTGACCTCCACTACAAATTAATATTCAGAAACGTTTCCGTTCGGATCGTTAATCATTGCCGTTTCTGCCTGTGATCTTGCTCGGTAATGTACTTACTATGTGCGAGCGTGCCAACACCTTTGTATGTATTCGTCATTAGGTTTCAAGCTTATCCACCACTTAGTTAATCCTTACTACACAGGACACACAGCGGTGGATGCCCAAACTAGCATATATTGTAGGACTATCACTTAAAAAACCAAACCGAAATTCTACGAGATTTAATGCAATACAGTCTTATAATAAACATGTTAGATATCGACAATATTTCTATAAATCGTCTAACTAAACGATAGAAAACGAAATCAAAAAATCGATCATTGAAATACTATAGCATATGTGCTATATAAGAAATTAAAATTCATACAATCAAGTGATTACTTAGTTCATAACAATTTCATCCTTACCTTATCGTAATAGAATTCATTTTGGCCGTAGTAATCATACAAAAAAGAACCTTATGTAACAATACAAAAAAGAAACCCTGATAAGACTAGATTAGAACTCTGTTCCATAACATGATATAATTTTATTCTTTCACAACGTTTATCAGTAAAATCTTTGTTCGTAAAACGTTCATGGTATTGATCACACTATTATAGAAATAATTAGATATTCATTCATACTTTATAACGAACAAGTTATAAGTCTATTGTTACTTATAAGCTCCGAATAGTTTAATATAGGTACTTTACCACGTATTAACGCAAAATAGCTTCAGGGCTATATCAAACATTTTATTCCAAAACATAATGTCGAACATAACCTGTCATGTCATGTTAACGTCTCCTGCACGTGAGCGATTTTCAGTATAAAATTTTTAGTAGTCATGTATTTTCTGAAACACCACATAGTTTTGCTACATATTATCTATCTATCCACAGTTTATATTTATAAAAGGTACCATTACTAAATGATCTTTGAACGTACTATTCAAACCATTGCCACAGAATAATATACCCATTGCACTGAACGGATCATGAGCCCTACCGCCGCGCCGAAGCTCAATGGTACTTATGATTAGCTCAGCTGATAGACACCCTAGAGCTCTACTCAATAAGCAAAAGATGTTAGTCAATAACTAACACGTAAGACCTATTTTTCGAATCAAAATATTTGTTGATAATCGGCTTCGGCTTCGGCGGTAGGCCCCGGGTCTTAATTTAGTATACAAGTAGCTATTAAGACCTAGGCTAATAAGATCCGATAAGAAAATATTTTTTTAAATTTCCACGTGATATCGGATTACAAGCGTACGAAGCTGCGAGCACAAGCTAGTTAGTACATAAACAAATTACATTATTATATTATATTATAAGGCTCCTAACCTACTTGCGACTACATCTCAGACCAATGACGAGCCCGGTGGCCGAATGGCTAGCAATGGCCACTTTGACGCCTGGTCGCGGGTTCCCCGCACAAGACAAATATAATGATGACTTTTAGCACTCTAAACCAACGTCGGCTTTGTTCTTTGTTTTTTGTTACACCATTTTCTTTACAATTCCTTCAAATATTCAAATGTTTGCCAGACACGATAAGTAGACAAGATTTTTTAAAGCAAAATATACAGAAAAGTGTAAGTGTAATGATAAACAAATAAATAAATATTCTTGGACGAATTACAGATGTTCTATGATTCCTTGTCCTTGCCCTATCGAAAATCTCACGTTACGCGTTAAGTTTACTGAATGCAGTCACTCGCCAGTATCCTAAGCTCGATTTATTTAAGAGCCATATTACATTTTGACTGTGATTTTTGCTTAAAATGGCCAATTTTGGCGTTCTTGATCTCTGAAACAAAAATACATTAACAATGTTGACTTATTGTACTTATTGTATAGTACAGAATAGCTAATTTTGCTTAACTTTTTAAATAAACCCAAAATTGCAGAGAAAGATTTTCATAAAATGCGCGCATTCACTATTTTGAGCTCCTGGATTGTGCTACTGCTCCAAACAAATGAAATAAAAAAAATAGAATGTTATTTGTTATATAGTCGTCTAGTACATAGCGGCCTCGGAATTTTGAAATATCATTGATTTAATATAGAAAAAAAAACATTCTTTTAAACTTCGAAAATCGCTTTGAGTAAACTGTTAATTTCTCGAATAAACGATAATATTATTGAGCAAAATATATACTAAAATAATTATTACTTCGTGATGAATAAACTTTGTAGCATGAATTTATTATCTTATTTCAATAAAAACAATAAATATAACTTCAAAATTACTACAAAAAACGATGCACCGGCGGCCTTCGCGGGTTTAGTACTGCGCCAGAGCTCGTCAGCGGGCAAATGTAATAGGGCTCTTAATTGTACACTGAACGAGTTTCGCAGAATGGCAATGAAGTACTTAGAAATAATAGAAAATAATAATTGATATATGTTGACATGTTGGTAAGAGATAGATTAAAGAAACAGTGTTTAGAAGTCGATCACCCCGTTGCGCAATTATTAACCAGGTATGGCAATTTTAAGGCTAAACTCTTTTGGTTTAAATTAGTGCCGTCGCCCTTATGCGAATGTTCTACTACAAATTATGAATTCGATCAAACAGCACACCATGTTCTCTGGGAGTGTGGTCTTTGGCGGCGGGACGACATGTTGAATTCGTTACATGTCGCATCCGGCGTAGTATACTATTCTGATTTGGTAGCAACATGGGAGATTTACCAAGCGTTCAGACGATTTTGCTATTCATATTATTGGAATCGATGTGTTTGGTAACAACTCAATGTTTTAGGTCCACAACAGTGTAACATACTTAAAATCTGGCTTATAATGCCTTATTTGCCGTATTGCTGTCTCTCACATTGCTAAGAGGGGAAGTCAAATTCCAAAAGCTCCTTTTATTTACGCTGTTAATTCAGGCTACACAGGAGACACAGTGGTGTGGTGGGCCCTTTAAATATGTCTACCTATATGTGTCTATGTATATTTAGAGTAATATAACTGTTATAGTGATTAAGCTACCATAATGGGAAACGGTAAGTCCAGCTCAGACCCTGTATGAATAAATAAATTTCTTATATCAAAACCGACACCAAATTGTTAGAAAATAGGGTAATACAAAACATTACTATTCCAATAAACTCCATTCGGGAGGCAGTTGTCTTTAACACCGATAATCACCTTATAGACGTTTTAAAATGTCGACGTTTTACCAACAAAGTCATTTTTCTAGGTAGACCTTCTGATTCGGAGGGATATATACGATGGTACCTTGGCATAGCGAGGAGGAGGAGCTACTGGTAAATAAACCTATCGATGGACAGGCAGCGGTCGACGTTGCTTGACTTGCGTGATCGATTAGACTGCTACGCGCAACGACGCCATCAAGCTTCTTTCTTACAACAATGATTATGGTAGGTATACACAAAAGAAAGTCACAATTCTATATCTCTTCTCTTCTAATAAGTTAAAGACATAATATCTTTAAAATCTTAAAGAACTGTAATAATAGACTGTTCGTATTAAAAAAATAGAGATTGATTACAAATATTTTTTATTACTGATCTAGCATAAAAGATTAAATGTTTTTTGGTCAGCAACGAAATTGGTGCGCACCATCGCTTTAAATCACAGGGTGTGTGAATTTACGTCCAGTATTTTTTTTAAGAATGATAGCGGTGCTCAAACTTTGTTAAAGATTTTAAATTGATTTGAAGATTTTTAAAACCCTATACATACAACTTTTAACTTTAATTATCGTTTTAATAAGTATGTAATATATATAATATCAATCGGTAGATAACTTATAGTGGAGTTTTAAGATTCACATAGCTTTCGGCAAACGTTCAAGTTTTTACCAGATGAAGAATCACTAAGTCAAGGAGAAATACTTTTTGTTGTGTTTTGTTTTATAAATTCTATTTGTTTTGAAAAGTTTTCATTTATTACTGCTTTTATAATAATAGACTAAGTGGATATTTTACCATATAAAGAAAAAAAAACGTTAATATTTTTTTTTTATTTAGAAGTAAAATAATCTATAATAAATTAAATTCTCAGGTTGACTGGAAGTCCGCCTTTGTACTGCTTTGTTTTGGATTGTATTTCTTGTTTTATTTTTGATGTACAATAAAGTTCTAACAAACAAATAAAAATTAATATTGCTAAGCGCAAAACTCGTGAACGGCTCGACCAATTCTGCTAATTTTTGTTTTAACATTTTCGTTAAGGTATAAGGAAGGAAAGGAATGGAGAGAAAAGACGTGAAAATTACAAGGAAAATAAAACACCACTTTCCACTAGTGCGAAGCCGGAGCTAATAGCTAAATAAAATTCTTTGCGGATCCTATAATTGAAATAATATATATTAAATGATGATGAAAAGACTTAAAATGTCTCATACATTTTATTTCACTACGAATAATGAAACACTTACCGTACAGTTTGACAATTACAGATTTGGAATAAGGGTGGCGCCAGAATGACGCCAGGTACCATTCGCAGGTATTTTGAAGTCAAATTGGCTTGTCGCTGTCGTCCCATTGACATACAATATTGCACTCATTGATATATTTTCTCATTTTATAACAAATCGTTTTTTCCATATTATTTATAATTATAACACATTATCTTATGCTATTTTACCATTGAAAAAGTAATCAATTCAATAATAATAAAAGATAAATAGGGAAGGTAAAAAGCTTTTTAAGCTGCCCGACTGGGACTTCCATCTCACAGAATACCGCAGCTAAATAACAATTCCCTCGAGGCTTGTTGTGTTCCCGCGCGTGAGTGAGGTCACCAGAAAGAAAGTAAGAAAGGAGTATAGGCTGGTAACGGATCGACGATCCCATGGTGTCGCTGCTCTCCATCTTGGTGCTGATCTCCATGGACTGTGGTGATTGTTTTCTTTCAGGTGACCCACATGCTCGTTTGTCCTCACCTCATATATTAAAAAAATTATAAACGGTTTGTAACAAAGTTATTTTTAGACAACGATTTTGAAATCACATAACCAATCCAGATTAAAATTGGTAGTATTTAAAGTGTTGTAATACTAAAAAAATAGCTTGTAATTTTATAAAGTGTTTGAGTAATAAATAAATAAAATATTTCTGGACAATTTACACAGCGCCATCTAGTTCCAAATTAAGCGCAAAGCTTGTGTTATGGGTACCAGGCAACTGATAAATGTAGGTACTTAAATACTTTTTTTTAAATTAATTATAATACTTAGAAAACACCCAGACCAAGACAAACAGACATGTTCATGCACACAAATGTTTGACTTGTGCGGGGATTGAACCCGCGAACTCGGAGTCACAGTGGCCATTGCTAACCATTCAGCCACCGAGCTCGTCAAAGTAATAATAATAATAATAATGTTACCCAACACTAAATACAGATGGCCCTAATCATGCACAATTCGGTGAAAACGGCCGAGAATAGCCGTTCGTGAATTATAAGTATAATAATAAAGATTTATTTATTTGTTTCTCCAAGTAATATACAAACTTAGTAGTTTGTGAGTGAATAAAGACACCAGGCATGAGGAGATGATGGCGCGTGAACAATCCTCCTTGAACTACAATGACCATGAATAGCAGGGATGGCGAACCAATGGCACGCGTGCCATTAATGGCACGCAACACAATATTTTAGGCACGTCACTGATCTGATCATACACTATGAAAAAAATTGTGAAGTATCTAGAAATTAAAGTAGTAGTAATTGAAACATTGCAAAATGTTACTTTTTTTTTGTAGTAAATAAAGAGTTTTGAGTTGATAGTATTTATTATTATTATTTTCATACCTAATAATCACAAAGTCAAAATATATTTCATGACACGTCTATGACCTCATTAAACATTTCTTTAGAAAATGGCACGTTGGCACGTAAAGGTTCGCCATCCCTGGTCTATAGGCTAAAATAACCGCTTAACATCAGGCGACCCGTATGCTTGTTTGAAAACAAGTACCTATAGTAAAAAGATTTTACATTGTCAATCAATTATTATACCTAATCAATTTTGCTTTGTGATTAGTAACATTCACTAATTCGGTAAGTAATAAATTTTCATTGTTTTTGGGTAAGTGTCTTGGGGTGTTCATAGAATAGGGAAAAGCGTTCGTTATAAGCTTCCCGACTGGGGAAGTATCTCCACCTCACATAATCTTCTTCTTCATCAATGCTTATTCATTCATCCCTAAATAGAAGGGGTTTAGAGCATACAGCACAACGCTGCTCAACTGTGGGTTGGTGGAGGTCAATGTTTTCTAACCGCCTAAATAACACTGACTTGGCTTAACAACTGTCATATAACGACAACAGCCGGGACCGACAGCTTAACAGGCCCTCCGAAGCACGGAGAAGCTCGAAATAAATGAACCCATCCATGGACAGGCCGTCGTTGCTAAACTTGTGTGTTCGATTAAACTGACACTCGCAACGACACCATCGAGCTCCCACAGAGACCATACAGAATACCGCAGCCAAATAACAATTTCATTTCCTTGAGGGTTGATGTGTTTCTATTAGTGAGTGAGGTCACCAGGAAGGAAATAGTTCCTGCGTTTGCAGCAGGGCCGACGACGCGTCAGCATTATTTCACACTGCGATCGTTTATACCTATGGCTACGGTAACCGCTTTACTTCCGGTAGACTTTGTGCGTGTTTGCAACTCGACGTCGTATTAAAAACAAGTAAAATTAAGTTTGTTGATAAAGGTATATTGCTGATTTCTCTTGCAGTTTAAAATCCATAACTATTGTGCATAAATCATTGAATATGTAATATAAAATTTTTAATCATCATAATAATAAATATTCTGAGACATTACACAAGACCATCTAGGCCCAAACTAAGCAAAATTTGTACTATGGGTACTAGATAACTGATGTTATACTTAAACACATTTTTTTGTAACTGCATACATACCTATAAATACATCGAAAATATCCAGACCAAGACAAACGTTAATTTTAAGATTTTAACATAGGCATCTGAACAAAGTTCTAAAATTATAAAAACTCTCTATCAGCAACGTAAAATACATAAAACTAGAACGATCTGCGATCTCAAAATTTTAATAACTTATGTCCGACGTGATTTATAGTCGAACAAAGTTTGGTGGGAAAGTCCATTTTAAAAGTATGAAATTATAAAAAATAAATATTACCATTGTATAATCAATAAAAATACTATAACTATTGTTACGGAATTACGAATTAGAATACGGCTACATAAACGCAATATTTAACATAGCTGTCGTACAAATTATATAATTATGTTAAAAAAAAATTGTTCAGATGCCTATTGTCTCTAATTAATTTTTATATGCTCTCATTTCGTTAGTTGGCAATTTTAATACCATTACATGGTATAGATAACCATCAAATTTCATATGTATAATACCTTAGCCAAGTAAAGCAACATTAAGTTAGTATGTATCCAGTCCGCAGAGCAAGGACTCGTCGCGCGCCGCTGTTCCTTTCTCTGTGATTGAGTCAATTTTGTACGTTAGCGCGCCGGAGGGGGTGCTCTCCTTACGGGGTACGCAAACTCGATTTCTATGTTTTACACGGGGAAACTGAAGCCTTAAGCGGAATAGAATATCCTGAAATAAATAAATTAAATAGACAACTTGACCAAAATACAGCCTAATATAAACCTATGTAGCTATACTAAGTATAGCTACTCAGGCTTATATTAGGCTGTATTTTGGTCTATATAATAAATAAACGAGCAATATAATATCAGCAGAATGGGCTTGAATTCTTTTCGAATCGTGGCGAGGTTCTTTTAATTAATAAAGTAATATAATAATCTAATAATTATAATTTACTATAGGTGGTCTCTATAATCAAATTTCTAATTCATATTACATACATCTAGATAATATACAAATCATTATTCATTTCAATATTAATCCGTAACTCTTTAACGAAGTCTACTTTTTGATTCATTTTTGATTGTCGTAGTATGTTTCCTTTCCGGGGACAGCTTCGATCTATCAGACAATTTGAAAGTTTTGCAAAGCAAGGTCACTTTAGCTCCTCCCGATACTTTTGCGTCCAAAGATTTTACTGTGTTTGTCAACAGATATTTGTCTGTGAAATGAGAACTCTTGAATTTAATGTCTCCTATTTTGTCGATCTTACTGTCATCAATTTTATTTTTATTCTTATTGTCGTCATAGCAATCTGACAAAATCGAGCTAGTACTGTAGTTACAAACTACGTCTACTCTGATGACTTGTACTGTTTCCGGACTCGGAACTCTGGATATAGTGAGACTTTTTCGTTTGCCCGATTGGTGAAAGGCTATTTTTGCATCTTCCATGTTGTTTTCATTTGTTTTATTAGTATCTTCATCTCTATGTTCTGGTTTGACAACTTTTGCAACTGCTTTTTTGTCTCTAGATTCAATTTGCTTATTTTTTCTTTCTATTGATTTGGTGCTTACTTGAATTGATTTGTTTTCTTTGCGCTTGTTGCCCAAACCTTGAAGGAATAAACTAGATTTGCTCGATGAGGGCCTGGAGCGATCATTGTTTAATATGTATTTGACATAGTCGTCAAAATAATAAGAAGTTATCTGGGACGAGGCATCCTCTTCTGCGCGGATGTCTTCGACAATTTGTTTCACGAACATTCTGTGTTTCTTGTTATCGGTCAGAGATTTGTACTTAAAGCTCGTTCTTGGTCTTTTTCTTTCCGTTGTCTGGCCTTGAAATTTAAGATTTTGAACTGAAAGAAATAAATCTTCTTGAGGTTCAATAGCGATTATTTCTCTGGCTTCTGTCTTATCTTCATAATCCAGACTGTTCTTGCAGTGGAATCTGGAAGCGTACGACAAATTAAACTTTTCATAATTATTATTACTATACCATGAGCACATAAGGTAAAAAACTTTTTAATTTAAAAAAGTTGATTTAAAAAAAAATTAAGCCGACTTCAGTTGGCGAGCGCCTTATTGGTGGAATACCCCGGCAGACGCTGCTGCCCGTCTTCCGAGAGAAAAGTTATCGCGTGACACAAGATTCCTTAGTCGCCTTGTACGACGTCCAGCGCAGAGCAATGGAGTGGCACAATTTTATTCTGCCGGCTACCACAGGGCAAATTTAAGGGGTTCCCTCGATTTTTCTGGGATCCTATCATCAGACCCTGACTTGGTGAATATGGAACCACCTCGCAATAACCCTTTCAAGTAAAAAAAATGAATTTGACCTTACGTGTTTATAAAATTTAAGGGTTTCCCTTGATTTCCCTGGCTACCCATCATCAGATCCTGACTTGGTGAATATGGGACCACCTTGCAATCATACCCTTTCAAATAAAAAAAGAGTTATGACAATCGGTTCACAATTCGCAAAGATATCGCATAACATACATACAAAAAAAATATTCAGTCGAATTGAGAACCTCCTCCTTTTTTGAAGTCGGTTAAAAATATCCATACTATGTAATTTTTGTATTCATATTATCTATAATTACAATAAGCTTCGGCTTAATAGCAAATGCCCATAATAATAGCACACTTAAAAAATCACTGGTTTGTAATTAATTGTATTCTATGTGATAAAAACATTCGTATATAAATATACGGTGCAATACGTGAAAGATTGACCTTGCTAATGATTATTAACTACTAACCTTTCCAGGACATCATTCCATCTCGGATCTTCATCGTGGGCCGGATCAACCATTCTTTTCTGACAGTACCTTCGAGGCTTATTGTCACTTATAGTCACGACTTCCGATTTTGTACGTGGTCTTTCTTGAAGATGCACTCGGGCGCATTTCATCGTAACTCTTTCTGTAACAACAACAACTTTAAAAATAATAAATTTTAATACGACTGATTTATTAATCAATATATAAACAGGATATTTGGGATATATTTCAGAACGTAGAAACTGTCCTTAAACATTTCTATGTTCACGAACATTTTCTACGTTCTTTAGAAGATATTTAAGTAGCTATTTAATAAAATTAAGAGCACTCATTGCGCGCTTCTATCTCCTATAAATGATTAAAATATAATAATTAATATTAAATATCTACTTAAAACAATTACAAATCAATTTCATGAACTTCATCTTCATTTCACTATTCTCCATTGACCTTAGTGTTTTAAAGTTTATCTTTGAATATTTAAAAAAAAATGCCCTATGACAATGATTTCTAGAATACTGACAAGCTATTTTAGTTTGACGGTCATGCTCCTTAGGGGATTGTAATAGATATCTTCTAATAAGATAGTGTTAATATGAGAGTATGTGTATAGCGCTTAAGGGGATATAAATAACCTGTGTTGGGATTTGCAGCAATGTTTTAAAGGTATTGCTCGATGAAAACCTCTAGAGCGAATGATCCATAGAGATGGATTTCAGCGATCTAATAAACAGATTGTGTGAGGTCTTTTGTTATTATTTACTATATTATACGATATTATCTGAGGTTCCTTAATAGACCAATTAAAGTATATCTTTTCTGTAAGTTTGGTCATAGATTATCTCTATCTTTTTAGGTAGGTAGTAATAGGAAGAAATTCAGTTGTGTATGGTGAAGTTATTGGAGAGAGATATGGTGAAGTTATTTTACATAAGGAGTTTTATCGCTGTCAGATGCTATAAGCGAACATCAGGTTTCTCCGAGGCACATCATAAGCAAGAGTTACGTTGGTTTCAAGGAGTCCAGTCTTAGATTTAGACTCTACATTTCCATTTCAAAACGAAAAGGAATTTGGAAGAATAATTAATAACCATCACCTTAGATCAGGAAAAGATTGCCTCTCTTGATGGTTACTTAGAGACAAATACGAAATTAAATGATAAAACATAGGTTCATTGTACATCCCTCTACATATAAATAAATTAAGTAAATACGGAAGGTAGCCCGGTGGAAGTCAATCCCCGTTTAGTTTTTTTATCAGATAACTACAGTGTAGAGACCAAGACAAACAGACTTGCACATACACACAAATATTGGTCTAGTGCGGGAATAGAACCTGCGACCTCGGAGTCAAAGTGGCCATTGCTAACCATTCGACCACCGAGCTCGTCATCGTGTTCAAAAAAGCTATAGCTAGACATCGCAGTCATAAAAGTCCCTATTTCAGCTATTGTTACAATAGTGTCGTTTATGATTGATAATTTTGACTCCAAGGTCGCGGGTTCGATCCCCGCACAAGGCAAACATTTGTGTGCTTGCACAGGTCTGTTTATTTTGGTCTGTGTGTTTTTTATGTATTATAAGTATGCATTTACAAAAAAAAATGTATTTAAGTACATTTATCTGTTGTCTAGTACCCATATAAGCTTTGCGCTTAATTTGGGACGAGATGGCGCTGTGTAAATTGTGCAGAAATATTTATTTAGTTATTGACGAGCTCGGTGGCGTAGCGGTTAATGACGCGGCTTCGACACCAACGTTCGTGGGTTCGATTCCCACATAGGACAAACATTTGTGTGTATGAACATGTCTGTTTGTCTTAGTCTGGGTGTTTTCTATGTATCATATCATAAGTATGTATTTACAAAAAAAAAAATGTATTTACGTATGTTTATCAGTTGTCTAGTACCCATAACACAAGCTTCGCTTACTTTGGGGCTAGATGGCGCTGTGTAATTTATCTGACAATATTTATTTATTTATTATTTATTTATTTTGTGAGGTGGAGATACGTCCCTATTCGGACAGTTCAATAAATACGCTATGCCCTACCTCTCTATTATTTAACCTTTTAAATTTGTTGAAAGGAAAGGTTTTAAGGTCAGGTGTTATATCATTACGTAAAATCTTAAGAGTCTCCTGCATATTTATTCCTGAATCGACTATACGATCTAAATCATGCTTTGTAATAGTAATATTACGTTTAGCCACTGATTATTTTATTAGATAATCAAAACAGGACAATATCAAGGTTATCATTCGAGTTCTCGTGATTGGGGTAAATAAACATAAACATTAACTATTTTCAGCTAGGGCTCTACGAATAGGCGCATTGATTACCTGTCACGATGAGTTATATTCAAGGACAACTTCGAAATCCTTCAAGGATTTACTAATATAATGTGGTTATATTTAATAGTACTACAGTCGAATCTCTCAGGTTACCTAAAAGTGTCTTTAAATTCTGAGTATCTCTCGGAGGCGCCTGTCTTGTCACTATCCTGGCTTATTTAAAAGATAGAATCCTGAGATTACGGAACTAAAGGTTACTTAAGTACTGTGCGTGTCTGGTGTATCTGTGATAATACCAAACATAGATCCCTAATCCAATAATAAAAGGGGATAACGATGCCTACAGATAAAGCTGCACAGATGTTACAGTCATATCACAAGGTTGCAGAACTTGCAGGCAACCTTGCCTTCTCTCGCCTAGTAAGAAAACCTTCCTTTTGTCTGGAAAGACACCTTTCATCTCATCAGTCTCCTGACCCACTAGTAATGAGTGCCGGTGGGTATATGGCCAGCGGCGGCGCGCCGACTATTTGAGCTCGGCGCGGTGGCGTCATCGGCGGCATAACTTTTCTAGCACTTTTTTACCTAGACTGAAAATAGACAGTTTCGTCAATAAATGACACATGATGAGGTCAGCAGATTGAATTAAATTAAATGACGTGGAGGCAACTTTACTTAACGGGTAATCCAGATGATAACGAGTCGTGAGGAAACGCGGTAGCTAACGTAATTGGCAGACATAAGAAATTATTATCACCAACCGTCTACCTTGACTAGGAGTAACCACTGCGTGGCTAATTATAGTCTAAATGTCATCGTTTGCTACAGCTGTCAGGGGGCATTTCTGACAATCGTCTAGACTCCAGGCCAAAAACAGGTTGGTAGACTAGCCTAAATCGTTAATAAAGAGAAAGCTGCTTTAGTAGGCTTTTTCACTTCGCATGTAGAAGATGATGTAACACTTATTATCCCGTCAAATTCCGTGGTTAGGTAACTCCATGTCGGAAATCTTACTTATTATCTGTCTATTAGGTATTCAACGAAGTCATATCCCTTGACGACGTTCATCGCTATGTGTTAAACAATACGCGACGAATCCAGTATACATTCCCACCACTGTTTCTCTTGTGCAGCCAATATTAACAGATATATGGATATCGAACAACACGGGGGTAGATGAAGACACATCGACTTCGGTAACGGAGGCAGAGACACATCGCTGAGGTAGGCCGCCTGTCACCATGGCCGGTCGAAACGTCATGCAACAATATAGGTATGTAAATACCCATAAGCATGATCGCGTTACTTCTCGTTATTATTTTCATAAAGATTAACAGCTCAACAAAATAGCAAGATAAGCGGAGTTCATTGCAGTTCAGGAGGCAGCACTACTGCCTTAGACTTCGTAACTAATTTAACCGAAAGAAATTAGTAGGAAACGGTTTGTAATTTTTCTTCCATGTCTTCCACTTCGGAAGATTATTATGTTATATGGGCCGTGTTAACCTCCCACGTTCCCAAGAGAAGAAGAATCTTGAATTTGAGATCGAGAACACTTTGATAGGGTATCTGATTGTAGGCGAATAAACTTTGTCCAATTCAATCTCACTGAAACACAAGTCTGTGTAAGTATTTTAATAGTTGTTTCTAAGTATTTGGTATTGTCGGTAAGTCATCACCAGCGACGTCTTGTTTCGAAGTCATCTATCGCCAGGGGCCCTACCGCCGAAGCCGAATCCGATTACCATCGGAGTAATAAAATGGGATAAGGATGCCTACAGATAAAGCTGCACAGATGTTACAGTCATATTCATATCACAAGGTTGCAGAACTTGCAGGCAACCTTGCCTTCTCTCGCCTAGTAAGAAAACCTTCCTTTTGTCTGGAAAGACACCTTTCATCTAATCAGTATAAGATTGCGAAAATCAAACTTTAGCTTAGGTGGTAGAAACCATAGAGCTCTTTCGACTAGTCTTGAGTAGTACATGTACGATGTACTAATAGGTGACGGTACTTGACACTGTACTAAAAGAAACGTTACCGAACGCGAACTCTTATTCGGACTAATCGGACTATTCGTACACTCGTACAGTGTACTAGGTTATCCAAGCCCGAAACACTTGTCTGTCTGTGGTCTGTCCGAGAGACAAAGAATAAAGCGTCTCGCAATGTTATCGTAAGAGTAAGCGAGATAGGAGGTAAGCGCCCTGCACTGGTATAAATCGCTTTCAGCGCCGTGTGTTTTATTCATATAAAATCTTATACAGCGCTGTATAGCGCTTGTAATTACAAAATTTACATTGATCACATGATTATATTGTCGGCTAAATTTCTGAGTACTAATAGGTACTAATAGTACTAATAAGGTGTACTAGTACATTAATCAGACTGTACTATTAGAGTGCGCACCTAAGAGTGTCCGATTAAGCACAAGACTACTTTCGACTAAGCTGAAGTTGTTAGATCTATTTTCGCGATCACAAAATCCAATGGTAATAGGCTTCAGCTTCGGCGGTAGGCCCCCTGATCTTGATTCGAAATTACTTAAGCGGTTATCTCTCGCCTATAAACTATTATCCTACACTACCAGTGCGTACCCAATGTTGCCCGTTCGCGAAATAGGCGGCTCCGAATGAATATGAAATATTGATATTTTGACATCTTTTAATAATATTTCTATCGGAACATGATAGTAAAAATACTTGAAAATAGAGATAACTATGTTAGTTGTATTTATGTTTTCAAATAATCTTAATTTCGGTGCATTTCTTTAATCTTTGCTGTTATTGTTATCTTAACAAAAAGGATTAGCTTTTACCAATTACGGAATTCGTTATATAATTTGTATTTTTATTAATATAATTAACAGTTGTATCTTAATCGGAAAATTTATATAAGTAGGTCATTCAACGTTGTGTTAATGAGTATTTCTATTTTATAAAATTTTTACCAAAATAAAAATCTAGTAAATAATATTCATTGGTTTATGACTCTAAGAGACCAATTGGGATATTTATTAGATAGTAACTTTGTGGATCTTTAGTGCGACTATATTTGATGTTGATGTCGACAGAAAAATTGGTTGTGTGTAAAGTCGGTTTACGGACAATAATTTTACGTGATAACATCATCATAAGAAAACATCGGCCGATGGAGTGGGAAAGAGATAGATGCGTCAAAAGCCCCGCTTTCGCTTGCATGCTCGGCTCAGGCGGAAGGTGACAATGAGTCATGCTTTTTCGTGCGTGCACCGTTGATGTCCTCACGGAAGTGACAACAACGAAAACAACAGGATCACATAGACCTTCCGGTCTATTTATCATTAGCCATAGAGTGGTACTACACTTAATACCTATCTATAATATTCAAAACAGTCGGTAATCTAGACATCAAAGAATAAGAATAATAATTGAGTAATATAAATAAATAAGTATTATTATAATATACATAAATTGGCACTTGTTTTGCAAAAATCTTCTTGAAGCATTTCTATTCTGTCAGCGCATCCATTGTCTCCACTTATTCATTTTGAAAGCAATTATGTTTAAAAGTTGTTCCTTATAGCCATCTCTTTCGCACCAGCGCTTTTGTAATTAAAATATGAAAGGGAGAGATGCTATACAAGAGCTTTTTTTCTTCGAAGTATTGATAAAGGAACTACAATGCCGGCAGAATGGTGTATTTGATCTAGCAACGTAGCGGTCCATATGTTCTTGGGAATAGCTTCGCCAACGAAGCAACGATGCAAAAAAAAGTTCCTCTTTATGAATGTACAAATAATTTTGATCATATCTAGTGGTTACTTTGAAATAGGGTTGATACTCCGGTAATTTCTGAGATGCAGTGAGTTCGTTCAACTTGTGGCAGTCGCGTGCATTTAACACTAGCATTTTACAATTTCTATATTTAATACGGTTCGCTAAATGCGCAGGAATCATAAATAACCTGCAATCAGTAGTTTCATGCACTAAGCATTTGAACTTTGATGGTGACTTAAATTAAATGTTAGTTAAACTAGAATCGATGTTTTATTAGTCAATAGTTTCAGTAGTTATCGATAATAAAAAAAAGTTTTACTTATTTAATTATTATGTTTTTAAATTTTCTAATTCGCATTACGACTTAGAAAATTTAAAAACATAATTCAAAAACATGAATTCAAGTAATTCTACGTTCAAAGATTCATAAATATCTCTGGCCTAAGTCGGAAAACGAATGCACAAAAATGCGACAATACAACACTCTGTACCTAGTAATAATTTATTATATAAAATAATATTACGCCGACAAAATCAGTTACGACTTTTAAAAATAAACATAATATTATTATGTGACAGGAAAACCATTTCATTTAACATCAATAAATTTACCTAAGGGGCCGTCCATATATTACGTCATTCTAAATTAGGGGGGGGGGGGGGGTTGGTCTGCGGATGACGGTAAATGATAGAGGGGGGGGGGGGGTGTTTCGAAATTGACGTCATTCTTATTTATTTATTTATAGTTTATTTTTCACGTACAAAAAGATTATTTCTAAAAAGAAATTTCTTCCAGCACACCTAGTAAAATACTAGCTGCCCGCCCCGGCTTCGCCCGTGGTACTTACATCTATTATACATATAAACCTTCTTTAAGAATCAGTCTATCTATTTAAAAAAACCGCATCAAAATCCGTTGCGTAGTTTTAAAGATCTAAGCATACATAGGGACAGACAGCGAAAGCGACTTTGTTTTATACTATGTATTGATAATAAACACAATACTTAAATAATAACTACAACATTACATAATTAATAAAAGTACATATTAATACTATACTTATACTTAAATACATGTCTCATACTAAGGAAAGATAATGTTCTTGTGATATTTTGCAAGTATTTAATGGTATTAATTATTGAACTCATTATTTATTTATTTATTACAAGGTCAAGGCATGTCTACATTATTTTTTTAAACTATAAATAACATCGTACCTATGAAAATAGTTTGTATGCGACACTGTGTTTATTAAACGAAGATTGGCGGTGACTCGGAGAATAAAAGAAATCGGCGCTGTTTATAAAAGGTGTATAATTTTATAAAAGGTGATTCTATAACCAAGTGTTTTAATCATATAATACCCTATTTTTCTCAAATCTGCAATGTTTTATTTTGTCAAACTAGTAATGACGTCAATTTTGGGAGAAGGGGAGGGGGGGGGGGGTCATTAAGAAATGACGATAGGATGATTATAGGGGGGGGGGGGGGGGTCTAAAATCTGAAAAAATCGATGACGTAATTTATGGACGGCCCCTAATACGCTAATACCAAAAAATCTATGTATCAACAATTTACAGTATTGCAATAAAACTCTCTGTTAATTTATATCTTTTGGAAAACTCATTAATTGAAACGATAATAATAAATCTAATAAGATTCAAACATAATGAATAATTTCCTTTATTTTATAACTGAAAGTGTAATTTTCTTTCCTTTCATTAGCTAGAATAAGCATGGTATTTTCTCTATAGATTCTAGAGGATAAATAAAGATATTCTTTATATGCAGTTTTACTTACAAATAAAAAAAAGTCTTATTTCAGTAAAATTTCGGATCAAATTCTTACGAACATTATTTTAAAGTATTTCCCCGCCAGGTGCCATGGCCGTACCGTGGGCCACACTCTATTCCTTAAAACCTAGTAGTTATAACATAATCGCGAACAACAAAATGAAAACAGATTATTAATCAGTTGCTTTCAAACACGACTTTTTAATGCGTGAATAAAATGGCATAAGCGTGACAAAAGAAATCGATATTTTCAATTTGCATAATTACTGAAACTGTATAAACACATAACGCGGTAAACGACGACGTAAACTACACTTTTTCCTTTAGCCAAATGTCAACATGTCACGCAACTTTGTACAACATAATCAACCCAGAATATTTTTAAATTAAAAATCACGGCAAAATATCAAAACTGTTTCGTCGTCGTACACTGACACACAGAGACAATTTATAATAGACACAGCTGCTAGACATAGACGCACACTAAGAAGCTGTTCTTGGTGCATCGCACACTGGCATCTTGGTTAACAAAAAATGCATTATTATTATCCTCGAACAAGGACACGGGAGTGCATCAGTTCAAAATCGACCATATTGCATCAGAGTCAAGGACGAAGATGGTGTGAAATGACCTTGTAAACGATTAACTTAGATTTCATCCTTGACGTATAGCGACGAATGCTAACGTATACTTTATATCTGAGATATTGAGTTTATTATTCTGTGATGGCTAGTCCAAAGGAATTTAAGTTTAATAATTGTCGGAGAAAAAAAACTATCTCGCGGCGCCAAATGCACGTTGCACTACACCTACGACTAGGACGGATTCTATGGAATTTTGAAGCCAGCACGAACGTGGTGTTGGAGACTGTACAATTATTCTAAATATTTACTAGAGCAAATAATGCTAATAGTTGCATATAGTTACAGTCACGGACAAAATTTGATTAGTTAAATATTTTTTATACCACTGGGGTAGCAATCAAGCATACAGCTTGCCTTGCTTCAAGCTGTTCAGCCTATGGATGCGTGCTACACCATGGCACAAGCATCACTCGCGCATTATTGAAAATCATCTCCCTTTTGAAGACTTTTTTATACTTCACCCACATTATGTATATTTCGTTGTCGATATTTACCCGACTGCTGAAGAATGAGAGGTAATGTTTATCGGGTTTACTACATACTCTCGAATAGGTACTCTATTAGGAAGGAATAGGATGTCTAATTTTTTGTCACTCTCTACAGCTACAGCTTGACTGATTGCAACAATGTGTGTTATTCGATTTGTCCAGCTGTGAAAGTGACATAGGCAAAATAAGGGATTTAAGATAAATTTCCTATTTATGCCCAAATACTGAGAAACATTTATTGTGAATTTGTATGAATACTTATTGGTATTGTTTTTGTAATTTCCCGGCATTTTGCCCATATTTAGACATAAGGTATATTCGTATTATTTCAATAATAACAAAAAACTAGTATTGGAGTTTTATTGTCAGGGTTTTTGGTTTCGCTTTATAATTCCTTATTAATTATTATTTCAGAAAAATACTTACAATTACTTTTTCAATTCACCTACTTTAAAAGTGGTTAAATTCGATTAAATATAATCTTATTTACTCCGAGATGCTGACTTTTGAAATCGTCCAAAAGTTTAGGAGAGGGCTCCAAGAACTCTGAACAATAGCTGTGGCCAGCCTGTATAGGTGTATTGTCCCAAACATTTCTACACTCAACTGTTTTGAATGAAAAATAATAAGAAACAAAAGGCTTAACGCGGACGAATTGTCAGACTCTGTTTTGATGCTGCTCAGAGTAGGATTGGGAACTTTTCATTTATTTATCAATGGACCAAAAAAGAAATCCACAAATTCGCATTAAAATTTATGGTTATAATGTAACGGTTTTTACAATTCCGAAATAAAACTATAATTAAGTTCAGACCTATATGCAAAGATGTAGAGCTATCAATAAGCGATAGGAATTATACATATATCAATAATGACATATATGTACATATTTCCTATGTATTGAAAACCACTCCCCGTAATTTTTCTACGATCGCAGAACGAATATTCTAGTCTGTAGGTACTCTTTTTCAGGTCAGGCCTAAAAAAAGAGTACCTACATGAAAATTCAATAGTAATCATATGTGTTTGATGTGAAAAAGAGGGTGTAAGTATAAATCTTTAGAAAGGATGTAAGTAGGTGGGTCAATATCATTTTAGAGCTAGCAGAAAAAATGTAAGCCGAAACATAGCATTTGACATCCCTCCTCGACATCATCAATTAATCACATAATTGTGAAATTATGTAAGTAATTATTGATTAATTTTAAATTATGGCTTAATAAATGATACTAATTTGAGAATTTTATATTCGAGCTTGTTCGTGCTTCGGAGGGCACGTTAATGCAGCGCGTGTCGGCCCCGGCTGTTGCCATTAGATGACAGTCGTTAAGACAAGACAAGGCCTTTGAACGGCCTGAAAACACTGGCCTCCGCCAACCTCTACGATTGAGGTCTAAATCTCTACGATTGAGGGTCTACTGGGTAATATATATATCAATGTCTACTGGTATCCTAACAGCAGGGTGATTATGTAATGCCGAGACTCGGGATTAAAAGTATTCTAACTTTAAGTGCTGAATCTCAAACAGCTGATTGTTATAATAAATATTATTATTCACAATGGAACAGGAAGTAACTCAGGTTATTTATCCAGGTCAGTGTAAGTTCATGCACTTGCAAACAACACAATACAAACCCGTTATGCTGGCGAACAGGACAATACAACCTGTGGCCAGGTCAGGCCCAACAAAAGGGAACACCGACCGTATCTCAAACTTCAAAATTTTAATCACAATACACTGACCCCCCGGGTCCAAAACGACTAAAAATATGTTCATTGACCACGCCCCGTGAAAACGAGACCCTATTGCCAATTTATATTTTGACTGATTTATCTCCTTCTTTCTACTGTTCTTTATTTTTATTTCACCGTCTTTCACTCAGGATTGACAAATCTAGGCTGGAATCTCTAGATGATTTTTATCATTTTTCAAATAGATTACAATCTTCATAGTACAGAAAAATTAATTACAATTTCTACATAAGCTTTAAAAAGTTATTAATGTGTATATACATATTAACATCATCAAAATTTGCGCTCTTTAGCAGATGAATATATACAGGTTCAGATTTCTTTTAATTAATGTATTAAAAAATAGTTCCCATACATGAATTGATATCGTCTATGACATTGTGCAAAATGTCGGTTATAGATCTCAAAAGCACCCTATACACCGGCAGTAGACCCCTTTGCACTAGAATCGGACAAAGCCTGTTGCGCGAATATGTAGCAACGCATTGAGTAAATAAAGGGATGATAAATTGTGAAGACTGATGTTATTAAAAAAACACTTCCCTGCCCGCTGTCAAGGTGCATTCTTTATAGTGATGTAACTACAGCTGTATCGATAACATCAGATAATTTATTTTCATATGAGCTAAAGAGATCCTCATTTGCACGTGGTGTATCCTGCTAACTGGCAAACGAGGCGCTGGCAAAAAAGAGGTAAGCAGCGGACTTGAGAAGTAACCTCAGCCAAATAACAATTACGTTTACGGCTACATTAATCTGTTATCATAAGGTTTTCCATCCGAAGTAGTATAAAAAATATAGTGTGAGAGTTCACACACATTTATTTGTTATAAGTTACAACTCATACGATTTAGTGTAGTGTCACTAATGTACAGTTTTGGCTATATTTGTTTCTTTAAACTGTGTTGACCACTATATTATAGGTAAAAAAGATGGACTTATGCTATGAGCATTCTCTACCAGATAATCTATATGAAGAGCAGATAATCTCGAATGCTATTTTAAATTACATTTAAGACATTGGTGAACAAAATACACACAATGCATACCTATATATATAGACATATACATATAGATATGATCAGACACAAAATTTAAAACAATTACATTATTCAGTAGATGAACTTAAACACTTTGTAAAGTTGCAGCTACCGGAAGTTGACGAAAAAATTTCAAGGCTGTGAAGCTTTAAAAGTAAAGAAGTTTGATATAAAGTCATAAAGGTAAAATAGAGCAAATAGCAATAGAGTGATTTCAGAGCAAAGTTCACTATCATGAAAATCACATAGATACTGAAACTAATTAAATGTATAATTATTCAGTGCAGTGAAGCCAGCAAAAAGCCGTTAATATTCTGTGATGCCAGAATAGAAAGATACACGTTTTATTCCGTATTTACGAGTATATGTAGTAGTAACTGTCATATTAAATATCCATACCCTTTTTGAAATACATTTATGTATTTATTGTTATTTATATTATGGCGTCAGAAAAGTCAAGTAGATAATTAAACAAATATATATCCCACAATAATAAATAAAAATAGGTCTGATAGCTATTTTACATCTTTTGCCATTTTTAAATCAACTCGATATTAAACTCCAGATACAACACTACCCTCTCTCAGGTGAAGGTAATCGTTGTGGGAACTGTTACATCTATCTCACATAAAAATATATCCGTCCTTTTCTAAAACTGTTCGCTAGACAATCTCATAGATGCGGAGAACAAGTTGAATGCGATATTCAATAGTGAACTTATATGTACGACTCGCTTACAACATGCAATATTAATGCTTAATAATTTTGAAATTTCATTCCCTTACAAAATGTTATTAAGTTTAAGACATTACGGTGTTCTTCGAATTTAAGGAATCATAATGCCCTATTCAGTTATCAATGTTTATGGAGAAACTTCTTATCTGCTTTAGTTGACACTTTATCACTGACAACTAAGATGTGAAAGTAGAAACATTGGTCTAATGGAGAAACGAGAAACGGTATAAGATTTAATAATAATAATAATCATTTATTTCATACATTTGCAATATACAGAGAGAACATAACAAGTCCATATAATAAATCATCATCATCATCATCATCATCTCAGCCATTGAAAGTCCACTGCTGGACATAGGCCTCCCCTCTAGATCTCCAATAAGACCGGTTGGAAGTTATAATAAATACCTCTAACTAAAAATATATATTTATATAATATAACCTCGTTTAAAACCTGGGGCCCTACCGCCAAAGCAGAAGTCGATTACCATCGGTCTTTTTGATTCCAAACATTGGTCTTGAGTTAAAGCTGTTGACAAACATCTTCAGCTTAGTCGGTAGAACTCTAGGGTTTCTACCGACTACTGAGCTATACATAATTAGCAACAATCTATGCAGTAGTTTCATTTTCGCATTCAAAAATTCCGATATTAATCGGCTTCAACTTCGGCGGTAGGGATGAGTAAATGGGTGATGAGAATAGTCTAAGAGCTGAAATCAAAGGATTATTTCTGATAGCCATCAACGCGTTTAGCAAGCTTTGACGCAGCTTTAGAGTAGGTAGGAGATTTCTTACTCCTACTAATTTCTTCTGATTAAATTCATTGTGAGTTCCAAGGCAGCCGTAGTTTTACCCCCGGGACTGCAATGGACTTCACTGTTCATTATTTACAGATTTATATATTTCTGTTTCAATGTCCGCATTACAAACACAGATGTTAGTATACTATAAGTACTCGTATGTCTAGCTGTGAATAAGACATTATTATAAATCGTATCTTATCTTGTTATCAATACTTATCAAATCTATGGTTTGAAAAGAAAGAATAAATTATCACAGAGTATCTTCTGTAATGGTTCCGTCAGTTACTTAAAGCTCGCTGTTTTGCGTGTTGCCAACGTTAGTCGCAAGCAACAATGGCTCGGAAAACCACCTAATTAGATTTGAATGTTGCTATGCGCGGCACTAGTAAAACAATAAAAATGGCGACGTGCAATAATAAAAAAATATATATTATTCAACGAGTACTTTGAAGTTAACGCCTGGCATAGTTCTTATTTAAGGTTTACCAAATATTAGTGCACTCAATAAAGGACATTAAAAATAGCCGTAATTAAAAAGATAAAGCGTTTGAGGGTAACCGCCTCATAAAAACGCTAAGATATCCATGGAAGTTGATATTTATCTGATATTTGCAGAGTTCTATTGATGTTCAAATTTCCGCAGAAGTTTTATTTGTTTGTAAAACTTTATTGTATATAAATCACGTTATATAAGTTCATAATATACAAAAATCATTACACTGTATACAATGGCGCGGGCGGCCTTATCCCAATAGGGATCTCATTCAATCAACCATAGAATGCTTGAAAAAGAGTTTGAATTTTAAAATCTACAAATAAAAACAGCAATAAACAGCATACTATACACAATACATAACTGTAGACATTCTAAGTATAAATGTCATTTCTAAGTGTAGGTTAATATTGGTGTAAACAATTGTAACAATGGTGGCTGTGAGAAGTATAAACTGAAAGACAAACTGTAATAGCCACGTACATTTTGTAAATAATATTTTAAAAAAGCTATTTAGATATAGAATAGATCTATGTATAATTTCAATAATATTATTTTTATAGATATCTTATGGTCATTGTGGTAAATTGTCAATTATTAATCATTGAACTTACTAGTCTAATTTACCGTCACCCTAGTTGGTTAAACTTGTGTTGGCAACAAAACGGAACGGGGTGTAAGTGGTTCATCAACATCTTTGAACCAAAGCCAACTTCACCTGCACGCGGTGCACCCTGCTGACTGACAAACGAAGCTCTGGCGAAAAGAAAGGTAGGGAGCGTAATTGTAAGCTACCCGACTGGGGAATTACCTCCACCTCACAGAATACCGCAGCTAAATAACGGTTCCCTTGAGGGCTGTTGTGTTCCTGCGAGTGAGTGAGGTCACCAGAAAGGAAGGAGATGCTGCGATGGCAGCGGGGGTGGCGGCGCGCGAGCGATATTTTATGTTGCGAGCGTTAATATGGCTACGGTAACCGCTTCACATCAGGCGGGCCGTATGCTTGTCTGCCACCCGACGTAGTATAAACGGGAATGGAGCCTCGCTTCGCGGGTTACAACTGTTGCCATAGCAACGAACGGTTTTACTATAAAAATAAAGTAAAGATATAATATCAACGACAAAACAGTGTTAAAATCTGAAATAATTCTAATAATAACACAAAGTGCTGACCGCAGCAGCTGGAGCAGAGACAACCAAAGCAGCTACGGTCTAGTAACGTTAGTGAGTGAGTACAAGCCAGACGTAGTTTGCATTAACATAACTTTTTTTTATACCACTAAGGTGACAAACAAGCATACGTTCAACCTGATAAAAAGCTGTTACCGTAGCTTATGGACGCCTGTAAAACCAGAGGCATCACATGCGCGTTGCTGACCCTGTAAAAACTTCTTTCTGCCTTTTTTGAAGAACCCCATGCTGTAGTCTCCTCGGAAAACCTCAACAGGCAGATCATTTCACAGCTTGATAGTACGTGAAAGAAAACTTCTCTGGAAGCGCAAAGCACGTGACTACTTCAGTTCTAATATGTGAGGATGAATCCCCTGTCGATGGTGAGCGGTGCGACAGTAGAAGGAGGCCGTGGGCATCGGTGCGTAAGATACACTAGAGGATCACCAGTTGAGCGACCATGGTTAAAGCTATATTGTTTGTCGCTGATCAAGTCGTGATCCTCTAGATATCCAAGGAGTCGATTATTGATCACGCGCTCTATCACCTTGGAGAGGTAACAGCAGTAGGCCTGTAATTGGATAAGTCTGATCCGTCGGCCTTTTTGGGCACAGGAAGCACGTTACAGTTTTTCACATATACAATACTTGCCGAGTGGAGTATGAAAGTGCGAATAGGCGCGTAAGTACAGGACGCAATTATATAGCACACACATTTAACACCACTGCCGGTATGTCATCTGGCCCACTCGGCTTATGAATATCGAGGGAGAGCAACGCCCGCCGCACATCTCGCTGTGTAATCAAAATCTCCGGCATGGAGTTACCACACCATGGAATAGTAGGCGGTTTTTGCTCCCGCGGTGGCGACCAGCCGATTTGGAATGTATAATTCCATCCCATCCAGACAACCTTATAGCCCACCTGACATGAAACTGTTATCGTAGCTATATTAACGCTGGTAACTTGATTTATCGCTGTAGCGCCTCCTCGCCCGCTGCCAACACAGCAACTGCTTCCTTTCTGGTAACCTCTTTAAACGTATTTTTTTTCACCTATGGTTATTGCAGTGACCGGACGTCACAATAATGTAAATGATGTGACGTTACATCACGTAACTCAAAAGGTAAGGTTCGCCAAGAAAGTGGGCTACCAGTTTTGATAAAACCATCGTCAAATATAAATGATAATGAAAATAAACAATAGCTGTGCCCGCGACTTCATCCGCGCGGAATTGTATTTTTTTTATTATTTATTTATATTTATAAAATAAATAAAATTTCTAAAATAAAGTCTAAGTTACTCCTTATTACATCAGCTATCAGCCAGTGAAAGTCCCGTCAAAATCGGGCCAGCCGTTTCAGAATTAGCCGAAACAAACAGAATGACAGACAAACAAAAATTGTAATAAAATGTTATTTTGGTATATGTACCGAGTATATATCCATATGTATTTATTTAGTAAAAAGCGATTATTTTAATATTACAGACACTTCAATTTTATTTATCTATAAGAGTATGTAAACACACAGGTGAGCAGCGTGGTGGAGTTTGCTCTAAACTCCTTCGATTGATTAAAGACCTTATCACTAATCTTCACTAATGTTAAGAACATATTTTATGACTAACATTATTAGTAGTCATTGTCGTCAATAATTGTAGTACGCTATAGTACCAGACATTAACAATAGTTTGGCGGCAAGAGGGTGTATTTCGGTTCCTTTGTCGGGTGTCTTTGTTGCCATCAAAGGCGCCGCCTGATACGCATGTTTGCCTTGGGGGGCATTAAAAATCGATTTCTATGTAAAAATTATTGCTCGCAAATTAACCCACTAATGGGGTGTTTTACAGGCAAAGTGTAGGCGATAAATATTTTACGAGGCCAGTGTAGAAAGTCTGGCATTTAGGAAAATAAACTTTCGAATTACAGATTTCTTGCAAATATTGGCATCTATAAACTTTTCTTTTAGAATATACCGTTGAGGTTGGATTGATTGATTTTACAATTGTACAAAATGCGTATATTAATACGTGAAGCAAAAATTTTGTACCCCTTTTTACGAAAACTGCAGGAAATTTCGCACACTTATAGTTTAAAAAATACATTAAATCAATAAAAACACATTACACACACTACCATGTATTTAATACACACACGTATATACTCTTTTGTTTTGTTAACGTAATAATTTAACTTAATTATGGTCGAATTTCGACCACTGGGCGACCACTATAGTAAGTATTAAATTTGCAAAACGTCTTTTAGTTAATTACCCATTACTTAAAACGAATAATGTATATAAAAGCATAGATAATATAATCATGGCAAATATATTTAAGTAGAAAAGAAAACAAAAAAGTTAAGTAAGTGTAGTAAAAAAAAACAAGTTTTCCAAATGTCTAGTAGATACCCATAGTGCTAAAAAAGGATAAGGCGTTGTTATTTGTCCAAGAATATATATTTATTTTTATTATTTATGCAATCGCAATTTTAGAACATTCATTAGTATAATTACACTCGCACATGCAAAGCAAAGCAAAAGTTTGAATGGTAACTAGTACCTAACTTGGAACTGAAATATGGAAAATTGAATATTCATAAAGAAGTGGGAGTGCCAACAGCGTTCCTTTTCCTGCAGTTAACTATATGTATTTTTCAAGTAAGTTTAGTAAGTAAGTATTCCATTTTAACGTTTTAAATAGAATCAGTTAATTATGATATTAAAAAGAAATAGTTGAATTTAATGTTTAATAATTTCATTACATAATATAATTATTTTAAACTGTTTGTGGACA
Organism: Hypsopygia costalis; assembly: GCA_937001555.2. NCBI lineage: Eukaryota > Metazoa > Arthropoda > Insecta > Lepidoptera > Pyralidae > Hypsopygia > Hypsopygia costalis. Next base: position 8,674,249 of record OW443326.2, on the reverse strand, counting down.
AATAGCAAACCAGTTTAAAATTATTGTGTTATACCTAAGAAGATTACCTATTAAATTACAAGGAAACGTTCTTCAGAAATTAGTTAATTGATTATAATAAGCTTAATAGGATAGGTAATTAAACGCGATAAAGCTTCAATACCAAGTAGTATGAAATTGTGTATTTTAAATTTTAAAGTGTATATATATAATATATAACAAAAACGGTAAATAATGAATTATGAACATCTACAACAAGAATAAGATCAGTCAGTAATAAAAGAGGAAGTGCAAGATATTATTGATATTTTTTTTTTACACCACTAAGGTGGCACAAATCATACGGCCTGCCTGATGGAAAGTAATTACCGTAGTCTAATAAAAGAAGTTATGTGCAAGTTATTTTTGATAAGTTTAATATTTGTAATTTGTTTACAATCTGTGTAATTTTTGTCGGAACAGTCGTAAGTCGGAAAAGATCGTAAAAAGCACAAAAACGGTAATAAAGTAAAAAGTTTACCGGCACGGTGCGGTGTAGGCCGCGTCCCCGCCGGTGTCTGCCGTCCTACTACGCGGCCGCTTTGTACTGTAATCATAACCTTCGACTTAAGCCACGTTCATAATTGATAACCCGCCAGTTAATTCGGGACTTTTCACGAAATTAGGGTAATGTAGCTGATATATCGATAAGGAAATACGAACTACGGGCTTTTTCATTTTTATTATTGACTTTTTATATATGCAGTTTATTGGACATTCAGATCGTTATCTGAAAATATTGTCAATATAAACTAATCTTATAATCATTCACTCAGCGACGTAATTTTAAAATGAACTTTTAATACAAAATGATCATAAGCACTGTATTTTTTTAAGCGAAATAATAATATGAGCGACAAAAAATTACTAAATGAGGGATACTAGCTTAGGTTTGGTTTGATTTTATCATTTTTAGTCGCTAAGTTAGTATAAGTAATAAACCGAACCAATAAAAAGTACAAAACTTGTATTGTACAAAACTTTTATTGGTTTTTTTTTATTTTATTACTACCATTACTACCCTTTATTTAATTACATATTTTTAAATTATTATTATTTAAATAATTGACTTATTTACATTTTTTAAGTCATTTAATATGCATTTTTTTAAATGTACAATTTATTTTTTAAACTAGGTATCTCTGTTGGTCTGAGCTAAGTATTAACAACGTTTCATAGCGCACAAGAAGCACTTTCATGTTCAGTAATCAGTTTATCAATATATTGACTAAGTTTAAAAATATCCAGTGAGATCGCTTTTCGTTTCCACTCTGTATAAAACACAAATCATGATTTCAAACACATTTGTACATAATATATAATACGTTAAATCCACAAGAGTGACGAAAAAGGGCTTTCGTTTTTTCATTCCGCTCTACAGAAGCTTATAAATTAGAAACACTAGGAATTTTTATGTGTAACATACGCATTAGTTGAAAAAATACGCATTTCGTAATTTTGTTATCTAAGTAATTATTCAGATTATTGTGTCAACTTTTCTTTCCACGTAGGTGAACTTAACTAATGTAACAAACTATAAAAACATCAGTATTGCCCGATCATAAAAGGCATACTAACTTTATGTGCCCATTAGTATTCTGTTACAAGTTACATGGTAAGTAGATACTACGCTTGGAAAAAGCCTACTATCAAATTAAAAACTCCAATTGGTTGCTGAATCGCAAAGTCGTAGCACGTCTACGATACCGTAGACGTCCTACGAATACCTACTATCCTACTTTTCATGGGAAAATCTCGTAATATAAAAAGCCCATTCACTGAATATTAGTATGAGTATTTGGGTTTTATGGTATTGATTTATTGCGTGAATCATTAATCCATCAAAATTATTTATAAGTTTTTATGAAAATAATAACGAGAATTAACGCGATCATGCATAAGGGTTATTTCTTACGTCTAGAGTGCACGGGCCGTGGTCATAGGCTGACTGTCTCAGCGATATCCCCTGCCTCCGTTGCTGAGGTCGATGAATCTTCATCTACCCCCGTGTTGTTAGATTGTGGTACACATTTGTGGTTTATATCCATTTTAGCACACGCTATGCATGTATAGACATATACGGTCAGGGTAGGTGAAGATCATGGCTGTAAAAGTTGGCTACAGAGCGCTTACTAATAATAATATCTATGCATGTGTATACATATACAGTACACAAAGAAACGACAAGAAGGCTTTAGCTTACGCGATAGAGTGTTATACTAACGTTACCTGTTCTTCAAATTAATCTACTCTGATTATCTTTACTCATAGGTATTAAGAAATGTGAAAATCATAATTTGCCGCGGCAATTGTCTCCCATATTGAATATAAGACTTATGATAAGAAAAAATAAGGAAAAGAAGTCAAGTTCAGCTCAGTAGGACGCTGGGAAGTTAGTTAAATTTAACATGAAAGATTTGAATACAGACACCGTGAAGAACTAAACAAAATAACAGCTTGTAAAAAGACATATTTGTTACAAAATGTATCACTGGAACTGTTATTGTAACCGCGCCCTTGTATCGTGCGAACGCTACAATTCATACACAAGGTGTCCTGCTTCTGTTTTTAGCCAAGCTTTTACGACCTAGCCTCATGCTAGACTCGTCAACTTGAGAACTGTCGTTTTTCATGCTCTTATAGCAGTTACCTCACCTTACAATTGTTACATCACAACTTTTGTTAGAGTTTAAAATATTCCGGATTTTGTACAAGTTTGGCAAGTGAGAATGTTCCTTTTTTGCCCTAGGCACTACTGCGTGGCACTGCCAGTAGTGTCATTTTGTAGAAAGGAAGATAGGACATTTCCAATCCGGTGCATCTGATGTGAAACGTTTCCGTAGTCTATAAACGAAATCGCTCGTGCCAATAACTCTATTGCTATCACAGCAACTACTTCCTTCGTTGTAACCTCATTGTCAGGAATTATTATTTAGCCTTAGTTTTCTACGACGTGGAGTTTCCCAGGCTGGCCTCTAGTTACGTTGTACCATATCTTCTTTTACCAGAACCTGATTAATTAATAAGCAGGTCCAGCGTCACATCAAGGTTGACTTTAGTTAAAATATGACAGTGAGTCTCTACACTGCACTGTAGAAGAGATGCCTTTTTGATTAAAAAGTGGCTCCGTTGTTTGATTAACATCAAATCGACAGTCGCTTGTATACAAGAGCAAGCGAGCACAAATAGACCTTTTTACTAATCTACTTCATCTGAGGACTATGTTGGTTAGAGACTCACGAAACATTTTTGTGCCTTCGACTTTTTGAATATTCGAACGATGCACTTCCGCGGTTTTGCCCGCGTTTATAAAAAAAGTATTTTATTTTTTCGGGTTAATATAAAACCTATGACACTCGTATGTGTTTTTATCCCATATAAACACCCAACGCGGCTTTCTATTGGTAGTAAAAGCATTTTCAAAATCGGTTCAGTAGAACCTGTGATTACCCACTACGACCTCACAAACTTTACCTCTTTATGATATTAGTATAGAGAAAACTCATGAATACTTTGCATATCGGAATCGATCTAAGGGTCATAAGACCACTTTGAATGTCAGTATTCGTGAAAATGGGAAATGATACAGGCCGTACGAGGACGTTATTTTATTGTATGCTACTCTATAAATATAATACTCTATAAATAAACATAAGTTTACATAGATAATTTATTAGACACGGATAGCACATATTATTTTTGTTAAAAAAAATAAGATTAGAATGCAATTGTTACGCGATCAGCTATCGAATTGAAAGAATTTCAAGACCGAAACCGTCGTCTTAGGCACAATGGCGACTTTTTTAAATACTATGTGTGGTTAGAAACAAGTATACGGCCCGCCTGATGTGAGGCGAAGACTTTGTTGTGATTTTTTTATATAACTAAGATGTTAAACAAGCATACGACCCGCCTGATGGTAAGCAGTCATCGCAGCCTATGGACGATATAATAATGTCCGCTGGACATCAAATTGCGTATGCGGGATGGCCTATTTATATTGAAATAGAAAAGATATAAAATAGAAATACAAAAGGTTCAGTTGCATGTAACACATATAAGAGTTTCGGACCGCCTTAAATTATTATTAATTAAGCATTTAGAAAAAGATCACTCCACCCAACTGGCATTCAGAAATTGGGATTTCTATGAATATTACCTAGAACAACCAATTTTTCGTGGTCGATCTAGACCACATCTCAGATAGAAAAACCAAGGTTTGTTATTTGGTCTGCAAACAAACAGAAAAGCCAATGTAATCAAACGTTTCGCTATCTTTGATCACTGTAAAGTGGCTAATGTCATTTTGTTTTTAAATTCTCAATACTTTCCGTATGACTCAATTAATCTGAAATTTGACAAAGGACGCATTATATTATACGAAATGTATGCTAACTTTCGTAAGTAATATTACAACTCCGCTGATGATCTCTAGCTCGATTTGTACGCATTCAAAGAAAAAGCTCTACTTTTTGTTATAAACTGTTCAAAACAAAATGATTCTTTAAAAATTTAAGCGATGGACTTGCGGCTATAATCAAGGTAATAGATTTGTATAGATTTAATACTAATTCGAATGAATAAGAAACTAGAGTGAACATTGGTTTGAACTGAGAACTTATTTGAATTGATTGGAAACTGAATTGAATAGATCATAAACTAGGTTGAGTAGTGGGAATTGGTGTCGATATATATGAATAGTATACAGCTACACTAATTTCCATCTACTCGGGTAATAACTTGCCACAGTGGAGACAGATAGAAGCCATCTATAAGTAAAAACATCTTAGGTATATTTTATAACCCACCCAACTATACGCATTCCGAGTATAGGAGTGCTGCGGGGAGTGACCGATCCACTGTCATTGGATCAAGGAAATGAAATTAAAAAATTTCAGTGTGCACCCGGTCGTTCCAGTGTAACTTGAGCCCTTTCAGTCTAATTAAATATGTGAACCAGTTGCGACGTTCACTCTTCTAATGCCAGAGCTAAATTGCAATAGGATTTTATTTATTAAATTACTTGAAACAAACATTTCTAGGAAGAAGATATGTTTAAAAACCTACCAAAAATACTCTTAGTAGTAAACGCAGAATACCTAACCTTATACATAATGAATACCTAGCTGGCAAAGATTAAGTACAGAAATTTTGCACACTCGTTTAGTTATCGTGACAATACACAATTATCCAAATGCCTCTATTTTTAATCTAATATAGCAGCCCCATTAATTATGATGATATGTAATTTCCACATTAAATCCTTATGATATGGAAATCAAATTATGAAAGGGCTTGATAAGCGAAACACTGTAAATAAAATTTTACCATACTTTGTAGCCTACTCTCCTCCTTTAAAACGATAGGCATCACATGCGCGTTGCTGACCCAGGTGAAAGTCACTTAACAAATGCAGATTATTTTATTACTTCCCATTCCTCAGTTGGAAAACCTAATAATGTAAAACCTTCAAATTTCAAATAATTCACATAAATCATTTATAAACAAATCTTTTTATTAATCTCTTTCCCAGACTTCGTAAGAACTATCAAATAGGCACACTTGTGATTTATAGACTGGAGTGTGTGAGAGACTGGTGCCTGAGCTAGGTATAACCCTGTGGGTCACCAGGTTCTCACTTGCGGACAGATAGTAGTAGCCTATCACACTGTTAAGATAATATTGGTAAAACCACTAGAGTAATATCAAACTATTGACAATAAATGCAAATCTATTCATGTTTTTACATGCAAACATTTGTTCTAAGTATATTGCTCCAAGTAAATTGCGAGCGAAAAAAAGTCAGTGCTCGACCACCCATGCCGCAGCAAAGTACTTCCATCTCTTTCGAACTCTTAGTGGAACATGAATCTTTCTCTGTCGGTTATAAAAACATTTTGTTTGTCTATTATTACTGTTGCTATTTTGGGGTGGTCTTTTCTTCATTGTATTAATTTTTAGAAATGGCTATAACGTGATACAGTGAATTATTATTCATTAAGTGTTCTTATATTATGAACTTTGAGTTAATAAATAACACGTGAGCAGTATTTAAGGTAAATAGAAGTTAACCAACTTTTCTCATGTAAAATTAAATTTATATTTTTCTTCTGGCTTCTAATCGCTTCTTGGCTACTAGGCTCGCCATGCGTACAAAAAGAATCCTCTATGCAGTCTACATATATGAATGCAGAATTTCAACAAAATCCCTTGTGGTTTACGTGTGACAGAATAACAAACATGAATCCACACATCCATACAGTCAACCTCATAAACTTTTATATTAATAATGTTAGAAATTGAACTAATATTAGTATATTCTACTAAATAATAAATAGAAAATAGAAAGGATTAGTAGAAATACTACAATCATTGACAGATTTTTTTAATATTATTTATGTACTGCAATAATCGTAGACGGCTCGCTTTATTTATATATTAGTAGGAGTAAGACCTCCTACTTCTTACTCCTACTAATAAACGAATTTAATCAGAAGAAATTAGTACGAGTAATAAATCTCCTACCTACTCTAAAGCTGTGTCAAAGCTCGCTAAACGCGTTGATTGCTATCAGAAATTATCCTTTGATTTCGGCTCTTTTAGAGTATTCTCATCTCCAGAGGCACTACCGCCGAAGTTGAACTATGGTGCCAAATCCGATGAACGCCTTCGCCGTATCCAGACTGACAGCCTGTGCCTCACCTTGACTCTCCACGGCTGAATTATTGGATATGGGATAGTGTCACGGGAGATATAATTTCCTGTGACACTACTGGCATCAAAGTAGTGTCACGGGAAATACATTTTTTCCCATGACACTACCAGTAGAGTCACGGGAAAGAAAAATTTCCCATGACACTACTGATAGTGCCAAGCAGTAGTGCCAAGGGCAATAAAGGAAGCCGATTACCATCAGAATTTTTGAATGCGAAAATGAAACTACTACTTACATTATTTATTATTATTGACTAGCTCGGTGGTCGAATGGTTATCAATGGCCACTTTGACTCCCGACCCGTTCGATTCCCGCACAAGGCAAACATTTGTGTGCATGAACATGTCTGTTTGTCTTGATGGTCTGAGTCTTTTCTATGTATTATAAGTATGTATTTGCAAGGAAAAATGTTTGTAAGTACATTTATCAGTTCTCTAGTACCCATGACACAAGCTTTGCGCTTAATTTGGGACTAGATGGCGCTGTGTAAGTTGTCCAGAAATATTTATTATTTATAATATTTATTTATTGTTGCTTATTATGCTTTAGCAAGGCTGTTAGAAATCCTAGAGATCTACCGACTGAGCTTATTAATATTAACCGATGTTTGTAAATAACTTTAAGCTAAGACCAATTTTTGGAACCAAAAAATACCGTTGGTAATCGGCTTCGGTTTCAGCGGTAGTGCCTCTGGAGATGAGAATACTCTAAAAGAGCCGAAATCAAAGGATCATTTCTGATAGCCATCAACGCGCTTAGCGAGCTTTGACACAGCTTTAGAGTAGGTAGGAGATTTCTTACTCCTACTAATTTCTTCTGATTAAATTCGTTTATGTCCCTGATGTGAAAAAGTTACCATAGGCTAACATAGACGCTAATAGGTGTGCGGATATCCCTCCTGATAAGCTCTTAGTTATAATAATTTTAACAGAACTATGAACAATAATGTTACAAACACAATAGATATATACGACAAGCGTCAAAAACACCCGAAAAGTGAGCCAACTATCTTACCTCGCAATTAGTTCGCACAAGCAAACAGGCGAAATTGACGAAATAGGTAAAAATGGATCTTCTGTATTACTAAAATGCACAATTTGTTTTGATAAAGTAAATAAAGCCCAAGGAATCAAATATCATACTAAAATACATAATAATATTTGATGTTAACGCGTCTTTTAGGGTTAATTTCATATTTTTGCTAGAAAAAAAGGTGCCGTTGCGTCGATTACAGCGAGGGAAAGAAATAACAAGTATATTAAAGCACCGAGATAATAAGGATAGTGATAGTCAAAGATCTCCCAGGCGACGGAAACCGTTTTCTGACGCAATTTAATAAGGGTCTATATCTATAGTATTTATGACATAATTAACTATAAAGAAATCCATAAAAATACATCTACGTTTAGGTCAAACAGCGTCAATTTCAGAGAATTCGTTATATCTTTAATTTTGAAGGTTTTGTTTAACAAAAACAATGAAAAAAACAGTAACTATTTTTCTATACCTTTGTAAAATATATATGTAAATTTATATTTTGTTGGAATGGAACAAAAGATTCAAAGGCAAACGAAGAGTGATAAATTATTAAATATGTTAGTTAGCTTGTATTATTAAATTACAACTTCTTTATTACGTATGAAAATATCGCTGGTCACATTTATGTAGACTCACGAGGTAGTTATGTACTTACAAGTTTACCATGAACCCCTATATACATCATCGTCATCATTGTCAGCCTATATCTACCCGCTGCTGGATATAGGCCTTTCCAAATACTTTCCACCATATGCGATTCTCTGCTTTCCGCATCCAACCGCTACCAGCCACCTTTTTAAGGTCGTCGGTCCATCTATAGAGGGGGCGCCCTACGCTTCGCCGCCCTATACGTGGTCACCACTACAGGACTTTCCTCCCCCATCTGCCATCGCTGACTAGACAGATGTGGTCAGCCCACTGTCAATTCAGCTAGCTGACTCTGAGACCTATGTCGATCACTTTGGTTCTCCGTCGAGTTTCTTCGTTCCGGATTCGACCCCTTCGGGAAACTCCAAGCATTGCACTCTCCATCGCTCGCTGTGCGACTTTTAGTCCGTGTCTCCACCAATGTCTCAACCAATCCAAGTCCAAGTCACTGCACCGTAGGTCATAATGGGGAGGACAGGAAACTGATTGAACAAAACAATCAATTTTAATATACAATACATTAAAATACACGCTAATTGAATGTAAATGGTACTTAAGTCCATTAAAAAAAATAAACCGTCGCAGGACACCTGGCAGGCGTGTAATGTCGATTTATGTATTCTACTAATATTAGGAATGTAAAAGTTTGTGACGATGTATGTATGTTTGTTACTCTGTCATGGATAAACGGGTAAAGGCAACGAATTTAAATGATATTTGGTTTACAAATATATTCTAGATTAACACCTGACACTAATAATATTAAAATTTACGTTCTATCAAGTGTCAAAATCGAGAATATCGACAAAAACTGCCAAGAAATAAAAATATACAGGCGAACATACAACCTCCTCCTTTTTTAAGTCGGTTATAAAACGAAACACCTACTCCTGTGATACATCGACAGTTATCTTCTGTTTGCGAAAGAGTTTAAAATTGTGCCGTGCCCGGTGGTCGAGTGGCTAGCAATGGCTACTTTGACTCCGAGGTCGCGGGTTCGATCCCCGCACATGGCAAACATTTGTGTGCATGAACATGTCTGTTTGTCTTGGTCTGGATGTTTCCTTTGTATTATAAGTATATATTTACAAAATAAAAATGTATTTAATGACTCTGACTCTGAGACCTACGTCGACGTCTTTGGTTCTCCGTCGAGCTTCTTCGTAAATTTATCAGTTGTCTAGTATCCATAGTACAAGCTTTGCGCTTAATTTGGGACTAGATGGCGCTGTGCAAATTGTCCAGAAATATTTATCTATTTACTATTTAATATTTCCTTCCACCATCATCATTATCAGCCTGTAACTACTCACTGCCGTAGATATTAAAAAATCAAAAGGTATCTCGTGCCAGTATACTCGTACCAGTTATAGTTAGTACTAATAATAAATCTTGATTACAGTTTGTGTACCTAGTTTCGTGTGCAGCAAGGGTCTGCGGTTTATAATAACACAAGTAACACGAAGGTTGGCATTAGGTAAGTGGCACACATCGCTCCTAATTAAAGATAGATACAATGTACTTTATTTTGTCATCGTCAACCTTTATTCATCCCACTGATTGGATATGGGTCTCTCCTCAATCGAAGGGGTTTAGAGCATACTCTACCACGCTGCTCAACTACGGTTTGGCAGTAGCCACTGTTTTCAAGCCGCTTAAAGACCACTGACTTGGCTTAACGACTGTAATCTAATGACAACAGCCGGGACCGACTTAACGTTCCCTCCGAAGCACGAAGAAATGCAATATAATGCACTTTAATGCACCAATACAAAAATTTACAAAACTACATTAGTTTATTTCAAATGTGTGACTACATTTGAAATAAACTCACCAAGACAATGACCTTCATCTCATTACTCAAACATATTGACACAATATGAAAAAAAAACAACAGTAAGTGTGAACCAAACGTGGCATTTCTCGGAATAATGTAGGGACATAATATATTTATATCCATCAGACAGATTAAATCCTGAAAATATATTCATTTTTTTTTTCAACCTTAGAAAAACATCTTAATAAATAAAGGATGGCGCTAAAGTTGTCACATGATGTTTTTAACTATATTTTTTTTATTAATAAAAACTTTGTATTTCTTTTGGATTGTGTTTATTTGATTTCATAATGTATTTCCTATTTAGTCTAGAAAATGATATCGGCCAAGTCGCTTTATGGCATTTTCCATCACTCTTGCCAGAACTACCGGCAGGGCGGCAGGTTCTCCTATTCTTGACTGGTATTCTCTTTAAAGTCTTCAAGAGTCTGGGGCTTTGTGACATTGACTCGCGACTGCAAAAAATGACAAAAAAAATTTTTTGAAATGGTCAAATTGGGCGACCTTACCAACAAGTGCATATCACCATAACAAGAGATTTGGCAACCCGGATGGGCAGCTCTCTGAATTTAAGCGGTTGTGATTCGTGCAGTATGCGCAGTTACATTATGGCGTTGGAAGCATATGTCCTCCAGTCACAATTCATCCAATTGAGGAAGGAAAAAGTCTTTGAGCATGACTCTGTAGCGCTAATTGCATGAGACGAGAATCATGGGTTCTCTGCGACATCTCCATCTTGTCTTTTGTATCTGTTTATGTCATGTATTTTATATCTGTTTATTTTGCAAACGTCAAAGGCATCAAAGCAGAACTTATATGCGTCCACATTAGTGAAAAAAATATAGCATCATCCGATCGGGTGATTGATGACTTTACGCCACCTATTAGAAGTAAATAATTTAAGTGTATGTATCTGCTGTACCTATCATTTATTTCTAGTCTTCTTACTTATTAGTTGAACCAGGAACACTATTTTCAATCATAATATGATGGTTACATAGATTACAATACGAATGCATTATATGAATAGTCTTCTTAAACGTGTGGTAACAAAAATTCTCAAACAAACTTTAAGATTAAAATAAATAATCATTATGCGTTGTGTGTTTCAGCCTTTACTCAGGGGTTGGTACGGGTTTACACTACGCGACTCACGGACACAAAGGCGCTGTTTGATGCGAATGGTTGTGATCACATATTTACACCTAAAATTGTGTATGAAGGTTTTTTATGGACAAGTCTTAATGATATGAGCTGGTTATAGTATGCTATTATATACCTGCTGACTGGTTAATTACCCCAGCTTGAGGAGGCCCAGTAGGAATGCAGGAATTCTCTTTTTAGGGTTCCGTACCTTAAAAGGAAAAACGGAGCCCTTATAAGATCACTTTGTTGTCCGTCTGTCTGTCTATTCAGCAAAAAACGCATATTTCGACACATTCTCCAAGGAATCAAAACTCATAAGGTACTTCCTGTTCACCTAGAACTATGAAATTTGGCAAGTAACATCGTTATAGACTACAAGTAAAAGAATAAATCTCAAAACTATACATTTGTAATTAAATTTTAAAATATAAGGGGTCTATATTTTTTTATAGGGAGTCGAAATTTTAAATCGAAGCTACTAGTTCAAATGGGGTATCATATGAAAGGGCTTGATGTACACATTGCAAAATATATTTTATTTATTTTTCCGACGCAATATTTCTTATTTATAATGAAACATATCAAATTTGTAATGATCCTACGTACGGAACCCTCGGTGGGCGAGACCGACTTGCACTTGTCCAGTTTTTTTTTCATTGAATGATACCCCCAAAGTAAATTCTTGAAAAATATCAAGCACCTGATCATAGCCTAGTTCATAGTTCCTGACTGATCTATCAACGTACGGCTCAAAGCACTGGGCGGGTTATGTTGAAACTTAACATACAGGTAGCTATGATGTTAGTATCCAATAAGAAAGGATTTTCAAAAATACCCACACGATACCCGGACACTCGCGTAATAAGTCGCGGATGCAAGCAATATTTATGAAAAAGCAAATACAGAGTAAAAGTTTCATTTTGCCCACGCATGTCAATTGCTTAATTAACAAAAGACAGTAAATTGAGATTATAATACACTTTTAGAATACAAAAATATAGAATGACCTATTTAAACGTCGGAGCCTTCGCACAAAAGTTTGAGGTATACGTACTAGTGAGAACTATGTGGCTTTGTTAAAAAATTTACCTTATACTTAATTATTCCATAAGATCAAATGAGTTGACAAACTTGCAATGAAAAAACATCAATAATGTTTGCTGCAGTTCTGAGAGTTTTGGGGTGTAAGTCACTCACCAAGATCTTTTCAGTCAAAGCCAACCTCACCTAAATAACCAGGCCAAGACAAACAAATATGTTCCTGCACACAAAAGTCTGTCTTATGCGGGGATCGAACCCGCAACCTGGGAGTTTAAGTGACCATTGTTAAACATTTGACAACTAAGCTCGTCGAAATGTTACAATTATATATAAGTAGTTTTCTAAAAAAAAACACACATACATTTACATAGCTTATTTTTTTTTATCTTTTTGTTATCTTGATAACCTTACTTATATTATACATATTATATCCGTTACCTTAAGGTTGTCTTGAAAAGATTGTTTTTAGCAGTAAGATCAAACACAACTGTGCTAGGCATTGCACCCAAGAAATAATATTATGAGGGTACTTTAAATTTACGCTTCACATTAGGATATGCATGTCTGCCCTCGACGTAGCATAAAAATAATAATAATAAGAGAGAAACATAAATAATAATAATAATAAATATTCCTGAACAAATTACATACTGCCATCTAGTCCCAAACTAAGCAAAACTTGTACTATGGGCACTAGATAACTGATATTATACTTAAATACTTTTTTTTGTAAATACATACTTATCATACATAGAAAACACCCAGACCAAGACAAACAGACATGTTCATGCACACAAATATCTGTCTTGTGCGGGGACCGAACCCGCAACCACAGAGTCAAAGTGGTTATTACCAACCATTCGACCACAGAGCTCGTCGCATTCGCACCCATTCGACAATCTACTTACGTTCCATCACTGATCCGCATACTCCGTGCCGACATCCTGCAAATTCAAATCATATTTTCGGAACTAACAAACTGTCGTTGAAGGCTCCAATTACGGAATGCTTAATTTTTTTTTTAGTTTTCAAAACTTAGGTTAACTTAGGTTGCGTATCTAATATAGTTCAGGGGCCCTACCGCCGAAACTGAAGCCGAATACCATCGGAATTTTTGAATGCGAAAATGAAACTACAGCTTTGATTGTTGCTAGTTATATTTAGCTCAGCTGGTAGAAGCCCTAGAGCTCTACCGACTAAGCTGAAGATGTTTGTCAACAACTTTAACTTGACCAATCTTCTTCTCAGTCGATCACTCTTGACAGAGCGGGCTTGGTTGTAAAGACAGTGCTGGCGCAAGATCTTCCGTACTGCCTCTCCCCTGGGCGAGGGTAGCTGCTTGGGCAATGGATCTCCATTTCTAACTTGATCAATATTTGGAATCAAAAAACCCGGTGGTAATCGGTTTCAGCTTCGGCGGTAGGGCCCCCCTTGAACTGTATTAGATACGCAACCTAAGTTAACCTTAGTTTTGAAAACAAAAAAAATAATTAAGCCTTCCGTAATTGAGCCTTCAACGACAGTTTGTTTGTTCCGAAAATATGATTTGTTAAAGTCTTTGCAGAATATCTAATAGGTATCTTCTGGAAACATCGAACCTTCAAGCATTCCATCATCATACCACTGTTGAAATATCAGTTTCCATCCGATTGACGTGGGTTTAGAACATTGAATTTAATTTCAACAGCGTGGTGAAGTATGTACTTCACCACGCTGTTCAACTGCAGGTTGGCGGAAGCCAGTGTTTTCAAGCTCAAACACTTGGCTTAACGACTGTTACTCACTGTCGACAGCTCGAAATAAATAAACACATACTACAAACACATACCCATAGGCTACGGTCGACGTTCCTTAACTTTCATTATTATTAAACTGAAACGTGCAACAACGCCATCGAGCATCAAAGTTACAAACCTACTTGACAAACACAATTAAAAATCAAACTACCGGACCTAAAACATTTTTTTTACTGATTCCTATATAAAGGTTTTGTGCTATATATGTTACAAATAAACTACCTTATAAAATTCATATAAACTTATCAATGTAGCTATGAAAAAAAAATGTCCTTTTCAAGAAAAGAAGCTCATCCAATTTATTTTTCATTTCAAGTTAATTTTGTGTATTAGTATAGAATACACAAAAATAAAATAAAAACTCAAATATTTTTATTGTTACTTTATGTACCTACCTTTAACGGAACATTACTAAATAGATAACTCCAGATCACCATCAAAAATAAATAAAAAAATAGTTCTTATATATATAGTACTAGCTGTCCCGGCGAACTTCGTACCGCCTAACAATCAATGAATGTCGTGGTACATATTAGCTGAACTAAATTTATGATTTTATGGAATTAAAACAATGAATAGTAGAAAATAATAGAGAAGCTCGATGGCGTCATTGCGCGTGTCAGTCTAATTGAACACGCAAGTTAAGCAACGTCGACCGTAGCCTGTACACGGATGGGTTTATATTACCTCGAGCTCCTCCGTGATTCGAAAGACACGTTAAGCCGTCGGTCCCGGTTGTTATCATTAGCTCATCTTGAGCTCCTCCGTGCTTCGGAAGGCACGTTAAGCCGTCGGTCCCGGTTGTTATCATTAGCTCATCTTGAGCTCCTCCGTGCTTCGGAAGGCACGTTAAGCCGTCGGTCCCGGTTGTTATCATTAGCTCATCTTGAGCTCCTCCGTGTTTCGGAAGGCACGTTAAGCCGTCGGTCCCGGTTGTTATCATTAGCTCATCTTGAGCTCCTCCGTGCTTCGGAAGGCACGTTAAGCCGTCGATCCCGATCATTAGCTCATCTTGAGCTCCTCCGTGCTTCGGAAGGCACGTTAAGCTGTCGGTCCTGGTTGTTATCATTTAATGACAGTCGTTAAGTTAAGTCAGTGGCCTTTAGGCGGTTCGAAAACACTGGCCTCCGCCAACCCGCAGTTGAGCAGCGTGTTGGAGTACGCTCTAAACCCCTTTGGTTGAGGGAAGACCCGTATCCATAAAAACTGAAGATTTCATAAAAATAAAGATTTCCTTATTGATATTTTTTAAAAAAACGTTTTGTTTTATTTTTTTTAGTTTTGAAATAGGTTTTATCATTTTGGTGATTTGTAATTGTCATTTCTTTTGATGTTTACTCTGATTTGATTCTTGCGCTCGAACCCCATGGGAAAAGCGTTTTCACCCCTATCGATTTGACATTTTTAAATTTTCATAACAAATCACAGACAACTTTCGCGACATAAAAGTGACACCAATCGATTTGACGTTTTGATATTTGACAACCAATAAATATCGTAATCCCTTTTTCAACTGACACTTTCATTTGTATGGGAAAATGTTTTTTCTTTTATATTATTTTTTCGAGAATTTTCCAATGTTTTTAAGAGTTATTCTGCTATTCGGGACGGAAACAAATCCAACAAATCAAAAACCATGGCAATCGGTCCAGCCGTTCTCGAGTTATAAGTGTTGTAACAAACACGACTTTCTTTTATATATATAGATTAGCACGAAAATTAAACAATGTACAATCGGAAATGTTCATTACATCTGTTATCTTCGATGCAAGAATAAGTGTGTCGACCGGTTTACCAATTAGACAGAAAAAAGTGGGTACTCAACTTATTAATTACAAAATTAATTTACGGCCACCACCGCTCTCTTACATAGAAAAACATTGTGCGATGGCACTATAAAAGGTATTTTGTAAATTCCAAAATAAAACCGAATTCTTTTTTTTATACCACCAGTGTGGAAAACAAGCATACGGCCCGCCTGATGGAAAGCAGTTACCGTAGCCTATGAACGCCTGTAAAACCAGAGGCATCACAGGCACGAGAAAACTTCTCTGGAACCGCACAGTACGTGACCACTTAGGCTCCAATGTGTGAGGATGAATTCCCTGTCGATGGCGAGCGGTGCGACTGTAGAGGGAGGCCGTTGGCATCATGTCAAACAACTCCTCTGAACACACCCCATTGTACAGACGGTAGCACACACAAAGGGACGCAAAATCTCTTCTCAGATTTAAAGGTTCTAAACCGTCTGTTAGTTTGGGATCGAAATATCAACTTTTCATTTCGGAGTAGATTCGCTCGGTGTCATTATGGATACTATTAACCTATTTTGCACATCAAATAAAATGAAAATGAAATGTGCGATCATACTAAGTTGATGTGCAAATCATTCGGCCTACCGCCGAAGCTGAAGCCGATTACCGTCGGATTTTTTGATTGCGAAATTGGAACTAATGCTTAGATTGTTAGTAATTACTAATTATGTTTAGTTCACCTAGTAGAAACAATAGAGCTCTGCCGACTAAGCTGAAGGTGTTTGCTAATAGCTTTATGCTAAAAGCAATATTTGGAATCACAAAAACCGGTGGTAATCGGCTTTAGCTTCGGCGGTAGTGCCCCTGATCAATATTTGATAATGTAATTCCCTTAATCGCCTTGTACGACATCCATGGGAAGAAACGAAGTGATTCTATTCTAGTCTGCCGGAAACCACACGGCCATATAGACAATCAATTGTTTTTAATGACTGCAAATTGAAATCATTTAGTTAATTACCGAGCTTTTGTCATTTACAAAAGCTCTAGATCTATAGTATCTAATTATAATAATCATGTGAACGAAATTTGTGTCATAATTGTTAAATGGCGATTACTTATTTGGTGGCACAGATACAGAAATAATTATTAGTTAAAGAGTACTTTTAGTTATTAGAGTATGCGTCATGCATTTTTCTGAATTTTGTTTCGAAAGACCGACCGGAATATAGTCTTCGATTCCGGCCATTTCTGGCAAAAACAATTATGATTCATCGTTACTCTCATTCATAGATTCTAAACCGGAAATCAAACAATAGAAATAATGGTTTGTGTTGTAAAATTTTGTAGTGTGATAACATTATCATTTTGTGGTATTATATTATTTCTTTTAAAGACTATATTGACTCTTTGTCTCCCTAGGCGTAAAAAATTACAAATAGACAATTGTGAGTAGGAACCACACCCCGAGCAAATAGATCGTAATGGAACAAATAGATCGTTATCTTTCTTCAAACTTTATGTATCTATGGGAGAGTTTAATGAAAAGTACTACTACTAGAACAGTTGTTCCGTTGGTAGTTCCGTTCGCCGTGAACTGAGAACTCGAGATTGTGTTTCAAATCGATTTCGATTTCTCAAAAACAATTAAATCGATTATGTTATATGGACATGTGAATTTATGTATAACACCTAAGCGAAGACGAAACCGCGGGTAACAGCTAGTTACATTTAAAATAAAATATAAATAAATTTTATTGCATACATATAATACATCAAAGTTAATCTTAGGACTTATCCCTTATCGGGATCTCTTCCAATAAACTAATGTCTTGCAGTTGCTGATGATGCAACACACAGGTGTCTAATGTTTTATAGATAACGTTTTAACCGAACAGCGCCTGAATAGACGAAAGACAAGAGAACAACACCTGAACACAAGATAAAATATTCTTTGTAAACGAAATTATCCATTGCCCTTCAAATTTGACACAATACGATAAACCTGTTAACAATAAAGAAACGGAAGATTATCTTAAAATAATAATAGTTTATAAAACTGATGCATAATAAGGGCTCTTAAAATACGAGTGTGTGTTTATCATATGAGCCGAAGGCGAATGAGCATCACACTAGTATTTTAAGACCTAATTATGTGCAGTTTCATACACTACTTTACCTAATCTCATGAAATAGATGATAATATATATATTTTTTTTATACTATGTCGGGTGGCAGACAAGCATACGGCCCGCCTGATGTGAAGCGGTTACCGTAGCCATATTAACGCTCGAAACATAAAATATCGCTCGCGCGCCGCCACCCCACTGCCACCGCAGCATCTCCTTCCTGTCTGGTGACCTCACTCACTCGCAGGAACACAACAAGGGAACCTCAAAGGAGCTCTCAAGGGAACCGTTATTTGGCTGCGGTATTTTATGAGGTGGAGGTACATTCACCAGTCGGGTAGCTTACAATTACGCTCCCTACCTCTCTTTTCGCCAGAGCTTCGTTTGTCAGTCAGAAGGGTGCACCGCGTGCAGGTGAAGTTGGCTTTGGTTCAAAGATGTTGATGAACCATTTACACCCCATATTATAAATAAAACCATGAAGTTGATTTAACAGCTTTATTTCTTACTTATAAATCCATTTGCAGATCGAGCATGCGTGGTGCGCATGCGCGACGCGATTATGTACAATTTTTTTGCAAAGTTGCAATCCATTTGCATTGAACCCAGGGCTAAAGCTGTATCGAAATGGAAAAAAGTTATTTTTCAATACAGTTGTCCATAAAGAGCTGTATTGTGTAACTTTTTAAATTTATTTTGATAGCTTGTGCGTAAAAGACTGAC
The DNA here is from genome assembly GCA_937001555.2 of Hypsopygia costalis. Lineage (NCBI taxonomy): Eukaryota > Metazoa > Arthropoda > Insecta > Lepidoptera > Pyralidae > Hypsopygia > Hypsopygia costalis. The sequence goes on along the minus strand of OW443326.2, from coordinate 8,655,404 downwards.
ATTAAGATTCTGTGTTTAGTTTTTTCATCTCTAAATATCCTTATGAGAGTAGATAAAATGTTAAATACCATCAGGTCAGTTTTAAATACTAATAGATTTCGTTTAAAAGGGATTTGTATGGAATATTATGACGCACGTATTAAGAATTTGTTAAAATGTCACAGCAATAAATATCACCCGCATGCCAGGATTCGTTTGCATTAAATTTCGATTTTAAATAATAGTAGTTTATGAAACTGTTGCATATTAAGGGTTATTAAAATACGAGTGTGAGTTTATAACATGAGCCGAAGGCGAATGTTATAATAGACCACACGAGTATTTTAATACCTAATTATGTGCAGTTTCATACACTACTTTATCTAATCTCATGAAATATATGATAATAATATTTTAAATACAACCATGAAGTTAATTTAACAGCTATAATTCTTACTTATAAATCCATTTGCAGATCGAGCATGCGTAGTGCGCATGCGCGACGCGCCGCGCGGCGCCGCGTTCACAGAATATGTAGAAAAATTTTGCAAAGTTGCAATGTATTTGCATTGCAACCTGTTTAAAATACCTGTATCCAGGGCTGAAGCTGTATCGAAATGGTAAAAAAGTTATTTTACGATACAGTTGTCCCTACAAGAGCTGTATCGAAAAATAACTTTTTTAATTTATTTTGATATCTTGTGCGTAAAGACTGTCATTAAGATACTGTGTTTAGTTTTTTAATGTGTAAATTTCAGTATGAGATTAGATAAATGTAATTATTTGTCATCATCATGTACATTCCAGAGCTCACTATGATCTTCAGAGAAAAAACCAAACTCACTTGCACGTACACTGCCGACTAGCGAAAGCGATGCTGGCAAAAGAGAAGTTTTCGGCATCAACCCATAATCATCCCACTGTTGGGATACGGGTCTCCCCTCAATCGAAGTGGGTTTAGAGCATACTCCATCACGCTGCTCAACTGCGGATTGACGGAGGCCCGTATTTTCAAGCCGCCTAAAGGCCACTGACTTGGCTTAACGACTGTCATCTAATGACAACAACCGGGACCGACAGCTTAACGTACCCTTCGAAGCACGGAGGAGCTCGAAATAAATAAACCCATCCATAGACAGGCTATAGTTGTCGTTGCTTAACTTGCATGATCGATTAGGCAGACTCGAAAGAGAATTTTGGTATAACGTATTTGTAAGCTGCTCGACCGGGGAAGTACCTCCACCTCACAGAATACCGTAGCCAAATAACAATTCCTTTGAGTGTTGTTGTGTTCCTGCAAGTGAGTGAGGTTGCCAGAAAGGAAGAAGTTGCTGCGTCGGCAAGCGAGGGTGGCGACGCGCGAGCAATATTTCATGTTCCGAGCGTTAATATGGCTACGGTAACTGTTTCACATCAGGCGGGCTGTATGCTTGTCTGCCACCCGGCCTAGTATATAAAAAAAATAGCTTTGCGTATTTTGTTAAACGTATACAGGATATATTTGAGGTGCCATCCTCTTGGTTCCATCGATGTAAAGTAATTAGTAATTTTTAACATTTTATAACAACAACTTTATCGGCGCGCGAACGATATTTCATGTTGTAAGCGTTGGCGAGCCATGATAACCGCTTCACATCAAGCGGGCCGCATGCTTGTCTGCTATTCGACGTAGTATAAAAAAAGGACGTCCACTGCTGAACATAGACGAGCTCTGTGGTCGAATGGATAGCAACGGCGACTTTGAGTCCGAGTACAAATATTCGTGAGCATGAACATGTCTGTCGTGGTCTGGGTATTTTCTATGTATTATAAATATGTATGTATATAAAAAAATATATACTTAAGTATGATATCAGTTCTCTAGTACCCATTGCCATTACATATATCTAGAGAGATTTTTAGATATATGTAATATAAAAATCTCTCGAGATATGATAATTTGAAAATCACAATGTTGGACTTTCCCGAAAACGCTCCATACAAAAGGCTAGGAGTTATGACGTCACATGTTTGTATTTTGTATGCATCAAATCAGAAATTTGTACGACAGCTATGTTAAATATTACGTTTATGTAATTAGTATCATAATAAAAGTATTTTTTGTTGCTTCTCCAATGGAAATATATATTTTTAAATAATTTCATACTTTTAAAATGGACTTTCCCGCCAAAATTTGATCGACCCTAAAATAAGTCGGACGGAAGATAGTAGAATGAAAGTTTACAGATCTTTATAGTTATGTGTATTTTAAGATAATGTTAAATAATTTATACAATTTTTGAACATTGTCAAATAGCCTATTGCTAATTCTGTTGTAATAATTTGTAGTGTCCTAAAATTTTAGTTCAAAAGTTCATCTTCACACTTTAAAACCGAAATGATCGCGTACTGCCCGGTTCCAGACAGAGTTTCTTTCGCGGGCTATCAAGTTGTGAAATCGAATGGAGTTCTTCGCCGGAGACTATTTATATATCTACAGCTTGATTTTCCAGAAAAGGCATGAAGAGGTAAGAACAGGGTCGGCAGCGTGCGAGGTATGCCACTCGTACACGCATGCTGCACGCGTACAGTGCATCAGGCGGACCGGGCGCTTGGTAGCCAATTTAGTAGTAGAAACCTTGATGGTAAAAAATAAACAGCGGCTGTAGATTAAGCAAGTATTGTTAGATTTACCAATTAAAATAAAAATAGCAACGTGCTGTTAGCAATTTGAAAAAAAAATGGTTGTCTGTAGGATTTTACAGGCAATCAATTTTTACGTACAATAATTTTACGTGATAACATCATAAGAAACATAGGCCGATCATGCCTCTCTATTGCTTGTTCCGCGCTCTCGCTTGCACGCTCGGCTCAGGCGGAACGTGACAATGAGTCATGCTTTTTCGTGCGTGCAGCCGGCGTTCATCGATTTATAAGACGTTATTACGTCAAAAGTACACCCATTTATAATTCAGTGGGTAAATTACCTATACCAACAAATGACAAATGTTTGAAAGGGCTTGCAAAGTAAAATTGTTTTCATATCGAATCCAAGTAATCATTCGTAATGAACGTAAAGTGGACATTTTGCATTGTTACACTGAATATACCTGTCAAAGGAGAGAAAGAGTCGATAATTTTCGGAAATAATCAAAGTGCATAAGAGACGTGGATGTTCTCGAGGCATCAATTACTTGACGGGACACCACGCAACATTGCGTTTGTAGCGGTATACAGTGACCATCATTCACGGAAATATCCAGACATATTTTATTTAAAATTATTTAAGAAGCCAATCCTGGTGCTTTGTTGTTGTGTTTTGTTTTGTTGATCAATACACCTTAATACTCATCATCATCATCATTATCAGCCGGTATCTACTGCTGCATATAGGTCACCATATGTGATCCTCCGCTTTCCGCATCCAACCGCTACCAACTACTCTTTTGAGATCGTCGGTTCATCTAGACCGGATACGCCGAACGTTTCATCGCCTCATACGTGGCCTCCACTCTAAGACTTTCCTCTCCCATCTGCCATCGCTGACCCGGCAGATGTGGCCATCCCACTGCCACTTCAATTCGCTGACTCTGAGAGCTATGTTCGACCATGTACAGGTATTGATATATATTTGTCTGAGTTATTTTAGCCTTTAATCAACGACATAGTTCTTTTGACACGTTATCACAGACATGACAAATCGAACATTATATTTTTAATATAAAAGCAAATTTTAGTTAATATACTATATGATCACTTGTAAATAAAAAATAACAAAATCTCACGCTTAATCTTTCTTATACTTTCTTCAAAGGGCAGACTTACATCCCTCCCCCTCTCCCCCTCCTTCCTTCGTTAAGGATTAGGATAAGCATAAGGAGTTAAAAATGACTTGTATTGATCATTGTATAGTTTAAATTGCAGTTATCATTCATATTAAGAAGATGGAGCCCTCTGTCATTGCAGCATTTCCATTTCAGCCTATACTGAGCTGTCGCCTTCAGCACCTGGTACGTATGACTACATCACTATTAATTGATTGACACTTGGATTACTGGACATTATATGGTTGAATGAATGATTAGGTTTATTTGCCAGCATAAGGTTCTTGTACAGATTTGATATGGTGCCACGTTTCCAGAATGATTTTGTTTCAATTCATTATCTGAAAATGCGGTCTAAACACCAAAGGAATTAACATATCCCAAAAAATGACAATGATGTGGGGTCTTTACTAACGACCAAATATCACATGTGCACAAATTACTGTTATAAAATTCAAAACTGTTGTAAATTAAATGCATTAGTTTCCATATCATTTATCCACTGTGTAATTATTCTTAAGAATAAAAAATGTATAAAATCTTTTAAATAAAATGAGAAACCGTGTTCTTGAAATTGATGCTTTTAAGGATAAACAACGACATAAATAATGGTCGACATAAATGTTTGTAAATTTTTATTGACTTAAGCGAGCGGAGCAAGCGGAACGCTTATCATCATCAGGTCATTTTAGGCTCCACTACAGGAGCACGACCCTCTCTCGTCCGTCCCTGACAGAAGGAGGATTTGGCCTACACTCCTCCTCCCCAACCCGTCTGACCAGCGTGGGGAGTGTAGGAATGCTTATATACGCCGAAAAGTCAAATCTCTTGGAAATGAATACCTAGGCTCCAAAACCACTGAACCGATTTTGATGAAACTTGTCCCAATTAAAGATTAGACAGATTCAAGGACTAAACACTTTTCGCTTTTGGCTATCCTGCAGATTTCAGGTACAGCTGTATCAGGCCATTGTTATTTTTATACTACTTAAATGGTAAACAAGCATGGCCCACCTGATGGTAAGCAATTACCGTAACCTATGAACGCCTGTAACACCAGGGGCATCAAAGGCGCGTTGCCGACCCTGTAAAAACCTTTTTTTTTATATGAAAGGGTAGCAAACGAGCATGTGGGTCACCTGATGAAAAGCAATCACCACCGCCCATGGAGATCAGCAACACCAAGGGGTCGCCGATCCGTTGCCAGCCTATTCTCCTTCCTTTCTTTGTTTCTGGTGACCTCACTCAGTCGCAGGAACACAACAACCCTCAAGAGAATTGTTATTTGGCTGCTTTATTCTGTGAAGTGGAGGTGGTGCCAGTCGGGCAGCTTAAATATACGCTATGCCCTACCTCTCTTTTCGCCAGGGCCTCGTTTGTCTGTCAGCAGGGTGCACCGCGTGCAGGTGAGGTTGGCTTTGGTTCAAAGATGTTGATGAACTTACACCCCACCTCTTCACGCTCTTTTTGAAGAACCCCATGCTGTAGTCTCCTGAGAGAACATCGTGTTAGCATGTTCTTGTAATATTATTGCAATAAACGTATCGTCGTCTTTAACCCTTGTTCAACCCACTGCTGGGATACGGGTCTCCTCTCAATCGATGGAGGTTTAGAACATACTCCAACACGCTGTTGAACACCGGGTTGGCGGAAGCCAGTATTATCAAATCGATCAAAGTGACTTTCCTTAGACCGCGGCCATATTTATTGTATTATTGCGAGCGAGTGAGGTTACCAGATGTCAAGAGAATCTGCCTTAAACACGGAGATGTGGCAGCGCGTAAGTGATATTTCATATTGCGAGCGCTTATATGGCTATGGCAGCTTTACATCAGGTGTATACTTGTTTGACACTCGACGTGGTTGTATAAAAAAACCTGATTATTAGACAAGTTATGCGATACATTGTGATGTCGGATCTTTGATCCCAATTATGTAGTCGTATTTTAATAAGAAATTAGTCTCGTTTCTTGGATGCATTTTGATTTATTGCAAGTTTTTATTGTAGTATTCTTGGTAAAATTTAACTGTTTTGATCTTATGTAGCCCGCCAAATTATATATTATCAACCTACAGAAATTTAATTGTACAAAACAATAGTGAACATACAGTGATACGTTTATGAACGTTACAATCGACTTTGTTTCAAATACATTGCCGTTATCGTTTAAATTTTATAAACTTAGTGGTCTGTGGGACACGTAATGTACAGCAAGCGAACAAAAAATAATACCGCTGTATATGTGATTTGGTGTTTCGTGGTGGATTTCGAGCGAGAAACAAAGTCGACGTAAATGTTATTTCAAGGTGATATATCAAAAATACCGCGCTGACTGTGTGGTCCGATGATGATGCATGATTAAATAAAACTTATAGGTGCTTGATATTGATACAGAAGGACTTCTGATGCAGAATAATAGTCAGTACAAACAATTTACCTTATATTCCCAAAGTAATAAATAATAGGTCTTAATTTATGCCCAGCAACAATATTTGCCTGTCTCCCTTTGAATTTTGTTGATAGTTTTGTCGTTCAAACGCTTGCAAAAATGCTCGGCGAGCTACTCGCAGTGACATCGCAAAATATTGCCATTAATGGTGTCTTGTGGCTTTTCGACGATAGTCTGGATGCGGCCTAATAATACCAATGAGTATTGGTAATTATTAAGCCTCGTTATCGTCATATAAGCTGCAGGACGGGGCGGGGGCCCACCAGACATTCCCACCACTGTGTCTCCTGTGTAGCCAGGATTAACAGAGGCGACCGCCAAAAAAGGCAATGAATAATGAACTTCATTGCTGCCTTGGAACACACAATCAATTTAATCAGAAGAAATTAGTAGGACTAAGGAGCTTTTGGGATTTGACTTCCCCTCTTAGCAATGAGAGAGACAGCAACATGGCAAATAAGGTATTATAAGCTTAAAGAGATGTCTAGTCAAGTAAAGCTCAACTGTGGTGCACCACGGATTTTAAGTATGTAACAAATCTTTACCCAAAGGAATTTACTGAAGCCTCTAGACTTCCACAACGATCACTTTTGTGAAAATAAATATCAAGAAATTGACTGTGAGAGCTGACTTCGTGAGCATGATGTATACCGTATTAACTTTAGTGGTGTCCCGGAGACTCCATCTCCCATCCCCGGTTTTTAAGAGAGTTTCTTCACGTCAGCCTGAGATTGTTCATTTAGATCTTCAGACGGAGCGAAAGTGGCAGTTACATTATAGGCCGAGAGGAAAAAGAAGAGCCTATTCGAACGGTAACCACTTTACATCAGGCGGACAATATGCTTGTTTGCCGGCCGAATTAGTTTAAAATAAAATAAAAAAGTTTAAGTGGACATGAGTGAAAAAGCTGGCATCGGATCGGCGACCCCTTGGTGTTGCTGATCTCCATGGGCGGTGATCATTGCTTTCCACCAGGCGACCCACATGCCCCCCTTTCATATATATAAAAAAAGTGCTCTTAATCCTTTACTACCTATCTGTACACAAAGATCAATGAATCTCCATTTGTACCCTATACGACAATTCATAGTTTTGTGATTGATTGTACTTTTTAAAATTTCTGCATTAAGTACGACATCGATATCAAATAAATAAATAAATAAAATATTTCTGCACAAATTACACACTGCCATCTAGTGCCAAACTAAGCAAAGCTTGTACTATGGGTACTAGATAACTGGCACTATACTTCAATATTTTTTTTGTGAATGCATACATTATAATACTTAGAAAACACCCAGACCAAAACAAACATACATGTTCATGCAAACAAATATTTGTCACGTGCGGGGATCGAACCCGCGACCTCGAAGTCAAAGTGGCTATTGCTAGCCATTTAACTAAGCTCGTCTCTAATATAATTGAAATAGTTATTATCGAAGGATATTGGAAACATCACTTTATTAAACATTTTAAGTCATATTTTCTATTTTTAATTTTCAGTGGCATCATATTCATCATCATAGTAGAACATAGTCCGATGTGATCATGGAACAAAAAAGGAGTTAAAGGAACTTTATATACTAGATACATAATATGAATTCTTCACATATACTTTAGAATTTTCATTTATCTTCCGATATTCAAAAAAAGGAATCAAATAACGCTCAATCTGATTTTAGCTCCCCGTAAAAACGCACGATAGTGAACTATCAAATATAATACAGATAGAACTTTATTCTACGGATATGTTGAAACAATGTGAGAAATCGGAATACGTATGTACACTTCTTTATTAAAACATTTAAACAAAGCCGTGTTCTGGCTGCTAGTCTTTATTATAAGATTAAAACAACGCTCCGCTTCGCACCAATGACCTATGAGTAACCGTGGATTTTTTATAACAAAACAAAATCCTGTGAAGCAAGGGTCACCACGCTTTATGAAATTCTGAGACAAAAGATATTCTTTGTCATTATTGTTTTTTTTTTTTAATTATCCATAAAATATGTTTAATGTACATATTTTCAATCAATAAAAAAACATACACATACTACGATGTATTTGACACACACACGTATATATACTCTTTTCTTTATTGTTAAAGTCTGTGGTCAAATTGAGAATAGACTAATATGGTCGAATTTCGACCACTAGGCGACCGCTAGTATGAATAGATAACTGTTCCACTAGGAAAATATTTTTAATTATAAGTAATTTTATTATCAGTAAAGAATTTTAATAGGATATAATTATTAATTGAGAACTGTAAAGCGATCTAAATATAATATGTAATAATTAATTTATATTTGTATTTATAACACGTCGGGTGCTAAACATGATAATATGATCCGCCTGTAATATAGCGGATACCGTAGCGAAATTAAATGAGTATTGCTCGCGTGCTAACACCCCAACCTGCTAACGCATCTTCCTACAATTGGTGACTGCATTCACTCGCAGAAGCATAACAATCTTCACTTCTGAATGAAATGTTTGGCGGCGGTCTTAATTGGCTTGCAGTGACTTATGAAGTTATGATGGGGCCAGCACTATACATACACTGCCTATGTCGTTTGACAGTGGAATCTTACTAATCCGGCACTATTAAAAACCAGTGAGTGCCCAATTTTTTTCAACTGGACGGGGGGCGCACCACACATTACCCCAACTGTATCTCCTGCGTAGCCAAGATTAACAGCGGCGACCAACAAAAAAGGCAATGAACAGTGAAGTCCATTGCAGTCCCGGGGGCAAAAATAGGCTGCCAACTCACAACGAATTTAATCAGAAGAAATTAGTAGGATTAAGAAGCTGTTGGAATTTGACTTATTGACAGAGAGTGCCAGATTATTGGAATATTCGGATTACTGGATTGTATAGAAAAAATCACAATAAATAAAATAAAGCATTTTATAAAGAAAATACGATGTATTTGGGTTCCTGTTCTACATGTTTTTATAACAGTAATAACATAGGTATCTGAAAATTAACTTGTATTTACATACATAGTTATATAATAATGTTTAAAAGTTTAATTGAAGAGTGGCTGTAATTGGAGAGGTGCGGACGGGGGATTAGTGAGGTTCTACTATATATAGAATATAATTTTGAAGTCTGCGACAAAATAATATAGGATAATATAATATAACTCTACAGGTACAATAATAACTCTATTATGTTATTATATGCAGCACTATGTTGTTATTCACTATTTAATTCGCATTTTCTAGTCGAGTTTTTATGTATTATTTAATCATTAAATTAACTATAAACGCTATATTACACATTATCGCCATAATAGTAACAAGCTCAATGGTCTCCATTGAGTCTCAAGGGTAAACAAACGTGTGAACAGCCTATCACAAAATACCGCGAAACAGCTTCGTGCGAATATATCACTATGTCGCCGGAAACTATCGAATGCCCATCTCCTTAAATCTCATATACTCGTATATACGTTACATATGATAGTATAATAAAACTAGCGATCTGTCCCGGCTTTGCACGGGTTCAATAATACATACCTAGCCTATATCGTTCACTGATCACGTGGCTTTCTATAGGTAAAAGAATTTTAAAATAGGAGCAGTAGTTTTTGACTTTATCCATTATAAACAGAAATACTTAAATAAATATTCCTGGACAAATTACACACGGCCATCTAGTCCCAAACTAAGCAAAGCTTGTACTATGGGTACTAGATAACTGATAACATACTTAAATACATTTTCTTTTTGTGAATACATACACACAAATTATTGTCACGTGCGGGGACCGAACGCCTTTCAAAAATACAAATTTTCTCTTTTTATAATATTATAATTATTATATTATAATTATATTATTTGACCACTGGGCGACCACAAGTTTATATTAATTTATAATTCACTCACGAAAACTTCCTGATAACATACTTATATACAATGTCCCTTTGCTGGTGTTCTGCAGTAGCTCTTGTCCTTCCGCTATTCATACAGTGCTGTTGTGCTGTGATTGAGAAACAGACAGAATGGTTTTTTTTCATGTGTTTTAGGGCTATTGTATAAATAGACGTTTTGGAACTATGGGCATTTTAATAGTTTTGACCTTATGGACTGAAAGTATGCGGCCGTATCCCTACTGATTTATTTTATAACACGTTGCGTTGGATGGGAAATAAGCCTGTAAATATTAAATTCACCTGTTTACAAATATAATGATATAAAAATAGTTCCACTACATTAGCTTCCATTTTCCGTCAGAGCAGTGTATAAATTAAATCTAAGTCCTTATAGTTGACGGCACATAAATCGATATAATCAAGACAGGCCCATCACATATTTCCACCACTACATCTCCTGTGTCATCATCTTCAGGTCCATTTTAGTCTCCACTACAGGAGCACGACCCTCTCTCGTCCGTCCTAGACGGAAGGAGAATTTGGCCTACACTCCCCACGCTGGCCAAACGGGTTGGGGAGGCCTGATCGATATTTGATAATGTATTTCCCTTAGTCGTCTTGTACGACATCCAAGGAAAGAAACGGAGTGATTCTATTCTAGTCTGCCGGAATCCAAACGGTCGTCTCCTGTGTAGCCAGGATTAACAGAGGCGACCACCAAACGGTCAAGGGACAATGACGTCCACTGCACTGCAATGAATAAACTTAAAAACGACTAAAACTAGTTTTAAAATTATCTCGCCTATAGAAAGCGAAGTCGGGCGAATCGCTAGTTGTATATATATTTGCAATCCACAATATAAAACACATTAATAAATTAAATTATTATCTTTTAAAGCTCTAACTATATTCTATACACTATAAGTAACGTCCAAAATGTATTCATTTAAACAGTATATCTACAAGAAAAGCTATTTTACAGACCACGATTTCTTATTAATGGTTTTCAAACACACGAACCACGTTACATAATGTTTTTTTTTTAATTAAATAAAAAATAACTACTTAAGCTAAATTAAGTTTTAAACGTAGGTCTTGCGCTTTGTTCTTTAATTGCATACCTACGTAATACGTATAATGATTTTAAATAAAAAGAGTATAATCTAAAATTTAGTTTCATAAGTCTCCACATATGTTTATTCAACTTCTCATTCCGTCACATATACATATAAGTATTATAATCATGTCATAAACATACAATTCGGGCATTAAACTTTACAAAAAGAATACAGAAACCATTGACCAGCAAATTATTATAAATAGACAATTTATAAAGACCTAACTGAGAGCTTAACCTTGGTTTCGAAACCCAGTTTAAAACAGTTAGTTGCTGTCGTTTTCTATATCCTGAGAAACTATTTATATTACACGATATCGGTACGACATCGGAATCATATCAGTATTCCGTTTAACGTGTTAAAATGTGTTAAAGGGTCTGTGCAGTGTACATTAGGCCCAGACTCCACCAAAGCGGAAAGGAGTTGTGCTGTCATATATTGACCCCACATGCCGCGTCAAACGGAGTACAGCCACAGACCCGAATAATTATAGTACAGCGAGGTGTGTAGTGTATGAAAACACACTCTCCACATATCTACACTTTGGTGGTATCGGGGTCTTATAGGATAGGAGATGTGTGGAGTCAGTTTGCAAACAAAAGCCTATGTATCTATCTATGACATCGTAACTCACGAACTTGATTGGATTGACTTTGATACTCAGTCTTTTAACTTTTTTTTTTAAATAGAGTTTCTATTACTGTTTTTTTATTAATTGTTTAATCGCGAATAATCTATGATTTCTGAATTCTCTCTTTCTTAATTTAAAAAGGAATGTGAACAAGTTACGCCGATGATTCGTAAAACTGATTCATTTATGTTTGGTGTATGTTTATTGAAGGAGCTTGATGGCGTCGTTGCGCTTGTCAGTTTAATCGATCGCGCAAGTTAAGCAACGTCGACTGTATCCTGGATGGGATTATTTATCTCGAGCTCCCGTCAAGGCGGTCCTGACGCTTGTCGTTAGATGACAATCGTTAAGCCAAAAAACGCTGATCTCCGCCAACCCGTAGTTGAGTGTGCGTGGTTGATGTTGATTATGTTCTTAACCCCCTTCAGTTGAGCGGAGACCCGTATCCCAGCAGTGGAATGTATAACAGTTGATGACGATGACGACACATACTTTTAATTTTAGTCTCCTACGCCTTTTTAGAGTTTTATACCTCCAAAGGAAAAAACGGAAACCTGATTTAGGATTAAAAAACTAAGCTAAAAACTCATTGCCACCAGGCACAAAACTTAACTCGACCGGGTAGTAAATGCAATTAGTATTGCACTAAAATCGGTTAGTGTGAAATGCTCCATAGATTAGATCTGAACACGTTTCGACCAGATGACGTCACGCTCTACCAGACAAACCAGTTCTTGGCAGCCCTAATTTAGTGTTTGATTCTTTATGCATAACTCTGGGCCCTAAGGTCGTCTGAGATTCAAGGATAGTTGTATCCTCCCGTGACATTTTCTTTTGTTTAACGCTCGTGTAGTTTTATTTTTGTATACAGTATTTTAGACTGAGGTCTATTATGTTTGATGTAAGTAGGTTAGCAACTTTTGGTCAACATCTTAAGGCGGCTTCCCCATTGAGGTTAGGCCTCACAAAAAAAGAAGTTAATCATATATTTTTTTATACTACGTCTAGTGGCAGACAAGCATAAGGCCTGTGTGATATGTAGCAGATACCGTAGCCATATTAACGCACGCAACCTGAAATATCCCCCGTTTACCACGCAGCAACTCCTCCCATACTGGTAACCTCAATCACTCGCTGGAATATACAGCCCTCAAAAAGATTGTTTTTCGGCTGTGGTATTCTGTGAGGTTCAAGCGCAGCACGGGACGTCCACCTACCAGCTGGTCGGACGACCTTGTTCAAGTCGCGGGAACGCGCTGGATGCAGGTCGCTTCCAACCGGCCAGTGTGGAAATCTATGAGGGAGGCCTTTGTCCAGCAGTGGACTTGTTGTGGCTGAAATGATGATTCTGTGAGGTACTTCTCCAATCGGGCATGTTTAAATTATGCTGGGCACAGCATAATTTCTCTCTCTTTAAAGAAATGAATATATATTTTAAATAAATATATATGTACGGACAACAAGTATTATTGTTATAAATACTCCAAGTAATAAGCAAAAGTAAAAGGTAATTTTTTTAATACAACTAAGGTGGAAAACATACGACCTGCCTGATGGTAAGCATTCATCTCAGCCTATGGACGCTTGCAACACCACAGATATAACTCACGGGTTGTCGACCCTGTAAAACCTCTTCACGCCCTTGTTGATGAATCAGAAAGTTTAATTAAGTTTGCTTATTGCGACGACATACTTAAAAGATTTTAAATAAATTTACTATCTTTGTTAACGTACTGTAATTCATGAAAGGGAATTACTTCCCCTTCATGAATTACTAGCTCCTTTAGTTTACGGTTAATATATAGCCTATGATACTCACAAATAACGCGGCTTTCTATTGGTATAATAATTTATAAAATCGGTTCAGTAGACTCAGAGATTCGCCCTACAACCTCACAAACTTTACCTCTTTATAACATTAATAAAGAAGTATACTAATATTATAAAATATTTATAATATTAGTATAGAAGTATACTAATATTATAAAGTACATATTTAAATACATGTACAGATATGATTTAACTATATGACTAAAGTCTTCAACCAGTGCGTCCTCCCTGCAATGTAATATGGTGCAGAGACTTGGACACTGACCATCGGACTGGTCCACAGGCTAAAGGTCTCGCAGCGAGCGATGGAGAGGGCTATGCTCGGGATTTCTCTGTGGGATCAAATCTGTGAACGAAGAAATTCGACGGAGAACCAAAGTCGACATAGCCTTTAGAGTTTGCAAGCCGAAGTGGCAATGGGCCGGTTACATCTACCGAGTAAGTGATGGCAGATGGGGGAGGAAGGTATCAGAGTAGAGGCCGCGCGTAGGACGACGAAACGTTGGGCGTCCTCCTTCTAGATAGTCTGATGACCTTAAGAAAGCAGCTGGATGTGGAAGGCCGAGGATCGTAATCGCTGGAAAGCATTGGGGAAGGCTTATATCCAGCATTGGGTAGATACAGGCTGATCATGACAATGATAGATATGGTCGCAAAATTAAAGCAGTGATTCGTTACCATAAGGTTGCCTTGAAAAAAATGCTTTCAATAATAAGGCTGCCTCGTTGCACATGCCAGTTTTGATAATATAATGACATCTATTTGTATTATCTAAATAAAAAATATTTCTGTACAAATTAAACACGGCCATCTAGTACCAAACTAAGCAAAGCTATGGGTACAAGATAACTGATATTATACTTAAATAGGTATTTTTTTTTTATAAATACATACATCGACGGTCCCTACGTATAAAGCGATATGTTATTTCAGACATGTCTGCTTATACTACGATATAGTAATTAATGAATATTATTATTGGACAAATGAGTTAATTTCATACTTTTTAATTATATATACAATCAATAAAAAAAAGAAAATATTTTTTTTTCGGACAATTCTATAGCAATTTAAGCAATAAAAAAATTGCCATTTTTGACATGTCGCTTTATACGTAGGGACCGTCGACATATAAAACACCCAGACCAATACAAACAGACTTGTTCATACACACAAACTTGCCTTGTGCGGTGATCGAAGATCGAAACAGCGACCTCGGAGTCAAAGTGACCATTGCTAGCCATTCGACCACCGAGCTCGTCAATTTGTATTATCTGTACTCCGTATTGTGAAAATAAAACATATTCTATGTATGTAAAGGCTGCTAAAAACATAAGTGTCTTTTAAATTGGTGCAATCGAGTAAAAATGGGGCCTACGTCCGTAATATTCTTGTTTACGTACCGTCGAGGAATGCCAGAGATTCCGACTTTGGGCGTGATTTGTGGTTTCCAAATTATCTTTTATTGAGTTTTTAGTTTATACCGCCAATTTATAAAAATAAAAATGAACTGGTCGGGACAAATTTATTAAAAATGCTCGTATTTGTATATGTAAAAAATGAAAAAATATGTTATCGCGTATCGATTTGTAATTGTCAAAATTTGTAGCTTGCTTAATAACAATCAACAGATATGCAATGTGTGTTTGCTTCTTCTGTCTTCTATTATGTTTTTTTATACTACGTCGGGTGACAAATAAGCATACGGCCTGCCTTATGTGAAGCAGGTATCGTACGCAGGTACGTAGCCATATTAACGCAAGCAACCTGAAATATCCCTCGCTGCCAACGCAGCAACTCCTTCCTTCCCGTAACATCACTCACTAGCAGGAACACAACAACCTTTAAGCAAATTGTTATTTGGCTGCGGTATATTGTCTGGTGTAACAAGTATCCATAGGCTGCGATAATTTCTTGCCATCAGGTCGCATGAAACCACATATCTATTACGAACCCTATATTCTATTACATTTATGTTACCTACTTGCTATGACCTACGGTGCGGAGACTTGAATGCTGAACGTTGGTTCCCAGACTAAAAGTCGCATAGCGAGCGATGGAGAGAGCAATGCTTGGAGTTTCTCTAAGGGATCGAATCCGGAACGAAGAAATTCGACGGAGAACCAAAGTGGTCGACATAGCTCTCAGAGTCAGCGAGTTGAAGTGGCAGTGGGCTGGCCACTGCCGAGTTAGCGATGGCAGATGAGGGAGGAAAGTCCTAGAGTAAAGGCCACTTATGGGACGACAAAGCGTAGGTCGCCCCCTCTCTAGATGGACGGACGGTCTCAAAAAAGTGACTGGTAGCGGTTGGATGCGGAAAGCGGAGCATAGCATATTGTGGAAAGCATTGGGAAAGGCCTATATCCCGCAGTGGGTAGGTACAGGCTGATAATGATGATGATGACTTGCTATTAATGTGTATCGAAGAATATTCTTGTCAAGAATATAATTTAATAAGAGCGTGCACAATCGATAACAAAAAAAAAGTTAATAATAATAATAAATGGCATTTCGGGGGCCCATCTAATGAGTGGCAAGCCACCGCCTGCCGCAAATAACTAGCAATAAAAGCAGTTATGGCAGGCGTCCGTCCCACTTCTGCCCGGTATTAAGTTCACCCAGATCTCATCTCCATAGCCGATTTATTTTCCATCACACTTCGCAATAGTCTCAACGCCTGCCGAGACCTGCTCATGGGTATGTCGTTCCATTGACATATCCTGGAGCGGGTCACGGCGGGCGTATAACATTACATCAAACTTCTCAAAGGGGCCTCTACGCGTTGGATCCATATCCCCGCGCACGCCTATCAAAAGACCGGGCTTGACCCGTGATTAAAAAGAGATACATAATAATAAATATTTCTGGACAATTTACACAGCGCCATCTAGTCCCAAATTAAGCGTAAAGCTTGTACTATGGGTACTAGACAACTGATAAATGTACTAAAGAAACATTTTTTTTTGTAAATACATACTTATAGTATATAGAAAACACCCAGACCAAGACAAACAGACAGACATGTTCATGCACACAAATGTTTGTCTTGTGCGGGGATCGAACCCGCGACCTCGGAGTCAAAGTAGCCATTACTAGCCATTCGACCAACGGGCTCGTCAATAATACAAACCAAACTTTATTATAAAAGGCATAAAGAAGTCCCTTCATTATAAAACTTATAAAGAAGTCATTTACTAAGAAATGCAATTAAAAAAATAATTACAAGTGCATACCTACACGACAATAAGGAAGCCGAGAGCGTCGCGAGTGGTCGCGAGGCACGAGTAACGTGCACAATATGGGTCAAAAAACGTTTCCCCTTGCAACCTCCTTGAAATGCGCGGCCAATCACCAACGCATACGTCGTTTTTTTATTTCAAATCAAATCATTTTTATTTACGTATTACTTGACCAACGAGGCGGGTTATCTGGTCAACTTCAAGGACAAATTCAAACTCTATATAAGGAAGAACAAAATATTCCACATTGTATATGCATAAAATACTATAGGTGAACAGCTATATGTAGCTGTTCACCTATAGTATATATTTTGTATATCAGTGATCGAGTAACAAACGAGCATACGGCCTGCCAAATGTCTACGAACAATTGGATTTTATGTTTTGCTCGAGTTGCCATCGACGCTGCTGACATGACACCTTCTTTCTTCTTGGCGGCTTACACAAAACCCCCTAAGAATTTGTGATTTATTTTACAAGCGTGTAAATCCGTTAATTGTTTTTTAACAGATTGCTATTAATCATCAAAAATGTGTGATACACATTTTTTTATACTACGTCGGGTGGCAGATAAGCATACGGCCCGCCTGATGTGAAGCGGTTACCGAAGCCATATTAACGCTCGCAACAAAAATAACGCTCGCGCGCCGCCACTTCCGCTGCCAACGCAGCATCTCCTTCCTTTCTGCGACCTCACTCACTCGCAGGAACACAACAACCCTCAAGGGAATTGTTATTTGGCTGCGGTATTCTGTAAGTATACCTCTCTTTTCGCCAGAGCTTCGTTTGTCAGTCAGCAGGGTGCATCGCGTACAGATTTAGTTGGTTTTGGATCAAAGATGTTCCAAAGATGAACCACTTACACCCCAAATTAATCCACATATTTTTTGAGTTGTAAAAAAATATGGCATTTTTTTATAATTCATAAAATTGATAAAATATTGAACAGTGTGGCTGTTGCACCGTTTTTTGTACATTTTACTTCAACAACCTGTGGAGTATAATTTAATTTAATCAATTTTAATTCTATCAAATTAATGAGCTATTAAAAGAACTATGGGGATTAATAAACAATTGTATAACAGTTTGGTGCATCAGGTGCAGGTTTTGCTTTGGGTCTATTTTATGATAACGACAATTTTATCCCTAAGTAAAGCGATAGCACGCTGGTAATGATGTTAGCGAAATCATATACGGATAGATTGGATACGGATTGATAGATGTAACATGGGAAATTGTCTAATGCCATCTTTATATGTACCTATATTTTGTGCAAATAAATGTTTATTGATTCAATTGATTGATTATTAATTGATTGATAGACGGATACCTGTCCCCGGTCAGGTATCAAATGCACCCGTTTGTGCTCAGCCTAGATTCCTCTACCTGGGAGTATCGGGTACTTACAGTACTCAATGATTCATAGTCATAAATAAGGCATAGCTTTATGCTGTTGCTAATAAGGACGTTATTTGAATGGTACATCCTCCGACCCGACCATTTCGGGAACTATTATGATCTCCTCCATATTTCAATTCCAATGGTCATTGGAATGTTTGAAATGTATGCTAGAATAGAATTTGCCGTGTGGTTTCCCGCAGACTAGAATAGAATCACTCCATCTCTTCCCGTGGATGTCGTACAAGGCGACTAAGGGAAATACATTTTAGAATCGATCGATCGATTCTAAAATACATTTTAGAATCGATCGATCGATTCTAAAATGTATTTCCATCGATCAGGCCTCCCCAACCCGTCTGGCTAGCGTGGGGAGTGTAGGCCAGATCTTTCTGTCTGGGACGGAAGAGAGAGGGTCGTGCTCCTGTAGTGGAGGATAAAATGACCTGATGATGATGATGTATGCTAGAATGGTATACTAATAACTCGATATTTCGATTGCAATGGTGGACGACCCCGGTGGTCGAATGGCTCCCGGGGACTCCGGGGTCGCGAGTTCAATCTCCGCACTACACATAGTCAACCCTTTATTATTTATTTATACTCACCCAATGAATATCAATGACCATTAATAATTAAATATTCTTGGACGAATTACACATTGCCATCTAGTCCCAAACTAAACAAAGCTTGTACTATGGGTACTAGATAACTGATATTACATTTTAATACATTTTTTTTATAAATACATACATATAACATGTAGAAAACACCCAGACCAAGAAAAACAAACATGTTCATGCACACAAATATTTCTCTTGTGCGGGGATCAAACCCGCGACCTCGGAGTCAAAGTGGCCATTGCTAACCATTCGACCACCGAGCTCGTCAAATGTAGGCTTTGTTACGTAATAACGATTCGAGTGACACCTAAAGCATAGAGAAGAATCTTAAGGACATGATGACACAAAATTCATCAGAATCGGATGAATATTTGAATAAACAATTATATACTTACATACATAGACTGCTAAAATCATAACCCTTCGTTTTGACTTCGCCGTAGTTGAATAAAAAAACTCGCGCACGAACGGTTTCGTACCATTGTCTATAAAAATGGCAAAAAAAAAACACGTTTGTTGTATGGGAGCCCCCCCTTAAATATTTGTTTTATTTTAATTTCATTATTTATTTTTAAAGTGAATATGTAACTAAATATTCTGTGAATATTTCAAACGTCTACCTGTTGCCGTTATCAATATTGAACAAAAACGAGCAAACAAACTACGTTTGTTGTATGGGAGCCCCCTTAAATATTTATTTTATTCTATTTTTTTATTGTTATAGCGTCAACGGAAATACATCAACTGTGAAAATTTCAGCTGTCTAACTATCACGGTTCATGAGATACAGCCTGATGACAGACGGACGGACGGACGGACGGACGGACGGACAACGGAGTCTCAGTAATAGGCTCCGTTTTACCCTTTGGGTACGGAACCCTAAAAATGAATTGTTGTTCGTTAGGTTCAACCTAACGAACAACAATTATACTATACTATTTAGCTAACTTTGGTTTTGAAATATTGTTCAAAGTTCAGAGAAGGTTTATAAGTGTTCCTACTAATATTAGATGTTTGTTTGATTGTAAATTCTTTAATGCAATAACAATATGTAATACAATTCTTAAAAATATAGAATAATACGTAGGCGGAGAATGCACTCGAATGCAAAATTTCCTTGCCAACTTTTGATATACTTTTAGTTTTAACAAACATTGACGAAAAAAATGTGTTGTTCAAGGAAAATTTTAAGTTTATTCGAGTTTATTAAAGTTCAAACGCTTGTAGGTAGTTATAATGGTGAACAAAGAGTCACGTTAAAATCATTTATTGTTGATTTGTACATGTTGACGAATGTTTGTTTGAGCAGAAAGATACTGTCATTCCATGGTTTCCGTGATCTAATCTTTCTGCTCGTCGTCTCCACATCTGAGGACGTCTCCACACGTCTCCACAGATGGATGAACATTCTGGTAAAGATAGTAAAGAGCTGATGAATGCAAACGGCACAAAATCGATGATGAAAAACTTGGTAATAAAAAATATAGAATACTTTTAGAGCTGTTTCTCCCACGCACTAACAAAATATGGCATGACCTACCAATCCAAGTTTTTTTGTTTGCAGCTAATGGTTTATCAAAAAGAGCTTATTTTAGGGCAACTGCCTGTGATACTTTTCACGTATATTTATCATCATTGGCCCAAGCATCTCGTCAGATGTTTTTGCAAGTCCAGGTATTATACTACGACGACTTGACGAGCTTTGTGGTCGAATGGTTAGCAATGGCCGCTTTGACTCCGAGGTCGCGGGTTCGATTCCCGCACAAGACAAATATTTGTGTGCATGAACATGTCTGTTTGTCTTGGTCTGGGTGTTTTTATATGTATGTATTTATAAAAAAATGTACCTATTTAAGTATAATATCAGTTATCTAGTACCCATAGCTTTGCTTAATTTGGTATAGTATCAGTTATCTAGTAGCCTTGCTTAGGTTGGGATGCCCGTGTGTAATTTGTCCAGGAATATTTATTTATATTTATTTATTATTTTACTTGGTTTGTGACCTGATAAATTTATTTTAATCATGTCAACGTGACAGTTGTTGTTTGACATAATTTCTTTAGATAAATTATTAATGCTATGAACAGAGGACAAGAATGCTTGTAAAGCAATACTCAAAGCTTTGCGAATACCTAAATCAAATTAGGCTGATCCTAGCAGCATCACTCACGCGTTGCCGACCCTGTAAAAACACCTTTGCACCTGTTTTGAAGAACCACATACTGCAATTCTGTAGAGATTTCTTACCACTAACTTTACAGTGGTGCATTGTGGTGTTAGAGGAGAAGATTTAAAGGAAAAGTATATAGTCCATAATAAGGATCAACAGAGGATATAAGAATTAATAATAGTGTTAATTTAAATCTCAGTTAACGAGCATGCTCAATACATCTCTGGCCCGGTTTAATGTCGAGAAGCGCCTCGGGGTGTTAACGACCGGTCGTTCTTGGCGCGCAGAGGTCACTGTCGTTGCTGCCACCATGTTTAGCAATTGTGCATATAACTTAGTGACATGATAGGGTGTCACGTGGGCTGCGTGTTGATGCCCTAAATGTTCGTTAGTAAGCCTAAGCTGCTTGTTGAATTTCCAAGATATATATATACGTTATGCCAATGTCAGATGTTTTTATCTATAAAAGCGATCTACCTGCCTCTATTGTAGTAAGAAGAAAGTAAGGTAATTTTCCCCGACATTCACTCAGTCCACGAGTCTGAGGAGCTCGATGGCGTCGCTGCGCGTGTCAGTCTAATTGATCATGCAAGTTAAGCAACGTCGACCGTAGCCTGTCTATGGATGGGTTTATTTATCACAATCTCCTCCAAAGTTAGGAGGGCACGTTAATCTGTCGGTCACGGTTCTTATTAGACGATAGTCGTAAAGCCAAGGCTGTGGCCTTTGGGCGACTTAAAAACACTGACCTCCGCCAATCCGCAGTTGAACAGCGTGACGGACTATGGTCTATAAAACCCATTCCATTCAGTGAGACCCACCAGTTAGATTCCAGTCAGACCCACATCCAAACAGTGGGATGATTACGGGATGTTGCCGGCTCAATCCGGGCGAGCGGCCGAGCTTATGCTTTTTTGGCACCTCAAATACTCTTATTTTCTTTTTCGATCTTTACTTTTTATACGCCATATACATATAATATATAAGCCGTGTGGTTTCTGGCAGACTAGAATAGAATCACTCCGTTTCTTCCCGTGGATGATCGTACAAGGCGACTAAGGGAAATACATTATCAAATATCGATAAGAGATGGTGGTAAGGGGGCTGCCCCTTACCACCATCTGTTATTGCGATTCAATAACTGAATAGAATGCTTATTCATACCAATGAATAAGCGACTCTATTTCAAATGGAATAGAGTCGCTTATTCATTGGTATGAATAAGCAATCTATTCAATGCGACTCTATTTCAAATGGAATAGAGTCGCTTATTCATTGGTATGAATAAGCAATCTATTCAATTATTGAATCGCAATAAGAGATGGTGGTAAAGGGGCAGGCCTCCCCAACCCGTTTGGCCAGCGTGGGGAGTGAAAGCCAAATCCTCCTGTCTAGGACGGACGACAGAGGGTCGTGCTCCTGTAGTGGAGACTAAAATGGACCTGATGATGACATAATATATAAACATTATGAAGTATCGAATGACAAACAAACATAAACTACAGATTTAGATGCTATTATGACAAACACCTTCTCTCAGAGGTATTTCCGGACAACTACGACATGGGATCCTTCAAGAGTCTTTATTTCCCTTAAGGCTGGCAACGGATCGGTGACCCCTTGGTATTGCTGATGATGATTGCTTTCCACCAGGTGGCTCATTTGCCCCCCCTCTCATATAAAAAAATCAAGTTATAAAAACGGAAAGAGAAAAGGTTATGGCGCCGAAGAATGTGCGTACGTGATATTGCCGTCATAAAGATATGATATACTACGATAACAGCTCTTGGGTATATCTAATTAGATGATAAGTTAAATCAAGTAACAATTTGTTAATACTAAAACCTTTATAATTATATTAGTATATGAGCTTATTATTTTAAAAATAAATTGTCATTCATTGCACAAAAGAACTACGTTTTATTTCATCATTAGCCTGTATTTACCCAATGCTGAATATAAGCCTTCCCCAATGCTTTCCACCAGATACGATCCTCCGCCTTCCGCTTCCAGCCGCTTCCATCCGCTTTCTTAATGTCGTCGGACAATCTAGAATCTAGAAGGAGGGCGCCCAACACTTCGTCGTCCTACGCGCGGCCTCCACTCTAATATCTTCCTCCCAATCTGCCATTTTGACGTTTTATTTGGGTAGTAATAAAACGACTATTATACTGACTTGGCGACTAAAGTTGATATAAAACATACCAAACCTAACCTAACCTAGTATTTCTGTGGCTCATTTATTTTTTGTGGCTCGTGTTATTATTTTGCGTTTTTCATTTTAGCCACGTCAACGTGGCGTATCAGACATCTTGTGCATTGCCAGTCCTGGACTGTGGTCCTATATTCTTTGCTCCTGTCGCTAGTGAGTCTCCCGGCAAGACAACAATCCTCCAATATGCCAAAATATTATTAGACAGACCATTGTTTTAGAAATATGTATATGTGAGTGGTTGACCAAAAAGGGACCTGGAGGGATTAGAAACCGTTATTTTTTAAAATTTTTGAATCTGTGGTCTTTTAGCTTTGCATTGGTCTAACCAGAATATTTTTAGGTGCCGTAGTTTTTTTTTTGTGAGCCGAGGCAGTTTTGGAAAACTTACACCTTACACTTAAACTTGTTTCTACACGAAACTTCAATCACGATTTACTTGAATTCAATTATTTTCCCTTGAGGTCCCTTATTGGTCAACCACTCACATATACTGACGTGATAACGTGTTCTAAATCGATGAACGCCGGCTGCACACACGAAAAAGCGTTACTCATTGTCACGTTCCGCGTGAGCCAAGCAATCGAGAACGCGGAACAAGCGATAAAGAGGCACATTTTATTTGTAACGCGTCTATCTCTCTTCCACTCCATCGATATTTTCTTACGACATTTTCACATAAAATTATTGTCCGTACATCGACTTCACAGACAACCAATTTTTTATGTCTGCCTATATAAACGTTTGCAGTAGTCTAAGTAAGAGCGGTAGTTTTGTGGTGTAAGTGGTTTATCAACATCTTTGAACCAAAGCCAACCTCACCTGCATGCGGTGCCCCCTGCTGACAGACAAACCAGGCCCTGGCGAAAAGAGAGGTAGGGCATAGCGTATATTTAAGCTGCCCGACTGGGGAAGTACCTCCACCTCACAGAACACCGCAGCCAATGAACAATTCCCTTGAGGGTTGTTGTGTTCCTGCGAGTGAGTGAGGTCACCAGAAACAAAGAAAGGAAGGAGAATAGGCTGGCAACGGATCGGCGACCCCATGGTGTTGCTGATCTCCATGGGCGGTGGTGATTGCTTTCCATCAGGTGACCCACATGCTCGTTTACTACCCTCTCATATAAAAAATAAAAAAAGTCAATGAACGCATGCAAAACAAGACATCTCACGCGCGTTGCCTACTATACATACTTGACCTCCCTCACTCGGTTGTAGAAACACAATCAACCCTCTTTGAAGGTTGTTATTTCGATCGACGAGCTCGGTGGTCAAATGGTTAGCAATGGCCACTTTGACTCCGAGGTCACGGGTTCGATCCCCGCACAAGACAAATATTTGTGTGCATGAACATGTCTGTTTCTCTTGGGAATACTGGGCATAAAAGGTTAGTTGATTATCAATTTATGACATCACATGTTCTTATTTTGTACGCATTAGATTACAAATTTGTATGACAGACGATTGTGGGTTAAATATTGCGTTTATGAAGCTAAGTAACCAAAGTTATGGTATTTTTTATTGTTTTTCCGATGGTACCTTTTTTAAAATATTTATTTTTTAAATAAATAAGTCCGATACTACTGTACTCCAGCAAAGCGTTTCTTCGACATGACTTAACTATGAAACAATGTGAGAACGACGACATATTTCTTCGACAATAGTCCCACATGAGTCAATTTCGACGTTTTTTTCTCCGACATGCTATAATTCGACAATATTTTATAGCGAGCGACTTGGTATATCTAAGACACTATGTAATTCGGAATTATTAGACATATTCTGTGTGATAATTAAAAAGACACTTTATTTTGAAGGCTAGTTTAATCATAAAAATAAAAAAGAGACAGCAAGAGAAACAAACGTGACAAAACCTCTGTCAACTAAACATAGCTACATTCATTGTGTATATACTATACTATACTTTACGTGTAACATAACCCTTTAGGAGCGAATTTAGGAGACCATTGGCAAATCGTGAAATAAATTTAGCTGTTACATGACCTGCAAAATAAACAGCATAAATAGGTACTTCCACCTCACCTCCCCCCGACTCAACGACTAGTATCACTGATAACGCCTGTGGAAGTCTCACCGGACGAAGAACCGGAAGGCTGTGGCATATATATACAAATAAATTATATATAAGGTTTTCAAGAGTGCTTTTAAAAGTATTAAAATAATTGACCGTGGAAGAGGGGGAGCAAAAGACACCGAGAAGAACTTTTGTATGTAATAGAAAAATTTCAAGGATAGGAAGGAGATATTCAGCTTCGTTAGAAGGATTCGAAACGTCCAAGAAATAAATAATATTAAAAGGAATATTAGCACGCAGATAGACGGCAATACTACCCCTCCTCTTCGATTACGATCATTTCAGACAAGTTGGTAACCCGGCAAGGAGTGTGAAGTAGAAGGTAGCCAAGATTCCGACACCAGTATGGCATGGATATTTTTGGACCCAAATTAAACGGTTTTTTTGTCGTTGTTAGGTTAAAATGGACCCAACATTCCAGTTAAGGGTTAAAATAGATTTTCATTTGTTTTTCTTTCCATTATGGTATAACAGGTTGATTTTTTCCCGACTTCTCATAAACGTCTTTATACTTTCAGTTTATTTCCACAAATAATATAAATTATGACAATCCATTTATTTGCCTATTGGTGAAAACAGTACGAAAGTCTACAAGTTTCTGAAATTATACCACAAATTCTTTGCAGTGTTCTCGCTGTTATGATTACGAAGTTAAGATTCAATTTTTAAAAACTACTTTAGGCCTATGAAAAAACATAGCCTTGAAGAAAAACCGCACACGTTGTTAAAGTATACTTTATATACATTTAAAATAACGAGCAGAGATTTAAAATTTCGAGAAGACTCGACCGCATCAAAGCCTCCCCACCGCCTACATCCGTAATTTATGTTATCAACTACAAGCCGTGTGAGACCGGAAATTAATTGAATTCCTAATAAATTATACTCGTATTTTATGTCTCGATCGGTGTTAACTCGGATCGAACAATTGATATCGATCGATTGGTATCCATTGTGCTGCTCCAATTGTTAGTTTAGTGCTTGTACTAGGCAACTTGATGGTTGATGTCGTTGAATAAGTTTCCCAATATCTTATGTCGAATGTTTTGTTATATAATCAAGTCAAAGATTAATATTGCACGACATACTATTCCGTCAGTGAGCTATTGTTTTTTTTATACCACTAGAGTGGCAAACAAGCATACGGCCCGCCTGACGGAAAGCTGTTACCGTAGCCTATGAACGTCTGTAATACCAGGACTTCACACCTGTAAAAACATCTTCAAGCCCTTTTTGAAGACCCCAAGCTGTAGTTTCCTGAGAAAACCTCGACAGGCAGTTCAGTAAGTCGTGTGGTTTCCGGCAGACTAGAATAGAATCACTCCGTCTCTTCCCGTGGATGTCGTACAAGGCGACTAAGGGACATTGTAAAACATCGATCGGGCCTCCCCAACCCGTCTGGCCAGCGTGAGGAGTGTAGGCCAAATCCTCCTTCTGTCTCTGGACGGACGAGAGAGGGTCGTGTTCCTGTAGTGGAGACTAAAATGACCTGATGATGATGATCTTTTAAGCCACAAAGTACTATGCAAAAAAAAATAGTATTTTCCAAATATGACCATTTAGAAACTTACAGGGCTTTCACCAGCTAAGCTAAACACAGGTACCATAAACCTAAGCTGAAGTTTGATACTCGCATTAAAAAAATCTGATGGAAATCCGCTTCAACTTCAGCGGTAGGCCCTCGGGACTGCGATCGCGACCAATGGCCGCGCGTCCAACAACTTGTACTGCCCCCTTACCGCCAACTCTTATTGCGATTCAATAACTGAATAGAATGCTTATTCATACCAATGAATAAGCGACTCTATCCAGTTTGAAATATAGTCGCTTATTCATTGGTATGAATAACCATTCTATTCAGTTATTGAATCGCAAGAAGAGTTGGTGGTAAGGGGGCTGGTTGTTGTCGCCAGTGCGCTCACGTTACAGGGCGACCAATAGATCGCGCGATCAGTCATACGAATTGTTGATTGTTACGACCATGGTCGCGGTTGGTCGCGATCGCCTTGTGTGCGGAGTTTTCAATCTGACATTGATATTTTATTATGGAAATTATTACGCCGGCAAAACGTGCTCTCTCTATCAGGAAGCCACGTGACATTTTCCAAGAAATTTAAACAGACTACTCTCCGCCAACAGTTGAGCAGCGCAGTTGAGCAGCGTGGTGGAGTATGCTCTAACCCCCTTCAATTGAGGGGAGACCCGTATCCCAGCAGTGGGATGAGTATGGGTTGACGACGACGATGTACATATTTTATTTTGAAATAAAATAGGTTCATATTTTTCCATTGTTCATATTGTCCCTAAGTAATCTCTCTAGATTTAGATTTTTCTAAAGACCTACATACGTGTATCAAGACAACACCCAGACCAAATTAAATTAAATTAAATTAATTATTCAGACAATAGGCTATGGCGAGCACTTACACTTTTTATAAATAACATTCTTATTTTTTGTAATTTTTTTTCTACTCGCATTTTGGTATTGACCACTGGAAAGAAGGAATGCTTAAAGAAATTTGCCAATATGGCTGTTTTTTTTTAATAGATAATACAACAATTACCATTTAGTTTGTATACACATTTCGTAATTATGATATAAAGTATTTGATTAAGATATTGTTATCATTATTATTTATTACATTTCTATGATGAATGATTCCATACATCGTTGTCACTATGGTATTCATCAATTCTGTAATAAACCCTTATACTAAGAGTTTTTTTTTTACCACAGTGTAAGTAATAGTACTACTTACACTGTACTGTATATAACGTATGGCCACTCCCTGCCGCTCTCACAAGGCGACCTCATTTCCCCTCTGAGTAAAGATGGCCAATACTCAGACAAATGCAGCTCTATTTTATTGAGAAAGAAATGCGTTATATTATCGTTATCGTTATAAAACGTTAACGCTATATATAACGCATTACATAAATATAATAAATAACGCATTACATAAATATAATAAATAACGTATTACTGAGCAAAGCGCTATCCTGTTATCATTGTAAACTGTTTGTCGATGATGACAGCGCAGCGAAGTTATACGCCACGTGCGCGTCGTCATTGCGCTGTTGCTCTGCTGTCTACTGTACTGTTGGCGTTGTTGCAGCCATCGCGACGTCAAAAACGAAGCGAGCGCACTATATGTGTACGCGAGAAATTGCACTAAGCGTGCACAAGTCGTTCTACGTGATTTTTGGGAACTATAATGATCTTTCCTGCTTGAGAATAAAGTTCAAATTGTTGTTTAATAGCTATTAAACAACAATAATTATATTAGCCATTCGCTGTCACAATCAACCCTAAACAACAATATTTTAATCATATGCTTTTTGCCATTGGCACAATGTTTATTTAAATAATTTATAAGGTGTTTGCAACGATTTGAAACAACAGGTTAACGAGTGAATGATAGTTACTTATAGTTTTATAGATTAAATATAGTTACACGTTAGCAAAATTGCGATTATTTGTTGTTCTTTTACGATGGACGTATTTTTGTGTTAGAAGTGTTTATGGCACTTATTGTAAATATTGCTTGGCTTGATAATAAACTGTGAAGTAATTTGTATTTTGTTTAAAGTTATTGTTTGCGCATAAAATTAAGATGCCGAGTATAAGAGCTACTACTGCTCCAATTTGGAACTATTTTGAAATTAGTGATACGATTAATAGAAAAGCTATTTCGAAAGTAAATACTATAAAAATACTTTCAATATTAAAAAATATTACCTAAAGTATTTCTCGTAATGCAGAAAGTATTTTTATAGTATTTACTTTTAAAATAGCTTTTCAATTATTTAGTATAAACTTTAGGTAATATTTTTTTAATGAAGAAAGTATTTTTATAGTATTTACTTTTGAAATAACTTTTCTATTATCACAATCAAAGGCTTTTGAAAGATCACAGAAAACATCGATAGCTTTCTGCGATCATTCCAACCAATGCAGCCCCTGTCTCTGAAGTTGTCTAGTCTCTGAAGATATTGCGGTTGATCTACCTGCAGTAACACCATATTGCGCATTATTTTCATAGGTCTTAAAATAGTGCTGCATTTGTTTCAAGCATTAAATTTTCAAATATTTTACTCAAAACTGGCAAAATAAATCTGTAATATCCCAACTCATTCTTTTCTCCTGACTTGAACAGAGGTATTAATTTAATATATGACATTAAATAGAGGAATATACGCGCATCTATGCACTTATTAAAGATAAGAGCTTAATAATACAATACAAAGCTTTAATGGACATCCCTCAATGATCTTTAAAATTTTTGATATTCAATTATTTATAAGTATTAATTGTATCATCAGGTTGAATATGTGAAAATTGGAAAGATTCCACACTCGACCGTACATTCTCATCCAATAATTTATTGATCAACCTGTATCTATCCACTGCTGGATATAAGCCTTCCCCAATGCTTTCCAACAAATACGATCCGCCTTCCGCATCCAACCGCTTCCAGTCCGCTTTCCAATTTATTAGCACTATGTAAAGATGAATTAAGAGACTTAATAGTAGAGGTCGCGGGTTCGATCCCCGCACATGACAAATATTTATATGCATGAACAAGTCTGTTTGTCTTGGTCTAGGTGTTTTCTATGTATTATACGAGAATGTATGCTTTTACAAAAAAAATGTAAGTACTTATGTGTTATGTCTGTTATCTAGTAGGTACCCATAGTACAAGCTTTGCTTAGTTTGGGACTATATGGCAGTGTGTAACTTGTCCAGGAGTATTTATTTATTTATTAAGACATACACAATTACAAAAGATATTATCTAGAAAAGTTGCGGACGTGGATCTTATACGTGTAGGTTTCAGGAATACATTCTCTAAATGAAATGATTAAATTTAATTAATACACCTAACAGTTGTTACAAAAACAAATCGACATGTTCATGCACTCAAATGTTTGTCTTTACTCTTTGTCATCAAGCTACTTTGGCACCAAGGGGCACATCTTGATGCCAAGGTCGACTTTCGACCACCTGGCTGGTCACATTAATATAAAAAAGTAAACTATATATCTAAACTCAGCCAATGCAAAATAAAAATAAGTAGGTCGCAAAACCACCTTCTTAATTAATAATCTTAAAACAAAAGTATTTTTCCACAAGCTAGTAATTTGTGCGACTATAGTTTGAGCACAAATATGACACAGTACAGGAATATTCAGTTCAACAATATTATTACAGCTCTATGGATCTCCGTATACTAGCATCTAGTGATGTGTATGCTGCACTGACGCATATTTTGTTTGTATGTATCGATACTAATATTTTCCTTTTTTAGGTTAACGTAATTAAATAAATAGCTTAACTTCAGTTGCAATCTTTTTCACTGACCCTATCGTCATCATTATCAGCTTGCAGCAGTGACACGATATCTTGAGCGCAATTTTCCTCATGTACTTACCTATGTACTGAACTGATTCACACACACCACGATAGTACATAAATATAAACAATAGTATTTATTTAAAAATATCGAAAACCGACTAGTAACATACGGATTGCAAAGCAACATATGGCGCTGGATTCAGCGGTGGGCATCCGCAGTTAATTGAAAACAACGTTAACTAACGTTCTCTTCGCTGTTTTGTTTGGCACATTTTAGTTACTCCGAGCTGATCCAAAGCACATAATGCTGCCTTTCTGTCACCGTTTTGGTACATGTTGCTCTCCCTCCCTATACTGCACCGCCTATTGTCTTTTTGGTTTCATTTCTACTTTAGATGACTTTCCGTCCAATCTGAGTAAATAAACGCGACAAAGTATGTTCATGTTTACCATCTTATTATAATAATGCCGCAATAGCGGCTTTGTCTTAAAATAACAACATCGTTGGAATAATAATTCCGTTATAATGGATGGATATGAATCATAGTTATTCTAGTCATACGTTGGATATGCTATCTGGATGCTATGATAATGATATGATAGCTGGATTTGCAGTGATCCAGCAAAAATCCCGCTGGATTGAAAAAAACCGCTGAATTGTAATCCCTACTACGGAGGACAGTGGACGCCGCCTCAGATGGCGGATGATGGACACACGACAGCCGTTAAATTGTTTACGTCACTCGATACTTCGATCGAGTATATCTAACAAATATATTTTTCTCATAGTAATATCGATATCGACGTTTGCTAGTGTGGCGCGTCGCTATGGCCGTGATTCAGTGGTGACCTTCGGACGAAAGCGAAACCGGTGTAGGTCATCGTGCTCACGACTGCCGACCCGCGTTCGCTTTCGACCAATACGCTTTAGTCTGAAGATTCAAATTGCTCTTTTTCGTCCAATATGCTGTTCCTAGAGACATACTTGTGTCGAGAGGTTGCAACTTCGTCCAATTAACACATTGACGACACGCTGAAAGCACTGCACATTCATGAATGTGTAAATAAGATTATTATTTATTTTATGCGTTTGTACGAATGACAATATAATAAAAGATGCGATTTGCGTGCGATGCGAGATTCGATACAAGAATGCCACCCGCATGTTGGCAGTCTTAATAAAATTAAATTTGCTGAAGTCACCACACCAAAGACCGCAGCCAAATGATATACCCGTGAAGATTGTTTTGTTTCTGTGCATGAGTGAGACCATTTGTCGTGAAATACGGGTATAGCGGTGGGGTCAGCAACAGACACGCAATACTCCTTGCTTGTATATATAGCAAACATCAATGGGCAATAGTAACCGCTTCGCTTCACATCAGGCGGGTCAAATGCTTGTTTTGCGCCCAGGGTGTCTTTATATTAGTCATGTCATAAACATGACGAGTAAATAACTTATCTTTTTTTTTATACTACGTCAGGTGGCAGACAAGCATACGTCCCGCCTGATTTGAAGCGGTTACCGTAGCCATATTAACGCTCACAATACAAAGACCATCCCATTTACTCCCCCGCACTGGATATACCACAGTCCTTACTTAGCGTAATAAATTCTTTTGATCCTTCATCTATCCAGTGGTGTGATTGAATTTTGGATGGAGATGATAGATTTGTAGCTGCAACACCAAACTGTATCCTTCGGTTTTTTTTATTATTAATTATTTTGAATTGCCTCCCTATGGAATCAATTTTAAAGACGTATTGACGTCAAAAGCTTGTAATAATGTTAATAGTAATACTGCATCACATCAAGAGGGCTGTATGCTTGTTTGTCACCAGACGTATTATAAAAAAATAGTACACAGTGATATCAAAAAACTAGAGAAGTAACGGATGAATTACCTACAGCGTAAACAATATTCGTGTGCATTTAAACTCGTTGATATCTTTTGTACGGCGCGTATTAATATAAACCATTTTAAGACTTTGTAACTCGCTTGCTTTTATATATCATATAGCAGTATTCAATGTACCTAGTAACATACATTTTAATTTATATTTTTTTAAATCACGGGGTAATCGCGGTCACTTGGTAAGCGTACGCGGGGTATAGAGCCAATACGTAGAGACCCTTTAGAGAAAATTAATGCAGTACATTAGCTCTCTACTGTACTAAATAAAAATTATTTACCTATTATATGTATTTAAATCATGATTTAATATTTTGTATTTCAGCAATTAAATGAATTTCTTGTACGTTGTATATCCGCCGTGACCCGTTACAGGATATATTAATGGAACAATATATCCATGAACTACTTGACAGAGCAGTAGTGCAATTCTCGTATTTATTTTACTATCACAGAACGAAAGTTGATCGAATGAAAATCAAATTGTGAATTCACTAAAATTCTGTACTTGATTTAATTAATTCTTTTCAAATATTGTTGTTGGCAAAATACTATTCTTAGGCTCAATTTACAATTGAATGGAAGCGACATTTTGCAACGAAATTGTTCATAGCATAATGAACTTTATGTCAATTGCATAACTTATAAACTTAAATATGAATCAAAAAAGGTCGCGCGTCTTCCGCGGAATCCTCGCGCATTCTCGAGAATTCCCCTAGCTACGGATCGTATTTAAGTTTATATATTATATATATTGACATAAAGTTCATTTTGCTATGTACTATTTAGTTGCAAAAAGTCAGTTCCATTCCTTTCCGCGGCGGTGTAAATTGAGCATTAGTTTGTTTTATTTTCGATCTTATATCGATATAATCCCACTTAAATTTGACTTTGAAGTTACCTACATGTTGTGATTTGAGAATAATTGACATTTGTGAGATCGACACTGGATCGATATGATAATTGCCCCTTAGATCTCAGCAAGCATTAGCACTATTGCAATGTAAACGAAGTAAATAGATAGATAATGTCATATATATGTTATATCTGCGTAAACTAGGCTAATACCACAGTATAAGTAATAGTACTAACTAATACCACAACCCGGCCACTCCATTCAAAAATCGCGTCGTTTACTACTACATAGAGAATGATGTCTGTGCAGAGCGCAAATAAGCGTGTGTGGAGGTGAGGTAACGAGAGAGCGACAGGGAGTGTCCTTACTGTCTGTAGTACTATTACTTATACTGTGCTAATACAGAAGAGAACGGCCGATAGTTATAGCTACAAATTTTATTATTACAGTGTTTTTAATACCACTAAAGTGGAAAACAAGCATACGGCCCGCCTAATAGAAAGCAGTTACCATAGCCTATGAACGCCTGTAACCACCACACGCGCGTTGCCGACTCTGTAAAAACCTCTTTACGCCCTTATTATTATTGTGAGTTTCATATCTTTATGTGGCTTAAAACCCATTTGACTACAGTTGAAAGGTTGTAGAAGGGCATTCTCCTATAGTGCAATTTCTAATTATACGGCGAGCTCGATGGTAGTATGGTTAGCAATGGCCACTTTGACTCCGAAGTCGCGGGTTCGATTCCCGCACAGGACTAATATTTATGTGCATCAACATGTCAGTTTCTCTTGTTCTGGGTGTTTTGTATGTATTTACAAAAAAAATGTATTTAAGTATTATATCAGTTATCTAGTACCCATAATACGAGATTTGCTTAGTTTGGGTCTAGATCATCATCATCATCAGGTCCATTTTAGTCTCCACTACAGGAGCACGACCCTCCCTCATCCGTCCTAGACGGAAGGAGGATTTGGCCTACACTCCCCACGCTGACCAGACGGGTTGGGGAGGATAAAAACCTAGCGGCTCGCCCCGGTTTCGCACGGGTTGTAATAAAGTATTGCCTATGTTACTCGCAGATCATATAGTAACTTGGTACATTCGTTTGCGTCTCGGGATAATGCTCAGTTACCTAAAAGCCACCAATTTTATACCAAATGCCACAAAATGGCAAATTTGAAATCCATATTAAGCCCTATGATATGCGTATTAAATGAAAGTGCTTGATTAACTTTTTCGTTATTTGTTTATTATCAATAAAAAAAATATTTTTCTAGTATTTATTTTTGATAACTTTTTGTGATAGAAGACCTCATTACTCCGTAGCCTAAAAGACTGCACCCACAAAATTTTAAAATTTCTAGATTTTCTCTTATGAGAAAAAACTATTTTGTTATCCCCGTTTCCTTTCGCTCTTCTATTACAAAATCTAAAATATTCAGCTGTCCCCATAATCGGCGGTGCGAAGTATATCACCTTCCTGATGGTACGCAGTTATCGTCGCCTATGATATATATACGAATACACATTAAATCCGTTAGTAATAGTGCAATATCCTAACATTTGAGTTTAATTTTACCTAAACAGAATTAGAATCAGTAGTGTAGAGAATAGGTAGATCGTATCTATATGCTATAGTTCGAATTCACGGATTCAAACATCTCTAATGCCGATGTTTCATGAGCTCGAAAAGCCATAAGCTCGAAAGTGCTAAGTAAAACAATGAATCTTTCACAATCTTATTAATATAATTTCATAACTTATTTTCTTAATATAAGATTAATTATTATTTATAATTAATCTTTTATTTTTATTGTCATTTGTCGTTTTATATGAATTTTTATGATTTATTGACTAAAATTCACATATAACGACAAATAACAACAATTGATTTCGCATTTTTACCTGAATACAAAAAAGAGAGGATGTTTTATATGTATAAATTATGTTCAACGATATTTTCGTCAGTCTTAGTCTTAATTTTGTTTAGAGAGAAAAGCTCCTTTGTCCTACACTTCCGAACCAACGACTATTCGTGCTTGTGGCATATCGAGCTGGCGACTAGGAGTATTCGACATTCGACAGCGTGGATTCGAGCTGGCGGACATCGCTATTATTGCGTTAGAACTAAATAGATATTCTCAGTACCTACTTTGCTCACACAGAATTTACGGTACTAATCTAACTTCGTCTGGTCTAATACTCAAATTGGATAAATCAATAAGATAATACTTACAATACTTACGATAGATTGAACAGCTGACTCCATAGAATGATACGTTTATCATCCAGCACGTGCCGCGCCGCACGAAGATTTGTTGAAGACTCCATTCATGTATTTCTATTTTACGATATGATCAAAATAACTTGACCACTTCATGAAATTCTCGAGCATTTCATGAAGTGAGCAAATCTACGATATGTATACCATATATATAATGATTTCAATAGCCATAAGATTTTAAAAATGACTAGTACTGTAGTCGTAATGTCATTTGACTCTTTTTCTCCATTTATCGTAAAATGGTATATTATGTTACGATTTTACCGTCACGGTAGAAAAGGAAAGCAAATTGTATGGTTTTTACACGTTTGGAATTATACATCGACATTAACACGCCCAGTTTGATGTATATCACGTAAAAAATTAAGAATATCTTCTAATAATGTCATACACTTTGCTTTCTTATTGTACCTTGACGGTAAAATCGTGACATGAGAAAATGCCGACCTTACTGTAAATGATAGCATAGACTTAACAATTTTCAATTTTGCATCTATTTTTCCATATCGTGTCCAGGAGCGGGACACGATATGGACATGAGTGTCTAACAGGCACTCTACAATATTTCTAACCCAATATTTACAGCAATACAAATACAACCCTCAGGTCTCGCTTGAATCTCATGTAAAATGCACTACACAATTTATATGTAAGTAAACAAAGTACGAAAACTATGTTCCAAAACTAAAAATCAGCAGATACACGAATATTTTTAGGAAATGGACAAAGAAACCTTGTTCTAATCGCTAGGCATTCAAATTCGCAATAAGCAATAAGGGATTAGGAAATAAAACAACAATTTTTCACATTAAAAGTATATTAACAGATCTGAAACTACGGCTAAATCTAAGAGTAATCACATTTATACCTCCGATTGGATGAATACTATTTGTATACTTCATGGAGCCCACTCTTCTCCGGAGACAAGGCCACTGTTACTTTTTGTACTTGCACAATTTTTTTCTATCCCTGTCATCTCACAGATTATTAGATATCGACAAAAACATACAATTCGCTTTGCTCATAAGATTAAATTAAATATTCGCTGTAGACATAATTATTACGATGTGTTTACAATATATTCAAAATTAGAAGCATGTATTATAAAAGTATATTTCTATTCTGAATTAAGTTTATAAAAGCAAATTTTATTGTAAAACTTCAGGTGTTAACAATACTATATATTGTAAAACACATCGCAATGCATAGCGTACCAGATCTCGCCGTAGCCGTGTGACAGATCTGTAGCCTTAACTCTAACCTAATTTATAATAAAACTTAATCTAATACCGGGCTGAACGACATCTAGAAGATGAACGGTCTTGATTATCATCAATTCATACTCATAATGCAGATTATAGGACTTTAATAAACTTACTCCACCACGCTTGGAGGACGCGAGTAATCTCAAGCCGCACAAAAGCCTGTCAGAGGACTTAGCATGAGTCACACTGAGAGCGAAAAGAAGTATGCTTCGCTTAGTTCATGCCCCTTAACTATTAACGAGAAAGATAACATCGAATTCGCTACTCGCAAGTTCTCAATGCTGGCGAAATTTAGCTCAGTTCACGGTGTGAACCAAAGTATGAGAAGTTGCGGTAGTGACATGAGTGCAAGTAACTTAGCTTTGTTTCGTTCTTCTTACTACTTCAACTTAGTTCCCAGTGTGATCTGCGCTTTAGTATAGTTTGAGATCAACATCTTATCATGTCCTCTGAAATACACTCGTGATATTTAATCGAGACATATTGAGTCGCGCAATAGAATGAGCGAAGTAGAATGGCGAAGTGGCCAGTTCGTTTGGCAGATGATCAATTCATATATTGTAACTTCATCGGCTGAATGTCGTTAAGCATCCGGGTAAAATTTTGCGCTACGCTTATAGTAAACAAATGGCATGTAAAATAACAAAACGCATGCTATCTCTGCTACATAATATTCTCACGTGTCAACACGATTGGACGAGGGAACAATACGAAAAAAACAACGTCATTATCAAATTTAACTCTTTCCAATTTTACTCAAAAAAATGTAACAGAAATTATGTGGTAACTAATCATAAATCAATTCATAATACACAAATATAATCACAAAAACTTACAATTAATCCTTAATTTCTATTGTTGAAAACTGGAAATTTCTACTTTAAACTTATTTCAAAATAAGTCTATCGATGGATACGATAATAGAATATGATAAATAACAAATGTATCATTATTTTAATATTTACATTAATTATATAGCTAATACATACTAATGAGTGATTTAAACAGTATGAGGAGAGACAATGTATGTCTGCTAGTATATATATATATATATATATATTATGTATATAAGAGGATGGGCAAGGACCGGGTGCGCGGGCGCAGACGCTGTACTTCGCTGTAAATATCAATGATCTCTGGAAGGCAGGATGAGGTACTAAGGTGGCAGCGTGCGCGCCCGCCCCGAAGCTCACTCTTACAACACTATTATAATCCTATTACTCGTTACTTGAGGTAGTTAAGTTTCATATATTGTGACAAGGTTACATTATTGCTATGAAAAATCTCTTCTGTTATACAAAAACTCTTCTCAACAACAACATTTGTATGTGGTATATAAACTCGGTAAAGTATGGAAGTTTGATAACCGGCAGCCGTCGCGCCGTTGCGCTATGGTGCATGTATATGCATGCAATTGCATGTAGTGATGAAACTACGAGTAAGCGCAGGCGTGCCGTCTACTGGTCATCGCTACATAATATAGTGTATACAACACGCTAACATCACTACACACAGCCGACTCGAATATGGCGGTAAAAGAAGAACGTATGTAGTACACATTCTTCTCTCTTTATTGTGTTTCTATACATAAAGAATTGCGTTTGATTTGGTTATCGCATGTTTTGATCTTAAACTATATTGAGTCGGCAGCGTCTAGCGGTTTATTACAATATGACAAAAACGATGTCTCGTATCTAGGAGATAGGCCATATTGTTAAGACTTGTACAAACATTTCAATATATTGCTTTTTCATTCACCTTATTAATCGTACAATTACTATTTAGTGTATATATTTTTCAGCTGATTACTGGCTATGTAGAAATAGTCGCTGATGAGGTAGATCAACATGTGTTATTCTATTTTGTATAAAAATATTTCTGCAATATAATCAACATTTAAATACAAACATTATCAAAATTAATTAATGAATATAATGTTCACATTGCACATTTCAATAAATGAATATGACATCTATAGCGTAAAGAAAGGCGAGATCAAAAATATAAAGAATGGTTAAATTACATCAATTAACTTTTTGAAGTATAACAATATCTAAAGGTGTATCCGCACAGGTGTTATATATAATGTAACATTTGTTATAGAAGCATAAATATTAACCAAATGAAACGTTTTAAATGTTATATAACGTTAAAAACGTCAGTGGAAAGCGCCTCTCTACGTCTCTTATAGCAGTCCCAAATTAATTTGACCGTAAACTAATAACAATCATATTCATAACCTGTTATAAGAAAATCTCTCATAAAAGAAGAGTACATCTGTTACTTTTTATTTTATAATCCATGGCTACTTAAGTGATCACCTTCTAAAGCATTTTTTTTTTAAGATTTTGAATATTCAAATGTGATTAGTATTTGTGAAAACACGAATTTATAGATGCAGTTTCAACGAGCTCAGCTACATCATAGATGCATTTTGCTAATACAATTACAGCCAGTATGCGGTCCGATTTGTCTTAGTAACGATGTTCTGATCTGTAAACCGTTGGACAAATCATCCACCCTGGAAACGGAACTATGATTTTCAAACTAACCCGTAATTATTGAATATATTTTAATTATTAAATTAAACCTTTGTTAAATATATGCAGGAACTACCTTATTTGTTTACATTTTTGATCTCGAATTTCAAGTATCAGTTTTGAATAGACTAAATACACAAATCTGAAAGCGCAACATACCACTGGGAAATGAA
Organism: Hypsopygia costalis; assembly: GCA_937001555.2. NCBI lineage: Eukaryota > Metazoa > Arthropoda > Insecta > Lepidoptera > Pyralidae > Hypsopygia > Hypsopygia costalis. The sequence goes on along the minus strand of OW443326.2, from coordinate 8,615,582 downwards.
AGATTAACGAGTCGTGTTCGAGGGAGAATGCGCGAGGGCGCGTCGGAGGAACGAGCCTCCGCCGCGTCATCGACACCTACTCTTTAACTCCAAACAAATTAATACAAATATTAAATAACTGATATTTTTATAACGAACGTATATTTTGAGACGCCCGCAAAATCGCCATGATATGTCCCATCAAACTGCAAATTCATCAATATTATTCAGTAATATGTACAAAGAACTTTTTCTAAATTGTTTAACACACAAATCAATAATCCTTTCGTTTCTTTTAATACTATACAAAAACATTTACATTATTATTTTAAATTATTGCTAAGAATTTCATTGTCATTACGCTAAAAAATATTTAAAATTAAATGTTTTCTCAACAGACAGTGTTGGAATTAAATTTGGCAACGTTTTAGGAAGACTTTCCTATCACTAACTAAACAGGAATGTATAAACTAAATTCGCTCGAATAACACATTGGTAACTTATATTGGACATAAATTAGTTATTATACTTCACCGTTACATCCGAAGAGTATTGGTATATTAGTAAGCGACACCTGTTGTTCTACTAAGCATAATTATTTCATTAGTATCAATCATAAGTTTCAAAGGCCTTCAACAGAATATGAATCAATTAAAAGTAACCAACCCTAGCCCAGAGTCCTGTGTGTGAAAGGGACTTTAGCTCTTTAGCTAGTCGTCATTTTTTTTTAATTTGACGACGTCAGTTTTTAAATAAACGTTTGTAGACTATATATAGTACAATATTATAGATATGACATTATACTATATATAGTATAATATCATAGACTATATTATAGATTTTCAAACTAAAACTCTTTCACTTTTGCTTTTGATGTTTAATATCAAATCTCTCAAGTAATTGTTTAATTTCTACCTAGTCGTTAAATACATTGACGATATTAATTTATGGAAATAATTAGATCGTTACTTCAACATATATATGTTCGTATGGTCAATATAGAACAAATTTATCAAAACAGCATAACCAACTAGTGATATAAATCCCTTAGGATGTAACGTCGAAGTATAAATTAAAGGTTAAACAAGCTTGACCGTAATTACGAAATGCTGTATCGGACAAAATTTAATATCCTCCCCTACGTATGCTTCGAATTCGTTTTTTAAGACAAATAGCAAAGGAGATGGACAGATTTTTTTTATCAAGTATATCGGAAATGTATGTCGGATGCATACCACTCATAAAGTGTAATGTAAGACTAGTTTTTTTTTTATCATTTTTTACTAAGTGGACTCTAAAAAACTGTTCTTCTAGTATAACAAGAAGTGGCTTTAAATCTCTTCGGATATACCGTCTCGTACAGTCAACTTTCCGTTAGGTAAGTTTGTACCTTTAATATTCTCTCTACGCAGGAAAAATATCAATATTAATAAACAAAGTCAACTAGCATACTTTAAAACAAATGTCAACATACAAATAATATAAGGAAGCACCGGAAAAACTATACAAAAATATTAAAATATAATACAATGTATGACACATACATATTCAAAATGATATCGTCGTACTGTACTTAAACAAACGCGGAATAGTTAAAAATTTACAATTCGGAACAGCCCAACGCCATGAGAAGTTCCGAGTTCATTTATCTAACAACGCACCGCCCTCTCGCGGAATAACTCGATACGCCACTACCTACTACTAAGAACTAGGGCCTGCGCACACTGCGGGACAGTCGACGACATCGCAGTCGCTAAATGAAGCGACAGTAAACTCGTTACCTAAAATGTCCCACTATGTGTCGTCGTTTTCAATCCTTATTCATCCCACTGCTGGGATATGGGTCTCCCCTCAATCGAATGGGTTTAGAGCATATTCCACCAGCTGCTCAACTGCGGGTTGGAGGAGGTCAGTGTTTTCAAGCCACCGACATGGCTTAACGACTGTCATCTAATGACAACAGCCGTGACCGACGACTTAACATGCCCTCCGAAGCACGGAGGAGCTCGAGATAAATAAACCTATCCATGGACTTGCGTGTTCGATTAGACTGACACGCGCAACGACTCCATCGAGCTCCTCGTGCACTATATGTATAATTAAAAAAAAACATCAGTCTAATCTGCATTGTGCGGCCCTAAAGTTGATCAATTAATATTGAAACTTGGCGACAATAATTATATTTAAATTTGGCATCTAATTTTTTGTATATTTTGTACTGGTTATCGAAATGTTTTATATTTATATACCTTTTATATTTATATACCGACGAACAATTTAATATTTTCGCAGTACCTACTTAAATAAAATCCTGACATAGTGACCCTTTATTATTTACAAATTTACTCTATGTCCTATCCATTCTTCACAACAATTAAACCCCTCAAATTAGAACGTAGAACGTAAAATTCTAAAATAAACATATGGGGATATGTCAATGTGATAAATCCAATAATATCTCTAAGATATTTTGATTTTCATAATATGTGTAGTGTGATATGATACGTTAAAGACACCGCAGTCACGCGCCAACATCAATGTAATTACATGTTTAGTGGCCAGAGAGCCAGGCATATAAAGTCACCTTGCATCAACACAAGGTTAAGTTGAATGAACAATAAAAAACGGGCTGCAAGCCATCGATTCACTTATGACCGCTATGCACGATACAGCCGCTTCGATTAACACATTACACGAATTTACATTTTGTATGAGATCCTGTCGACCTAATTAAATGTCATCGCTCAAATATCATTTAATATTAAATAAGCTCCTATAAGTCGTCTTTGCTTATTTAACAGTAAAAAAAATCTAATTAATGTCAGTTACCCGCTGATCTCTACACGACATTTCAAAAAGTGGTATCGGACTTTATACTGCCCGAAAATACACAACAAAAACTTATAATTACATATTACGAAACTACGTAAAAATACTTTTATTGCAAAGTTTTATTTTGTCATTATGAATGATATGTGCATACCACTTTACCTATGAAAGAATTTCAATTGAACATAACTTTAGTTGAAGAATTTGGCGACGTCAACGACGTAGGCGACGTCGTTGAAGATGACGTCCTCAAATTTTTTTTAATGTGCGTGTCGAAATGCTTAACCATGTGGTCCTTCCTGATGAAGGCTTTTCCACAATGTACACACGCAAAAGGCTTACAACCCGAGTGAAGGCACATGTGCCTGCGCAGATCTGTTTTATGGTTGAAAGATTTGGGGCACTCAGTGCACTTAAAAGGCTTGTCGTCCGTGTGTTTTACGTAGTGACTGTCATAAGACGCACCATCTGAAAATCGTTTACCGCAGCGATCGCATTTAAAAGGCTTAGCGCCGGAGTGAAAAGTTTTATTATGTTGCGTCAAATAACATGCCTTATTGAAAACTTTGTCACAATCATAACACTTGTGTACAGCGACAGGAGCGGTCTTTTTGACCTGATTTCTTTCAGTAAGTGGTGTGCTCACTGTCGACGACACTGACGGGGACGTCCTATCGTTCTCTGCCTTTGCGCTCTCAGGACTAGCTGGAGACTTCATTTGAGTACCGTAATTCTCCTTATTATAATCCATTATATCTTCGATTTTTAATATTTGTAATTGGCTAGAGTCTGATCGCATATCATCATCTTCACGCTTTATTGTTTTACCTCCTACCGCGTAACCATATGGGTAAATTTTAATGTGATCGGGATTGTAATTAATAATATTATCTTTAACGGCTTTCGGCGAAAAACTATAATTATCAAAATCCATTGACTGTCCGCTTATTTCAAAATTATTATACTGTAACGGATCGACTATAATATAGCCGGCCGTTGACTCGTCTGCGGCAACTTGACCCCCCACGTTAGGCTGAACATAATTCGAAACATAAACGCTGAAGCTCTGCGTTTGGAGCTGTGCGAAACTGGGCAAGCATCCGCCGGCAGGCTGATTCGACGTTTCCTGTTCCATAACTTCGGCTACTTCGGATGTCGATTCACCAAAAGTAGCCGGATTGGCCGTAGGCTGATTGTTGATAGCCAAATCCATAACGTGGGGGGCCATCCCGTTTGGGTAGTTCGGTGCTAAACTCGGCTGAAAATTCTGACCCAAATATAATGGGGTGTGCGTGGGGTCCGGAACCGAAGGTCCCAAAGGATCCGTAGACCTCGGGCTGTACGGGTTGACACCCAAATGACTGAACGGGGGTAGTGTGTGAGCCGTAAGTGCCGGCGTACTCTGTGTTACAGCTGGAGTTGAAATATTCCTGATTGATGTTGACAGCAGGCCCCTCATATGGTGATTTTGAGTAGCAGAGGGACCTGCTTCCCCGTTTGGGGGATTCCCGGTGGAAGATATAGCTGCACCTTTAGTCCCCTGATGATTACTATCATTTGGATTACCTATACCAGGTGGTTGCTGATTACCTATATTGAGCGGATGAGATCCTACTTGATGTTGTAAGTGGTGATTAACTAAAGGATTATTAGTGAAATTATTATCTAAATTACCCTGTTGAAGATGCGTATAAGGTGATTTGGACTGCATAGTCGCTACACGGTGAGACCGATCGAACGACTGCGATGCGTAGGGCGACTGGAGGCTGGTTTCATCAACGCTGCGGCTGTCGTCAGAAGGGACGGAGCTCTGCGTGTTGGAATCGGCGCTCTGTTGCTGTGCATTTCTTTGTATCGCGTCGCGGCTGGGATGATGATGGCTGGATATGGGCATGGTAGCCGGATCTGGCTGTCCCGACGATCTCACTGCATTTTTGTGCAGGGTAGTGTTGTAATGTCTTTTGAGATGACCGGAACTGGTGAACCACTTATTACATGCAGTGCAATTATATGTTTTTGGCCGTCTTGCTTCATTTGATTTCCAGTTAGCCCCCTTTCCTCCTATAGGCAGTGTTGACGAGGTGGGATTCGCCGACTGTACTGTACTAGATATTTGTGGCGCTGTTGGAGAATCGTAAGGGCGATAGGGTGGTTTCATGTCAGGTGTAGTTGATGATAATCCAGAATAATTAGTTAAGGGAGGCATCTGAACATCTGCATAAATTTTTTGATCAACATGCATAAAAGGTTTTTGATCATGGTGTGCGGAGAGAAATTTTTCCTGGGCGTAAGGAAACTTGTGTTCTGTGTGAAACATTTTTGCTTCTGTTTGGTATGTTGATTTTTGCTCTCCAAACATTTTTTGATCTTTAAATAATGATACGTCTCCATTCAACTGAGGATTATTGTATATTTTTTGAGTTTCCCATGGCAATATAGCTACAGTACGAGTATTTACTTCCCTGCCTTGCGTCGGCGACTCTTCGTAAGGAGCAGTCGCCTGTTCGCCGTCATTTCCTTGGTAGACAACCTTCTGGGAATCTAGGTCCAGAATATCGGATGACTCCTCGTGCTCTTCTTTCACTTTGCTTTCATTGTGATAATTAGAACCAGTGTATTGTTTCCCGGAAAATTGTTGAAAGGGCGTGGAATTGGAGACTGCATGAGCAGAGTTGCAGTGCTCATTCAATTGAACAGCCGAATCACAGACAAAGCCGCATTTATCACACTGGTTGGGCGAGGGTGACGGCGTCGGCTGGTTGAGTGGTTGACCATACAACGGACTGGATGAAGTTGTAACTGTTGGTACTCTATCTTGCACGGAATAGGGATGATACCGGTTACTTTTATGATACTCCTGCCCATATTGGGTTTGCTCCCAAGTTATTTGTTCTTGAGAGTGTTGATTTTGAGGAAATCCGGTATGCGTGTAATTATTACTGAATTGAGCACCAGGAGAATAATTTGTTTGATCTGGGTTCTGGTATGGTGAAGGTGCACTGTGGTAGCTCTGCGGTGTCGCGGGATGTGGAAATTGATTCGAAGTTTCCGGCGTCGCCCGCTGTTGAAATTCCGGGCTTGGCTTGGTGATCATGCTGTCGCTGGAATCAGCCGGCGCGGAGACCGTGGTTTCGCTCTTTATTTTCGTTCCGTTATTATTATCAGAATCATTCTGTGTCAGGGCTCCCCACTTTGCATACAGATTTTCTTTATGGTACTGTAAATGTACCTCTAAAGAATCGAAAGAGTCCAAATAAAGACCGCAAATTTTGCAGTGAAAATCTCTCGTCGGTAATGTCGACGATACAGCGTTGCTGTTAGCCATTTAAGTCATCAATCCAACGGAGAACACCGTCTCCTCCAACGAAAAAATAATAGTAAAAAAAACACAGTTCCCGGGTCCACGTACATGTAGTCCGCGCTCGAGTCAGGCGCTACAGGTTAAAGTCATGGTCGCGGACGCGCGTCTCCGCGAGTTAAGTTATACTATGGCGATGTTTTCGAAGAAAGTTTTCCGCGGCATTTCCACGGGCGGGCGGTCGGCGCGCCACGTGCGCGCGGTAAACACTCCGTCGCGACACCTGCACTCGCGGTTACTTCGCGCTACCGGCCGACACTGCCGCTTCACAATCAAATGTCACACAACACACTATTATAAAGTTTTATTTTTCTCAGTCCCAGATAACTTATTGTCACTCAATAAAGTCTAAATATAAGTCTTTAACGAACTAAAATCACAGAAACGGTTGCGGTTTAAAACTTGGCACTTGTTTGTAAGCCCGAAGACGCGATGTGTTTAGTTTGTACTTAGTTGAGATGGAGCGGCGCGGATGCGACACGGATCAGCCCGGTACGGTCACCGTGAACGTTTACAAGCAACTGACAGCCTTCCCGAAGTCGCCTTCGGGGGCATGACTTCAATAACAATTCGCAACGTCGTCCCCCACCGGCGGCGTGCGTGCGAGCGAGAGCGACGCGCGGTGATGAAGTTATCGCTCCTTCATCCTTTTGTGCGTTCAATGTGCGAGTGGGACGCAAGACACGAGGTTAAACGGGGCGCGGGGGCCGGGGTTGGTCCTACTCTTTCTCAAAATTGAAATGCCCGGTCGAAATGTCCGGTGATGCTGCGTCCGAGTAGGATGGCGATAGCACCCACCCTTACCATGCGGGCGGACAGAGCCCTGCGACGAAATTCTCTAAATTTTAAACCATCATCTTGGTTAATTCCGTATGATTTTATAAATTATTTAAAGGAACTAAATATAATTTCAAGTTTTTATGTTGTTACAGGAAGTGACTTCCGAAAACAACTTTATTGCAATGTTATTTTCGTTATGTTTTTTAGCCTAAATTAATACTGAGTCTTCGTCAACCTTTATTCATCCCACGGCTGGGATACGGGCCTCCACTCAAAAGAAGGGGTTTAGAGCATACTCGACCACGTTTCTCAACTGTAAGTTGACGGAGGCCAGTGTTTTCAAACCGACTGAAAGCCACTGACTTGGATTAACGACTGTCATCTTATGACAACAGCCGGTGCTGACGACTTAACGTGCGCTTGGAAGCACAGAGGAACTCGAGATTAATAAATCCATCCATGGACAGACTACGGTCGGCATTGCTTAACTTATGTGTTCGATTAAACTGACACGCGTAACGACGCCATCGGGTAGAAATCTACAATACACATAAATATAAAAATATCTGGTTATTTGTCTGTGTATATAATATATTTAAATAGCTGTACCATGGCTGTACCAGTTACAGATTCATTCGAGATAAATAATAAATTACAAGAATTAGTTAATAGATACGTATGTATGATATTGTAATATAAATTAATATAATGTCTACTTTTTATATTCAGAATTTTATTCCTTGCCAAATAAAGTTGTTTTTGTTTGTGTTATTCATTTTTATTACATAATTATGTTTACAACACGTACAATCTTTTTATAGTAGGTATGCTAATACCAAGATCGTTTAAATTAGTTTTTATCTATCCTACCAGATATTCATTTAAAACAGCTATTAGTGTAAACCGCTTACTGATTCATTCTTATGTGTTTGTAATTAAATTAAATGATGAATATTGAGTATGCATTGAGATAATTTGATGAAAATATCAATTGAAGTTCTTGATTACATTTGCTTTGTTGCACTTTCTGTGTGTACACGGAAAATATGATTACTCTGTCTATAGTAATTGTCAAAACCTGTTTTTACATATTATCTAATTTTATCGATAAATACCCAGTTATTATTGCCAAACTTAAATAATGTATAGATTTCGCTATTTCATGACGGAACCCTGAAAAGTATTTTAGCAAGAGAACGGATTACAGTTCCGACACCTATCCTGGGTATACGTAACCATTCTTATTCTGATTGATAATTAAGGTGTTTTGTTCATAGCAACTTTGTGAAAAGAAAATTTTAAGTCGACCAAGCAAGCAACGTACGTTGTCTACTTCCGTTAACTATCGAATTTGTGCATAGGGGAGTAAATCAATATTCCTAAAACCCTCGACATACAAAAAATCGTCATTTAGATTTTATGAGAGGGTGAAGATCGCCAGGAAGGAATGAGTTAGGAACAAAGATTTTCCTGGTTGCGAGCATTTAGGTATATAGCGTTAAAATACCTATTAACAAAGAAAAGAGTCACCTAAGTGCTATTATCAAATCTTCATAATATCTAAATAAACTCCACCTCATAATTATTTTCAAGGTAGGTATCTTTGTTCCCCCACATTTACCAATAATGATGCATTACAGCAATCCGAATGAAATAAGTTTTAATTAAATTCGCAAGTAAAGCTATGAAGCACGCATTGTCGTATAGGAATGGCCGAGCGCTGCGCAGGGCACTGAAAATTTTGCATCGCGGACAGCGCAGGGCGGGTGGTCGGGGGCACAGGCGCGGTTCCTTCATTTTTTTCTAAACACATCGAACGTCTCTGCACCGCTCCTGATCGGACATCGCGCACTGCCGTCTTTACGATCTTTCAAAATAAAGCGAACTTGGTTCGACATATGAGCGCCCGCTAGAAAGCTCGCGCTGAGGCCGGACACAAGCCCCATGCAAACTATGAGGGGAGCCAACATCGATTTTCTCGGACTATACCGATCGCTTCCTATTCCTTGTGCCCACCTCCCTTACGATTTTACACTGGACTCTCCACTATATTTTCGGTTTGCATTTTAACCGTGTATTTTAGGTTTATTGCTCAGCTGTTTACCGTACAACATGCCTGTCGTTAATTTGGTTTTCGTTTCGTTTAATTACAGATTCATATTTGTTAGAATATTTATTATATTGCAAAAATAATATTTATATAAATATATTAACATTGTTTTACTAAGTACCAGTATTTGTTTATTCAATGCATTCACATTTTTATTTTTTTATGTTTTATCTACGTATCAAATAAGCGCTTATAATATCGTTATTCATGTCTATCGTTTTGAAGGAGTTGAAGAGATTTTTGTATTATGATATGACATACAAAATATATGACTGAGTAACAATATTATTAGTTGATGAGCATCCCTATTATCATTGACGAAAGAATCAAAATAGCATGACAATATAGCACGCGGCGGGGCAAATAGAAATGTTAACCGAACCGGTACTATGACCAAGTTTTATTTCTGTTCAGTTCGGGATACGGAGTTGAAGCCTTTATTACATAGTAAATTGAACCGTATCGGGACAACATAAAGTATAAAATGACGCTGTCGTTTACAGGGATGAAAACTGGAGCGATCTGTACGAAGTCGGAACGTACAAATGACGTAAAATTTCGTGTCCTACTGAATATTACTTTTTAGGGAATAATCTTACGAGACGGCCTCGTAACAACGACTAGGTACTGCACATCAATTCTGTCATTTCTTATTGCTATTGATAATAAGATAGTGTATGAATAATTGACGATTAATATTCGATATTTGTTGATGGTACCACAGAATAAAGGCCTCTTTGGTTTAACAACTATTATTTATAGACAATATCCCGCACCAATGCCTGAATCCACAGGCAGATTATGTTAAGTTGCTTAACTTGCGTGACGTCTTCCAGATTCTCAGTTACACATATAAATCGCAAAAATTACAAAAATAACGTATAGGATCGTATCACTAATCCAACCATCGCAGACTGTATTACCGTTTATGAGATATGAGCCGGGAGAGCAATAAACACTTCAGAAGTTGTTCCATAACTTTCGCGCCCGATACTTCGCTAATAGATATAAAATTGCAACCGATCTGTTTTGTTATCTTTGGCAATTTAACTTCTAAATGGGTACAAATATCTGTATTAGTATTATAAGGCAGAAGGGGTTGTTTGTTTGGTTGAACGTAGTAATCTCAAAAACTACTGGTTCGAATTGAAAAAAATATATTATTGTTGGGTAGCCCATTTATCGAGGAAGGCTATAGGCATAATAAATGCTATAGGTAGGCTATAGAACATCACGTTATGGCTTATAGGAGTGGAGCGTTTATTAAAAATGTTGCAATAACAGGGAAAATCCCACAAGCCGGAGCAGGAGATAATTGATAAAAAGTACGTAAATAATTTGTTTTCTAAAAAGGTACATATAACACATAGAAAACACCCAGACCAAGACAAACAAACATGTTCCTGAACACAAATACATATGAAAGGTACCTACTGGCACAGATAAGTAATAGTACTAACATACTACAGGTACGTTAGTACTATTACTTACACTGTGCTACAGGCAAAGATCACGGCATTGGACGACCCCGGTGGTCGAATGGCTAACCATGTCCACTTTGGCTCCGGGGTCGTGGGTTCGATCCCCGCACAAGACAAATATTTGTGTGCATGAACATGTGTGTTTGTCTTGATCTGGGTGTTTTATATGTACTATATGTATGTATTTACAAAAAGAAAATGTATTTCAGTATAATATCAGTTATCTAGTACCAATAGTACAAGCTTTGCTTAGTTTGGGACTAGATGGCAGTTTGTAATTTCTCTAGGAATATTTATTTATTATTTAATGTAATACTTCTGAACTTTTAACACAGTTAAAAGTTCAGAAGTATTACAATTTACATTCGCGTATGTAGTTTTACTTTGCCTTTTTGGCGCCAGTGTTTACTTTTTTAAAAGTTAGGAATTGAAAATTAATTTGTCCTAGATAAAGTATTACTTCCAATAAGAAATCGTGAAATAAAAATTGTGACATTTTCTGTTATTTACCTGTACCCTACATATGGAACAAGTTATAAAAAAAAGTTATCAAAGTCTTGACTTCATAACGAGGTCCTTTATGCCATTTAAAAATAAAAGTACTCTGAAAGTATTGTACTTTGCTTTTGTAAGATCAATCCCAGATTTTAGTACTACACTTATACCATAGTACAAATCTGTGGTACTACTGTATTTGGGGTGTAAGTGGTTCATCAATGTCTTTGAACCTAAGCCAACTTCACTTGCATGCGTTTTTCGCCAGAGCTTTATTTTGTCAGTCAGCAGGGTGTACTGCTGACTGACAAATAAAGCTCTGGCGAAAAGAGGGGTTGGAGCGTAATTATAAGCTACCCGACTAGGGAATGTACTGTTTGGCTGCGGTATTCTGTGAGGTGGAGGTACCTCCACCTCACAGAATACCACAGCCAAATAACAATTCCCTTGAGGGTTGTTGTGTTTCTGCGAGTGAGTGAGGTCACCAGAAAGGAAGGAGATGCTGCATTGGAGGAGCGATATTTTATGTTGCGAGCGTTTTAATATGGCCACGGTAACCGTTTCACATAAGGCGGGCCGTATGTTTGTCTTCCACCCGACATAGTATAAAAAAAATACTGTCTGGAATCCATATTACAAATGTCACATTAAGAGATTGGAAGGTATCCAAAAGAAATTTATTAAATGATAAACTTTAAAACACTCCACCGTGAAGAGTCCTACCATCTTTCATTGAGGAGATATGGGACGATATGTTGTCACTCGAAAACCACCGCAAGCATGTACATACTTTTATTTAATAAGCAATCTACCTTCATATCCGAATCAAACAAAATGTCTTTGTGTCTATTGGACACATGTGGGTTGTTTAATTACTATTTTAGTTTATTAACAATAAATAGGCAATTATTTGTGTTACAAATATTTTTATTGTACATTTAGATTCATAAGACACTAGACAGTACATTAGAAAAGTTATTAGAGTCGTTAAATTGGACATTTGTTCATTTGTAAATATCTACAGAGACAACGAATAAATATCTCAATCCCTTTTCAACTCACACTATTTGTATGGGTAACATGTTATTTCTTTTATTTTAATTTTTTCGTCAATTTCCAATGTTTTTGTTGGTTATTCTGCTATTCGGGACGGATACAAATCCAACCAATCAAAAACTATGAAAATCGGTCTAGCCGTTCTCGAGTTATAAGGTTCGAACAAACCCGACTTTGTTTTATATATACATATATAGATAGATTATGGTCATATTGATACATCCACACTTTTGTCAAAAATTCCCTTCATTAGTCGTCGACGGCTCCCAGGCACTCCCAGCTATTTCCTTACACAATCTCAATTTATTTATTCTTCCTCAATTCTCTAAAAATTACACTAGAAATGGTTTCATCCCTCGCACTCTAAATGTATACAACAAGGACTTTTCAAAAATTGATCCCTTCAACAAAACTTTAAATAAATTTAAAACTGAGGCTCACAAATTCCTTTCTAATAACATAGAAATGTCCGCTAGTGGAGCAGAACATTGTGAAATTATATTCAATAAACGTACTATTAATAAAAAAAATATTCAATGAACATTTATAATTATGAATGTTATGTATAATTGTAATCATATTATTGTCATTTATTATACATGTATTCAATGTTTATATTGTGACTGCATTGTAATTGTAGTATTGTCTCGGTACTATTTGCCTATTAATGTCAAGATCTGTACAACTACTCGTATGCTAGTGTCATAGCTGTATGTATCAAAATAAAATAAATAAATAAATATTTGTCTTGTGCGTTGATCGAACACGCGACAGATGCAAAGTTACCATTGCTAGCCATTCGACCGCCCGACTCGTCGGGTATGATGCGCTGTTGCCAATATTTGACATAAAAATCGCTATCAGAAAATAACTCACTTTCCGGTTTCCACATTACCTACGAGTATGTCATATTTTGACGAGCTCGGTGGTCGAATGGTTAGCAATGGCCAATTTGACACCGAGGTCGCGGGTTCGATTCCCGCACAAGACAAATATTTGTGTGCAAGAACATGTCTGTTTGTCTTGGTCTGGGTGTTTTCTATGTATTATTATGTATGTATTTATAAAAAAAAATGTATTTAAGTATAATATCAGTTATCTAGTACGCATAGTAGGAGCTTTGCTTAGTTTGGGACTAGATAGCCGTGTGTAATTTGTCCAGGAATATTTATATTATATTATTTATTTATTTAATATGGAAACCGGATAATGAGTTGATCTAACACGCGACAGATGCAAAGTTACCATTGCTAGACATTCGACCACCCGACTCCCGACTCGTCGGGTATGATGCGCTGTTGCCTTGCCAATATTTGATACAAAAATCGCAAGCAGGAAATGACTCACTATCCGGTTTCCACATTATTATATACTTATATCTCATAATTTATTTTCTGAGACCATTTGCTGCAACCATTATATTACTTCATTCGCAATGGCGTTAGGTAAAGTGTAAATAAGAAAACAGTGATTGTCAGTTTTGACTACTTTACTTTATTTTACTCAAATTCATTCTACCTCGACCACCACGCCAAGAATGTTTGATTGACAACTTAGATGAAATGTATTATCTTAAAAATACCTTATTTTATACCGCTGTGGTGAAGCATATGGCCCGCCTGATGGAAAGCAATTACCGCATCGTATGGACGCATGTGACACCAGTGGTATCACACGCGCGTTGCCGACCCTGTAAATTCCTCTTCACGCCCTTTTTGAAGAATCCCATGCTGTAGTCTCCTGGGAAAACCTCAACAGGCTTCCCACAGTTTAACAGTTCCTACACGGGACAAACTTCTCTGGAACCGAGAATAGTCCGCGATCACATATATCCAATGTGTGAGGAAGAATACCATGTCTATGTAGAGCTGCCACTTCTTAAAGAGAGCAAACCCGGAGATTTTTGAAACATCGCAATTTTTTTGTTATAATAAAATAAAACATATTTTTAGGTAGGTATAATTTATTAAAAACAAATAATTATTACCTACATCAAATAAATCAACTCAAACTCTGCTATTGCTAGGGTAGCCCACCCTGATTTGATTTAGTCTTAATATAGAAAAATTTCGTGTCAATTTGTTTGTCCGCGATGGAATCCCAAACTACTGAACCGATTTTAATTAAATTTTGCACAGTGTGTGCAGTTTGATCCAACTTGAGATATAGGATAGTTTATAACGCATCGGAAAAATTTACGTAAAAATATTTAAAGGCGATACGAAGTTCGCCAGGCCAGCTAGTAAAATAATATTTTTTACTGGTAAGAGTTTGTTGCAGCATCTTTCCTTTGATTTCATATACGGTTGACTTTCGCTCGCCGCCCGGACATATCGATGTAAAACCCGTAGCCCGGATATGCACTATTCAATCCCGTATACTCCGGGTCAAACCCGGAGAGTTGGCAGGTCTATGTCTATGGCGACTGGTGCGACTATAGAAGGAAGCGGTGGACATCATGTCAAACAACTCCTTTTCATCAGAGATTTACATTTTGTCTTTTTGTTAAGATCGTTTTGAACCCTGTATCACAGTCTGGTGACGTCGACAAAATTAGATGATTCACAAATTTGAAAAGGGGAAATTTTCGGTACTGAGAAATAACGATCACATATTTTTTTTCTAAAAATTTCGTGTACTGCGACAACATAATATCAATGAATTTTGTTGAAGATAACGACGAGCTCGGTGGCGTAGCGGTCAATGACGCGGCTTCGACACCGCGTTGGTGTCGAAGCCGCGTCGTGGGTTCGATTCCCACACAGGACAAACATTTGTGTGCATGAACATGTCTGTTTGTCTTGGTCTGGGTGTTTTCTATGTATCATAAGTATGTATTTACAAAAAAAAAAATGTATTTTATTTACGTATGTTTATCAGTTAGTGTAGTACCCATAACACAAGCTTCGCTTACTTTGGGGCTAGCTGGCGCTGTGTAATTTGTCTGACAATATTTATTTATTTATAATATTTGACGAGCCGCTGGTCGGGTCAAACCCCACACAAGACACATTTGTATGCATGTCTGTTCGTCTTAGTCTACTTATTTACTATAATTATAATATAATATTGTCAGACAAATTACACAGCGCCATCTAGCCTCAAAGTAAGCGAAGCTTGTGTTAAGGGTACTAGACAACTGATAAACATACGTAAATACATTTTTTTTTTAAATACATACTTATGATACATAGAAAACACTCAGACCAATACAAACAGACATGTTCATGCACACAAATGTTTGTATAGTGTGGGAATCGAACCCACGAGCGTTGGTGTCGAAGCCGCGTCATTGACCGCTCCGCCACCGAGCTCGTCTTTATAAATATGTAATTATATTTATGAGTTGTCTAGTGTAATTTGTCCAGAAATATTTATGTACTTATTATTAGTCCATAATGATTTTGTGAAATCATCCATAGATAGAAACAGGACCTAGTGTTACAGGCGTTCATAGGCTTCGACAACTGCTTTCCATCAGGCGGGCCGTGTGCTTGTTTGCCCTTTAGTGGTTTAAAGAAGTAACTTCCCAAGTGGAGCGCGACATGTTATACTTCTCTGTCGCCAGACCGTCATTAGCTTAATAATACCCTGAGAGAACAAAAGTTCATATTATTTTAAAATTGCATTTACGATATTTGTATTTGTGTAAAAACAGATGTATAGTATAGGGTGTACGAGTACAGTAAACAAAAGAAGAAAGACAAATCCCGCGATAAGACATCCTTTGTCGGTCGCACTTTTTTTTGCTTGCCTTTAGTTTCCTTAGAAAACACAATAGTATTAACAATTGCTAGCAAAAAGAAAAGCAACCGCAAAAGTCTTTCAATGGAAGTTTTGGAGAAAATATTTTTTTGAAACTAGTTTTAAATATTTAGAAACTTTAAAATACATGGCGTTGTTGTAACTTTTTCTACAAGATACCTTCACATTTTTTTTGATATTGCTGTCTTGTGATAAAAATTTTAATTGCCCTTGTTCTTGGAGGTACAAACATAAAAAACAAAAAAAAAATACAATGCCATTCATTACCTACGGAGAGTATATTATTCTGTGCCTACGGTGAAAAAACTTGGACTCTGTCCATAAATACTGCTAGTAACATAAACACGGCTGGACTATAAATTGAAAATCGCGCAGTGAGCGATAGAGAGAGCTCTGCTCCACAATTTTCTACGGGACCGAATCCAGAATGAAGAAATTCGACAGAGAACCCAAGTTGTCGACATAGCTCTCAGAATCAGCATTCTGAAGAGACAGTAGGCCGGCCACATCTGGTACACGCATATGGTGAAAGGCATTAGGAAGGCCCATGTCCAGTAGCGGATAAATACAGGCTGGCGATGATGATGATGAATGCAATACTGCATTTTGTTTGTAGCAATTTCGTCCGGTTTTAAGCAGTATTATATATGTTTTTTTTTTTCGAAGCATGTACTTTTTGTTAACTCTAATTACTAACCCGAACTAATTTTATTAACAGTCTATTTCTTACACATAACACGTTACTACACTATTATAGTTTAACTAGCTTGCGCCCGCGACGCGCGTCTCCCGTGGGAATTTTCCATAATCATCTCTTAGTGGATGCCTAGATGTGTCACAATTAGCTTGAAGTATGCTAAACTACAACCCGATCCCTTCAGTCGTTTGAGCGGTGCGTTGATAGATCCTATTATTTTATTGGGATTATTTCATTGGGAATACCGCGATCTGCTACACAATACCACCACTTAAAATCCGTGGCGCACGGCAGTTGAGCTTCACTTGACTAGCCATCTCTTTAAGCTTTTAATGCTTTATTTGCCATATTGCTGTCTCTCACATTGCTAAGAGGGGAAGTCAAATTCCAAAAGCTTCTTACTCCTATTAATTTCTCCTGATTAAATTCGTTATGAGTTCCAAGGCAGCCGTAGTTTTACCCCCGGGACTACAATGGACTTCACTGTTCATTGCCTTTTTTGGCGGTCGCCGCTGTTAATCCTGGCTACACAGGAGACATAGTGGTGGGAAAGAGTGGTGGACCCCCGTCCCGTTAAAAAAATACCACCACTAGTTAGGACATTTTAATAAGCATGACCATCTGGTTTGTCATTTTATATCACCGTCAGCGTTCACATAATATAACGCCATTGACGTCACTTTAACCACAAGTCGCTATAACTGAGATCGTATTAGGTAAAGTATATGAAATTTAGAGAAACGATGACTAATTCAACTGATTGACTGGTCAACCTGAAATCTGGCATAATTACGTGATACATCTTAGGTGTCTGCTGAGAATCAATTTGTGGACATTCCCACTGGATACGACAGCAAATTACAATAAAATGACGCATATTCTGATTTATACGATTTGTACATGAAATAACTATGAGAGAGGAGGACGAGAGAGAGTTGGGAGGTTCCGTCAGCTGTAATCAAAAGAAGACGAAGACCCGACGTGTGCGGCTCACGGTGAGACTCCTACGCCAATTTTGATGATACGCCTGAGCTACGACTGAGCTTTAATATGACTACGGTAACTGCTTCACATCAGGCGGGCCGTATGCTTGTTTGCCACCCGATGTAGTATAAAAAAATTCTATTATTTATACATATATATTGTACGTACATACGAGTATATCATACAATACTAATTGTCCATTATGCATTCGATCTTGCGTTTTACCCATTTATGCTATTTTGACGTGATAACTCCTTACAAATCGATGGCCGCCGGCTGCACGCACGAAAAACCATGCATCGCTATGCTATGACGTTCCGCCTGAGCCGAGCGTGCAAGCGAGAACGCAGGACAAGCAATAGAGAGCCACGATTGGTAAAATTATCGTCTGTGAACCGACTTTACAGACAACCAATGTATTATGTACACTATGACAGATCTCTTATTTTTACCATTACGTAGTTCGAATTTTGAACTTACGAATTAATAATTACTCCTACTCGGTATCTACTTCTTTCATTACTCTGAGCATTTCTTTGGGAAGTAATGGGTATTTTTAGAGGATGTTAATGATACCTTCATAACCTTGACTCTTCACACGCACGTATGAAGTCAGTTTTTAACATACATTTCTTTATGAAATGAAATGGAATGCTTTACTCCGTTGTTGGGACCATTGTGGGCACTTAGAGTCATCTTAGATCTTTTTATAAGTAATATTCTTATTCGCTGTGTTTTTCGAAGTGAAAATTTCTTTAGCGGCGTTGTGCACTTTTTGGGATGGGTAAAAAAAGTTAAACTCGCGTCAAGACGCGTGATCTTATCGAAAATTCGTAAGACGGAGGGAGAATAGACCGCCGCCAGCGCGGCGTAGGAGAAGTATTAACCCCCTCTCTCTTCTCACTTTCTACCGCGCGGCGAAAATGTATGCCTGCTCCTGCTGTTTATTTTTAATGTAATATAATTTGTCATGTTTGTTTTTTACCACATAAATGAAAGTATTTTTATACTGCGGGTTGGTGGAGGCCAGTGTACTCAGCTACCTTAGCTACCTAAAGGCCGCTGACTTGGCTTAAAGACTGTCATCTAATGACAACAGTTTGTATGGCGCCGTACACACACACGCTCATTCACGCACTGCACAGATGGCATTGTTTTTATAGTAGTGAACTACTACAAAAACTCTGCCACTCCTGTGAGTGGCTGGGGTGTGATTGGGTCACAAATCCAGAAGCTGGTTGGAAGCTGTTCGATTCGAAAGGATGCCGAAGTACCAGGTACATCCTCATCCTTCCGAATAAATTAATAGAAATAGGTCCTATTTGATTTATGATGTGGGTACAAAACCCACAATCATTATGAGTACTAATATTTATGATATTTTTATCTATAGTTGTATTAGACCTGCCTCTATTGTGACAAGAAATATAGCAAGGTAATAATAAGTTATAATAAGTTAACAACTCTGTATGGAGTAGTATCTAAGTTTCGTCATAGACGTCAGCAGTCTACTGGTTATATGTGTAGTGGTATAACTAATGACACCTCATGTTACACCCTATTCGAACGCATCCTGAACCTTAACTTTTTTCGCATTGACATTTATTTTTTGTGTTTTATTTAACTTTTTAAACTATAAACAATAGACTCAACACGTATATAAACAAAATGCCATCGGATAATATATACTACTAACATAACTATACGCAGGCCGTAATACAAACAAACTCCCTTTAGGACTTGTCCAATTCATCACTGTTGATGGTACTATGATGAGTTTACCGAATACATCTTTGGACGAAAGAAAAATCACAATGGAGCTAACAAACAAAATTGACAAATTACCGAGTGACCTATTAACATCAGCTAATTGTGAAATTGTTAATTTTAATACTGAGAATATTAAGGTAAAATAGGTATGAGCTCAAGAAATGTTACAATACTAACTATATAATATATAATAATATTATAATTAATAGAATTTCAAAAACAAATATTATATTATAATATTTGTTTTTGAAAATCTATTGATTTACTGAATAAATTAGCGAGTACCTGTAAAACACAAAAACATTCACTACAAACCAACTCATGAGATAATGATATTGATATGGACTGATAATGAACAGCAAGACAAATAAAATACTCTGAAACACTGACAGTTCGACACGAGACTTACAAGAGACGGTTTACTCACAATTAAAGTCATCACAAATAAATGATAAATCAATCTCAGACTATTAACCAAAACATACAACAAGGTATTAAGAGATAAAAGAACAAGACTAAAGAAATCTTAACGTCAAAAATATTAAAAAGTCATAAAAAAAATAGTGGTAACTAGTAAGAGACCAGCAAGGAAGATATATTCGAGAACACTACAAAAACTCATTAATTGTAATATGTATTTGGAAACCGACTGCACGGACAAGTGAGGTACTGAAATCGTATTAAAAGGAAATCCAATGTTTAACAAAGAATGACTCTGTTATATTTATTAGTGTCTTTAATTATTACGAGTTTCGTTCCACAGTCAATGAATGTCTTTATATGTGTGTTTTTTTACACACAAATGTCATTATTTCTCAAGTAAACTAAAATTAATTATATAAAAATGTTATTATTTTTATATTATTGTGTGAAATAACTATTCAAGTTAGTAATGACAAAATAAATCTTTTATTAAAACGTTGAATAAATAAATTAATTAAAAGTTTTTATACCGGCAAATAGTTTATGAAACGGTTGCATAATAAAGGTTCTTAAAATACGAGGGTGAGTTTATCATATTATAACTGCTATGTGATTATAAGTACTATACGACGTAGTGTCTAGTGTGACAACTATTCAGCACATAGCAGTTTTTTCATACAATGGTTTGGTTCATTTACCAGTCGCAATTGTCAAAATGTAAAAATGATTAAAAATGCACATAGCAGATTTTGGTTAGACAACGAGGATATGAGCCGAAGGCGAATGTGATAATAGCATCACACTAGTATTTTAAGCCTTAATTATGTGCAGTTTTATACACTACTTTATCTAGTCTCATGCAACAGATGATAATAATATTTTAAATAAATTCATGAAATTAATTTAACAGCTTTATTTCTTACTTAAAAATCCATTTGCAGATTGAGCATGTGTGGTGCGCATGCACGACGCGCCGCGCGGTGCCACGTTCACGGATTATGTAGATTTTTTTGCAAAATTGCAATGGATTTGTATTGCAACCTGCTGAATATAGCTGAAATGAAAAAATAATAATTTTTCGATACAGTTGTCCATAAAGAGCTGTATTGAAAAGTAACGTTTGAAATGTTTTTTGATGGCTTGTGCGTGAAAGACTGACATTAAGATTCAGTGTTTAGTTTTTTATCTCTAAATTTCAGTATGAGAGTAGATAAAATATATTTATTTTGTAGGCGAATACACTTTTTCTATGCTTTAAATACCTATATCCTGTTTTTTGCAGAATTTCCCCAGAAAATGATGCCGTATCTTACACTTGATTCGACATGTCCATAGTAATCTGTCAAGTACTGGCCCCTTACCACCAACTCTTATTGCTATTCAATAACTGAATACCTATGAATAAGCGACTCTAATTAATTTGAAATAGAATCGCTTATTCATTGGTATGAATAAGCAATATATTCAGTTATTGAATCGCAACAAGAGTTGATGGTAAGCGGGCTGTGCTTAGCATATACAGTATGTATTTTTAAAGGCTGGTCAAATTCAAGGAGTACGAGTATGTTGTTAGTATTAATCACGAATCAGTTCACAAACAAACAAGAAATGTTTCGATATCCACACTCTCCAATCCCTGCCGCTCTCTCACATCCACCTGACCTCCCCTCTGAGGCAAATCTGGAACAGTTTGTATGGCGCCGCACACACATACGCTCATTCACGCACTGCACAGATGGCATTGTTTTTATAGTAGTGAACTACTACAAAAACTCTGCCACTCCAGTGAGTGGCTGGGGTGTGATTGCGTCACAAATCCAGAAGCTAGTTGGCAGTTGTACGATTCGAAAGGATGCCTAAGTACCAGGTACCTGGTGTACTTCCTCATCCTTCCGTATAAATAAATAGAAATAAGTCCTATTTGATTTATGATCTGGGCACAAAACCCACAATCATTATGAGTACTAATATCTAAGATATTTTTATCTATAGTAGTTATATTTTTTTTATTTATATTTATACCTGCCTCTATTGTGACAAGAACATAGCAAGGCTTCATATAATTTAAATATAATAAGTTAATAACTCAGTACGGAGTAGTATCAAAGTTTCGTCATATACGATAGTAGTCTATTGGTTCTACGTGTAGTAGTATAACTAATGACGTCTCATGTAACCCGTTTCGATCCCCCCACCTGAACCTTATATTTTTTTCGCATTGATATTTATATTTTGGGTTTTATTTAACTTTTTAAACTATAAACAATAGACTGAACACGTATATAAACAAAATGTCATCGGATAACATAACTATACGCAGGCCGTGATACAAATCAATGTCCCTTCAAGACTTGTCCATTTCATCACTGTTTGATGGGACTATCATAAGTTTACCGAGTTAGTACATCTATGGACGAAAGTAAAACCACAATGGAACTAACAAACGAAAGTGACAAATTAAAAGTGACCTAATAACAGCTAATTTTGAAATTGATAATTTGATTAATGAGAATACTATGGTAAAATAGGTATGTGCTCAAGAAATGTTACAATACAAACAAACAGATTTACTGAAAAAATACAAATAAATCATGTGCTCTAAAATCGACTAAGAATAAATTAGCGAGTACCTGTAAAACACAAAAACCTTCACTACAAAACCAACAAATTTCAGGAGACTATGATATTGATATGGACTGAAAACAACAAGACAAATAAAATACCCTAAAACAGTGACAGTTCAACACTAGA
The DNA here is from genome assembly GCA_937001555.2 of Hypsopygia costalis. Classification (NCBI taxonomy): domain Eukaryota; kingdom Metazoa; phylum Arthropoda; class Insecta; order Lepidoptera; family Pyralidae; genus Hypsopygia; species Hypsopygia costalis. The sequence continues at coordinate 8,593,104 of OW443326.2, read as the reverse complement.
CTTACACACAAATGTCAATATTTTTCAAGTAAACTAAAATATATATTAAAATAATAAAAAAGAACTATTCAATTTAATAATGACAAAATAAATCTAAGTAAATTTATAAAATATATGTATTTTGTAGGCGTATACACAAGTAAATTGTACTACTCGTAAAATTGGAGAGACACCTGCCGAGGTCTGAACGCCGAGCCACACGCATCAGGCGGGCCGTATGCATGTTTCTACCTGACGTGTTATGAAAAAAATCAAGAAAATATCGGAGATAAACAAATCCATCCATTCACCGGCTATACTCGACGTTGCTTAACTAATTGCGTGTCCGTTTGCACCGACACTTACAACGACGACATAGCGCTTCCTACCTACAAAGTAAATATGAATCTCGGAGATAACCAAGAAATCTTTCGCTAGCCATACCGCGTTTATGGTTGATTAATTTTTAGGTTTTTTTATTGATTCATGATTAATACCAACAACATAATCGTCGCCTTTAATTTGACCAGCCCTTAAAAATACAGCCTATATATGTTAAGTATAAAATAGTTGACCGCGCTGCGGTATTGACAGCTTACTATGGATATGTCGAATCAACTTTAAGATACGTCATCATTTTCTGGAGAAATTCTTCACAAAAACAGGATATATTTATAGCACAGAAAAAGTGTATACGTGCTATATGTAAAATCAAACAGACGGACTCTTATAAGCCTTATTTTATAGACTTAAATTGAAAATGCCTTCTAAATATATTTTGAAAACCGTTTTGTTCGTGAAATCTAATATTCATTTATTTAAAAAAAATTAACATAGCAACGTCTTGAAGGTAAATTAAAAGTGCCTCCGACAAAAACCGCAACATTTCACAAAAACATATCTTGTATAAGTCCTAAAATCTGCCGCTGTAAAAGAGCGTCAATTTTAAAACAAAATTAAAACAGTTTCTTTTGGATAAAGCATATTATGATGTACAGGAATTTATGAATGATAAAAACTTATAAATATCTGATATATTCATTTATTCGTTTGTTAATTAGTTACTATGAACATTAAATGTATAACATTTTACGAGTAACTCAACTTTTGGGTGTAGGTGGTTCAATGATGTAACAAAGCACTATTACCGCTATGGCCTGCTGTTAAGCGTACAAATAATATGCATTGACATTTATTCACATGAGAGGGGAGAACTTTTTATTTTATATGAGTGGGGGCAAACGAACATGTGGATCACCTGATGGAAAACAATCACCACCGCCGATGGCGATCAGCAACACCAAGGGGTCGCCGATCTGTTGCCAGCCTCCTTCCTTTTTTTCTTCTTGGCAACCTCACTCACTCGCAGAAACACAACAAGCCTCAAAGGAATAGTTATTTGGTTGCGGTATTCTGTAAGGTGAGATGCTTCCCCAGTGTACGCTGCCCAATGAATACGATGTACCCTGCTTCTCTTTCGCCTTCTTCTTAAAGAAGTTCTAGCGTTCTAGCCTCTTTACTACTACTAGTCTACAGCGTGCTGTAGTGTACATGTGCTGGCGAGGTTGGCTTTGGCTCTAAAGATCATAAGCCACTTACATCCTCTTACTTATAAAATTTATGTTATATATATTTTTTTATAAAATGTATATGTATACATTTTATAAGTAAGGAGTTCTCCTAGGTTAGACTAGTTAAATCTAAAAGCAAGTCGAGATTAGGTTAGGGTTTGTTTGAGATCAACAAAAGCCGAGCGATCGAAGCGAGCGAGGCTCGACTTGCTTTTAGAGAGGGAGGTGAGGTACGTTAGGTTTAACTAGTCAAACTTAGGAACGCATAGATTCGGGTCTTGACTATAACCACATCTTCGCCACTCCATAAAAAAAGGCAACACAAACAAACCGCGTCTGTATACGTGCGAATGCGTGTGTAGATGAAGTAATGTACGTCTTACGTCACAGGTACCTCGCTCGTACCTGTAACGTATGACGTCATACCACAGAATAATATACACGTCATACTTTGGGTAATACCTATTGAAAAAATAAATATCTTTAGAAGTTTATTTTGAATGTTTGTGACTCTAAGACTGAATTAGATTCAGTTACGTTACCTTGCTAAATATTTCACCCAGGTTGTAATTCGTTATTAAAATTACAATCTAATGTCGTGGTTGTCAATTGAAAATCAATATTCAACTTCCAAAAATTACAACAACGTAGAACTGCTGAATCAAATGACGAATCAACGATTTCGACAATACATTATGTAAAATTCATTGGATACATAAATGTAGAAAAAAATAAATTGATTTTGTAATAAAAATAGATTAATGGTAATGATTAAATAATAAAAAATAAGTCAATTTACCATTTAAAAGTTTAGTTGAGAATAGAAACTACTACGACAGGAACTACTACGAACGAACTTTCGTATAACGCAGCGCCGCGTAGCAGCCCTTGCGGTCGGTTCCACATTCGACTCAGAGGGGAGGTGAGGTCGCCTTGTGAGAGCGGCTGGGAGTAGCAATATTGTAAGTAGTATTACTAATTATACTAATATTAATATAATATTACTTGACAAATCATCTACTTGACAAAACAAATCATCAATCATCAGCGCCATCTAGTCCCAAACTAAGCAAAGCTTGTACTATGGGTACTAAACAACTTATGTATGTACATAAATACTTTTTTTTTGTAAATAAATTATATATATATACACACAATAAATACACAGAAAACGCCCAGACCAAGACAAACAGATATGTTCATGCACGTAAATGTTTGTCATGTGCGGGGATCGAACCCGCGACCTCAGTGTCGACGTGGCCATTCGACCCCCGGGTTCGTCAAATATACTGTGCTATAACATCATCAACAGCCTGTATCTACCCACAGGTGGATGGAAGCCTTCCCCAATGCTTTCCACCAAATGCGATCCTTTAAATTGTCCGATGTCCTTAAGAAAGCGGCTGGAAGCAGAAGGACGTGAAAGGCGAAAGATTTCGTATTTGGTGCTATAACATATGGACTAAGAATGTTGCTACAGTGTGCAACGTGCCGTGCAATACGCGCCGGCCGTCTTGTTCGTCCGAGGTGACTTTGAAGCCAATTCTATGAACGCTCCTGTTTTTAGGCCAAGCCTGCAGACGTGTTATTATATCGCCGTTATTAATAGCAACTTTTTATTCTGTCTGCGATATGTGTACCACGACCCTTGAAGATCATCACAAATTCATAATCTGTTATAGAGATTATAGAAAAACGTAGATTTTTTGAGGTCAATACGTCTTGAATACAGAGGCAATTAAAAAAAACGAATAATAACAAAATCGGGGGATACAGTTTGATTGTTGCAGCTGCAAATTTATCATCTCCATCCAAAATTAAATCACACCACTGGATAGATAAAGGATAAAAGAATTTGTTACACTAAGTAAGGACTATGGAACATCGCGTTCGGAGCAGGGGGCAGCGCTGACATTTTGAGATAATTTTAGTGCATATAATGTATTCATTCATTCATTATTGTCGTGCCCATGACATAGCCACACCCCATTTTTTTATATATCTATTATCTATTTATTAAATATCATTCGGGCAGCGCCCTCACCGGTGGAAACGTAGCAACTCCTGTCTTCGTTATTGCCTTCCTGTGAGTGATATGACGTCACCAACCTCACTCACTCCGTTCTCCTTTAGAACTCCATTATAACTGTAAGAAATTATACTTAAATAAACAATAAATAAATATTTCTGGACAATTTACACAGCGCCATCTAGTCCCAAACTAAGCGCAAACCTTGTGTTATGGGTACTACTGATAAATGTACATAAATACATTTTTTTTTGTACATACATACTTATAATACTTACATAGAAAACACCCAGACCAAGAACAGACATGTTCATGCACACAAATGTTTGTCTTGTGCAGGAATCGAACGCGCGACCTCGGAGTCAAAGTGGCCATTGCTAACCATTCGATCACCTAGCGCCTCAAAAAACCGACCGACTAGCTAAAAAAGAGGTAGAGCATAGCGTATTTTTTAAGCCGCCCGAGTGGGGGAGTACACCTCCACGTCACAGAAAACCACAGCCAAATAATAATTCCTTTGAGAGATGTTGTAGTCCTGCGAGTGAGTGAAGTCACCAGAAAGAAAGAAAGGAAGGAGTATAGGTTGGCGGCGACCCCTTGGTGTTGCCATAGAGTAAAGGAATTAATATAGTCCTTGGTGTTGCTGATCTCCATGGGCGGTGGTGATTGCTTTCCATCAGGTGACCCACATGTTCGTTCTATTGAGGAACTACCTCTACCTCACAGAAGACCATAGTCATATAACAATACCCTTGAAGGTTGTTGTATTTCTGCGAGTGAATGAGATTGCAATAGCTCGTTGTCGTCGTTGCGCGTGTCAGTTTAATCGAACACGCAAGTTAAGCAACATCGGCCATAACCTGTCCATGGTTGGGTTTATTTATCTCGAGCTTCTCCGTGCTTCGGAGGGCAACTTAAAACCGTCCGTCCCGGCTGTTTTCATTACATGACAGTCGCTATGCCAAGTCAGTGGCCTTTAGGCGGCTTGAAAACACTGGCCTCCGCTAACCCGTAATTGAGCAGCGTCGTGGAGTATGATCGTCGATTAAATAAACTGTTTCTTCTATTAAATAAACACGATGAATTCGACTATATATCCAAAGCTCGGAGGAGCTCGAGATAAATCCCACCCCATCCTTTAATTTATTACAATCTTCATTACAAAAAAGTTTACATACTCGTATGTGCAGAATTTACATTACTTATTTAAAACCATATTCTATAATAAAAGATAATATTAATATGTAAAGCAAAAACTATGTACTTTTTACGAAAAGTTAAGAGTATGAAATTTTGCACACTTAAACGTAGGTAACACTAAAAGTTTTGCGTAACTTAGAAAAACAACATGTTATAACCAAAATATTATGTTTATTGCTTTCCAAAATACTCTCCATTACATTTTAAACATTATTTCATGCGATCGAACCATTTTTAGGGTTCCGAACCTCAAAAGGAAAAACGGAACCCTTATAAGATCACTTTGTTGTCCGTCTGTCTGTCTGTCTGTCTGTCTGTCTGTCTGTCTGTCTGTCTGTCTGTCTGTCTGTCTGTCTGTCTGTCTGTCAAACATTTCTATGTCGAGAATGCGTGGAGGTATCAAGCTGAAATTTGAACCGTATACACAGGTCTACGGTCCCATGAAGTTAAAAAAAAATCAAACTGCTAAGTTTACGTAGAAAAAAGTTACGGCCGTTTATTCAGCAAAAAACGCATATTTCGACACACTCAAAGGAATCAAAACCTATAGGGTACTTCCCGTTGACCTAGAACTATGAAATTTGGCAAGTAACATCGTTATAGACTACAAGTACAGGAATAAATCTCAAAACTATACATTTGTACATAGATCTTAAAAAATAGGGGGTCTATATTTTTTATAGGGTGTCGAAATTTCAAATTGAAACTACTAGTTCAAATGGGGTATCATATGAAAGGGCTTGATGTACACATTGCAAAATATATTTTATTTATTTTTTTCGACGCATTATTTCTTATTTATAATGAAAAATATCAAATTTAATAATGATACTATGTACCTACGGAACCCTCGGTGGGCGAGTCCGACTCGCACTTGTCCGGTTTTTTTAAAACAGGATCTGAAGGCATGTTTTCTACGTGCTGATTGAACGCTATCACTGCCTCTTCGGAGTTGGTAAAAGTGAAACCTCTCATCAAATCTTTGATTTTGGGAAAAATACAGAAATCACAGGGTGCTAGGTCGGGGCTATGTGCAGAATGGGTGACCAGTTGTACTTTTTCGGAAGCTAAAAATGACTTTGTTTTGTTGGCCGTGTGTGAAGAAGCTTTGTCATGATGTAGGAGAACGCGGCTTTTTGGTCGTCTTTCGCGAACTTTTTCTAACACCCTGGGTAAACTAATGATAGAATATCACTCGGCATTAACACTCTTTTGATCTTCAAGTGGAATTGTGCAGATGGGACCCGTAGCTGAGAAAAAAATCACGATTATTTTTGTACCAACGTTTCTCGCCTGCCTCACTTTTGTTGGCCTGTTCTCATTTCCAAACACCCATTCACAAGATTGCTGTTTTTTTTCGGGTTCAAAACAATAAATCCACGTTTCGTCTCCTGTGACAATGTCATAAACAGCATTAGAATGTCCGTGGTCGTACTTCAGTAGCATCTGTGAGCACCATTCCACGCGAGCCCGCTTCTGCTCCGCTGTCAGTTCATGAGGGACAACAAAGTTTCCGAACTACAACAAAGATTCCGAACTTTTAATTCTTCGTGTAAATTTTTCTGAATTTGGCTCATAACAATCCCCAATAGTCCTTGAATTGTCTCATAGGTAATCCGCGGGTTTGCTTCAATTAGCCGCTTAACAGTAGCCACATTATTTTTGTTGACGGCAGTTGAAGGCCGCCCTTCACGAAATTCGTCATGTAAAGAAACCCGACCTCTCTCAAATTCAGCAAACCATCGCCTTACGGTGCTTAAACAAGGTGCTTCTCTCCCAAAAGCATTTTGAAGATGAGCGGCACAGTCTTGCGGAGAGAGAGAACTTTTAAAATCATAAAAAATCATCGCTCTAAAATCTTTTCGACTTAATTCCATTTTCGTTGCGTAAGTAAAACTTTGACGTGTGATAAAAAAACAATTGACAAATGATTTCCCGCCAATGTTTTTTTTATTTTATTATTATGAAGGTTCCAAGTCGTTTCAAAAAATATAACATTCCAAATTAAAATAGTTCCGATTAGCTAGAAGTGCAAAACTTTTAGTGTGCCCCATGTAGTTTGTATAGAGAAAGAGTGCAGAATGCTAATATTTTTTTTAAATGATGCATAAAAAATTGATTACATTAATAAAAAATAAACATTACATACACTGCCATGTATTTGTTTATTGTTAAAGTCATTATTTAAATTAATTATGGTCGAATTTCGACCACTGGGCCACACTAATTAGTATAAAAAACATTATTGAAAATATTAATACAGGTATACCTAGTATCACCGTATCTTTATTCCTAAAACAGAAACCAATAACATTCATCTAGAACTTGTTAAATATTTTAACAAGTTCGACAGAAACCAATCCGCATTGGAAGCAGTGAAGCGTCCAAATTGCGCGCCGTTGTCAATTTTAACATTAGTGCACCGAAATAATGCATTCTAGCAACAGCGCACCGCACGCACTCCACCCCCGAACAACACATGCATAGCTGCAACAGGTGTAAAAAGAAACTTGCATAGCACACTACTGCAGTAGAAACAACCCTCTGGAAATGTTTCTCGGAAACACGGAGACGAAACTGCGTTTGTGTGCAGTGGTGTTACAGAAAAGATAAGAAAAAATGTGACACACAGACACACAGTGTCGCTCAGCTCCGAAGACAAAGTTTGCGTTGCTTTTATGTTGAATTTCTCTTGCGAGTTGCGATTAAATACGTTAGTTTGAAAGTTGAATAAAGTAGGTGCCCGTAATTTTTATATATACCTAGGTTGCTTTTGTTCTAAATTTGACGTAAATTATAAATTATTTTAGTATATATATATATAAGTTGAATAAAGTAGGTGCCCGTAATTTTTATATATACCTAGGTTGCTTTTGTTCTAAATATGACGTAAATTATAAATTATTTTAGTATGTATATATAATATAACAGAATTTATAATTTACGTTAATTACGTTATTTGCGATTTAAGTAAAATGATATACCGGAAATCAATAGACGAAATTTAAAATTAATGATAACAAATAAAATATAAAGATATAATAACTTTATATTTAATATGAATTATATTAACTTAATCTCCATTTATTTTTATATTTTTATAAAAATATACGATACAGATATTACCCCATTTTGGCAAATTAGTCGTCTTTAACCCTTACTCAAGTCACTGGTGGGATACGGGCCTCCCCTCAATTGAAAGGGTTGTTTTTTCTGTCATGCACCTCTGTCATGGAGAAAGTTTTTGTACAATCTCAAATGTTATATACTACAAATAGATTTATATAAAATTACAATTACGAAATAAAATATAGTCATAAATTAATGTAATAGCATAATAATTAAAACAATTGTCACATTTATATACGAATTATAATAAAAACATGATGTAATATTTTTTTTATATTTGGGGTGTAAGTGGTTCATCAACATCTTTGAACCAAAGTCAACTTCACCTGCTCGCGTTGCACCCTGCTGACTGACAAACGAAGCTCTGGCGAAAAGAGAGGTAGAGAGTGTAATTGTAAGCTACCCGACCGGGGCATTACCTCCGCCTCACAGAATACCGCTGCCAAATAACAATTCCCTTGAGGGTTGTTGTGTTCCTGCGAGTGAGTGAGGTCACCAGAAAGGAAGGAGAAGCTGCGTTGGCAGCGGGGGTGGCGGCGCGTGAGCGATATTTTATGTTGCAAGCGTTAATATGGCTACGGTAACCGCTTCACATCAGGAGGGCCGTATGCTTGTCTGCCACCCGACGTAGTATAAAAAATAGTAATAGCATTAATTAATTAAAACTATTTGTCTTACAATATATTGAGTTGAAGGACAAAACAGTCGCCATGAGCTTTCTTTCGGTTATTGGGTCGAAATCATCATTGTTGGCGGATACCTTTAATCCTGCCGACAGCAGGTTAGACTACAATACAGATCACCTTCAAATAATAGTACAAAACCGCATCGTAAAAGAGCGGGCCAGTCCAAGGGTGTTTTTTACGACAATTGCAATGTTATACACCGCAGAGTCTGCTCTGCGGAGTATACTGCATTCTGCATCTGAGTATACAGCAGCTGAGTAAGCGCAGATCGGCTTACTTGATACATGGCGAGCGCCCACCCCTGTCGTGACAAGGCTCTTATATTTCTTATTATCAATATTTATTGTAAAACCTTAAAACTATGTACATTTAAAACTAAATAAAATCGTCCAAAGGCGCAATAGCGAAAAAAAATAGCAATAAGTATGTATAATTAAATGGACAAAGACCACGCTGCTCAACAGGGGGTTGGCAGAGGCCAGTGTTTTCAAGCAGACTAAAGGCCTTTCATATAATGACAACAGCCGGGCCCGACGGCTTAACGTGCCCTCCAAAGCTCAGAGGAGCTCGAGATAAATAATCCCATCCATGGGCAGGCTATGGTTGACGTTGCTTAACTTGCGCGTTCGATTATACTGACACGCACAACGACGCCATCGCGCTCCTCTTCTCCCAAATTCTCACTCAAATTTGTATAGATCAAAATCACTTATATAATATGCTTCTGCATCATATCTACCCACAGCTCTTGGTAGATGCATACAACCGCTGCTCCACCATATCTGTATTTTTTTTATACTACGTCGGGTGGCAGACAAGCATACGGCCCGCCTGATGTGAAGCGGTTACCGTACTCATATTAAAGCTCACAACATAAAATATAGCTCGCGCTCCGCAAAAATTTGTCGTCTAGCCTATTGTTATTTGGCTGCGGTATTCTGTGCGGTGGACGTACCTCCACCACAACACACGGCCGTGTCCATGACACAGCCACTCCCCATTTTTTTATATATCTTTAAATAAAATATCGCTCGGGCAGCGCCCTCGTCGGTGGAAACATAGCAACTCCCGTCTTCATATTGTTTAAGCTGCCCGACTGGGGAAGTACCTCTACCTCACACCGCACCGAATACCGCAGCCAAATAACAATTCCTTTGAGGGTTGTTGTGTAACTGCGAGTGAGTGAGGTGACCAGAAAGAAAAAAAGGAAGTAGTACAGGCTGGCAACGGATCGGCGACCACTTCGTGTTGCTGATCTCCATGGGCGGTGGTGATTGCTTTCCACCAGGTGACCTTCATGCTCCTTTGCCCCCCTCTCACATAGATAGAAATAGTCTAAAAGAGGAAACCCTTCGACTGAGAGACGACCCGTATTCCCGTAGTAGGATGAATATAGGTTTACGAAGCAATATGACTTGACGAGCTCGGTGGCGTAGCGATCAATGACGCGGCTTCGACACCAACGCTCGTGGGTTCGATTTACACATAGGACAAACATTTTTGTGCATGAACTTGTCTGTTTGTCTTAGTCTGGGTGTTTTCTATGTATCATAAGTATGTATTTACAAAAAAAAATGTATTTACGTATGTTTATCAGTTGTCTAGTACCCATAATACAAGCTTCGCTTACTTTGGGGCTAGATGGCGCTGTGTAATTTGTCTGACAATATTTATTTATTATTTAATATACGAGTAAACCTGTATATGAATTTGTTTGCTTTGAAACTTCTATGAAAGAAGGAAAAATGCCACGTGCATATTTAACTCGTGATTCATCTAGTTTTTGGCAGTCATCGTCATCCCTTACTATGAAATAGGCCCCTCAATCATGAGTTTAGAGCATACTCCACCAAGCTGCTCAATTTTTCTCTCTATAATCTGTAGACTGGCAGAGTGTCAGTGTGTTCAAGCCGCCAAAGGCCACTGACATTAACTTACCACCACTTGGCTTAACGACTGTCGTCTAATGACAACAGCCGGGACAGCTTAACGTGCCCTCCGAAGCACAGAGGAGCTCAAAATAAATAAACCCATCCATGGACAGGCTACGGTCGACGTTGCTTAACTTGCGTGTTCGATTAGACTGACACGCGCAACGACGCCATCGAGCTCCTCCTTTTGTTTTTGGCAATAGTTACTAATATTACTAATAAGTTTACTAATTATTTGGAAGGTACTTGAGATAGAAAAATAATAGAATTTTAGACGAAATTACTAACCATTTACCGACAAATCATTACTGACAATAATGCAATTTAATTGTATCGATATTGTAATACGGGAAGCAAAAACTTTGTACCCCTTTTTACGAAAACGGCGCGGACGCAGGAGTATGAAATTTCGCACACATATAGTTTAGAGGAGGAGTGCAGAATACTAATATTTAAAAAAAAATATGCATTAAAAATACATTAAATCAATAAAAGAAAACCCTTCGACTGATAGACGACCCGTATTCCCGTAGTAGGATGAATATAGGTTTACCAACGAATATAAACCTGTATATGAATTTGTTTGCTTTGAAACTACAAGAAAGAAAAATGCCATGTGCATATTTGGCATTCATACACACACTACCATGTATTCGACACATACACGAAAACACTCTTTTGTTTATATAGTCAACATTTAAATTAATATTATGGTCAAATTTCGACCACTGGACGACCACGAGTTCAATTAATAGTAAGATGTTGAATCAGAGCACACAAAACATAGATTCACAATCACTTGGGGGATATAGGGGTGCGCAGGAATGCAGCGGGAAGTATAAAAAACGATTTACAGTTATAACCGGGGTGGAGCGATGAGAAACCGGTTCTACGCGCTCCTACACTGTTATTTTACCAATTTTTTGACTCAAACAAAAGGTTCTATTACAAAATTGTAGCTACATCTCCCATGCGATCCTAATTCCGTGACGTATAAACAAGATAAGTATAACGTATAAACGTTAGATGCCATTTTGGTCGTGGTGCATTTTTTTCTTTAAAAGTCGTAGATTAAATAATATTTTATGTTTTTTTTATACCACTAACATACGGTGTGACAAATAAGCATACGGTCCGCTTGATGTAAAGCAGTTACCGTAGTCTATGGACGCCCTTATAGGCGTATGGTGTTACCACCAGAGGCATACTAACGCTTTACCAAATTAAACGCTTTACCGACTCAATAACTTCGGCATCAATCCATAATCATCCCACTGTTGGGATACGCATCTCCCCTCAATTGTAGGGGTTTAGAGCATACTCCACCACGCTGCTCAACTGCGAGTTGGCGGAGACTCAATAACTTGACACATAGATTAGATGAGATCTTGTTATAAATTATTACCTATTTTTTATTTTTATTTTAGGGTTCATGTAAGTGGTTCATCAACATCTTTGAACCAAAGCCAAACTCACCTGCACGTGGTCCACCCTACTGACTGACAAACGAGGCTCTGGCTAAAAGAGAGGTAGGGCAGACGCGTAGTTTTTAAGCCCGTCTATGGAAGTACCTCCACATCACAGAATACCGCAGCCAAATAACAATTCCCTTGAGGGTTGTTGTGTTCCTGCGAGTGAGTGAGGTCACCAGAAGGAAAAAAAGGAAGGAGTACAGGCTGGTAAGGGATTGGCGAACCCTTGGTGTTGCTGATCTCCATGGACGGTGGTGATTGTTTTCCATCAGGTGACTTACATGCTCGTTTTCCCCCCCTCTCATATAAAAAATATTGGTCGGACATACTCGTATGCATATCTTTTAAATTATATAGAACAGGATATATGCGTGTCTTCTAAATTAAAAATATTCTCCGTGCTTCGGAGGGTACGTTAATCCATCGGTCCCGGCTGTTGTCATTAGATTTTGACAAGCTCGGTGGCGTAGCGGTCAATGACGCGGCTTCGACACCAACGCTCGTGGGTTCGATTCCCACATAGGACAAACATTTGTGTGCATGAACATGTCTGTTTGTCTTAGTCTGGGTGTTTTCTATGTATCATAAGTATGTATTTACAAAAAAAAATGTATTTACGTATGTTTATCAGTTGTCTAGTACCCATAACCCAAGCTTCGCTTACTTTGGGGCTAGGTGGCGCTGTGTAATTTGTCTGACAATATTTATTATTTATTATTATTAGACGACAGTCGTTAAGCCAAGTCAGTGGCTTTTAGGCATCTTGAAAACACTGGTCTCCGCTAACCTGCAGTTGAGCAGCGTGGTGGAGTATGCTCTAAACCCCTTCGATTTAGGGGAGAACCATATCCCAGCAGTGGGATGGATAAGGGATGACGACAGTATCGTCTAAAATTGTATAAGTACTTATTTATTAATATCATAAAATACAAAAAGATAGCATGATCTGCGAGCTTTAATTTTATATCTTACGTTTGAATTGTTTTATTGGCGAGCAAAGTTTGGTTGGAAAAATCCATTTCAAAAGGACGAAATTATAAAAAAAAGGAACAAATTAAGTGATAACAATAAAAAATACTACAACTTTTTTTACGATACAGAAATGAATGAAACACGGTAGTACGTAATGCATATTCCAGGTCTTAAATACGTAATTGTTCAAGCATGTTGCGCCAACATTTGCATGCCAAATGTTGGCATTTGGCATGCAAATGTTAGCATTTGGCATGCAAAATATTTTTAAATTTATTATCTATATAAATAAAAATGAATGTTTCTAAACGCAAAATACGAGAACAGCTCGACCAATTCTGCTAATTTTTTATATTTTTGTTTTAATATTTTCGTTAAGGTATAAGGAAGGTTGTGATAGAGAGAAAAAACGTTAAAATTGCGAGCAAAATAAATCACCACATTCTACCGTGCAAAAGTCGGGGTGGGCATCTAGTACATATATAATTAATAAATATGTAATAATTAATACGATGTTATGGAATTGATCATGAATAAAAAAAAATCATAATTATTATTATAACATAATTATTATTATTATAACATAATTGAGTCAATGATTAAAAATTTTTGAGAATTCATGTACTACATAATTATGTCGTAGCCACTATTCCTACTGAGCAATTTATACAATGTCCCCTGGAAGGCACTCATAGGTAGGTACACATGTTAAATTATTTGATTGTCATATTCTACCAATTTCTAGCAAAACATTTTATGAAAGGGGCCAACTGAACGATCAGGATATCTCTTGTATTAAATATCAAAATTTAATTATTTCTTGTATACAGGTCATTTTTCTCTCGCTCCACATAAGGCACGCACGCACGGTTTAAGTCAACTGAATTACCCCAAACCATAAGTCCATTACTCAGGTTTGAACAAACCAAGCCATGGTAACATACAGAGCTTTCTCAACATTGCTGCAAAAACTGCATTTGTATGTTCTTTCCGCGTAAATTGTGAATCTAAGACAATACCAGGAAAATTAGCTGCGGTAGGTTCATTATTGGGGATGTTTTTGTAGCATATTTATTGTTTCGCAGCCACTTGGAATGCAAGGCCAAACTGGCTTCTAAGAGTATCTGCGTTATCAATAATGCCAGCCGATATTTTGCACCACTACATGCCTGCCTTCAGCTGTATAACAGACCCAGATGCGACCTCACATGGAATACTGTTCGCATCTGTGGGCCGGTACGCCCCAGTACTTGCTTCATTGCTCCATTTAACTGAATACAACGCAGAGCAGTTCGAATCGGTATACATCCTCGGATCGACTAGAATCTCTCTCTACACGTGCAATATGTAGCGTCACTTTGCGTTCTATAGAAATTGTATCACGGAGAGTGCTCGGATGAGCTGTTTGATTTAATACCTACCTATGATTTCCACTATCGCACAACTCGCCATAAATTATAATTCCATTCATATCATCTTGATAATTGAGAATCTACCACAGTACGTTTCCTATAATTTATACCACGAACTTGGAAATTGTGGAATCGACTTCCCTCAGCGGTATCCGAACAATTACGACATGGGAGCTTTCAAGCACAGAGTTTATATTTCCCTTAAAAGGCTGGCAACAGATCGTTGACCCCGGTGTTGCTGATCGCCATGGGCGGGAGTGATTGCTTTCCTTCAGGTGACCGACATGCTCGTTTGCCCCTTTGTCATATAAAATATTTTTTTTCGCAATATTTAACATAGCTGTCGTATATTTCGATTCCCTCCATACATAATAAATATTTTTATTAATTCATACATATTTAATCCATAACACGTGACATCACACTTAACTTAATCTACTAGCCTTTTGTATGGAGCACGTTAGAGCGTTGCCCGGAAGGCAATGGGAAAGTCCAAAATTTAAATTTTTGAAGATTTTCAAGTTATCATAACTCGAGAAGTTTTTATGGTATCAAACTAATTGGTTAACATATAGTTATATGCATTTAACGAAGAGCTCGATGGCGTCATTGCACGTATCAATCAAATCAAATACGTTAAGCAACGTCGACAGTAGGCGGTCCATGGATAGGTTTATTTATCTAGAGCTCCTCCGTGCTTCGAAGGGTACGTCAAGTCGTCGGTCCCGACTGTTGTGATTAGATAATAGTCGTTAAGCCAAGTCAGTGGTCGGCCTTTGGGTTGCTTGAAAACACTAGCTGCCGTAATCTCGCGGTTGAGTAGCGAAGTGGAGCATGCGGTAAGCTTCAGATGAGGAGAGAGTATTGGAGTGGGTAATTTAATAGTTGATATAGCATGAGGTTGACGTAGTATTGTTGTCTGTATTAGAATTAGAAATATCATTCTTTATAAGTGACCAAGTCGTTTTGCATTTATTTTTACTATTCTTAATTGTACACTATTACTTACTGTGATTTGTACATTGGACTGAATTTTTGACTTAAATATGTATTTTTTAAGATATTAGAGTAACATAATTATTTAATTCTATTTAATAGTGTTTTATTTTTATACGTGGAATATTTTATAACTCGAAACTCGTTAAGTTGAAATCCTCGTTAAGTCGAAAAAAAAAATGCTATACCCTTCCGCTCAATCCGTTAAGTTAAATACGCGGTATCTCGAATTATTTATACTTTGTAACTCGAACAAAATGTTAATTCGAAGTATTGATATTAGATACTTATACTCTACTAGCTGAATATAAATTTAGGGGTTGATGGTAGAAGGGTGAAAATTTGAACTTGTTTGTTTTTTTCAATGCTAAATCATAATAAAATTAAAATTAAAATTTTGTCCAAAAAATAAAAAATAAAATGTTAGGGGTGGACATGGACAACCCTTATCTCTTAGGGGTATGAAAAATAGATAGTAGCCGATTCTCAGACCTACTGAATATGTATATAAAATTTCATAAAAATCGGTCAAGCCGTTTCGGAGGAGTATGGTAACTAACATTGTGACACGATAATTTTATTTAAGTATATTAGAAGAAGATAACTCGAAATTCAAAAAGGAGACTCCGTAAGTCGTAGTTAGTAAAAAAATAACAGCTTCATGACTTGGAATTCCCTAAAATAATACCAATAAAATCCAAAATAAATGCTCGAGATAAATTCGGGCCCGGGGCTTCTAATCTATTGTTTTTGTTTTGTACACGTGCAATGAATGAATACATTCGTTAAACTTTCTAAGGAACACAGCTGTGAACCTTATGGATACAGGACACTATTACTTTTAGCGAAGCTTATCCGTCAGTACTTATTTGGTTGTTAACTAAGCAAAAATAAAGCTGTTAAATCATATATATATCTCGAAGTTTTTCTATCATAATAAGTCGAATCCTCGTTAACTCGAATTTTTTGCATTTCCCTTGATATTCGAAATATAGAGATTCCAGTGTAGTATGTAAAACAAAACGATCTTTTAATTTTACGTCTATTTTTATACATTTCGTTATCCACGTTCGTTTTCTTTTATCAGTGTTAATTTTACTCGAATTTTATGAAAACATAAATTATAAATCATCAATAATTGTTCGTGAAAACTGCGAAAGTATACGATGAACATTTTGAGATAATTTTAGTACATATAACGTATTAACGTACAAGACACGGCCGTGTACATGTCAATGTTCTTTTTTGTTTTTTATTTACAGTATTCTCTTTGTACATACTCGGATTACCAATAGGTACTCAAAAGGATCAATGACTCATATGGATTGTTTCCTTTCCTGCTATAAGAATGTATAAAAAATACTTTAGTACTATTACTTAATTAAATTTTAAGAACAAACATCCAGTTTACGACACAGCGGTAAAGTATAATTGCACTCTTTTGCTACAACCAATGTCGAAAGTTAGGGACGGTTTACTAAACATTTTAAATGCCCACAGGGACTCGTGTTTCACAATTTTGGTCTGAGTATTTTTTCAATATTTACTGCGTCTAATATAGTAAATATTTGTTTTGAATAAATAATACAAAGACTAGATGAGTTCTTACGAGAGTGATGTACGGATAGTACTTTTCTGATTTCCCTATGCCCTAATAATACCACAGTAATATTAGGATAATATTAGGGTAATAATATTAGGATATTAGGATAATATTTAGATAATATTAGGGTCGGCATCGCGCGTGTGATGCCCCTGGTGTTCCCCTGGCGGGTCGCATGCTAGTTTGCCACTCTAGTGGTATAAAAAAAATATAATAATATTTTCTGATTTCCGTAGACCTCCTGCCCTACTAATATATGAATTTATATGATTTTCATAGTTCTCTTGCATTGCGGGAATCGACTCCTGTGGGTCATCAATTTAGACTGTTATGCAGTCATTAAGGCGACAACAGAACTTCTGAGGTGCTGCTACAGTGGGAATTGCAACGCGCAAGCTATATTTTTTGTATTATATTGCAGCATTCGATTGTACGACGTCCCCCTACTAGATTCTTCTACTAAGACTTCGGCCGAAATAATGAAGCATATTATATCAGTGCTTTTTATAAACACGGGCAAAGCATGCATCATGCATCACGTTATTTAACTTCATCACTCTACCGATTATTAACAATAGAAGCGAACATGGTTCTTAAGACAAGGGAATAAAGTTTAAATTCAAAAGAATATGTATACCTGCAACATCTTTTGTTCTAGTGAGAAAGAATTCTTAACACAATTCATTGTGACTTGAAAATATTTTCGGACAGAACACCCTCCCTTCGCAAACTACCCCGTGTAAAACGAAAAAAAAATATACTCCAGTCGAAATGTTCAAACAATTTGCAAGGGAATATTAATGAGCGTGGATAAGGTTCTGAAGCGTTTTACTTTTAAATACGATATGTGTTAAATTTGAACAAATCTCCCGCCGGGTGGCTGGTCATCAATTTGGCGAGTGCGGGGCGCGGGGCGGGGGGAGCTCAGCCTCGTCTAACCCCTTATTTTACATTTCACACTCCGGGAAAATCGTTAGAGAAATCTGCGTAACGTGCATGTCCGAGACATACGCACACACGCACGTTTCTCGTGTGAGCGCGAGTCCGAGCCTCCCGCGCCCACCCTTCTATTATATCGACGAAACTTCAAGAAATCCTCTCGCGTGTGTATACACTCTCGTATGTAAATCAAAATTATACATTCGATATCGCATGCCCTGACTGAACGGACGTGGCTACCGATCTTCGCTGAATTCTATAACATTAAGCACCCTAGACACAAGCTCCGTAGTAAACCTCTACGAGCTACTACGTCGATACGCGATATGTCTATTCGATTATAAAATTTAATAAGAAACCCTACGTTAGCTTCTATAATTTAAAATTTTTGTATTGATGTATTTTAATTAGAAAGAGGCCGTGGAGATGCGGCGGGCGCAGCGAGGGTTGCGAGGGAGGCCAGAACAAGCGGCGAGCCGATCTATTGAAAGATGTCGCCGCAGGGCGGCGAGCCGAGTGGTCACATACATTATTACCGTACAATGTCACTATGCAAATGTATGTGGGAAGGCTTTGTGTGTACGCACTTACGCATACGGGGCGGCGGGAGCGCCTCCACATAATCCGAGGCTCGGCCCCCGCTGGCCTCGCGCCCGCTGGCTCTCGCCAAAGATGGCTCTACGCATGTGAGTGTACACACGCGGCACTTTCTCTTGAAGCTCGCCACTGGCTTTTAAAGAGGGTGGCAGGCGGAGGGAGGCGGGCGGCGGGCGAGCGTTCCGACCGGGTGACCACGAGGAGGAGGCCCAGTGTGTCGGATGGCCGCGCGGACTTACGTGCGCCACATATCGGCTCCGAAGCAACGGCATCACCATCGGCCGCTGAAGCAGCCGTCGCGGATGTCGTCATTCACTCGAGCCGCGCTCAAAGCAAGTCATGTGGACACTTCCCTAGTATCGTAATGACAAAGCAACAGGTTTCGAAGATTCCGAGGTCCTTTTTAGGAATATAGGTCATAACAATATCGCTTATCCGCTCAAGTTCATATTATGAATGTTATGTACCTTTGTAAAAAGTATATTAGTAAGTAGGCACGCCTAATAGTGCTGGATGCGAACGAGCAAGGTGCGCGGTCGGCCGTGGCTTGAGCCTTGCGGCGAACGGAGGCGGGGGCGCCGGCCTCGTTTAATTGAGTGTACTCAGCGCCCTCGCCAAATGATACTCCTCTGTTCCCGAAATACCTGTAATAGATGTTAATTAGAACGCCGCTCGGCACAGTGCAAAGAAAAAATAATAATTTGAACAGGTCGTAATTAGAGATGTTTACATAACTGTAAAACAAATATTTTCTTAATTTTTAATATTTTTTCCTCATTTTCCGGTGGAGGGTCGGGTTTAAGCATATTTATTTTCCGCGGGAGTTTCTCGAGGCTACAGGGAAAATCTGAAATTACATCTGAAAGACGCTCTCTGTAGGGTATGAAACAAGTAGGCGGCAGGACGGGGTAGGTAGGCGAGGCCGGCGACGCAGGCCGGCGCGCGGCATGCTCTGTGTCGCGGACGCGGTTAGGCCGCGTGCATTAGATGCGCCACGAGCGGTGCAAAGTGGCTCGACCTCGTGACGTCATCCGTGTGCATCGAACAGGAGTTCCAATGATAAAACTGAGCGAGGCCGAAGCGGGGGGGCCACGGCTCGTTTGAATCGAACGCACGTCCGGGCCCCGCCACCCCAGGGGTGTGTAGTGGACTTTTCGCTCGACTTGATATATATTTTCCATTCCTCCCGATGTAGGCTACTGCGGCTGTAGGTTCCGGCCCGTGGCGTCGTCGGCGTTGCTCGCATTTACATGCGCCGCTCGGACGCCGCCCCCTTTGATTGGCGAGCCGGTTTCCTGCGCCGGCGGATCATCTCGATCAAACTTAATTAAATTTGTTATCATTTCACGTTCATTCCGGACGACTTGCCCACATTACAATTGCTTACTGAGGTACCTGATAGATATCATATCATGGAAAAGGGGCAGCGTGTCTCACGCTATAAATTTATGAAACTCATAAGTAATCTCAATGAGTAATCAAATTGTTCTGTGGTAGTAAGGTAAGTTTAAAAGTGGGAATGATAGAGCAAAATAAGACCTGAATTTGAGGTTGCAATGTTTTCTTTGGATATCTACCAAATAAAAAGTATGTGTACTTAGGTATATATGTACAACAAAATTTAAACTCGACTTTGGCATGACGGCAGATAAACTACATAATGTACAGATACTAGGTATGTACCTACCATTAGGTACACTAAGGTACCTAGGTATCTTGTCAGTTTTGGCCGTAAATATAATCTATAGCTTTGGCCAAGTAGATAATTTAATTCTGTTGACCAATTTGCTAATCCAAATTACTTTTAAATGTATGCATTTTAGTTTCTAAATCATTTTATTTTGTACGCTACAACGCCACTCAATGCGTTTGGAATATAAATTATATTATAACTTATCAAAATTAATTTAAATTTAAGAAAGGCGCGAGTGTACGTGATTATAAATATAAATCATGTACATAATCAACCCTCCTTTTGGGCTTCCCCGTAGATAAGTATTAAAATATGAATTGCAATAATGACATTTTATACATAGACGGGTCTTAGACGCACGTCACGGCAGTTAAAATTTTATGAAAATGTGCTTACAAAATATCTACGCATGTAAACATTCAGTACCCAAAGAACGGAAAAGAACATGAACACATAGGATTCCATCCAATACTTTGCAGTAATTGTTTTTGACTAGCGTTAACGTCTTACCGCGACGGTAGGTTGCTCGAAACCTTGCTTTCTTCTTCTAACAGTTGAAACAAGTATAACGTGTACGGGGGCCCACAACACATTCCCACAGTGTAGCGAAGATTAACAGCGGCGACCAAATTGACCATGATCCGGGGTAAAACTGCTGAACTCACAACGAATTCAACCAAAGAAATTAGTAGGAATATGAAATTTTTGGAATTTTACTATCACATTGTCAAGAGAGAAGAAAAATTCCAAAAATTTCATCCGTGATTTACCATATAGCTGTCTCCAGCTATATGGTAAATAACGGATCTATAGAAAAAACATCTTAGCATTGCAAGCGATATAACTCGCGTACTTTAGTAACTCTGTAACATACATACTAACTCCGTGGAGTTCCTTGCTATGAATCGAATGTCCATACAAGCGTATTGATTTAATTGCTTGCGCACGCGAAGGTGTATCACAGGGGTGATTGGGTAAAAGAGTGGAAGAGATGGATCATAAAACGTGTAATGTTAATATGACTGAGCACGATGGTTTCGACATAATTTGATTGATATATTTATTTAACTTTATTTATTTGGATATTCTCGTCGCTTGAAATTTCAACGCTTTGTGTTTGTGACAACAGGGTTTGTAATAAATATTATTAAAAATGGAAATTTCACCTCCCTCGCCTAGGTGAGATATACCCGCGACCTCTCGAAGACCGATCGAGTGCTCTTACAACTGAGCTACTAGGAAAGTTTGTGATGATGACGAATTTTTGCATTTTATATTTTTCTGCTGTCAAGTCGCAGTGTGGCGCCATCTACCTATTAAGTATTACACTACTAAACAAGGCATAGCAGTCCATCGTTGCAGACGAAATTTTGATAACACCAAACTAGGCGGGGGAGGTGAATTTTTACATTTTTTTAAATATTTATAATATTCTGGCAAGTTGGCTGAAATCAACTATTTAAATAAAAATTAACTGGGTTTGTGTTCTGAGGGGCAATTCTCGTAATTAAAATATAGTCAAAATTCAGTTTCCATCCAGTCTAGATCTCATAAGTGTCACATTTGGTATTCTCGTAACACGT
Organism: Hypsopygia costalis; assembly: GCA_937001555.2. Lineage (NCBI taxonomy): Eukaryota > Metazoa > Arthropoda > Insecta > Lepidoptera > Pyralidae > Hypsopygia > Hypsopygia costalis. The sequence continues at coordinate 8,571,312 of OW443326.2, read as the reverse complement.
GATATGTAACTTCAAAATTAAATTTAAGCGGGATTATATCGAATTATGAGTGAAAATTAAACAAACTAAGACTGTTACTTTGCCAACAACAAGAATTGACAATAATTAATTAATGAAATTAAATATATAATTTTAGTCAATTCACAATTCAATCTCGATTCGGTCAACTTTCAATTTGCGTTCGTAGAAAAATTACGAGAATTGGCCTTCAGGAATAGGCATCTGAACCATTTCTTTTTTAGATTTGTTATTTAAAGACGTCTTAAGAAGAATATAACTATAGGCGAAAGAATTACTTCGATAGCATAAAAACTTCTCGAAATATAATAATTTGAAGATCACAATTTTGGACTATCCCGAAAACGCTCCATACAAAAGGCTACAGTATTATGACGTCACGATACGCTATTTTATATGCATTAAATAAGAAATTTGTACGACAGCTATGTTAAATATTGCGTTTATGTAGCTAGTGACGTAATAAAACTTATAGTATTTTTATTGTTTCTACAATGGTAATATTTTTTTTATAATTTCATACTTTTAAAATGGACTTTCCCACCAAACTTTGATCGACCATAAAACACGTCTGACATAAGTAATTAAAATTTTGAGATCGCAGACCGTTCTAGATTTATATATTTTACGATATAGAAACGGAACGATGTTTTACGCTATAGAGTTTTTATAATTTTAGAACTTTGTTCAGATGCCTATTGTGGAGACACAGAAGGTTTTTTTTAGCGGTGAATATGGAGATATGTGTCCTTGCTACACGTTTATCCTTGCACCGATATAACACTTCATTAACCAAATGAGTGACATCCTGAGGGGCAATTATCGTAATCGTATCGGAAGTGAATTTTGACTACATTTTTTAGTCAAAATTATTGTATCACAATAGTAAATGTCAAAGTCTAATTAAACTGGGATTATATCGAAATATGACCGAAAATTCTATAAACTAAGAATGTTGTTATGCCAACCATAAGAATTGATAATAATAAATTAATTCATGTTGTAAATCAAGTAGGTATATAATTTTTAGTCAATTCACAATTCAATCTCAATTCGGTCAAGTTTTGTTTTGCGATCGTAAATATAATTACGAGAATTGGTCATTTGAGTTATATAGGGTTTTACCATATGGGTCAGACACATATATACTTCGGAATTGTTATTTATACTCAAGAATCTGTGCTCTAATAGCATTATTTTTCGCGCAAATTCAAAACAGTTTAAAATAAAATTATAGAAGGGGACATAGTAATCAGATTTTCAGGTGAATCAAGCTTAAATGAATCACATATGTACCTTTGTGCAATCAAAGCCAAAAAAAGCGGCACATCGCCTTCCTTTCACGTCTGTCGAGCCGATTCCACCTCTATTTGAAAAGTTTACTTTTAAAAACATTCTATCGTGCAACTATGTCAGTTAAAATGTATGAAACGATAGGTTTTAATATTTTCTAGCGCTGGCAAAAGCAGTTAATTTTATATAAACTGGTTATTTTTGTGAACAAGAAGAGAAACGATAGAGGACGGTTCACACGTTGGCAACAATATTTGGACCCGATAGCCGCCACCCACCGCGCGGGTCGTACGGTCCTTACTACGCAAGACCCTAAAAATATCCTTACAGAATGGGCTAATTGATAATACTTATTCTAAAATTATAAATAACTAACTGCCCGCCCCAGCTTCGCGCGGGTAGAAAGTAGTATTTTAGTTTCCTCACAATTTTTAAATATGTTCTCTCCATAAGAACCTTCTTTATACCTTAATAAAAATATGAAAATAAAAATTAGCTGCTAATTGGTCGAGCCGTTCTCGAGTTTTGCGCTTAGCAATTGTTTTGCCTTCCCGGAACCTCTCCACTAACACTTGAACTTTATGCTATGGTATTAAAGTTCAAATTGACTTTTAAGTATTATTACGAATCGTTTGTATGGGAGTATAGAAAAGTGTTGTTTAAATTTTTCTCTGCCAAAGAACCATCCACGTACTTCTGGGAATATTCTAAAAAAAGAATTAACGAAATCGGGTCAGCTGTGCTCGAGCTTTGCGCTTAGCAACACATTCAGCGATTCATTTTTATATTATAGATATTCATCAGTCTCGTTAAATTAAATTATTTGCAGTTAAATACAAAAAAAATAGAATGTTCCATATCTTAAAATTTTAATAACTTATGTGCGACTTGTTTTATGGTCGATCGATATCGATATCGATAATTTTTGTTAAAAAGTTAATATTTAAATGATGAAATTATTGAAAATGATATTACCATTGGAAAACCAATAAAATTACTATAACTTCTGTCACAGCAGCACTAGCTAGCTATAAATGCAATATTTAACATAGCTGTCGTACAAATTGCTGATAAGGCATACAAAATAAGAACGTGCCATACTTTCTTATTCATCATAATCAATTAGTCTTTTCTATGGAGCGTTTACTGGAATGTCCAAAATTGAGAATTTCAAGTTATTATACATCGTAGTCAACCCTTATTCATCCCACTGATAGGATACAATCTCCTCCCTCTCCCCTCAGTCGAAGGCTTTTAGAGCATACTCCACCACGCTGCTCAACAGCTAGTAGTCGGAGGTCAGTGTTTTCAAGCCGCATAAAGATCACTGTCAGCTAACGACAAAAGCCGGGACCGACGGCTTAACGTTCCCTCCGAAGCATGGAGGAGGACACCATGAAGTGCCTCACTATACTAAGTACTGTTATATAAATATCTGACTATCGCCCGCGGATTCACCCGCGTGGTCATTATATCGATAAAAGATTTTTTTCCCGTGGAAATAAGATTTTTTCCGAGATACAAGGAATCCTATGTTGCTCTACGAACCTAAAACTATACCCGTAAAAAAATAAGTCTAACTATGGATTCCTTTGGACGCGAAAGAAGGACAATGTAACAAACAGATTTCACATTTATAATATAACATTAATATGGATATCTACCGGTTGAAATCGAATTCTTATTTATTGAAGACTAGCGGCCCTCTCGGACTACACTTGACCTACATACATAATACATAGCATACAAACAGTACTTTACACTTCCATATTTTCTTTTTTTTTATATGAGATGGTGGCAAACGAGCATGTGGGTCACCTGATGAAAAGCAATCACCATCGCCCATGGAGATCAGCAACACCAAGGAGTTGCCGATCCGTTGCCAGCCTATTCTCCTTCCTTTCCTTCTTCTTGTTGGTGTCCTCACTCACTCGCAGGAACACTACAACCCTCAAGGGAATTGTTATTTGGCTGCGGTATTCTGTATACTTCCCCAGTCGGGCAGCTTAAAAAATACGCCATGCCCTACCTCTCTTTCCGCCAGAGCCTCGTTTGTCTGTCAGCAGGGTGCGCCACGTGCAGGTGAGGTTGGCTTTGGTTCCTTTGAACCCTCCTTGTGGTACGTTTGGGGTGTAAGTGGTTCATCAGCATCTTTATGTTGATGAACCACTTACACCCCAAACGTCTGCCGATATATACCTATGTTTTCAAAAGTTCAAATCGGCCGCATGGAATGCTATTCATTACTGTGCGCTGGTAACGTCTCATAATCATCATCTTCATCATTGTTGGTGATCTACATATTATTAATGTATATATTATAATAATATAGTAGTAGTAAAATTGAAACAATGTGAAATAATAATATAATAATAATAAACATTCCTGGACATGTTACACACGGCCATCTAGTCCCAAACTAAGCAAAGCTTGTACTAAGGGTACTAGATAACTGATAATATACATAAATACAATATAATTATATTTTTTTTGTAACTACATACACAGAAAATAGCCAGATCAAGACAAATAGACATGTTCATGCACACAAATATTTGTCTTGTGCGGGGATCGAACCTGCAACCTTGGAATTAGAGTGGCCATTGCTAATCATTCGACCACCGAGCTCGTCACTAATCAATAAGTAGGTACTTTGTTTTATATTAAGATCATATGAGCAAGCTAGATAATTCTTAAGAGCTAGCACGTAAACAATGTTGATTGTTAAACCGAGGTGTCAAAGTCGCTTAACAAGTTACCTTTAATCTACCTGAGGGCGAATTCTCGTAATTTTTCTACGATCGCAGATTGAAAGTTGACCGAATCGAGATTGAATTGTGAATTGACTAAAATTATATACTTGATTTTATTGATTAACTAGCTTTCGCCCGCGGCTTCGCTCGCGTGAAATTCGGGGCAAACACGTGTTTACTGATTTGTCTATAGAAGTATTCGTGTAAAGTTTAGGATAAAATAGTCCAACTAATCTCGTTTCCCCATACAATTTTGGATCTCCATTTCACCTTCTTAGGGGTAAAATTTGAAAAATCCTGTCCACTATGTTATATTTTCAAATCATTTCATGTCCACTATATTTTCAAATCGATGCCATTTTCGTAATTGACGTTCCAGAAAACCATAGAATCAACACCCATATTGATATTATGACATTTCAACCCCATCGCACCCCCACAGGGGTGATTTTATGTCACGTCGGCTATGTTGGATTACAAAATAGTTGTTGTTTTCGTAATCAGCGACCCGATAAACTATAAAAACAATACCCATGACGATTTTCAGACTTTTTCACAGAATTTTAGACATTTCAACCCCATCGCCCCACAATAGGAGATGATGGTCAAGTTAGCCACGTTGAATTTTAAAATCGTTGTTGTTTTCGTAATCAGCGACCCGATAAACCACAAAAACAATACCCATGACGTTTTTCAGACTTTTGGGACCCATTTTACACTTTTAGGGGTTGAACTTTGAAAAATCCTGAAACACGTGTTTAATCAATTATCTATAGAAGTACTCGTGTAAAATTTATAATAAAATAGTCGAACTAAACTCGTTTCCCCATACAAACTTTCGACCTCTGTTTCACCCTCTTAGGGGTAAAATTTTAAATGTCCTTTTAACTAATTTTATACCCACTATGTTATATTTTCAAATCGATGCCATTTTCGTAATTGACGTCCCAGAAAACCATAAAATCAACACCCATATTGATATTATGACATTTCAACCCCATCGCACCGCCACAGGGGGGATTTTATGTCACGCCGACTACGTTTGATTAGAAAATAGTTATTATTTTCGTAATCAGTGACCCGATAAACCATAAAAACAATACCTATGACGATTTTCAGACTTTGTCACCCCATTTTAGACATTTCCACCCCATCGCACCCCCACGGGGGGGATTTTATGTTACGTCGGCTACGTTTGATTAGAAAATAGTTGTTATTTTCGTAACCAGCGACCCGATAAACTATAAAAACAATACCCATGACGATTTTCAGACTTTTTCACCCCATTTCACTCCTTTAGGGGTTGAATATTGAAAAATCCTGAAACACGTGTTTACTCATTTATCTATTGAAGTACTCGTGTAAAGTTTCGGATAAAATAGTCCAACTAATCTCGTTTCCCCATACAAACTTTGGACCCCCATTTTACCCCCTTAGGGGATGAATTTATAAATTTTTTTTCTTAGTGTACCCCTAGAACTCATAAGGAACCTAGGTGCCAAATTTGGAATCTCTAGACCCAGCGGTTTGGGCTGTGCGTTGATATATCAGTCAGTCAGTCAGTCAGTCAGGACTTTGAATTTTATATTTATAGATTATAGATTATTGGTTGCCACTAACGCGAGCTATAAATTTCAAGTATTTTCAAGCCTCTAACTCGCTTCCCGTTCCCAGGGGATTTTTTAACTTTGCATTCACTAAGGTATATGCATGTCAAATTTCAAGCATCTAACTTATGCAGTTTAGATTTTTTTTAATACAACATTTTTTTCCCGCTAACTGTCGTTCCCATGGGAATTTTTAAAATACAGCCATAACTAAAATTTATATTTACTAAGGTATGCATGCATGCTAGATAAGGTATGCATGCATGCTAGATTGAAAACATCTATCTTACGTGATTTAGATTTTTACATACAAAAGTTTTTTCCCGCTAACTCCCGTTCCCGTGGGAATTTTGCAATATCCTGTTGCAACTAAGCTTTAAGTTTACTAAGGTACCGGCATGCCAAATTTCAAGCGTCTAACTTAAGCGGTTTACATTTTTCATACAAAAGGATTTTCCCGCTAATTCCCGTTCCCGTGGGAATTTCGGGAATTCCTTTCTTAGTGCACCTCTACGGTACCTAAGCTACGTCCCTTCCAAATTTCAAGTGCCTACGTTTAGCCGTTTAGGCTGTGCGTTGATATGTCAGTCAGTCAGTTTCTCCTTTTATATATTTAGATAGATTATTGGTTGCCACTACCGCGAGCTATAAATTTCAAGTATTTTCAAGCCTCTAACTCGCTTCCCGTTCCCAGGGGATTTTTTAACTTTGCATTCACTAAGGTATATGCATGTCAAATTTCAAACATCTAACTTATGCAGTTTAGATTTTTTCATACAACATTTTTTTCCCGCTAACTGTCGTTCCCATGGGAATTTTTCAAAATACAGCCATAACTAAAATTTATATTTACTAAGGTATGCATGCATGCTAGATAAAGTATGCATGCATGCTAGATTGAAAACATCTATCTTACGTGATTTAGATTTTTACATACAAAAGTTTTTTCCCGCTAACTCCCGTTCCCGTGGGAATTTTGCAATATCCTGTTGCAACTAAGCTTTAAGTTTACTAAGGTACCGGCATGCCAAATTTCAAGCGTCTAACTTAAGCGGTTTAGATTTTTCATACAAAAGGATTTTCCCGCTAATTCCCGTTCCCGTGGGAATTTCGGGAATTCCTTTCTTAGTGCACCTCTACGGTACCTAAGCTACGTCCCTTCCAAATTTCAAGTGCCTACGTTTAGCCGTTTAGGCTGTGCGTTGATATGTCAGTCAGTCAGTTTCTCCTTTTATATATTTAGATTATTCTCAATTCTATTAGTTGTCAAAAAAAACATTCTTAATTTGTTTCATTCTCAGTCATGTTCCGATATAATCCAGTGGGATTTAAGTGTAAATTAAACATTGAAGTTACATAATGTGATACGAGAATACCAAAGTTGACATTTATGAGATCGAGACTGGATCAGAACTGAATTTTGACCACATTTTAATTACGAGAATTGCCCCTCTGGTTTAAAGTGGAGAGGCTGGTAATCTGTCATACAGATCCTCCTAGCCAATAAATACCAGTCTCTCACATAGATGAATACAATAGTGTAAAATATTTATAATTGCGGCTATTTATTTATTTGTAACATTGTAATTGCGTCTATGTAAGAGAAGAATTAAAATACATATTAATATATATTACTGATCCGGCAAACGTTGTTTTGCTATTAAAAATAGGGGTTGGTGATAGAAGGGTAAAAATTTAAGGTTGTATGTATTTTTGCCACATTATAAAAAAATAAAAAATAAAAATTTCGTCCAAATAATTTAAAAAAAAATGTTAGCGGTGCACAACCCTTATTACTTAGGGGTATGAAAAATAGATAGTAACCGATTCTCAGACCTACTGAATATGTATATAAAATTTCATAAAAATCGGTCAAGCCGTTTCGGTGGAGTATGGTAACTAACATTGTGACACGAGAATTTTATATATATTACGACAGTATGCTTTTTAAAGATTTTCTACGACAAACAGTGAAGTTGCAGAATATATTCCCCGAGTGGTATTAATATATCAAAGAAATACTACATGGGATGATGTGGGAGTCTTTAAGAAATAGAGTCAATATTCTGCTAAAATGGTTGAAAACGGTGGTGTTGTAGTGATATAGGAGTTAGAGGTGTTACAATGGTGATTACTTTCCATGAGAACGTATCTATAATTATAGTCTATGTTCATGTGGAATATTTTTTTTTATGCAACTTCGGGTGTGAAACTATCATACGGCTTGCCTGATGTGAAGCGGTTACCGTAGCCTATAATGGCGTTTGCTATACAAGGCGTAACGGTGAGTTAACACCCCGGTCATCTCCTTACGTCTGGTGTCCGTACGCAGTCGTTGTAACAGAAATCCGCAAGGGCATTGTTATTTCGGTGCGGTGTTCTCTAAAGTGGAGGTACTTCCCCACTCGGGTCCACTCTACTAGCTGTACTTTTCCTCCTTCATGTACGGTCAAGTGCAAACCTCCATATACCTACAGCTGCTGCCTGCCGCCGCCAATGGCCTACCGACTTAACAATTCTCACCAACAAACCACTGCCGTAAGCGAGAGAGAAGGCTAAACGGCAGAATACCTATGACTTATTTATTATTTTACGATGCTTTCAAAGTAAAATAATGCTACGTTTCTTCGATAATATTCAATTCCGAACAATGTTCACAAAATGACAATGACATTGGGAATTCCAGAAGAAAGAATTCCATTCCAACTCATTTCATTTTCAATTGTGTTTTTCTTATTAAGTATACATTTTATGGCCTTACGTTCCCAAAGCACTTAGATCACCCTTTTCGAGTATAGCCATCAATGGAATCTTAACAATATTTTATAAAAAATTAGCAAATTTATGTCATTATTTCAGAGTCATTCCGAGTATTTATGTTCTACTGTGCAAGGTAAGCTTCACCTGCAAGTGGTTCACAATGAGTTTCACTAGAAATATGTGGCCCCCAGTACTCAGCAGCCCTTTTATCTCGGGCTAAAGTGGCGGTCTCGGTAACGGCAGCACGGGGGTGTAAAGATCCCTGGTCCGTAGGCAACCACAACCAATTAACCATAGGCGCTTTTGTTATCCGGATCATTCGGGGCGATTAAGATGTCGGAGAGCTGGAAGTAGAATTGAGGTACATCACATGTCAGATTATGGGACTTGCGAAACAGACAGCGGGAGGACACCGTGATCCTTGACTCTGGCAACCTCTACTACTGTGAAGGAGACCCGCTCTCCCAGGGCTGTGTCGAATTCCTTATCCATAATGCCCTTGTCAACAACTTAACAACTTAGTGGAGGTCTCCAGTGTGTCGCCGAGGGCATATCTTGTACTAAAACTGACGGAGAGATACTTTTTGAAAGTAGTACAGATATATGGTCCAACCCACCCGGATGAAGACCTGTAGAAGCTCTTGCAGAAGTTACATCATCTGCAAGATCTTTTACAGAGTATGCAGCTTTTAACAACAGTTTAAAAAGCTAATATTTCAATATCAATTGCATTAAAAATGCGATATTGTGCAATAAATCAGGTCTAAAAGTCTTTTCACAGCCTACAACAAAGGCGCAACTATCAAAACTCAAGCTAGAGGATGGCAGTGTCTTCTCTTCGAAACCGGAAATATTTGCGGAAGTAATAGGCCCCACTAGATAGGACGAGTTTGGTGGTTTTGTTATTCAAAAAAGGTGACAAAACCTTAATAAGGAACTATTAGGCAGATCTCGATCTCGATTTTAGGATGTGGTGCATCCTGCCGGCTGTGGCAACAGAGACGTAGGGTACAGCGTATTTGTAATCTGCCCGACTGGGAAAGTACCACCACTTCACAGAATAGCGCTACTAAAACCATTTTCTTGAGAGTTCTTGATTCCTGCGAGTGGGGAAGGTCACCAGAGTGGGAGTTGTTGCTGCGGCAGGCAGCGGGGGTGGCGGCGCGCAGGTTATATTTCAGTTTTGCGCACGTTAATATGACTACGATATCCGCTTCACATCAGGAGGGCCGTATTGTCTGCTACACGATATAGTATAAAAAAACACAGCTCATCTGCACTATAATTTGCTTCAGTTAAACTTAGGGTGCGTTTCCAGTGAAGCGAAACAGAACGGAACTGATCAGCTGTGTTTTTGTATATTTCAGTACTCGACGTATTCTAACGTTGTTAAATGTATGTAGATACAGCTCAATTTCGCCCAGCTCCAATTCAATGGAAACGCAGCCTTAGGGTGGACACGCCATAGAGGCTGCTACGAATGGAGCTGAGAATTTTTATTATAAACATTTTACCCTTACTCTATTCCGCTTGGATACTCTATATATACCTACTTACATATGTGTCTCGTAGATACTACATCTACGTCAAATTTAAAAAACATCTCTGCTCCGCTTCAACGAATCACCATAAAAGCTCCTCAAGCGCATTGCTGCTAAAAAATATCTTTCTTTTTGTAGTTATGTTACTATGTTGTCATTGAACCCAGAGCCCATACTCTATTAATAAAGATCTCGTGCGGCGAACTTTGAAACAAAGACTAATAACGATCAGAATCGTACCATTAACTCTCGAGAACTTTCCGGTGCACAACGGTCTCATCCGCGCACAAAAATAAACAAAAATGATATTTTTTGTTTCTCGTAGAAACGAACGTAGTACAAGGCTTTACTTTCATGTACCTTTCAAAAGGACGATGAGACCCTATGATATTACTCTAGGTCTAGGTGTAACGTTACAAATAAAAGACGCTAGCTTGTAGAGTTAACTGTTTATATTTAAAACAAATTTTACAACGGAGAGTAATAACAGGAGGAGATGTAATAATTTTGAACAAGTGATGTGTAGATCTGGTAGTCCACATGTAAGTAAGTGTAAAAGTGGTCCAATGGAGGCGGTGAAAGCCTGCCGAGGATCACGGATGCGATTTGTGATGTGATAACGTCTTACAAATCGATGAATGCCAGCTGCACGCATGAAAAAACATGACTCATTGTCGCGTTCCACCTGAGCCGAACGTGCAAGCGAGAGAGCGGAACAAGCAATGGAGATGCACTATCGGCCTAAGCGTTCGGCTTGTGACGCATCTATCTCTCTTCCACTCCGTCGGCCGATGTTTTCTTATGACGTTATCACGTAAGTATCGTCCGTGAACCGACTTTATAGACAAACATTTTTTTTTGTTTAACATGTACGGGAATCGCAATTGGCGTACACTCAGCGGTGTGAAGTGCTGCTGAGTGTGACACCCCTGCCATGGACATTGGCAATTTAAAATGGTCTTGAAACTGTATTTGTTAAAATAACATTTAGTCATACTTCAAAAGCAATAACTACATATGTCAAAATAAACAATTATTGATAATATAGAAATAGTGCGTAAAATATTTTTTCGAAAACAATAATCATTTTCATCTTTTATTTTATTGAAAAAGCTATTGCATAAAATTTTTAATATTTCACATATGATTAAAACGATGTGTCCACGTTTTGGACGCCGGCGAATTTGAGGTGATGGCTGGCTTGGTCAACTTAATACTTAATATCTGTTAACAGCTGTCCTCGTCAGACATTTAACTCAACGGCCCCACGGTACCGTGGTGGCTAGAGCGACCGCGTTCGAGGCGCCTATCAAAAACATAGGCGCCGAATTAAAATTAGTACTAGGTGAGGCCAATTTGTTAGATGGACACAGTAGTCAATAAAATACATTTTATTATTACCAGCCGTCACCTCAGATACGTTCGGGTAGTCAAAAGGTAGGAAGCTTGCCATGAACTGCTTTATGCCACACCCGATCGAAGGCCTTTACTATATCCAAACTAGCAAATAAATAGCTAATGCCTCACTTTTGACCTCCACTGACTTGGTCCAACGATGAGTGATATATACGTAGAAGTCGAGCGGCCACTGCGAAAGCCATATTGACGATCATTTATTAGGTTTGTGAAATTAAGTTATATTTCTTTAGATACGGCATACATACTAATTGCATCAGAAAACGGTTCCTGCCGTTGCATGGATAGTTAAAATAATTAGTTACCTGGGTTGGGACATAGACTATCATCATCCTTATTATATCAGCGATTTACATCAATATCACCAAGAGCTTAATGGCCCAAATTTTGCTAATATACAAACGCTCAAGTCTGTTTCATAATATACAAAAACTAACCGCAGGGCAATAATGACATATTTATGTTATTTTTTCAGTAATCAGTAAGTAAATTGTTACACGCTCAAAAAGTATCGAAATCTACGAAGTGTATATATCTATTTATTTATTTATTGTTATCATATGTGTTATTATTACAGATATACCTGTATACCGTAAATTTTCACACAAAGATAAGGATATCCCTCTTTACTAATTTGCCATTTAGTTAACTTTTAGTTTTAAGTAGATTTTTAATGGTTCATTCAATGGCTATTAGAATATCTTAAGAACTGTCTTTTGCGGACATATTAATGGAAAATGTATTAAGTATATTGGGGGTAGGGGAGAATTTATTAAGTGGCCCACTAATAGGGTTGCCAACTCTCACAATGAATATTTCGAGATATAATGAGGGAAAAATCAGGACGGATATAATAAAAACGGGACCACTCAAAAACCAACAAATGACAGAATTTCCACTACAAATTTAAAGTTTCCCATATTCATATTATAGGTAATTTAAACTTGAAATCAAGTACATAATTTTTTTAAATACCAAAGACGTTTGGTAAATACATTATCAATATTTTTTTCATTATTAGGTATCTTAATGGTCTAATTTAGAATTTCTGATATACTTAAACAGTTACGTACTGACATTTTCCTCTAAAAACTACTTTTACAATAACAAAATCAGTTTCAAAAATAATGTACATTGAGCGTTTGGCAATAGATTTCAAATATCACGCTTATCGAAAGACAAATTGTCGATAAACGCGAGACTGACAATTTATTTTTTCAATATGTAGTAGTGTCAAACCTATATATACATACATATATTATATAGCAATGTTATCGATTCCACACACGCAGTAAAAGAAAATTAATTTGTCCCTATTCTCAATACCAATAAGCTCACTGTGCGGTATCCGACAGCCGGGAAAAAGGTTACACGTTATATTTATTTTTTCAGTAAGTACGACGCGTCGACGTCCGACTTACGAGGCGAATTCTTATGCGTTTTCTTTGATAAAAATTACCGAAGTTTCAAAGGAGCATTTAGTGTGTTTTATGTCTTTGTCTTTAATATTCAGCAATATAAGTTTATGAATATACAAACGAAAGGACACTTACTCACAGATTAAACACGAAATCTCAAAAACTACTTGACCCATGCAGCTGAAATTTAGCAGGTAGGTAGTTGCAAGCCTAACCCGAGCCTGGAGCGCGAGCTGCGATTGCCAGTTAGTTCACTGAGCGAAACAAAGTTGTAGTTGACGGAGCGCTAAAAAGTCCCCGTTTGTCGTAGCTCCCAGATAGAAAGGTGTTCCGCTTAGTGTTAGTCCTATCATTGGCATCTTGGGTGTCGACATATCGAGTGATGTTCATTTTCGTAGCCACTTGGAATGCAAGGCCAAACTAGGCTCTAGGAAGATTGGTGCGATCAATAAAGCCAGGCGGTATTTTACACCCCGACATCGCCTTCAACTATATAAAGCCTAGGTTCGACCTCACAAGGCAATACTGTTCCTATTAACGGAATATTGACTCTCTTTTCAATCAGAGTGATGTTCGAGATGCTTACCGTGAACTGCCGAACCCCATGCTATAGTCTCTTGGGAAAACCTCGATTAGCAGTTCATTCCACAGCTTGATAATCCGCGGGAGAAAACTTCTCTGGAACCACACAGTACGCGGCCACTTAGGCTCCAATGTGTGCGACTGTAGAAGAAGACCGTGGGCATCATGTCAAACTACTCCTCTGAACACACTCCATTGAAGAATTGGTAGAACAAATAAAGGCACGCTTCTCTTCTCAGACTCAGGTTCTAAACCGTCTGTCAGTTTGGAATCGTCAACAATTCTCAAAGCACGCCTTTAAATTGAGTAACAAGGTGCAAGCTGGTACGAGAATGAATACCCTCATAGCACAAATATTAACAGCACACACATATATTTTAATAGGGTAATAAGTCTTTTATTAACTAAACAATATTATATCGAAATCGATAATCGATGAATATTATTTAATTTGTAACAAAAATCTATGAGTTTAAATTATTCGTGTGTATACTGTGTATTGATTATTTTATGAAATGATATTATATGATTTGTTATTCTATGATATGACAACCTAATAATAATATTTAATTTGTAAAAAAAAGTATACTATGTATTGACTATATACGGGGATTTTAAAGCGCATTTATTTATTTCACATGTCTCTAGCTTCGAAAACCTAGGGCTTTAATATAAATTTACAATAGTTTTAAAATCTCCTTAATTCGGCCCTGTCTAAAAATATCCGCTAACATCTCCTACCTATAGTTTTTATTATTTTAGTTAGGACATTGTTCGACATTTTGGCGCCATTTTGGTGACAGCACAACTACGCGTGGTTCTAAACAAATTTTCACAATTTAATGTACAATGATATTGGTTCGTATTAGAGATAATGTATTATGGTGCAAGTAATCATTTGAGTGCATAAAATTAGTAGAACCTTTGATTAAATGAGTTTGAATCCGGGCTTTCCTATATTGGAGTCAGTCCAAGAAGTCGTGCAAAATAAAAATAAACAAAAGTTCTGCTGTTATTTCATCTTACAATTCAGGTTCAAAAGTGTAAAAAATGTATGGGCCGTAAAATGATGCAATGGGCCGTTGTTCTTCAAAAAGGACGTGAAGACGTTTGTCTCATGATGAATACTTGGTCGGCAACGCGCGTGTAATGCCGCTGGTGTTATAGGCTGTGGTAACTGCTTTCCATCAGGTGGGCCGTGGGTTTGTTTCCACGTTAGTGGTATAAAAAAGATAATATTTTAATATTTTATCAGTTGAAATAGTTATCAAAAGTTCGAGTATATTTTTCATGTCACATTGGTAGAACATGTAGGCAATTGTTTGTATGTTTGTGACATTTCAAATCAAATGACAATTCAAATTCATTCGAAAAAGTATGCAAGAAAATTATCCAACGAATTTAAAATATATTATGTACTAGCTGTGCCCGCGACTTCGTCCGCTTGGTAAGGGTGAGAATGTGGATGTGAATATCGATGTGGATACGGATGTGGATACGTATAAAAAATTCAACAATGCTTCTCTGTACACGCCCATTGTTGTAACCCATCCTAGTTGGAACCACGACAGGGGTTGCTTAACTTGTGTTAGCGCTACGACTTCTAAGCATCACACTCTGTATATTATTTACTTGAACGTTCATAATACCTTCATATGGTATCAGTCAATTCAACTGATCAGTTATTTTGTAGCATTTTATATGTGATTCTTTAGATTGATAGAACTTTTTTATTTATGAACCGATTGGAATGAAACAAACACGTAAATGTTATGTGGAGCAAACCGTATCGTAACGCATTAGTTAAAACCGCATTCAAATAGGTTAAGCCGTTTCTGAGATTAACGGCACAAACGTACAGACAAACAGACATACAGACAAAAATTAAAAAAATCATTGTTTTGGGTTCTATTGCGCCCCTATAATAGTTTTTCTTTTATATCTTCCATGTACAGACAGCGGTCAGTTACGATTTTATTATATGTATTGATGAATGATGATATTTTAAATTCGTTGGATAATGGAAATAGTTTTACCTATTAGTCTTTGAGATGTTAGCATTGAGTTAAAATAGGTTAAGAATTGTAGATCAATTTTTGATTAATCTATAAGATAAGTAGATAATGTACAGTCAACCACCAGTAGGCTGTATCACTTTCAGTACAAGAGGATCCCGCGTAGTGCTACGAATGCTACGCAGTAATACGCAACACACACGATTTGTGGCTACGCAGTCTACGCAAGGCCATCTTAGGGTCCGTTCAAACCAAACCGGCTCGGAAAGGAGAGCAGATTTTGAATGCGTTTAAAATAGAACTTTATATCATTGGCATAAGGTTTACTTTAAAAATTCACATCGGCTCTCGTGCATTCTCATATAACAAAAGAAGTGAATTTAAAAAATAAAGCTTATACCAATGACCCAAAACTCAATTTTAAACGCCACCAAAATCTGCTCTCCTCTCCGAGCCGGTCTGTGTGAACGGACCCTTATGTTGTAACGAAGTACTAAGGAATATATTGATTGTTCATATACAAAAGTACATGCTAAGTACGTGTCTTGATGACAAGCTCGGTCGAATGGCAAGCAACGGTAGCTGAGGTCGCGGGTTCGATCCCCGCACAAGACAAATATTTGTGTGCATGATCATTATCTGTTTGTCATGGTCTGGGTTTTATATGTATGTATTTACAAAAACAATATTTAAGTACAATATCAGTCACTTAGCACCCACAGTACAAGCTTTGCTTAGTTTTTCACCAGATGGACGTGTGATATTTGTCCAGGAATATTTATTATATATTTTTCTATTTAATATATTGTCTATTTATTACTTTGTACAAATTAAATAAGAGGGACAATTTTCGTAATTAAAATGAAGTCAAAATTCAGTTCCGATCCAGTCTCGATCCCATAAATGTCACATTTGGTATTCTAAGTATCACACTATGAAACTTCAAAGTCTAATTTAAGTGAGATTATATCGAAATATCATCTGAACTGAGAATGTTATTTTGCTAACGATAGTAACTAATAGTTCTAATTAATGAATTCAAGTATATAATTTCTTAGTTCATTCCCAATTTAGCTTCGGTCAACTTTCATTCTGCGATCGTAATATAATTACAAGAAATTATACATTAGGCGAGTAGCGTTATATTGACTACTGGTTTCATTATTACTATTCTTAGCGTGCTGGAAGCTCCGCAATGTACTCGTACTCACCCGATTTTACTCTCTTATTATACTTTATTTATATTAAAGATTATACTTACAGAACGGAATTTCCACCACGCATTCACACTGTGTCTCCTTTATAGCCAGTATTAACAGCGACTGTCAGGCATGATCGGCTCTTACCTAGGCTTATGTATAAATTTATAATCATACTATTAAAAAAAAAAAAAGTTCTTTGTTCTACGTAAAATCCGCGAAGCTATCGAAATTAGTCGACGTCCGAATTTCAACCGTGATACCGGATGGGTATTGCCAACGGCCTGGAAACCAGTGCTCCAGTGTGATTCTAAAGAGAGTCACGACAATACAGTCGCCAATGCTGATACTGACCGTTTTTACCACCACATGGTAAGCGCACTAGATGATCACGCGCCCGGAGAGATAGAAGAATTGGATCCACCGGCTGCCACTACGTCATCGTCGAAGGCAGCGCTCCACCAATCAACGCACCAACCCCCCAGCACCCTTTCCAGTCGTGCGGCGCGCGCATTGGCGCGCAGTGCCCGGCGCGAGAGACAAAGGGTGGACGTGTCTGGACATTCGCCCTGAAGAAGGTCTCCTTTTGAGATCGAAACTAGTCGGCTTTCCCGACAAAAAGACGTGAGTGACCCGTTTAATATATCTAATTAATTTAAATTTATAATCATTTATTTCAGACAAAACAATACATAAAATACAACTATAAAGTACCTAAAACTAAAATAAATGTAAAAAGTTTGGCCCACGTGACATCGTTCTAAGATGCTAGCAGCCTTAGATTATCAATTGGTCTCCGCTCCGCTTCGACTAGATGCCGCGGCGCACTTGTAAAATGCGGCAACAAATACTACGCCGAACTCGGCGTACCCGAACCTGTTGCAATACAATTCTTCACGCACACTAGCATCTCTGCACATTGTTTTACGCACACTACAATATTGAGTTGCCGCATTCACGGAGCTGTTGTTATTAGATAATGCGGCATCTAGTCGAAGCGGAGCGGCGACCAATTGTTAATCTATGCTAGCAGCATTACCTCGCTGGATAGCTAAACTGATCCTTTGGGCGAGGAATGTGCCAGATTTAGGGTCACCAGCGACCAATCTTTTTTCAATGTATAATTTATATTTGATAAATCCATAGTATTAAACTAGGAATTTATATAAGTTATAGTCAAGTGGCTAACCAATTACTTAACAGCCAAAGCCAACTTCACCTATAAGTGGCGTCCTGTCATTAAACAAACTACGCTCTAGTACTATTACTTATACTGTGAAATTACTTATACTTGTACTTATGCTGTGCTCTGGCGAAAAAGTTAGGTAAATCACAATTTTATTGAGCATTGTCGTGTTCCTGCGAATAAGTGACGTTTTTAGACGTGAAGGGGTGCTGCGTCAGCAGAGGAGGTGCCAGCGCGTGAACAATACTGGTGCACTGCGGGCGTCATATGTCTACGGTAACCACTTTACATCAGGCGAGTCGCACACTTGTTTGGCACCCGGGAAATACTATTATTTATCTGTGGCCCGGCGTCATGCCGACCGTAGCCTGTCCAATGGTTGGGTTTATTTATCTCGAGCTTCTCCGTGCTTCGGCGGGCACGTTAAGCCGTCAGTACCAGATGTTGTCAGTAGATGACAGTCGTTAAGCAAAGTCAGTGGCCTTTGGGCGGGTTGAAAACACTGGCCTCCGCCAAGCCGCAGTTGAGCGGCGTGGTGGAGTATGATGCTCTAAACCCCTTCGATTGAGGGGAGTCCTGTATCCCAGAAGTGGACTGATAAGGGCTGACGACGATGTATTTGATATTGATATGATTATACAAGATATTTTATATACTAAATTAGAATCAACTGTACGTAAACAGATCGATCACTGAGGATGAAATAGACTAAAGTCTTTTGCAATACCTGACAAAGGTGACTAAGTCATAAGTGCTTATACAAGACTAAGATCCTCTATACACTAGTTATGCAATAAAGAGTTTTGACTTGAATACTTGTCCTAACTATACTCAAGCGAAACCGGGGACGGAAGATGGTAGAGAATAATATGTATAAAAATTCTCTCCCAAATAATAGACAAGTACAGCCGACAAAAAAGGCCGATGCACAGATGTAACCATCTGCTTCCAAGAGAATAGTAGGAGTTGTAGGACTATAAAATAATCCCAAAAGTACTGTAAAAGATGAAGGAAAACCATTAAACAACCAAGTCACCTGAATATATGAATGAACGTGAACACTGTTTGTTGTGGACACTTTACTGGGCAGCCTCGCAACTGGCCACCGATAAAGAATTAACTATTATCTACTTATATCACACCCCGGCCACTCCATACAAATGTCGCGTCGTTTACTACTACATAAACAACGGCGTCTGTGCAGAGCCTCAATGAACATGTGTGCATGCGGCGCCATACAAACTGTTCCAGATTTTTCTCAGAGGAGAGGGGAGGTCGACACGATAGAGCGGCAGGGAGTGGCCATACTGTACGTTGTACTATTACTTATACTGTGCTGAAAGCCTGACAAGACTGAAAATAAAAGGGAGAAGATAATAGACAATCGACGAATGGACTGGTAGGGTGAACGAACGTGAAATGTAAATAGATAAATATATATTTCATACTACAAACTGTAGCCGTGAAATTAAATCTATGCAGATAAATAAAATTGGAGTGTATGTTTGTAATATTAAAATAATCGTTTTCTACTGAATGTATACACGGTACATATACCAAAATAACATTTTTTACATTTTTTGTCTGTCTATTTATTCGGACTCCTAAACGGCTGGACCGATTTTCACGTGCCTTTAACTGGAAGATATCTGTGGTTATAAGGAGTAACTTAGGCTAGGTACTTTCATTTTAGAAAATTTATTTATTTTTATTAATCTAAATAAATAACTATTCCGCGCGGACAAAGTCGCGGGCACAGCTAGTTAGTTCACATAAATGACGAGTGTTTAAATCTTACACTATTAAAACATCTGCCGTCCGTGAACTAGCCTGCAGTGTCATTAATATTTCAACACACGCTCTATAGTCGATGCAAATAATTAAAATCATCAATTATGTTCGCAAAACGAGAATCAATATTACAACGATTTCATCTTCAATAGATGTAAGCAAATTTCGGAGCGTTTCGCCCCTCTCCCAACCTGTTCCATTTCCTATGCTGCATAATAGATAAACTTATATACATATGTAAATAAGTACCACACAGCCTATAGTATAGGGACCGATATATAGTTTAAAGCTATAGTTATACATTGGCTTGACAATACTAGCCTCCCCATACCAGGATACTTTACTTTCCCTGGACAAGACCAGGCCCCTTAGGCGCGTTGTGAACCGCCCGCTACTCGCCCCCCTACCCCCTTCTGGCCACCCTTAGACCCACCTCACGTATAGTACACACCATACAGAACGAACTAACTCTCCTGCCAACATCTATAGACTCATATGCGCTTATACATAGGTAGGTACTTATTTAAATACGCAATTTAGAACGTAGGTACTCGTACCCATCTATGGTAACACGGATTAAATCTATTTTGCTTATAATTTTATTTGGAATAACTGATTGGATGTGAACGGAATTGTTGCGTACCAATCGCGAAAGTTTCCTTTTATCTGTTCTTGCAAACTATCGCCCGCTTAACTAGAGGAATAACTTTGAAACTAAGTATAGGTGATTGAACAACTACTCATACCTGTGTACAATTAACATAATGTTAAGTTTTTGAAGTGTAAAAGATTCATCAACATCTTTGAACTAAAGCCAACGTCACCTGCACGTTGTGCATCCTCACAAACGAGGCACTGTTGAAAAGAGAGGTAGCGTATTTGGTAAGCCGATTGGGAATTGGGGAAGTACCTCCACCTCACAGAATACCGCAGCCAAATAGCAATTCCCTTGAGGGTTGTTGTCTTCCTGCGAGTGAGTGAGGTCATCAGAAAGAAAGGAGTCACTGCGGAGTGGCAGCGCGCGAGCAATATTTCATTTTGCGTGCATTAATATAGTAACGTGGACTACTACCCCAAAAGCATTGGCTAAATATACATTGGCTGGTCTATTGCTTGTTTAAAATAAAGTATTTTTGTGTCAATGAAGTAATGGCTTCATTGAAACTTAATTAAATCCGTTGGTATGTACTGTTGTTTAGTTACCAAAATACATATATAAATAATAGATACACAGTAGTAAGGTAGGTTATTTAAATTATTTTTTGGTTTACTACAAGTTTGTTACAAAAAAATATACTTACCTTCTAAATTTTGAACCTATTACTAACTCATCGATATACTTTTTTTTATGGAAGAAAAACGATGACATGGGACTAATCTAAAAATTTCCCAGATTCAGAGTTACTGATGGAAGAAATATGACACAGTCAAGAGGCATAAGTGCATACCACAGTCATCCACCTCACCTTTAATTTTGAAGAAAACACGCATTTAATGTGACATTAAAATCTCCTTATATTAATTTCTAGTGAATGATTTGGGCTACAAAATAAATTAAAGAAATTTTAAATATCGCAATATATCCCTACTAATATTATAAATGTCAACGTGAGTTTGTTTGTTACACATTCACGCCGAAACTACTCAACCTATCATCATGAATCTTTGTACAAATTCTCAATGGTATTTGGATGGACTTGTGATACGTTTTATTTTAAAAAAAAAGTAGAAGCCGCATCTAGAAGCTAGTATTTTATATAAAATTAAAAGTAGGCAGGTGGTACTGCACAAATGGACTTTGATTGTATAATGTATATATCGACGGTCCCTACGTATAAAGCGACATGTCAAAAATGGCAATTTTTTTATTGCATAAATTGCTATAGAATTGTCCGTAAAAAAAATATTTTCTTTTTTTTTATTGATTGTATATATAATTAAAAAGTAAGAAATTAACTCATTTGTCCAATAATAATATTCGTTAATTACTATATCGTAGTAGAAGCAGACATGTGCGAAATGACATGTCGCTTTATACGTAGGGACCATCGATATGTAGTTTTAGAAACAAGAGCGTGTATATTCCACGATATTCTTCTTAATTAAGGTACAAAATACAATCTATGATATATAGGTATAGTTTTTTTTATTAGAATTTTTATTGTTTTTAATATAATAAATTATTATATTTTTAATTTTAATATTAAAATAGATAATAAAACTAATAACTTTTCTTTTTTTGTGTTTATCATTGATATCATATCATACTAGGTCTAAACTATTTATTTGCGTTTTAAACATTCTACGTATTATTCATTTTGCGATTTGTACATTTTGAGTCTGGTGCTCATTTTGCGTTTTGTACATTATGCTCCGAAAGGGAGGCGTGATACACCTAAGATTATTTGTTATTCTGTCCTTTACAAAATTATAATATAAAATATACCTACAACCAATGATATTATATGTTACTATATGCTCACTGCCTACAACAATATAATCTAAAACTATTATATTGCAACAACTCTAAAGTTTTCTGTAGGCAACCCTATGCCATGTGCTCGCAAAAATTGACTTCATTTTGATGTACGAGTTTATCTCCGCCAGTTTCAATGAGGAAAAGTTACTTTTTGTACATGGCAATCTTTTAATAATACGGGCAGGAAAATGTAGGCGAACTATAGGCATTATATTTTTCGTGTGTAGATAGATAAAATGTCTCCTAGATGTAGTTTCTATTCCGCAGAATAACAAAATCGAGTATAAAAACGTGTGTGTGTGACTGTGTCATGGACACGGCCGTGTGTTGTACGTGAATACGTTATAGGCACTAAAATTATCTCAAAATGGCAGCGCTTCCCCCTCCCCCGCATGCGATGTTTCATAGTCCTTACTTAGAGTAATAAATCCTTTGATCCTACATCTATCCATGGTGTGATTGCATTTTGGATGGAGATGATAGATATGTAGCTGCAACACAAAACTGTATTCCCCGATTTTGTTATCATTTGTTTTTTTTTAATTGCCTCCCTATAGAAGCAATTTTAAAGACGTATTCACATCAAAATAAAATTTTGGGGTGTAAGGGGTTCATCAACATCTTTGAAACAAAGCCAACTTCACCTGCACGTGGTGCACCCTGCTGAGTGACAAACGAAGCTCTGGCGAAAAGCGAGGTAGGGAGCGTAATTGTAAGCTACCCGACTGGGGAATGTCTCCACCTCACAGAATACCGCAGCCAAATAACAATTCCCTTGAGGATTGTTGTGTTCCTGCGAGTGAGTGAGGTCACCAGAAAGAAAGGAAGGAGATGCTGCGTTGGCAGCGGGGGTGGCGGCGCGCGAGCAATATTTTATGTTGCAAGCGTTAATATGACTACGGTAACCGCTTCACATCAGGCGGGCCGTATGCTTGACTGCCACCCGACGTAGTATAAAAAAAAAATATAATAAAAATAATCTTTCATAATTTTACTCTCTATGTATAATATTTATTATGTATCTACCTTAAACAAAATAAGAAACCTGTTTATTATGAATAAGTAATTGCTAATTAAATAATATTTTCACCAAATGAAAACATAATTTTACTACCTACAATGAGTTGCGAGCAAAAAAAGCTGATTCAAAGTCATAGCACAGTTACCTAGTTTCCACTTTTACCTACAAAAAATACTGGACCAAAAAGTCCAATCGAAATTTTATCTATCTCAAGGAGAGTATGTGAAGGCTACTCGGAAGGGTATTTGATATTGATACTTATGTACGTATATAGGTAGTCCAGTTACACACATACGCAATTTAACCCTTTCCATTGTTCTCGTCCTGAGCGCCATCTATTGTAACGATAAAGGGATGAGTGGGTATAAAAAAGCGTCGTGTAGTCAGTTGATAAAACGTCGTATTGGTTTCTCTGTTCGGGGACGAGATAAAAACGTAAGAATACATAATGATTGTTTATCCCTATAGTAACTCTCTAAGAAGATATTGCGTCAGCACCAGACATAGTATGGAAGCTTCCACAGAACATTATGTTCTGTGGAAGCTTCCATTCCGTTCCATTCCGCGGCGGTATAAATTGAGCCGTATACTTTTTGATTTTTGATTGAGCCTTATACTTTGGAAGCGTCAATTTCGCCTCATGACACGAGAAGGCGCGCGAATTCTCTGAAATGCTCTAGTATTCTCGTGCTTTTCACTGCAGTGACCGATCCGGGATCCTACCGCCTATGCTGAAGGTGATTACCATCTGATTATTTAATTGCGAAAATCAAACTGCAACTTAGATGTATGCTACTTACTTGTGTTTAGCTTTGCTGGTAGGAACGAAGCTTTACCGACTAAGCTGAGGTGTTTGGCAATAGCTTAAACGTAAGACCTATTTTTCGAATCAAGATATTCGACGGTAATCGGCTTCAGCATAGGCGGTAGGGCCCCCGACCGACTCCCCGTTCGCGCCACTTCCCGCGGATTCCACGGATACACGGCATCACCAGTAGCTAGAGGAATTTACGAGAATACGCGAGGATTCCCCGAAAGACGCGCGACGTTTTTTGGATCGTATTTAGTTTATATGTGTTAATAATTGACATAAAGTTCATTATGCTATGTACAAATTCGATGCAAGAAGTCGCTTCCATTCCATTCCGCGGTGGTGTAAATCGAGTCTAAGTGATTCCTGTGTTATAAACGTAGCAGTAGGACCGTATCTTGGTTCTTACTTAGGTACTCTTTTTTTTTATACTTACTGCGTCGGGCGGCAGACAAGCATACGGCCCGCTTGATGTGAAACGGTTACCGTAGCCATAGTAACGCTCACAACATAAAATATCGCTCACGCGCCACCACCCGCGCTGCCAACGCCGCATCTCCTATCTTTCTGGTGACCTCACTCACTCGCAGGAACACAACAACCCTCAAGGGAATTGTTATTTGGCTGCGGTATTCTGTGAGGTGGAGGTACATTCCCCAGTCCGGTAGCTTACAATTACGCTCCCTACCTCTCTTTTCGCCAGAGCTTCGTTTGTCAGTTAGCAGGGTGAACCGCGTGCAGGTGAAGTTGGCTTTGGTTCAAAGATGGTGGTGAAAGATTGGTGAACACTTACACCCCGGTTCAAAGATGTTGGTGAACCACTTACACCCCAATTCAAATATGTTGGGGTGAACCTCTTACACCCCATTTCTTATTATCAATTCCATTGTATTTTTACTAGCTTCTATCCGCAACTTCGCCCTACGTGAATATAGTACCTGAATAACCAGGGGCCCTACAGCCGAAGCTGAAGCCGATTACCATTATTTTTTTGAATGCGAAAATAACACTAGACACTGTTTACTTTAGATTGTTGGTAATTATGTTTATCGCAGCTGGAAGGAACCCTAGACACCCTAGAGCTCCACTGACTAAGCTGGAAATATTTTTTGAAAAATGGAAAAATTCACCTGCCCCCTCGAAGTGGGATTTGAACCCACGACCTTTCGATGACCGGTCGAGTGCTCTTCCAACTGAGCTACCAGGAAGGTTTGTGTTGCTGACGAATTTTTGCATCTTATATTTCTACTGTGTGAGTCACAGTGTGACACAGTGTGACACTGTGTGAGTCACAGTGTGACTCACACAGTTGAAGTCGTGGGTTCAAATCCCACCTGGGGTGGGCAGGTGAATTTTTCCATTTTTCAAAAAATATTTACCTGGCAAGTTGGTCAAGACAACTATTTAAATAATAATAAGCTGGAAATGTTTGTATCTTTAATGTAAGACCAATTTTTGGAATTAAAAAATCCGATGGTAATCGTCTTCCGCTTCGGCGGTAGGGCCCCCAGTCGCCAGTGCATATTCTATATATGTATGACGGGACGGGGGCCCACCACACATTTCCACCACTGTGTCTCCTGTGTAGCCAGGATTAACAGCGGCGACCGCCAAAAAAGGCAATGAACAATGAAGTCCATTGCAGTCCCGGGGGTAAAACTACGGCTGCCTTGGAACTCACAACGAATTTAATCAGAAGAAATTAGTAGAAGTAGGATGCTTTTGGAATTTGACTTCCCCTCTTAGCAATGTGAGAGACAGCAATATGGCAAATAAGGCATTAAAAGCCTGAAGAGATGGTTAGTCAAGTGAGGCTCAAATGCCGTGCACCACGGATTTTAAGTTTCTAATACATACTATTGGGGACCTAAAACATTGAGTTGTTACCTAACACATCGATTCCAATAATATGAATTGCAAAATCGTCTGAACGCTTGGTAATTCTCCCTTGTTGCTACCAAATCAGAATAGTATACTACCCCGAATGGAACTTGCAAAATTATATATGTATGTTAAAATTCGTCCTAATACAGCGAATTTGTTTACGTCGGGGGGCAGGCAGCATACGACTCTCCTGATATGAAGCGGTTACCGTAGCCACATAAACGTTCGCAACATAAAATATAGCTTGCGTGCCGCCACCCCCGCTACCAACACAGCACCTCCTTCCTTCCTGTTGACCTCGCTCAAGTACAGGAATACAACAACCCTCAAGGGAATTATTATTTGGCTGCGGTATTCTGTGAGGTGGATGTACTTCCCCCAGTCGAGCAGCTTACAAAATACGCTATGCCCTACCTCTCTTTTCGCCAGAGCCCCGTTTGTCAGTCGGCAGCATGCACCTAGGTTCAAAGATGTTGATGAACCACTTCCCAATTACTTGTGTCGCTATTAGGGTTTCGTGTCTTAATCAAAACTCATATAAACCTTTTATACGCTTACAAGTTCCTGTTTTTTTATACTTCGTCGGATGGCAGATAAGCGTACTGGCCGTCTAATGTGAAGCGGTTACCGTAGCCATAATTAAAATCCATGCTTCTAAGAGTAGGTATTTTGCTAATTAGGAGTGTTCTAAAGTTCTAAAAACATTTTATAAATCACACACATCACATTTACAGAACGTAAGTGCTGTAAAACAATTTGACGAGCTCGGTGGCGTAGCGGTCAAAGACGCGGCTTCGACACCAACGCTCGTGGGTGCGATTCCCACATAGGACAAACATTTGTGTGCATGAAGATGTCTGTTTGTCTTAGTCTGGGTGTTCTCTATGTATCATAAGTATGTATTTACAAAAAAAAATGTATTTACGTATGTTTATCAGTTGTCTAGTACCCATAACACAAGCTTCGCTTACTTTGGGCCTAGATGGCGCTGTGTAATATGTCTATTAATAAAAAATAAAAATAAAAAATTATAATATTTTTATTTTTCTCCAACTTCAACACTGACCACCTACGTCGTCACTAACACTGTACACAGTTTCGTCCATTTTAAAATTTTAGAACACTCAAAACTAGCAAAATGCCTACTCTTAGAAGCATGGATTTTAATTATGGCTACGGTAACCGCTTCATATCAAGCGGGCCGTATGCTTGTCTGCCACCGGACGTAGAATAAAAAAAAGCAGTTATGAGCAGCATATCAGTTTTAATAAGGCTATAAGAGCATTTACACTTGTAATTACATTGCCTGAGGTAGCTAGCGGTCGGAGGACAAACACGTTCATGCACACAAATGTTTGTTATTTGGTTGCTGAATTCTGCGAGGTGGACATTAAACTTTCCCCAGTCGAGTAGCTTAGAAATACACTGTGCCTGTGTGTGTGCGTACAGCACAGCGTTTTTTTATGCTGTAAAAAATAATTAAATATATAAATAATTTTATATCAATACGTCGCCATTTCAAAAGGAGCTCACCGCCATCTTCAGACCCTGAACCAATCTAACCTGCCCCCATACCACTAACTCTTATTGCGATTCAATAACTGAATAAAATGCTTATACCAATACAATACCAATGAATAAACGACTCTATTTCAACTAAAATAGAGTCGCTTATTCGTTGGTATGAATAAGCATTCTAATCAGTTATTGAATCGCAATAAGAGTAGGTGGTAAGGGGGCAGAACGTATTATAGTATACCCTGACGACTAGCTAACGATCTCTAGCGAAAGAGAAGTAGGGCATGACCAGGGGGCCTACCGCCGAAGCTGAAGACGATTACCATTGGAATTTTTGATCATCAAAAGGTTTAAGTTAATCACAAACATCTTCAACTTAGTCGGTAGAGCTCTATAGTTTCTACCAACTAAACTAAACATAATTACCACCAATTTATGGTAAAGTTTGATTTTCGCAATCAAAAAATACGATGGTAATCGTATCGTTTCAGCTTCGGCGGTAGGCCGTAGCTTGACTGAGGATGTTATCGCGCCCTCAAATAAGATCGTAGCCATATGTATAATAAGTATGTATATACAAAAAAAAAAAACCTCGAAGACAAAGTGGCCATTGCTGGCTAGCCACTCGACTACCGGGTTCATCTGAAGACTATATTAATACATAGTATAGCTAGGGTTGCCAACTATACTGTTAAAAACAGTTTTTCACTACACTATCCTTTTTACTGTTGAACAAACATGTATACAAAATACTGTTTTCAGCATCAAAATGCTTAACACTAGTGTTAGACTTAGAGGCTTACGCATTTTTTTAAATTTGTAATAAAAAATGAGCTCCTGATTTAATTTTAGTTATATTTTGAGGCGTATGTAATTTTTTAAAAAGTCTGTAAATTAATAACTTGTGCGAGAAACTAAAACATATGTATGTATTTAAATCATTAAATAAATAAAATACTGTTCATGTTTCTAACATACTGTTTAATATTCTTCTCAGAACTAAATATACTTTATTTCTTGTAAAAAAAAGTTGACACCATAAGTATAGCATAGATGCCAGCCGCTTGAGCCCTGTAAGCATTTACACTGCCATCTAGTACCAAATAAAGCAAAGCTTGTATTATAGGTAAGTACCAGATAACTGATATTATACTTAAATACATTTATTTTTTTTGTAAATACATATATATAATACATAGAAAACACCCAGACCAAGACGAACAAACATGTTCATGCACACAAAAATTTGTCTTGTACGGCGATCGACCCCGCGACTTCAAAGTCAAAGTGTACATGGTTAGCCATTCGAACAACGGGTTCGCCAAATTATATATCTTATCTTAGTAATAAAAGTTAAGTGAATGTATATTATATAAGTATGTGTAAACTAAGCGTGAAAGTTTGTAGTAACGAAACAGTGGGTCTTTACAATTTCTGTAATGTTATCAGCAGGTATTGGGGATCATTAAGAAGGGTTAGGTACTCCTTTCCCTAGTCAGAAACAAATATGTCAAATCTTAAGGCTTTTATTATTTATTTCTTCTCCTTTCTCGGAAAATATAGAATAGGGTTCATTAACTAGTAATTAAATAGTAACGGCAAATAAAACAATCATTGAGAGAAGAAAGATTTAATAAATAGATATAATAATTTTAATCTAAAACAGAGTATCAGAACTAGAAGGTCAATTTTTAAACAAAATTATGTTAGGAATCACAAATTGACTACCCAGAACTTTGCGGAATCGAAATGCATAGTGTAGTTGTTTGCACTGGACGGGTAATATCAACAATGTTACTTTAACGTCACTTGATACAACGAGCTACAATAATGAATGTACTAATTCAAATACATACGACAAACTGGGACAAAACATTCGTTGCGTGAATTCAGTAACGTCGTAAACATGTTGATATTTAAAAAACCCCGGTACATTCAAAAATTGATTCAAGCCGTCCAAAGTTGAAATATAAGTATCGGTATATTATAGGATAATCATTGTACAATTCTCAAAGAACAGGGTGCTATTAAGAATCAAATTTTTACCGTGTCTAATTTTAAAATACCAATTACAATTGAAAAGATCGAAGAAATGTGAATTTGGGAAAGTGACATCAAGAATATGTCCGATTTCATCGCATTGATATGTGACACACAACAATTTGTCAGTGAATACACACAGTCGTGTATATATCGGAGCTCTCCGATATGTACTGTACCCACTCTTCACAACTTAGGTACTACGAACGCTTGTACAATTTGGTCCTAGAAATTAATTCGAGAGCTACGTGTGCCGTGGCCTCCTCGCTCGATGACATTTGCACTTCATATTTCCTTTTGCACTACTTAGTACATTGTCATGTGTTTGTTATATAAAGACACATGGTGATATATGTAAAATGTGCATGGATGCGATATCGCGGAGACGGCCACCACGCCGATACGTCCGTCCTGGGGCCCTACCGCCGAAGCTGAAGCCGATTACCATTACATTTTTTGATTGCAAATATAACACTTCAGCTTAGATTTGTGGTAATTATATTAAGTTTAACTGGTAGAAACCCACGAGCTCTACCGACTCAGCTGAACATGTTTGTCAATTACTTTAACCTAAGAGTAATTTTTGGAATCAGAAACATCGATGGTAATCGGCTTCAGCGTCGGCGGTAGGGCCCCTGTTCTCGACGTACGAAAGCAGACCTTCCCGATTTACCTTTACAAGAACATGACCTAACAAGATGAGAACATCTAGGTACATATAGCCGAGAAGTTTAATACATTCTAGGCAGAAAAATAATGTTACATAATTTTGGGTTTTATTGACTCCCCTGGAAAGTTGATTATCTCCCGATAGATACCCCGAAGGCCGCACGCTACCCGAATCAATAGCACCCTGGGTTTTACAGATAACGTACTCTCTAAGACACCATACACCTTTACGTATCAAATAATTATATTCTAAACACAGTATTAGTTATTGATCCTTACAAACAAAAGTAGTCATAGAGATTTCTTAGCTAACAATCCTTCAATTTCATAGGATATTTTATGCACCATAGATTATAATCAGTGACGATATTTAAATAGTGGAGAATAAAATTAGGGAAGAAGAATTTTAAGCGTAAGTGGGAAATAGCAAATCGTGGGTAACTAGGTGTTAGGGAGAAATGTGAATATTGAGGCAAATTACAGTAGTACAATTAATACAATATGTATACATATATAACCGCCGCATGCGCCGTCAACGATAAAACACCAGAAGCGATTTAGATAATTCATTATGATGTATATTAGCACCCATGTAATGCTAGCAATAACCTAGTACGGTGGCACTAATATCTAGTTAATAACTTTCAAATTTTTTAATCGGGCTATGAATTTCGTATCATAAAGGCCAAATACATTTATACTTTAGTCGTCTACTGCTTATAATACTGGAAGACCATAAAAAAATTAACCTGCTGTGTGCCGTAAATCAGTGGTGAGGGCGGGTCTGAGTAACGTCGAATTTTAACGGAATCCTATCTAATATTTATCTATCTAGACAGAGTGGTCGATGATTCGCTTACTTGCATGAGGACTACGATCTACTATAAACAACACTAGATCGGCGTTTCGGCTACAAAGTACAAATAAAGGTTCGCGCTGAACGGCCTGCGTTACATCGCTGGAAGCTCGGATTGGGGCGAGCGACGTTGCCGCTTCGTGCGGCATTTCACGCAGTCAACGTTGCAACTGCACACAATGCATTTTTTTTATCTTACGACAATTGACTGCGATATCGTCGCCGGACTTAAGTAGTGAAGCAAAACTAGAAAACTATGTTTACGTAACGAGGACTTAAAGGTCCAATCTACTGCTATCGCGGTACTAGCGCCTAATGAGACGACAGTAATAATTATGTACATTTACTAAGCGAGTCATCGAACATGGCGAAACCATTGAGCTATTAATGGTCGAGACTAGTAAAGCAGTATCGGACTTGTAACTGACTACAGAATCAACTGCACAGATGCATTAATATATAATTAATTTACAGGAAGTAAGGGATTTACATAATGTATATGATTTTTATCGTGTCCGAAGATTCGGTTACATTTGAGTATTCATAAAGACCATTTTGTTCGTCAATACTGTTATATCCATGTTTAATCATAGAAACTTCTATGAATTGTTCTCGGAAGTGTGCAGAACAAAGATCACCACGACAGTAACACTGTTACTTAAGTGAATTCAAAGGAAGTGTAGATATATTATAACGTTTCTCGTACAATTCACAATATTCCTAAAAATCTGTATGAACATCTAACATCTGTACATAAATTTAAAATGATATATTAAAAATATCGATCTCTTTTACATTCAACATCAAGAATTTAGAATGTATTATTGCAGAGGTTGCGAGACGAGGTACGACAGTAGTCAACACTCAAAGCATCGTAGCGATATGTAGAACAATGAACATCTAAAACAACTTGACCAAATATAATCTCGTATCTCTTGCCTTACACGAACAAGTGTACGTTCACTACCTACTCATGCCTCGAGTACTTGACTAGGGCAAAAGTAGATCGAATGTCCTTTACATGTACAAACATGGTGCACATCGCAAAACTGGCGCCGTGTCGTATATTCCGCGCGTATTATTGTGTCAAATATCATCTAAAATATTCAAATTTTATATTCAAAACACTGGTTATTAGTAAATACTATAAATATAGATACAGATTCAATTATTAATAATTAATTACAATTAGTCTGTAACTTGTACTTTACGCAAAAAGATTTCAATATTCAATCAATTCCACAATAAACATTAAAACGTTAGATAAAACACCGAAGCATACATTAAACACGTTAATAAAAGTAATTGTGCGAAAAACAAATAATTGTGCATTTGATTCAATATTCTGTTCGACGAACTAGCTAGCTAATAAGCGAAATTAAAAAAGAAATAAGTAAATAGTTAATTCATAATTATGATAAAATGAGAATTCATTAATTATGTAGGTATATAAAACATTCATAATATAGAACATAATATAAAGTCAATTTGTTGAACAAAAATGAAGCGTGCTACAAGTTGTATTTGTGTTAGACAACAAGCTTGGTGAAAAGCAATAAAATACCACAACGGTCGCGTTATTGATTGACAAAAGGAGTCACCGAGTGTCGAATTGCATCACGAATCAAGAGTATACCAGAAAGACGAAATGACTGCATTAATAGTAACAAATTATATTATATTAGTAATATGACAAATACCGAAATGACTATTCGAATTCGTTATATCTTAAAACGATATATTTATTTATAGAAAAGTACGTCTCCAAGACATTATTCCTAATTTGCATAGTCACGACGTGACAACATTAAAACCAGTAAGCATCGTTCGAAAGCAATGAAATGAAAACTAGATTTCAACGTAACTAGCCAAAACAAAGTATACACAAAAAAATAATTTTATAAATTATTGTCCGTAGTGTATACTAAGAAGCCACTAAATTAACAATAAGAGATTTGATAGATTTTTACCGATAATGTTTGCACCGATTGCAAACATTTTTTTTTTAGAACAGCTAAGAAATAGTTTCAGTCGCAATTGAGCGGTGGCGGGTCATCAAATACGCGAAATCCATTATTAATTTTTGCTGCCAAAAAAGATAATGTTTCTTCGTGATAGTTAAATAGTCCCTAACTTAAATGTGTATGGAATTAAAACCATGACCAAACTAACGAGTGCTGGTTTTGAGTTCCTTTCACGGCTTCGCTTGTTCGCAAGTAAAATATTCTTAGGAAATTCAGTCTATTAATTATAAGAAAAGAGATTCTAATTTTGATTAAATCTATGTTTTCTATTGTTTATCACACAGTAAGTTGAGACCATATAACTAGCTCCGCATACCACCTAGTCTTGCTCCAACCGTCCAACAGTTCTGAAGCAAACAGTCTTACTTGATTATCTACTGACCATTGAAGCAGATCACACCACCGCGCAACTTCTAGATCAACTTTATCTACTGTCAAATGCTACGAATGATATATAGTAAGAAACGTAACTGGGCTACCGAAAATATATCCAAAGTTAACGTAAAGAACTCCGTAACTTAAAGAACTCCCGTATTGCACCAGCGCCACTCCAGTAAAAAAACATATTTATGAAATACGCTAGTAATAACGAAAAACTGTATTTTATACGATCGTTTGTTAAATTTTGTAGTATTTTTTATTATTCGATACATCGACAAAACAATATATGAAATGAATACCAATATTTTTAATATATTTTTTATGCCATGTTTTCTATATATCATATAGTTTTCTATATTGCACGATTAATAAAATATTACAATCGTGTAACATTTTTTTTATTATTTGTGTATTTGTTGCAAATATTTCTGTTTTGAAGTGGCGCTAGTATTACAGCTCCTTGTTATTGGATTACGCGTGAATTCAGTTCTTCATCACAAACGACTAAATTATTGAAAGTAGTTCACACGTTTTTCACATTGTCATTCTGCTTATATTCCCCTCCTTCTATAAAGTGATACTAACATTTGTAATCTAATTATCTTGAACAATTTTTTCCGTCACTATGACTCCGCCGGACTTGAAACCATGGGGGCTAGCCAAATGGCAGTTTGCTAAGTAGAAAAGCGTAGCGATCGCTAATTTGAACTGTCTAACTGATACTAAAATGTTCGAATTGACAAATGTCACGTGATCTATCTAACGATCGTTACGCTACGAATTACACTTGACTAGGGGGGCTGGTCCCTCGCAAATCCTCCCGACAGCTCAGTAGGACAAATACAAGAACGATAATCCAAGGGGTTTAATTCTCACAAGATGGAAGTTAATTTCTTTTTCATTTAAAAATTGAAATAAGTTCAATAAAATGTGTTCAAGCTATACAGGTTGCAAAAAAAAAATGAAACACGTGTGTTTACATTTACTTTGTTAATATTCCGCGAGACAGAGCACTGGGCTAATAAGATGAACAGCGAAATGAACTATGGAATTATACGCATTTGGTAATTCGCGTATATGGTTTTTAAAATCCACGAATCTCAAAGAATGCCAACAATCTCAAAGTTGGTATTTTACGTTTCTTAAAAGGACGTAAACAAGATGTATAAGAAACGCGTAAGTTCTTTCAAGAATTTAAATATTACTTTGGGTGTGTGCTTCATGATTTTGTGTCGAAATTATGTTCCATCCCAATAGAAACATTCGGTCTGCCTTTTTCTTATCAGCCCCCCTAGCCAAGTGTAATTCGTAGCGTAACGAACGTTAGATAGATCACGTGACATTTGTCAATTCTCATACTAAAATGTTCGATTTTGACAAATGTCACGTGATGTATCTAACTTTCGTTACGCTACGAATTACATTTGGCTAGGGGAGCGGGTTTTCTGAAGAAGTTACGTTTCTTGTCTATTATTATTCGCAGGTCAAAAGTTAAAATTACATTAACCATAGGTAAAATCCGTACAAACCGTTATCAATAACAAAATAATCGAATAATACTTAGGCTGACTTTAAGACTATAGTTATATGCATTCATTTTTTTTAATCATTTAAAACTAAACCTTAATAATATCTATTACGCGAATAGATCAGCATAAATATTTCGTATAAGTAATTATAAATTAACATTAAATTGTACATAATAATTATTCGTCTGAATCGTTTGTTGCGTAAATGTCTTCATGTTGTGCAATGAATTTGCTGTCTTTTCAGTGCTAGCGTCGTAAAATGGAATACAACAACTGTGTACAATTATAAGGCATTTTATACAACACAGTCAATAATAGAACATTATTCAACTATTTATTCAACTATCTTCCCATTATAAACTCCGGCAGAGGCTAGCAGTGAGAAGAAAGCTGTACAATCTCTTGTACTTTACTGCCATTGGTGCGCGCCGCCATATGCGCAGTGCCTATCACTAGCTTCCACTAGATCCATCTAGCGAATACGGAACGAAAACATTTCAACAATTACTCAGAGTGCTTGGTGAGAGTTTTTTGTTCGCGTTCGATCGTGACAACGTAAACAAACCGACCAAATAGAGAAGAACTCTCATCTTGTGAATTTATACCCCGCGTGTTACATATGAAAATTATGTGGCTTACTTGCTCATATTTTGAAGCGAGCAACCCGGCTAATTTGGATAATGTAACACGCGTCTGGTAAATTCACAATATGAAACTTTTTTCAATTTGATCAAAAAAAATTTCAGACAAAACGAAAACTGGTATGAACGATAAACTTCAAAAGGGATATCTTTTTGATTTTTTATCAATTTTCTTTGTTTTCGAGTGAAAAGGCAATGCGCATATTGTTTCACTCAACGAACTCAACTCTTGAAGCGAAGATACAATCGATGGGATGTTTAAAATTAAGAGCGTAACATAACTACGGCATTAGCATATACTTATGATCGCGGATAAGGCTGATTATAATAATTTAATATTAGGTAGATACAGGAAAGACACAAATTTTAAATACTTAAAGGCTGTACTACGAGATGCCTTGAATTATAATTTTGAATGCAAATGCTCTCACAACGGTATAGGTACTTATTACTAGTTGAACTTTTAAATTTACTATATTGCTCTTTGATCAAAGCGCCGGGAGCACGGATAATCTAATTGATATTGCTTTTGGTTATAAATAAAGGGTTCTTTTCAAATAGTACAATTGCCTGGAATGGTTCGTTTTTATTAAATAGTATTCAAATAAATACTTTACAAATTATGATAATGATCGAAATATGCATATAGAACTTTAATAGGCTATCCTACCTATCTTGAGGTTATCCTAATGAAAACGCTTTATAATTCATATTATGATTTGTCAGTGATTTCGTAGTCTTTTCCATTAGCTGTATTGAAGTTGTATCGAAGCATTTCCAATAGCTGTATCGAATTTTAATTGGAAACGTAAGTACGTACTTCGATATTGGGGTAACTTCAACAAAGAGATCGATAGACGACTGGGCTGGACAGCATTCGGGAAATTTCGGCACACCATCAAAGCGAAATCAAGTACGTACTATTTAAAAAAAACCCTTGTAGATTAAATTTTAGGTTGGTGTTGTACAACTATCAATAAGGATAGCGCTTAAACACTATTTTACTACGTACATATGTCTTTAATTTATAATGAGGTCGCAACAAAATTACGATTTGATAACACCAAAACGTCGTACACTACAGATAATTTATAAAGCGTACAAAGCAGGCCACTTGTTGGTTTCGAAGTATTTCACAATTAACTTTAACCAATGGACCGACCTATTTGCATCATATTGGAATACGTTCACTGGATATTGTTTTAAATAGCTCGAGCCTTTTAGCAATTATTAGGTATGCCTTAATCCATAATCCTTAGTCCCAATAAAACCAACATAGCCCTTTAGCCCTCGAGCCTATACTCTTATTTTGTTACTTTGTCTTACTTATTTAGCCTCGAGTCACATCCTTATAAAGAGTAACATTAGAAAAATGTTGCGATTTTTAAATATTGTAAATAGCGTTTACTATATTTGAATTAAAAACTAATAAATAAATTGTTTCATACTTAATGTATGAGAAACATTTGATTGTTTTTAATATCGAATCATTTACAAATGTCGATTTGATCACCAGCAATAAAAAAATTGTCATCACACATTTATTCGATTCGCTGTCTGTTGTAGGAAAAAAAATGTTTTTATATAGATGTCGGTATCATCAAATGTTGGTTTCACTTACTTCATTTACTTTTGTATTGCAAAAGAGGTGAGCAATAGTGGAGATGAGGAATATGCCGGCCATTTGTGAGAAATTGCTAATAAATATTCATAAACTTTTTTTAAGCCTTCAACTGTAACTTCAAGCGGTAGTTTTTGGCTGGCTATTAAGGTGGTATACTTAATGGCTGGTGATAAAATCGGCATGTTTGAACTTGTAGCGAACTACGAGCTAGTTTTGTTGTGAGCTAGTTTCACTTGTAAAACATTTTACGATGTTCAACACTTCGAATTATTATTAGTCCAGTTCAAAAAAGGACACGAGAGCTAATTTTAAGACTAAAATAACTCCGAGTTTTTGTCACCAATCAACCATGTTTTTTCATTCGAACAGGTCAAGCGCATCACTTGTTTTGCATGGAAGAGGCTACCTTAACACTACGTTAGCCAAAACTCTTATATCTAATCTAGGATACTTCCCGCGTAAGAGCCTTCTAACACGAACGATTCAAATATCTCATATTACAGCCATCCTACCATTGGTACATAACACGTTCATAACAAATTATAGATAAAGTGAACATTTGTATATGCATCCATAAGAGCGTATGGAGTGCGCAGGTCCTCCTGCTTTAGAATATTCACGAATGTGGGCAAAAGGCGTACGTAACCTAACTTGGGAAAACTGTAAAGATTACTTTATATAGTAGCACGTGATTGTCCTGGTAGCTGGCATTTCCTGTACATATTAAATTTGAGAGCATATATCACACTTCAAACACTTTTTGATATCTTGACGCACTCATTGTAACTACTATTAGTAGTGCAATACAATGCGGAAGCATGAATGTGGTAAAACTCACCTTAGCTACATATATTTTGGAAATGCACCGCCGACTTTCGAAATGCAGCGCAGTGCGGAGCAAACTTTATAAAATATGGTTATTTGTTTTTTCAGTTAAATAAGTAAGAATACGAAACGTACTCTAAATTATAAAATAATAAAGTTACTGATTTAAAATATAATTTCTGAGCTGGCGCTTTATTGAATCTAATCTGAAGTGGGAAATATTTCTAACCCAGATGTAATAAAACTAAAACCTAAAATACGTATGAATATAATAAAAATTACAAATATTATTATCATTTAACTTAAGACTGTACATAGTCCTTTGGTTTTCAATGAAACTAATATTCATAGATTTATAATACTAGATACCACCGTTCCTTAATATACCGAGCGAATCTTTTTCCCTTAGGATGACATCGAGCAAACTATTTAATGATGTCATCCATCACATACAAACATATCAACCGCAATGAGTAGTGCGTAGCAAGTTCTTGTACGACACTGATTTCACTGACACGTTAGAGCGGGTGATATCTAGTATATTTTAGATCGGTATTAATATACCAAATACCAGGACAATGTCAAGAGACAGATATCTCACGTGTTAACGCTTACACCGCGCACTAGCTCTTACAAGCATGGTAATAATGTGATATTTTACAAAGGTTTACATTAGTGTGGATAGATTAACTGGTTCTCAACGCCCAATCTGTATCATTAATATTTAGGGTATCACTGTGACTGTGGATCGCACTGGAGGAGTCGTACGATGGACGGGTCGCTCTTAGCGCCCTCTATGAACTCCTCGAGGGAAAGCTTCCCATCTTTGTTTCTGTCCATCTGCCGAAATATTTTGTCGGTTCTCTTCTCAGGCGTAGATTCGTCTTCTGGCATCTTCATCACGGAACCGACCATTTTGTAAATAGCCTGGAAAATACCATGATGGAATTATTCAAGTGTCATTAGAACAACTAAAATGGAATCATAATGGAAAATTTTAATCTGAAACGTGAATACACTTTGATATTGTAAAGATTAGGTTAGTCAAGCAATGGAAGATCAACCGCGGTGCATCGTGATTTGTCAGAAATCTTAATACTATTGAAAATCTTTGAGTACCTATCATTGAATATCAATCATTGGGATATCCCCTCGAGTGCCTCGCTTCGAATAACACAGACCTTTATTTGCCGCGGGATTTTCACAGATTTACGACAGCTATTGGTAGCCTTGTCCTTCCTAATCATTTTGGCATAAGTTTGAGCAGGAACGGTATAGAAGATGCCCCCATATCGGCATGTGAAAGGATATATAATTATATAACCCAATATATTCATTCCACTAAGTCCTTTTTAGGTTACGAGTACTCTTTCTCTTCTTCATACTCACACCACGACAATATTGTCACAATTGTGTGAAAAGTCCCAGAGTGGAGACCTGCCTCCTTACCACCATCTCTTATTGCGATTCAATAACTGAATATACTGCTTATTCATTAGTATGAATAAGAAATCTATTATATATATCATAGGCCATCCCACCCCCCATCATAATGCCCCCCAACTTTTGCGATCCTCCGCATCCAGCCGCTTTCGGCCGTCAATAGAGTCGCTTATTCATTAGTATGAATAAGCAATCTATTCAGTTATTGAATCGCAATAAGAGATGGTGGTAAGGGGGCTGGTATGGGGCGACGAAGCGTCGGCACCTCCCTTTAGAATGAGTCGGTCCATCTAAACTTTAGAGCGATTACCTCAAGGTAACGGCCGGAAGCGGCTGGATGCGGAGGATCGCAAATGTTGGAGGGCATTATGATGGGGGTGGGATGGGCTATGTCCAGCAGTGGATAGATACCTACCCATAATGATGATTATTGATAATGATGTGTTAGATAACAAACTCACTGTTTTAGGTCCCCAATAGTGTTAGATATTTAAAATCCGTGGTGCACGGCAGATGATCTTCACTTGACTAGCCATCTTTTTAGGCTTTTTATGCCTTATTACCCGACTGCCGAAAAAATATGTTTTTATGCATGTCATATTATTTGGCACACTCTACAGCCTAAACCGTTTGACAGATTTCAACATAAGAGGTGTCGTTAGATTCGTCTTAATCACGCGAGTGACATAGGCTATATCAAATATAAAAAAATCAATATGGCGGCTGTGAGCCGCAAAATTGTCGATGGAGTAAATTTTTTTTCTTCTAAATATATCGATATGGGTATCAAAATAAAGGTCTCGATGACCTGATTTCAAATATACATTTCATATATTAGTATTTGCCTGCGGATTTGCTTGTGTGGGAATTATATTATTGTTGCGCGTGGTTAATAAATCTGTTGTAGGTGCAGTCGGGTTTTTCTATTTTTTTGATTAACTTAACTTGTTTGCCATATCGCTGTCTCCCACGAGTAGGAAGCTTTTGGAAGTCAAATTCCAAAAGCTTCCTACTCCTAGTTATTTCTTGGGATTAAATTCGTTTTATGTTCCAAGACAACCACAGTTTTACCCAGACTGCAGTGGACTTAATTGTTTATGGCCTTTTTGATCGTCGCCGCTGTTATTCCTGGCTATACACGAAACAAAGAGGTGGACCTCCGTCCCGTTAAAAAAAACGTCATTAGAAATTCCACAATGGAGCACCAATTCTAAAGTTACCCACTGTTAGGTTTGTTATCATTACTCCGTCATTTATAAACAGATTTGAAAAAAACTTTTTTTATTTGAAAGAGTATACTTCCAGTTTGGTCCCATATTTTTTTCATCATCATCATCATCATCATCATCAGGTAGATGGCTCTATAATCTATGTTATGTCGACTGTATTAAAAATTATGTATTAGATATCCTATTGTAAATTTCAACAAATATGTCATAAATATTTCAGCAATCGTTCAGCAGTGAAAGTGTTTGTGAAGACAATAACTCAGGAACTCTTCGTTTAAATTAAAAGGAATACAACTAAGTGAACACTGTTATTTTACAATCCTACTCATAATTTTCACCAACTGTCACCAACCAATAAGTCAACTATCCACTCAAAATAATTGATTTCTTGGATAAAGTGCTAAACCCAAGCTTTACAAATAAATCTGATAACGACATTATCTAGAAGACTATTAAAAAATTTAAGATCCCTACAATAATACAGTAAGTCCGCCATCTAGCGCCGGGTGGAAATACTACAATGTTGTTATGTTAAAAACAGGAACAGAATAGCACACTCTTAGAAGCACAACTAAATCGACATAGTTCTCCACTAATAACCTAGAGAGCGCTACGTAATAAATAATTACGATTAACTGATAAATTTATCTTTAATAAAAAGTCGAGCGACAGAAATATGACATTTAATAATACTGAATTTAATTAATATTTCTCAATTGTGGGTTTGACATTATTCTTGTTTATTTTTTCTTCTGGACATTTTAAAGTATCTCTTTTTAATCACGGGTCAAGCCCGGTCATTTGATAGGCGTGCGCGGGGATATGGATCCAACGCGTAGAGGCCCCTTTGAGAAGTTTGATGTAATGTTGTACGCCTGCCGTGACCCGCTCCACGATATGCCAATGGAACGACATACCCATGAGCAGGTCTCGGCAGGCGTTGAGACTATTGCCAAGTGTGATGGAAAATAAATGGGCTATGGAGATGAGATCTGGGTGAACTTAATACCGGGCTATTACAGAAGAGGAACGGATTAAAATATTAAAGTATTATTATTATGCTTGTGAGAAAGAGGCGAACATTTTGTACCATTTTCATAAAAACCTCCCTACGACCACACCTCCCCTTTGAAACGAATCTTGAACAGTTTTTATGGCGCCGCACGCACACATTTACGCTTAGCGCAGACCTCATTGTGTATGTAATAGTCAACGGCGAGATATTTGTATGGAGTGGCCGAGGTGTGACGTTACTCAACAGTGACAAATATAATACTTACAGTAACAATTTCCAGCATCTCCTGCCGTGATATATAACCATTTCCGTCGAGGTCGTACATAGAGAAAGCCCACTTGAGCTTCTGCTCGAGTTTCCCGCGTGACGTCACGCTTAGTGCGCAGAGAAACTCCCGAAAATCTATCGTCCCGTCACCGTTCGCGTCGAAGGTTCGAAACACGTGTTCTGCAAACTGAAAAACAGCAGTAGTTAAAGATTTTACCCTGATTAATGGTGTATACGGGTGTCCCACGGCCATGCCACATGGAGAGAAGTATATTAAATATTGAAGATAGAATATTTTATTGAAAGAAGACATCATTTTATTTTTAATAATAAGTAGAACTGCATTGACAAATTTATTGAAAATCGCCTGCCTGCCACCCCCGCTGCCAACGCAGCATCTCCTTCCTTCCTGGTGACCTCACTCGCTCGCAGGAACGCTTACACTCGCTTACACCCAAAAAGACATAAGAGATATGGTACTTTTAGTTTTGCTGAGGCTGCATTAAGTCGCGCTATTGGAAACGCACTTTTTAGTGGCCGTATCGCTGCATCGCATCTTAGCGACTTGTTGGGTTTACAATGCTCGTATTGAGCGTCCAAAAATGAACCTAGTAGGCTAAGCAGGTCCCGTAGCTTGTTTTGCTCCAGAACCTTGTTTGCTGCCATGCTGTATTGCGAATTGAAGACTTGATGCATTCAGTCGCGCCATTGGAAATGCACTTTTTAAGGACTGTATTGCTGC
The DNA here is from genome assembly GCA_937001555.2 of Hypsopygia costalis. Lineage (NCBI taxonomy): Eukaryota > Metazoa > Arthropoda > Insecta > Lepidoptera > Pyralidae > Hypsopygia > Hypsopygia costalis. The sequence continues at coordinate 8,528,735 of OW443326.2, read as the reverse complement.
ATCGCATCTTGGCGACTTGTTGAGTTTACAATAATGCTCGTATCGAGCGTCCAAAACTGAATCGAGCAGCATAAGCAGGTCCCGCAGTTTGTCTTTCGCATGAACCTCGTTTGCTGCCATGGTATATCACGATTTGACGACTTGCTCCGTTAAGTCGCGCTATTGGAAACGCTCTTTTTAAGGACTGTATCGTTGCATCGCATCTTGGCGACTCGTTGGGTTTACAATAATGCTTGTATCGAGCGTCTAAAAATGAACCTAGCAGCCTAAGCAGATCGCGCAGCTCGTCGTTCACCAGAACCTCGTCTGTTGCTGTGCTGTATCGCTATTTGACGACTTGTTGAGTTTAGTCGCGCTATTGGAAACGCACTTTTTAGTGGCCGTATCGCTGCATCGCATCTTCGCGACTTGTTGGGTTTAAAATAAAGCTCGTATCGAGCACGTAAAAATAAACCTAGCAGTCGAAGCAGGTCGCTTGTTTGGCCAGTACCTCGTTTGCTGTTAGCACAATGTACAGCAATTGTTGAATTTTGAGACTTTGGGCTTTATCATCATCATCATCCGGTCATATTAGTCTCCACTACAGGGGCGACCCTCGCTCGTCCGTCCCCGACAGGAGGATTTTGAACTCCTCACGCTGGCCAGACGGGTTGGGAAGGCCTGATCGATTAGTCCTTTCCCTTAGTCGCCTTGTACGACATCCACGGGAAGAGACGGAGTGATTCTATTCTAGTCTGCCAGAAACTACACGGCACACCACACGGCTTTTTAAGAGTGTAAATAAATTTTAACTGCATCTATGCAGTTGCTAATGGTCCATTCTAAAAGTAGCGCGTCTGCAATGGCCCTAATACATACCTTACTGGCATCGCCATATGGAAAGAAATTCCCGTATATTTTTTTAAATTCTTCTACCGACAAGTGACCACTGGGACAATCTTTCAGGAATCCTTTGTACCATTCTTGTATCTCTGCATCTATAAATGAGTAATAAGACAAATTGTATAAAACATGAAATGATCATCATAGTCTGCCTAAATATATATAATAGGTAGGGGAAAAAGTCTTTTCGCATTATAGTATGTATGAACTTGTAATAAAATCTCTTTGGCTATACCATTTGTATCTAGCAGGTTTTGATATCTATAAAAAGTTTAAATTTTAAAAAAGATAATTCCAAATTCAAATTAGGTAAATGTGTGATATTCATTTGTTTTTTTTACTGTCAAGATGAGTGAATCTAATGAAGAAATTCGATACATTTTAAAATTTTACTACAAAAAACGTAAAAATTCAACGCAAGCTGCGAAAAAAATTTGTGATTATTATGGACCTAGTGCAGTGTCTGTGAGAGTAGCACAAATTTGGTTTAAGCGTTTTCAATCCGGAAATTTTGATGTCAAAGATGCACGTCGCTCTGGTCGCCCTGTTACGGATAAAATGGATGCCATTTCTGAAAAAGTGGAGCAAGATCGGCATATCAGTAGTTACGACGTAGCTGAAGAACTAGGAATTGACCACATAACAGTTTTGGCGCATAAAAAGGTCGTGGTCAAAGACCGGCCAGGCTTCACAGACTCTGGCGAAACCCGGGTTAACCCGCAACAAGGTGATGCTGTGTGTATGGTGGGATTGGAAGGGAAGATATTCATTATGAGCTGTTACCGCCAGGCAGGACTATCGATTCTGAACTCTACTGTGAAAAACTGATGAGATTAAAGCAAAAAGTTGAGAGAAAGCGGCCGGAATTAATTAATAGAAGGGGTGTGATTTTTCATCATGATAACGTTAAACCTCACACATCTTTAGCCACTCAGCAAAAATTAAGAGAGTTTGACTGGGAGGTGTTAATGCATCCGCCGTATAGTCCTGACCTTGCACCTTCTGATTTCCACCTGTTTCGGTCTCTTAAGAATTCTTTAGGCAATGTCAGGTTAACATCACGAGAAGACTGCCAAAACCACTTGTCGCGGTTTTTTGAACAGAAGTCCCAAAATTTCTATAGTAATGGGATCATGTCTCTACCTACAAGATGACAAAAAGTTATCGAACATAATGGCACTTACATACTTTAGTTAAATGTAAATAAACTTTATTAAAAAATGTTTTGAATTTTCATATAAAATACGAAAAGACTTTTTCCCCAACCTAATATATAATGATGATGATGATGATGATGGAAACGATTTGTATTTTTCATTCATACAAATATTTATATCCAAATAAACCTATTTTCATTCATTATTTTATTTCATACGAAAAATCAACAGTTGAATTTATCATATTATATTCTTTATGATTATCAAAAAATATATATGAAATAGAAATGAAATTATTTATTCTGCTATTGGACCCTTGTGTGCACTTAGACACGTCTTACAATTTTGTATTAATAATATTCTTAATTGAATTAATAATATATAGCTAAAGTGGCAAACGACCTGGCTGATGATAAGCAGACATCGCAGCCTATGAAATTTCGCTATACCAGCGGTATCAGTCACGCGTTGCCGACGTTGTAATAACCTCTTTACACCTTTCTTAAAGAACCCCATGCTATAATCTCTTTTGAAAACCTCGGCAGCTAAATCATTCCACAATCTGAGAGTCCAATTTCCAAAATCGAGATAGAAAACACATTGCAAATAACTGCTATCAATTATTCAATTATTTTATTTTGAACATCTTGTACGAGATTAAAAAAAACCGGTGGGTTAGTGACCACACAACAAAAGAGAATGTGAGTCAAATTTGAATCAGTATAAATAATACAGTATGGCCACTCCCTGCCGCTCTCTCGTATTGACCTCACCTCCCCTCTGAGACAAATCTGGAACAGTTTGTAAGGGTCCGTTCAAACAAACCGGCTTGGAGAGGAGAGCAGATTTTGGATGCGTTTAAAATAGAGTTTTGTGTCATTGGCATAAGGGTTATTTTAAAAATCCACATAGGTTCTCACCATTCTCATATAACAAAAGAAGTGATTAAAAAAATAAACCTTATGTCAATGTTCTAAAACTCTGTTTTAAACGCCACCAAAATCTGCTCTCCTCTCCGAGCCGGTCTGTGAAAACGGACCCTAATGCGCCGCACGCACACACGCTTATTCACGCTCTGCACTGCACAGACATCATTGTTAATGTAGTTGTGAACGACCCGACATTTGTATAGAGTGGCCGGGGTGTGCCTGAATCATGACACTCTCCTGCTCTCTCCACTCCGTCTCGTTCCCTCCTTACCGACTTTACCCGAGCGAGCGTCACAGAGCCGAGCGTGACGCGTTACGTCACTCATTCATTAGCCATACAATGAAGTGCACAGCGTGCCTAAACAACTTTTCACTTTAATAAATTTATTTTCTAAACAATTAACATTAAAGGATATTATACGTCGACAATCCTTATTCATCCCACTGCTCGGATACGGATCTCCCCTCAATCAAAGGGGTTTAGAGCATACTCTACCACGCTGCTCTACTGCGGGTTGGCGGAGGCCAGTGTTGTCAAGCTGCCTAAAGGCTGCTCCACTGATTTGTTTTAACTACTATCATCTAATGACAACAGTCGGGACCGACGGCTTAACGTGCCCTACGAAGCACGGAGGAACTTGAGATAAATAAACCCATCCATAGACAGGCTACGGTCGACGTTTCTTAACTTGCGTGTTCGATTAGACTGATACGCGCGACGACGATGCCAACGAGCTCCTCGATATTACCACAGTATAAGCAATAATACTACGTACAGTATGGCCACTCCCTGCCGCTCTCTCATGTCGACCTCACCTCCCCTCTGAGACGGATCGGAAACAGTTTGTATGGCGCCGCACGCACACACGCTCATTTACGCTCTGCACAGACGTCATTGTATATGAGGTAGTAAACAACATTTGTATGGAGTGACCTGGGTGTGATATTACTATAAGTATGTATGTATTATTATTTGTATAAATTCATAAATACCTGAAAACTCAGTATTTTGCTTCAGATCCTCTAAGACCTCAGGTTTTAGTTTGCTGTTTTGTTTACCCATTTTGTATATATGTTAACAATGTGATATAGACGATACGACACGTTACACAACCAGCTCTCGTTCAATAAGTCAAATCTTGTGCCCTAGAACACACCATAGTAAACACAAATTATATTTATGAACAATTATTGTAATTATTACAGTAGTATGATCATGAACTTACACTAACCTCGAGACTAACTTCTTTGCTGAATGATCTTCGATATGAACAGATATAATGCACTGGTGCGCAAAAAACAAAAATACCTATATTTTTTTTTATCCCAGTGACAAATATAAGAAATTAAAAAGATGGAAATAGTGAAGATATATTTTCAAATGATAACAAAATCTTATTAGCCAAAGGGAATATGTAAATTGGAAACAATAAGTATTATGTATTTAATTCCACCTGCCGATTGGTTTAATTACTGCTTTAATTTCTAGCCGGACAAAGTGCACTGACTTTGCTTGACAACTGTTATGGCTTGATCTCCCATCCAAATGTGGAGAACATCGATATAACTAAAGCCATCTATAGACAATCTGCTGTATCAAGCTTCTCAATATTTAATACCGTATTTTTTTAACGTTTTAATCTAAAAATCAATTTCAAACTCGTATGAAATCTTATTATAACATATTTTTGCGCGCCAGTGTGATGCAAAAAAAATTCTCAAGCACGAAATGAAATAAAAAAAAATCGGTCAACTAGAAATGATTAGACAAATTACGAACTATTTTGTTTTTGTAATTTGTATATTATACATGAATAGGCAAAATGTGAATCATTAAAAATATGGTTATGGGTAAACTCTTAGAGACACAACAGAGATTTTATAGGGACACAGTGGTACAGTCATCTATTTCAAGTGCCTATTTTGATTAAGTATATTAATAATTAGAGTTCGAAATTATCAAGATAATCCCAGCAGTGATTTGCGAGTCCGAGATATTTTATTAATTGAAAGTTCATGCAAAATTACAAGTGGGTAAACAACTGGCTCGCTCATAGATAAAATGGACCCAGTTATGGAGAATAGATCCAAGACCAATCTAGATCCAAACTAAGTATACTTGAGAGATATACATAGCGAGACACTTTAAATTTGGTATTGTATTTGTATAAACTGATAGAGCGTGATATTTATAATCCTATTAAATTTTGAATAGCTATAACTTAAAAGTAACCAAAATTTCGGTTGGATCTGTTCTGCATAACAGTGTCCAAATATTTTTGTTGTTTCGATTCTGACTTCGCTCTCATTTCAATCAGACGAAAGCAATGTGCGAAACCCCCAATGCTCATGTCTGATAATCCGACTCCCTTTCGAACTCGAATATGCGATAAGTCGTCGCGACTTGCGAGTTCACAATCCGACTCACAAGCGGATTCGAATGTGATAGACGAACCGAATCAGCTTCAGAGGTATGAACAATCAACACTAAGCTCAGAGTCGCATATCGTATGATTGCAGTTTTCGACATTATACTAATTATCGTGATAATTATCCATGAATTAGGTTAAAAGGAGGCTATAGATTATTTCGTTTTATTATAGATTTGTTAATTAATCGAACGAAGAAAACTAACATATAAAGAAACTGTTTAAGCTAAAATTATCAAAATAAATAAATTATTAATTATCCTGATAATTATCACGGTAGTTATTATTAAGTACTGATAAATTATCTTGTTAATTACCACTTCTAACCCTGCTATAACTGGCGTCTGCTGACGCTGTTATTCTAATTCACACCGCATTCGGTAAATAATGAGTATACAATGTACTGTAAATACTTTTAAAAACCTTTACTCAGACTTGGAGATTCTTCAGAAGAATACGACACGTGAGAATATAGTTTTGTCAAGACATACCATTCGACAGGGACCTACGAACCTTTGTTTATGATACAATATAGAATTATTAGTACTCGACATCCATTTGAGAATAAATACGGTCATTAACATTAATAAGTTCCATGTATAAAAGACACTTGCGTACATAGTTAAAGAATTGACGACGTTTCTTTGTAAATAGTTCAGTTAAAATACTTAAAAAGAATGTTTTGAATATAGTCATTAATTGCATCAACCTGCTTACCTTTAGATATTATGTCGTGTATACATGGAACGTTAAGCTGATTATCCTATCGGAATGCCGACATGTGACCAACTAGTAGGTATCGCTATTTCAAATTAAGTTATCATTGAGTGTATGTGAAAAATTCAAGAATCGCGTATGCAAGACTATTATAGATTATGCCATAACGCCCATAGATATATAATTTTTTTAAAGTTGGCGTTTGCTTTACAGAACATGATATGTGTTCGAGTACATTATGTTCACGCGGAATACTCTTCCATACATTAAGCCTATATTGTCTGTGATTTACATAATTATAAATCCGTGACCTCTGGCTTAGGACGAGCATACCTAATCGAAAAATATTATATGTTTTTTTAAGTATATACTGTGGCTATTAATTCAGATAGGTAATTAAATAATAAAATATAAATAAATAAATATTTATGGACAATTTAACGACAAATTCAAAGCTGATAAATTTTGAAATGCGACCACATAAGTTTTAATGCCTTATAACTTATTTTTCGTAATATCCAAATCTGACAGTACCCAATATCTAATATGTCTTAGATTTTAAGTTGTCAAAAAGAGAATTTGTACTTCAAAATAAAAAAAAGCAAAGATTACAACAATAACCAAAACATCTTCCTGGTAGTTTCAGTAGGAAAAAGCACTCGACGGGTAATCGAGAGGTCGTCGGTTCGAATCACACCTAGGTGGGAGGTGATTTTTTTAAAATCCTTACTAATATTATAAATGCGAAAGTAACTCTGTCTGTCTGTCTGTCTGTCTGTCTGTCTGTCCTGCTTTCACGGCAAAACTACTGAACCGATTTAAATGAAATTTGGTACACAGATAGTTTAGAGCCTGAGGAAGGACATAGGCTACTTTTTAATGCAAAAAAAGGGTTGTAAGGGGTTAAAAGGGGGGGTGAAAGGTTGTATGGAAGTATCGTTATTTTTAGAGCTAGAAGCTTGAAACTTATTTTTTAGGCTGTTGATTCGATATAAATAAATATGACATTCAAAGTTTGTAAAAGTTTTACCCACACGGGGGTAAAATAACAATAGGGAATAGGGGATGAAAGTTTGTATGGAAATATGTAAGGTATAAGTGAATCCTTACTTCCTTACTATCCTTACTTCCTTACTTAATATTATAAATGCGAAAGTAACTCTGTCTGTCTGTCTGTCTGTCTGTCCTGCTTTCACGGCAAAACTACTGAACCGATTTAAATGAAATTTGGTACACAGATAGTTTAGAGCCTGAGGAAGGACATAGGCTACTTTTTAATGCAAAAAAAGGGTTGTAAGGGGTTAAAAGGGGGGGGGGGGGGGTGAAATGTTGTATGGAAGTATCGTTATTTTTAGAGCTAGAAGCTTGAAACTTATTTTTTAGGCTGTTGATTCGATATAAATAAATATGACATTCAAAGTTTGTAAAAGTTTTACCCACACGGGGGTAAAATAACAATAGGGAATAGGGGATGAAAGTTTGTATGGAAATATGTAAGGTATAAGTGAATGTTTTATAAGTTTGCGACAAGAGACAAAATATTAGTGCTATCCTGATGTAGATAACATTTACGCAGTCATTACAAATTGAGAAACTGGCATTGTACAAACAAAGCATTTGACCATCTGTGAATGTAAACAAAAGATAAGAAAGCTTAATAGTTTTATGAATGAGTCTTTATGCCTTTGCATGCCGACTCAGTCAGAAGTCGCTATATCCGAAAGGGATTTCTAGGAATCGGTTACAAATGGTTCATAAAAACAAGTTCTTAAGTACAAGTGTAAAAAGTTATACTTAGTATAGAGATTTTGTTTATTTGGGTCAATAAAATTAGTTAAATTTAATTCATTTGGGTTTATAATATTTTTTTAAATAGGTTTTTATACAATTAAATAAAATACTTAAATAAGTTATTTTCATAATAAGAAGTTTTGTTTTCTGTGTTTACGGTTAAAAGCAAAATAGTTATAGGGGTATAGCGCACTCGGTTCTAAAACTACCATTGAACTTAGCTGATGAGGACATGCCGGTATGTAACATTAGCAAAAGAGGTGAGCGCGGAAGAAAGTTGCAGCAGTGTAAGCTGTTGGTTGGGATGAATGTACAATGTTCCACAAAAGAGCTATATAAGCACTAGATGGCACACTGCAACTCATATAAGTATTAATACGTATGTGTCTTATTTGTAAAATAAATAGCCGAAATATTTAAAAATGCTGCCCAAAGACACTATTCCACGCGGACGAAGTCGCGGGCACAGCTAGTATTTTTATATGTATTTAAATTGTCCAACAATTATTGTTCTATGAAAGTACCTACGTATTGACTGTGTTTGAGTAGTCTCGCTTATATCGGACTTAACCCCTCGCGTACCGCGGTTCCATGGTGGGTACAGCGTTGGTACGGCACTTGGTATAGCGCTAAAATTCGCGTTAATATGGTAAAATGCCACAGGTTAATACCGCATGCCATTTCATTCACATAGATAGTCTATGTGTTATTATAGTACTCTAGCGATCTAGTTACTCTACGACAGTCTCAATGCCGCGTACTACAATAAATACTTTAATTCACTGACATCTACTAGTTGGCACTAATACAGCGTCCTTTGAACTTACAGTCATTATAATCATCTATAAAGCATCACTGCAAAATTCTACACGAACTTAATCTCACCCGTCATACCTAGTATATATCGTGGTGTAGAAATAGGCCCTCGAAGTACACAATTCAGGAGAAATCATAGGTCATATTATGCCAGTGGAAACAGCTATTATTTGAAAGTTCTATGACCGCATAGTGCAACTAATGCATCTAAATTACATATCTTAGAATAAAACCTATTCTATTACATGTACTATAGAAATGAATAAAGTGTAGGTAACAAATAATGTTGTGCTTGATCACTATTACAGTAATGTACGATCTACTGGTTATCAAAATATATTAAAGCAATCATTACGTTTTATCAAAATGGAAAGTGTCACAATCACTGCATAGAGGCAGTTTTATTTTGAATCAAAATAAAATGAGCATGCACTGACAGTGGTGGACTAAAGCTAAAGCGGGCCCTAAGCAAGATTGTATTTCCGGGCGACTAAAGAAGTTTTCGCTTCAAAAATAAAAATTAAAAACCTAATTTTCGCGCCCCAAAAATTACAGGCCCTAGGCACGTGCCTATGTTGACCAGGCATTAGTCCACCCCTGTGCACAGATATTATTTAGAAAAATGTGATATCAAGATTGCCTAACTTTGATAAAACGTAATTCGGTACACATTAAATACTAAAAGCTACGAACGAAATAAGTTACAATACGACTTAAAGTATGCTTTAGGCGCATTTTATTCGCTCTTTGAGCGATTACCATAATGACGGAACTAGGTATATGGCTTCTAATACAATGACTATACGTGAAAAAAGAGATAACTGCCCTGTCCTTCGTTGGTCGGTACAAAACATATCAAATTTATCAAAACGAATCATTAAATATCATTTTTGGTAAATTTTATATATTCTTAAAAGGAATACTACTTTTCAATACCATTAGATTATATTAGATATTTGGGATCAAAATTGCTAATTATATATAAAGTCAATTTTAATCTAAGATTGCTTCAATTTTCATTGTATTTGTTTGTACCTAAAAGACAGAGCAGATTTCATAATTATTGAAAAACAATAAACACAATTTCTTATATTACCCAGATCACCCTAATAGAGAGTTCAAAATACAGATATGACGCGAATCTTAAAGGTACGATTATGGCAACATTTTCACAAAATCGCTATAGAAATTACATTATAATATATTGGCTGTTTTATCATAGTTTAGTGCTGAGAATGTGCGTGATGAGTTCTTTGAAGGAGGTAAAATGTCTCTAAACGTTGCAAGACTTAAGTGGAAATTCAAGAACCGAGTAGTAATTGCAGACTACTGCGTAGCCTCATTGCAGATAGCGTTAGATAGGCCTGGGTCGCGCAATAAATTATGCTTAATAAAAATAATAATAATTGACTAAACATTATGAAATTAAATTTCTCAGATATTGAGATATGTATATTCGCTTGAAACTTACAGTACTTTAGAGATGTATACGTATACTTGGTATGTATACAGTAGTGGACGTAGCGACCAGGAGATGAAGTGCAACTGAACATATATGTACCTATACAGTCTCATAATGGTGATTTTGATCTGTTCAACGCGTCAACAGTCCACGAACCATGACACAAACATTGTAATCGGACATTTTTCACGTGCCCATGATCTGGGGGCCTACCGCGGAAACTGTAGCTGTTTCTCATCGGGTTTTTTCAGACTTCTGTTTAAATTGTGGTAAACATCTTCAGTTTAAACGGTCGAACGATTATGTCACTACCTGTTAAGTTTATTAATTTTCACGCTATTTTAAGGCGAAGTTAGATTTTCGCAATCAAAAAATCCGATCGTAATCGGCTTCAGCTTAGGCGGCCCTTTGTACTAAGTAATCTGTACTTATACAAGGGTCATTATTGCTCAACATCGTCTTCAGTACTTTTCCATGAACTGTAAACTTGAAAAATGTGTTTCATAAATAACAAATAGGTAATGTTTTTAATTTTTGACTATTTTTTTTAGAAGTATATTCTCATACAATTACTTAAGTAATGGATAGATCGATGTATTTTGTTTAGATACGCCTTGCGACTGATGTATACCTATTCATGTCTCTATTATGGTAAGAAGGAAACAAGGTAATTGCCCGACAATGCCCTCATCATGTGTCTAATGCTAATCAAAAAGGTATTGAAAAATTGTGGTAAAATGCCTTTGATGACATTGTACTAATTAGTAAGAAATAAGAAAAAAAAATCCATGCGTAAGTAGGTACCTACTGTGTTTTTAAGATTATGGAAAATTTCGTTTTAATTTTTGTTTTAATTTCAAATAGTTGTATTATATACTTGGGAGTGTGAATGGCTCACCACCATCTTTTAGTAAAGGCCAACTTCACCTGCACATGGTTCACCCTGCCGATTTACTAACGAGGCTTTGGCGTAACACACAGCGAATTTTAAACTGCCCGCCTGGTGAACTTGTACCTTAGCCTCATAAAATATCGCAGGCAAATAACAATTCCCTTGAGGATTGTTGTGTTCATGCGAATGAGTTAGATCACTAGGTTGTTAGGAGTTGTTGCGTCGGTAGCGCGGGTGGCAGCGCGCGAGTGACAATTCATGTTGCGGGCGTTTATATGGCAATGGTAATCGCTTCACATGAGGCGGGCCGTATCTTTGTTAGCCACCCGATGCAATTAATACAAAAAAAAAGTACGTTAAGACCGCCACATCGTGGTACCGAGAAAATAATTATGATCTCTTTTTCCCTAACTACTATTTTCTCTTTCATGCACTCGAATTTTTGATTTGTGTAATTTTTACAACGGTGGGAAGTAAATATGTTATTACGAATGAAATGTTACATTTTTGGATTATTTTTTCTTGAATATTATTACACTTTCGAAAAGTACACTATGGCATTTTGAAACAGCTTTGTCTTGATAATTCGACACGAGGAGTTTAGCGTACTTTATTAAATGCTCGTCTGAGCACAGTGTTGTGGTTAGACAAGCATTTAATCCAAAGTTGCTCGTGCGTGCACAACTTTGCGCAGACTTGTCGGTGCGATTACGGTATAGTATAGGCATATATAAACTATATATATCAATGAGTAAATGTACAACAAATCTGTTGTGTACTTAGACAATGACATGAACTGTTACCGTGTTAAACTATAACACGTTCTAGAATAGTCGCACTTCCGATGCCAGTCGTGACTCAAAAATACACAACACTACAGTTGCCTGCTGCCGCAGGCGCGTGGTTAAAAGTAAAGCTATTAAAATTTTCACACGCTCAATTAAAATTTCAATTTTGTGATATGTTACGCAACACCCTGTCTACGAGAGCAACCTACAGGTCCAAGATGAGTATTATTGATCCCTCTTCCCTACTTGGATAAATTCAGTCATTTTCTTTCATTTCTCCTATGTATTTTGTTAACAAATCGTATGATGTGTACATCTCTTTTGATGAACAAATATTTGTAAAAAGCATAAAATGTTAGTCTTGTGGATAAATGTCATTGAAAACTATACAAAAATTGTGTACATAATAATAAATAAATACAATAACAGTTTCAGGATGAAATAAAATAGTTTATGCTTACGTATATTAAACGAACACAGTTAAACCATACCATAGTTAAACAATATAATAAGAAATTCTACAGATGACATACGTTAATACTATTAAAGTACGTACTTAGAAACTATACAATATGTATTTTGTATTTCAAAATACAAAGTGGAATGTTGTCGATAATAAAATAATGCAGAAAATTTTCAGTGCAAAATAATAGTTTATGATTTTATCGAGTATGTAAGAAATTTAGCTTACCAAATAGTATAAAAAATTGTAACCTAGCAGTTCTTTTGTTTAAATTAAATAAACTTGAAAATTTAAGTAAGTTTGTGCTCATTAGTGCGTTCATTTCACGCTTCGTTACAAAATAAACTGTAAACTACAAGTATGTATGCACTGAAAAATGTACCTTAAATAATGAAGATACAACGATATAAAAGTAACTTTGCGACCCCTGAAATGTATCCATGTGGTAATCAGAAAAAGTTATGATACAAAATAATAATGCAATAATTGCAAAACTTTACTAAAAGCTAAGAAATAACCTAAACGTGACTAGGGCACACTAACTATTTATTGTAGTCCATAAGTATTGTAATGAACAGACTGGGCTGTCTCCCTTTAAGTTTTGTGTGGCTCCGGCATACAAGGATGGTACGATCCGTTCTCTAACCTGAGCACTTTGCCATACTGAACTGTACAGCGAAGTGCTCAGTTATCTTAGAGAACCGATACAAGGCTGAAGTAACGGAAACACGAGAAACGATGAACTATTTACAGAGAACTACAAGGCACAGTGGGAAAATGAGATGACGCCAAAATTACAGCGTAGAGAATAGATGACACAATTCATAAGAGTAGAAATTCCAATACTTAATTCCATAGCCCCATTCAGATTGAAGATAAAAGTTTTGCAAAGCTCCATAGATTTATATAGCCCAACTGTAAAGAGGTAAACATTATTTAAGGCGTTCAAATAACAATTGGAAGGTAAAAAGCGCATTTAAATTAGCAAGTCGGTTCTTAATCAAAGATGTGGACCTTCGTTGAAAATCTTTCCACAGGGAAGAAATACCATAAAATGTAAACGAAGAACACAACACCGATATCTTTAAACTATTTAAATGTAGTAAAATATTACTGTTACTTTAATAATACTTACATAATTCGAATTCGAAATTGAAAATACTTTATGTCCATACAGCGGATCAGATTGCCAGTGCTAACAAAACCGTGCCACTCGATATAGCCATTACAGGGATGTTTATTCGCGTATTTATAGGACAAACTAACCGATTCTGTTAATAATACAACGCTACTCTAATTTGTTGCCCTAACAGTAAAATAAGATTGACATTAGTTTACATCGTGCACTTTTCTTAGGAAAAAGTCTAAGCCAGAAAAACTTTACAGGGAACACGTCGTATAACTAGACCATGTGTAATTTGGACAAATGTAGTACTTATTGATTAGCGAAGTGGACAATCAGACAGCGATAGAAACGTTAATATTTGACATACAATTATCGTTCATACATCAATAGGAATGGACATTTTCAATTTTTATTAATACTCGAGAATTTATTGACGTCAAATTCGTTACATAAATGTTACGCCTAACATTACATTTTTTTTTTATACAAAAAACGACGAAAAATATTTTGGATTAAGCTTATGGCGTAGTGCAGCTCAAGTCGACGCGAATTGTGGTCTGAAAGAAGCGCCGCAAACAATCGAATCAGCGCCAGAATGTACGTTATCGATTCGGTTCTCTTAATAGACAGATACAGTTCGAAATCGCAGAGCATAGACCAAACATGAACATGCAATCAGCATAGTCCGTGTCTATTTTGTCGGGAGCAACGACATCGCCGCCGCATACTGTAGACACGGCTACGTATAACAGGCTGACTGTGTCTACATACATTACAACCGCCCTGATTTTAATTATTCATGCTTAAGCCGCCACAATGTTTCGGATCGCTTTATACCCGATATTGTAATCAAAATGGCCCGTACATTTTAAATTAATGTTATCGATTAATCTGCTGGACGATTTTCGATAAGCTAAATAATTTTTGTACAATTCGATAATGCAAGATATTTGGGTACAATGAAGTTATAACTACAGATTTATATAAAAAAAAAACTATATTTTGAATAAAACTACTTAACCGGCGACGAATTTATGTTTTAATCTACAATTACTATGTCCAAAGTATGCGGCGACTGTCGACAAGCATATTCTTATCTGCCTACTGAGTATGTGTGTGTATTCAGTTACATTTGAGTGAATACTTAAAGAAGTTGCAGCCTGCACTTGACGCCGACATACGCTCTCTTGTAATCGCAATACAAACCGCAGGTATTCTGTATGTTCTACGTACAATCAGTAACTCATACGTATCGTGGGGAAACATAATGCTGATCTTATTAAAGAACCGGTACATAACAACGTGACCCGCAATACTTGTGCCATGTCGACACGACAGCAGCACCCCACAACCTTAAACCCTAAACGATTTAAATCCACATTCCGAAATGTGATTTTGAAAATTTTCTAAACTCTACACGATACATTTAAAAAATCTCTCCGAGATATAAAAATGTCAAATATTCATCATCCGTCGTTAAGAAAACCTGTTGTTTTCAGAAATGTGCGCCATGTTTCTTAATCGAAAAATATTTACAGTCGCAACGTGCTCGAGGGTCACGACGCCGGAGCGCTCCGCTGAGCAGCTCTCGGTGAAGGTTCACGTCCCGCCCGCACTGCAATATCTGGTTGCTGAGAATAAACATTGCAACGATCTTCGACCGAAGTGTTAGCTTCTCGGCTAGTGGTGCTGTCGTGTGGACAAGACAACGGCGTCGGGTTATCGTGAGGTATACAATGTAGGGGTGGGTTTGTGAGGCCGGGCCGTGCTAGTGAGGACCGAAGGCCGCTTAGGGCGCTAGCATTTTCGACAGCTCCTCGTCCTGCAAGCAGCCCTTGAGGAACTCGTCCTGTGTAAGTTGTCCATCGTTGTTCTCGTCCATCTTGGCGAAGATATTCTTGGCACGCTCCTCAGCGGAATCGGCGGGCCGGTTACTTGAGCACGCGCCGAGCATGTCATAGATAGCCTGAAAAGCGCAATAAACAAAGCATTATTAAACAGTCTGTATATCATTTTAAGACTTTTTTGTAGCAGATGTTTTAAGAATATTCTTGATACATTATTCTGAATGAAATTGCTTTGATAAGTACTTGTGACAATTAATTCCATAAGAAAATAAATAGGCATTTTATGGTAGCCGGATAATAAAGGTCGGAACTCTTAAAATGTATCGGGATGCCAGGCTCGTCATAAAAGCGACAACAAAGCGATCGTATGATATGCTCCACACCGGGAACGCGACCCAATTGTATAGGATTGGTATTCCATACCTATTTCTGCCCATATCCTCACATTTTAATATATTTCAACATTTTTGTCAACATTGCGAGGATCAGTACGACTACGAGTAAGTGTCAAAAAACATATAATAATCCCAAAAACATTTTTCTACCGAAATGTACGACATGAAATTATATTAAACTTGAGTTTACACTACGAGCAATTCAGACGGTAGCGAACCTCATTAGAAGATTTAAAGGTATTACGCGTTTACACGAGGCTTTAACACTCGCCCAACATATTCGGTTACAGTGGACTGAAATATGGTTTAAACAATTCAGGCGCAAATTTCGAAATTTAGCAAAACCCTTCAATTAAATGGCAAGATGGTTCATTAAGGCTGCTGACATGCGATTCCTGAATAGTGTTTGTGTGTAGGTGATTTCGGATAATTCCAAAGTTAGTCAGTCATGTATGGATTCAGATTAGTCCCATATTATATTAACATAATACGTAACATAATTGTATATTTGAAATCGAAGTAAAAAAATACTTTCTAGACCTAACGTACCGTATTAGGTCTAGTGTATCACTACCGCGATTGTAGTGAAAAAATAATTATTCGTTAAATACACAACGAATCAAAAAACTTTCTCACGCGAATATCTATTGAGTTCAGTTTTTTATTTTTTTTATAAATTAGAAAACTGATGATCTATAATAGGTACTATGTGCTTGTTGAAGTAAATTTGCGTCAAATGACCGTTTGTGACACATTTTACTTCAACAACTACAGAGTACGAGTATAATTACGTTAGTACTATTACTTATACTGTGGTATAATGATAGTTTGACATATATTCGATATGTAATATTTGATAATATTGTAATACTCGTAAAATCTAAAAACATTGTAATTTAATAATTTCGTATTGGATAATTTGTAAATATGTATATTGTAACATGTTTAGTGTAATCAAAGAGTTTAATATGATAAATTTGCACACCTAACGGTTAAAA
Organism: Hypsopygia costalis; assembly: GCA_937001555.2. Lineage (NCBI taxonomy): Eukaryota > Metazoa > Arthropoda > Insecta > Lepidoptera > Pyralidae > Hypsopygia > Hypsopygia costalis. Next base: position 8,512,043 of record OW443326.2, on the reverse strand, counting down.
TATAGCGATCACACAATGTATAAAATTAACACCAAATGTAACCTATTTATGCAAATAAATTGATTGATTGATTGAATGTTTTATCAATTTTATTACTTATAAAAAAAAAAAACAAAAGTAAGAGTGCGACTAAAATGAGTACAGATTAATTAAATTGGAACTAACTTTTTTTAACATTGTGGTTTGTTATTGTGTTTCGCTGTTTTTTCTAGTTTTCTTTTGTAGATTAGTTTGTAAATTTAAGTTTGAAATTTTAGTGTAAGTTAGTGTAAGTTTTGGGGTGTAAGTGGTTCATCAACATCTTTGAACCAAAGCCAACTTCACCTGCACGCGGTGCACCCTGCTGACTGACTAACGAAGCTCTGGCGAAAAGAGAGGTAGGGAGCGTAATTGTAAGCTACTCGACTGGGGAATGTACCTCCACCTCACAGAATTCCGCAGCCAAATAACAATTCCCTTGAGGGTTGTTGTGTTCCTGCGAGTGAGTGAGGTCACCAGAAATGAAGGAGATGCTGCGTTGGCAGCGGGGGTGGCGGCGCGCGAGCGATATTTTATGTTGCGAGCGTTAATATGGCTACGGTAACCGCTTCACATCAGGCAGGCCGTATGCTTGTCTGCCACCCGAAGTAGTATAAAAAAAAAAAAAAAAAGTGAATTTTCATACACTACGTTTAGTAGTAGTAATCAATTCTTTGTGTATTTAAAGAATGAATGAATTTCTCAAATGGCGCCAGTCCTAAAACTACCTGCTATTTACTATTACTTATACTGTACTGCTATTTAAGGATAGCCTTAATCTATTCAACCAAAGATATTATGACAAGTACGGATAAGTATACAATATTTTTTTATCGGTGTCTATATAAATTTTATGACGACTTATTCCAATTCAGGTAAAGCCACAATATGACTTTACCAAACTCTGTTAAGTCCAGTTATATTGTAATTTGTAAGTATAAAAATGCCAGCATGTCCCAATTTAACAATTTATTGTTTAGTTCAGTTTGTGAAGCTTTTATTTCCTGACCAAATAAATATCTATAGAGAAACGACTGTAAAATTTACAAACACAATTTATTTATTCGTAGTTTATAATTGTTACCCACACTTCACTTAACATGGGTTAAGGCTTTTGTTCAAACAGACTTACTTCAATCTATTGAAATCGGCGAAAGTCTCTCTCAAATGATGATCCTTTGGGTTACATAGTATTGTTCAAAATACAAATTGGCTCGTTCAATATTTAAAATAATAAGTAAGTGAGTAAGTGAGCGACCCAGATTCGCTCGTGTCCTTTTGAGTTTTAAAATTTGTGTAAATGAAATAAATAGCTAATTAAATTAAAATAATAAAAGTTGCCCGAATCGAGGTTGAATTGTAAACTGACTAAAAATTATATACTTGATTTAATTTATTAATTACTATAAATTCTTATTGTTGGTAATAGTTCGATTAAATCCCATGTAAATTAAACTTTGAATTTTCATATCGTGATACGAGACCGAATTTGACATCTGTGAGATCGAGACTGGATCGAAACTGAATTTTGACTATATTTCAATTACGAGAATTGCCTCTCTGTTCTTGATCTATCTTAATACTGAGTACCAGTTATAATTAATTCGATCTCAATGAGAATTTGTTCAGGCTTGCGTTCAGGCAGGTTTTTATTAGATGTGCTGTGTCAATTCCATACAACTTGTTGTCAGTAGAAAGTCTGGTATCTATTCCATGCAATATTTTGTTTAATTTGTAAAACTTAATTTTTCAGGTTTATAATAAGGGGGCGTAAGTGCCTCACCACGATCTTTAAAATCAAAGTCAAAGTCTTCCGAATAGCGAAAGAGGCAAAAGAGAGGTAGGGTACAACGTATTTGTAAGCTGCATGTCTGGGTAAGTACTTTCACCTCACAGAATACTCAACCAACCTCACGTGCACATGGTGCACCCTGCAGACTGATAAACGACACTCTGGCGAAAAGAGAGGTAGGCCATAGCGTATTTTTTAAACTGCCTGTCTGAGAAAGTACCTCCACCTCACAGAATAATGCAGCCAGATAACAATTTCCCTCGAGTGTTGTTGTTCCTGCAAGTGACTGAGGTCACCAGAAGGAGTTGCTGCGTTGGCACCGAGGTGGCGGCGCACAACCGAGAATTTATGTTGCGAGCGTTTATATATATAGCTACGGTAATCGCTTCACATCAGGTGGACCGTACGCTTGTCTGCCAACCGCTGTGACGACGACAGTATAAAAAATATTAATAGTTAAACCGTAGATGTAAATTCAACTAGGTACCTATTATTCAAAAGATGACGCCTTGGGAAATAACACATAATTAAATCATTTGTTTTATTCTGCCATTGGGCTCACGTGGCACACACGTCTTACGGTTTTTTTTTAATTTAAATCATATTATTTTTAAAAATAATAATAATTATTCACATGAATAGTAGATACGTTTCGGAATTAACTACGGACGTAGAAGAAATGCTTGAAAGAACCAATATCGCCACTTTTTAAGATACCTACTCGTAATCATTAATCAGTAAGATATATTTTATTGCTAAAAATACGACCTTGACACATCAATTTCTATATCCAAAGAAAGAACCATAAATTCAATTTTTTAACCTGCTGCATTACTTTTAAAGACTATATATTAAAGAGCCATCTAGTATCAAGTAGTGATATTAAGTTGCAGGGTGAGATATTGTTTCCTTCAAAAGATGGCGCTATGGTATTCTTTAATAAACTAATAATAATCATTTCTCGAAGAATACGATCCTGCCGATGCCTTTTTTGTAAAACAAGTGTAGGTATAAATATTTTTAAAGTCAAATCACCTACATATTAGATAACTACCTAAATGGTATAACACATCTATTGTTATTGAAAGACGTCAATCCAATACAATATACTCGTTCCAGCGGCCAAATATAGTCGGATATTCAAATAAATAGTGAATTGAATTTCAACGAGTTTTGGGTACCGTACCGTACATAAATTTACTTTTCATCGGTTCGAATATTAAAAATTCCATGCCTCAAACGGGCGAACGGAATACGATTTCGTGTATAAAAACAATGTATACAGCACATTTTATTTTTTAACCAGTGTATGTTAGGTAATGTTGATTTTGGTCTGAATGTTTGGTTGTAACCATATATATATAATAGTTTGAACGTACCTTAATTATAGTACTTAATTATGTGTTCGTAGATATATATTAATGTTAAGCAAAAGAAAATGAAAAGATTAAACATAAGTAGGGAGTCTTTACATGTGTCAAAAACTTCTCTATAGTATTTTTTTAATCCTTTGAACAAATATAGCCCTCCGTTTCGAAAAGATTTTAAGTATGGGCAGTCAAGTCAAGTATTCAATATTTATTTATAACTAGTTATATCTTTTAATACTACGCTAACTCGCAGCTGAGCAGCGTGGTGGAGTATGCTCTATACCCTTTCGATCGAGGGGAGACCCGTATACTAGCAGTGGGAAGAATAAGGGTTGACGAATAAGATATTCTTTAATTAGAATCATATAAATAATTGTATTGAAATTCAAACAGGCTTTATAAACACCTTTAAATTGGCGTAGTGCGCCCTTCGATCAACAATATACAACTGTTGATGGAAGAGTGCGCCATTAGAAAATTTTAATCATGCATTCTTAACGTTTCAAAAGAAGCATATTATACTATATATAATATGCTTATTATATTATATATAATATGCTTATTTAATCAAAGTCCGCTTAATATGATGTTAAAATTTGTTTATAGGAAGTTTAAGAAATCTTTCAGGAATCTTGTTACACAAGCTCTAAACTTTGATTTTTAACAATGTTGAAACAAAATTCTGTAGTTGTAATCTTATTTTTATTTCTGTAGTTTAATTTATGAAAGTCATATCGTTTTTTTTTTTAATTTGGTGCATAATTATTCTAATGTACATACTGATACCATGACAATAATAAATAGGTAGGTACCTATACCATGATTGACTGGACCGAGCGGAACGAAGGGAACGCTTATTTAAGCTCAAAAGTCACTTTTGGAAATGAATAGGCTCTAAAACCACTGAACCGATTTTAATGAAACTTGTCACAATTAAAGACCTGGACATGCTTGAGGATTATGTCGAAAAAAAAAATTGAGATCGATCATGTCCTTGTGGAATGATTATCAAATACATTTTCCATTGAAATCAATGGAAAACATACACTCTACGAGTCTACTCGCTCCACTCAACCTCGATTTCGGCCCCGTGGGCTAAAATCCGACCGAGTATTATGAATGTCTTACCTGGACTATTTTCGTCATTTCTTGGATATCTATGACACCGTTTCCATCCACATCGTACATACGGAAAGCCCACTTCAGTTTCTCCTCAGGAGTTCCGCTTGATGTCACGTGAATCGCCTGCAGGAATTCCTATAAAAGAACACAGTGGTCTCCATACACAGACGTAAGCCAACTCCAAGTAAGAACAAAGAAAACAAATTACTTGTTGAGCAAACTTTACATAAACCATACGACAATTAACATTCGAAATCTTAATATTTATACGGAACTCGCTCTGCAGAACTTGAATGTATAATTTATCATTCGCTTAAGCAAATAACTTTATATAAAATGTGCACAGCTGGACATTCGCATTATGTACATAAGATAAGATCACATTTATGGATATTCAGTCGTATATAAGTTGTTACTTTTGTCAATTGTGTACCTTAAAGTCTATGTAGCCATTCTTGTCCATGTCGAATGTGCGAAACACATGGTCGCAGAATTCGACTGCGTTCCCAGAAGGGAAAAACATCTTGTACATGTCGACAAATTTCGCTGGCGTTAATCGACCGTTAGGGCAGTCTTGCTGTAATTAAAAACACACATGTTACAGAAAACGCAACAAGTTAATTAATCATCATCATCATAATAATCATAATTGTATCTATCCACTGCATATAGCTCTTTCCCCATGCTTTTCACCTTATGTGATCCTCCACTTTCCGCATCCAACTACCAGCCACTTTTTTGGGTTCATTGGTCCATCTAGAGAGGAGGCGCCTTAGGCCTCTTGTACACGCTAAGAAATTTCACCGTGTCTACTGCCGATAGGACCAATTCATCAAGTACACAACAAGAATTTTGTCGGATCTAGGCACGAAAACTAATCGTGTCTACTGCAGACAAGACGAATAGGAACGTGTAAACGATAAGATTGTCTAGACAAGTCTGTTATTAATTTTCTTTTGTTGTGAAGAAAATGTTAACTACGTTTACTTGTTTCACCTACCCCGCTCCCCACCGCACCGCAGAAAAACGTCGCGCTTCATGTCTAGCGCAGACAAGATTTTTATCTTGGTCAGCGCGGAAGCAGTGTGCACATTCGTGTGTAGAAACGACACGAATTCTTGCATAGGCCCGGCGACTTTTCTTAGCGTGTACTAGAGGCCTTACCCTTCGTTGTCCCAGACGAGGCCACTACGCTAGGAATTTTCTCCCCATTTACCATCGCTGACTCGGTAGAAGTGGCTAGTCCATTACCCCTTCAGCTTGCAGACTCTGAAAGCTATGTCGACCACTTTGGTTCTCTGTCGAATTTCTTCGTTCCGGATTTTATCCCTTAGAGAAACCGCAAACATTGCTCTCTCCATCGCTCGCTGTGCGACTTTCAATCTGTGTACCAGCCCAACGGTCATAGTTTCATAGTAGTGTATTCATCAAGTAAGGCACAAATTACATTACTAATGTGCATTAGACGGGTGCCGAAGGCGAGCCCTACGAATGGCAGCAGATGTGCTTGCTCTGATATATACACATAATTATATTACTTTATACTACACTACCAAGCGAAATAAAATAATCTAAAACGTCTGTGTTGCATTACTAGTAAAGGTTCATCAACATCTTTGAACCAAAGTCAACCTCACTTGCACGTGGTGCACCCTGCCGAGTGACAGACGAAGCTCTGGCGAAAAGAGAGGTAGGGCATAGCGTATTTTTAAACGGCTCGGACTGGGGTAGTACCTACCTCCACCTCACAGAATACCGCAGTCAAACAACAATTCCCTTGAAGGTTGTTGTGTTCCTGCGAGTGAGTGAGGTCACCAGAAGAAAAGAGTTGCTGCGTTGCAGCTAAGGTGACAGCGCGCAAGTGATATTTCATGTTGCGAGCGTTAATATGGCTACGGTAACCGCTTCACATCAGGTGGTGGCTTGCCTGCCACCCGTCTTAGCATAAAAAAAATGATCAAAATAGTACAAACTTTGGTAGTAATGGTTTTTTTACAAATTTTGCGCCTCGGAAATTTTGGTAGGAATAATAAACAACCTGAATGAAGGAATAATGAATTTCTCTCCTATTGTTACGGTAGTAGCTAGAAATTACAAAGCAAGCGTAGTATAAAATAATAAACGATCTTTAGACGTGAACTCGGATGATGTATAAAGATGATGTTATGTAGAGCAAATGGATCTGAAAAGCTAATTTAAGAAACGTAAAGTTTTGTATACGAATACATATACAAATTTTAATCATCGTGATTTCCAACGAGCATGCCCTGTAACTTGGCCGGGGAAACCTCAACAAAGAAATTGATAGACGCATTTGGCGGGGTTAAACAGGTTGTGAAAAACTTCGGCACGCACAAATACTTGAAAGATTTAAATTAAGAGTTCCTCATACAGAACGTGAAAAAGTTTTCAAAGGGACGCAACGCGCACGTTTAGCCCTTGGTTTTGCAAGCGTCGATAAGCTGCGGCAACTGCTTTCCATCAGGGGGCTGTATGCTTGTTTGCCACCTTAGTGACATAAAAGTAAAATTAAAATCCTACGTTACAGAGACTTGGACGTTGACTATGGCACTTATCAACAGGCTGCCGGATTACAAAAGATTGAGAGACAATAGGTTTCTCTAAAGTACGTTAGTACTATTACTTATACTGTGTCTAAAGGCCAGAGTCAGGAGAGAAAATTGGGCTAAAGTTACAGACCCAATAAATAGCAGGTACACCAACAAAGCAATGACTAATAGTTAAGGCATCCCAGCCAAATTGGGCCAATGATCTTTTTTTAGACAGAAGGGGGCTTTAGATAGAAAGAGACAATCGAGCATATGAGTCACCTGATGGTAATCACAGCCAATGGACATCAGTAAAAGGTCACTGATCCATTGCCAGTTCAGGTTTCAAGTCCCACTGCGGCGGAGGAATGTGGATCGCGATGGTGGATCCTATGGGCGGAGGGTTATTAAGCATTTATCCGAATTATATTCACGGATCCTCCTGGTGGATCGAAGTGGATGAATCCACGTGTGGAGTGAAGGGGAGACTAAAGTGTCCAAGAAGCCACAAGTAGATTCAAGAGGAGAAAAAAGTATCCCAGGATCCACATTTGGATCGAAATGGTGAAACCTAGTGGACGGAGGGAATACTTATAGCATTGCTGTTTACTAAACATGGCGAAAATAAAACAAACCTAATTAATAACAATAATTAACAAGGCTCTACCGACGTGATGTGATAACTAACTTTTTTTAATTATATATTTCTTTGCGAATTATATTGTTTTGCGTAAATCTCAATCTCTATCGGCAAATCAAGAGCTTTCGTTTAATTACAAGACTTATTGTAGTGTTACAACATCACAATGGAATAGAAAGTGCATCCATTTAGTTCCCATTATCCACAAATCTTCCTGGTAACTCAGTAGGAAAGAGCACTCGCCCGGTTATCGAGAGGCGGGTGAGGAGGGGGGTTATACCACTTACCCATGTAGCACTTAAAATAAAACACTACATAGGGAAAGCCTTAGGCGAAAATACTAAAAAATGGACGTTTGCGATACTTTTGTCTGAGGATTTTTAAATGGAGTGTAAGTGACATAAAAATAGTCGTCCTTTATGATAAATTTTGCGTTTGATAATATTTGCTTTTATACCATATATACCATTAGAATATATACTATTATACCATTAAAATGGGAAACAGCCATAAGCCTTGCCTAATAGTAAATAGTCATCGCAGCATATAGACGTTTGTGAGACACATGCCACTCACGCGTTGCCGACCAAGTAAGAACCTCTTCATGCCTTTCTTGAAGAACTCCATACTGGGATAACCTAAGAAGGGAGTTCATTTCACAACTTGAGAGCATAAGGGATAAAACTCATGTGAAACCGCACAGTACATGACCACATGCGTGAGGATGATTTTCCTGCTTATAACAACGATGTCAAACAATATACTTGCGAGTTATGAAGTTTTATTCAGTTAGGGGGTTAGGGCACAAATTGATAGCTCTAGTCGTTTAAACTTACTTCAATTTGTGCCACTACAATTTTCATATTTGCTTTTACCGTCTTTAGTCTTATTTTTCATAAGTACTGAAAACTTGTGCTCTACATAATATCACCCTAAACAAGTCTCATCATTATCCGTGTACTCTACGTCAGCCCACGCACTTACGCTTTCGTTGGAACTATTTCGGTCTCTTACCTTGAACCCCTTATACCACTCCTTGATAGTGGTTTCGTCGTACGACGTGTGAGTTTTCAGAAAATCCATATCCTCTTTGGTGAGTTTGTCTTTACTGACAAAGCAGCCCATTTTGTCTCCTGTAACAAGGGAAAATGATAATAAACACCTTTGTCTCTAACGTGATAATTATATAAATGTACGGTCGGTGAGAAGAAATTGTTTTAACCCTAATCATATTTCTGGAGATTTCATTACCATCAAAGAAGTTAAATTTGCTGGTTGTTGGTTTTCAGGATTTCATATAAAATTATAACAGAAAAAAATGTTTATAACGTAGCTCTTCCGGTAAAACTATATCGTCTAGCAATAGTAACTCAATGTAGAATCATAGATAATCACATAATATACAGATAGAATGATAAAATTTATTAAATGTAGCATATTATAATTTGAGAACCAAATTAAAAACAATAATTGCTTCCCAAACTATGCGCAAAAGTCACGTGGTTCAGATTATGCACAATTTTACTACCTACATTTAAATTTAACATATACGTAGCCTGTTTTACGGTATTAAAATAAAATAATATATCGAACGTCGCCTGAAAAACTGTTTTATAGCGTTGTAAATATCTACAAATAAATTCATCGTAGCCGATTCGTGTATATGATTGGACGCAGCATACTGGTCGTTTTATTATATAAAGCTGGCGTATAAAGCAGAGTAACTACGCTCCTATAAAAAACCAACTGTAAACTAAATGGAATTGAATAATAAATATTTAAGTAACCTAACTTTGGACATCACTCGGCATCACGCTCAGAATACCAAACTTAATTTACAAAGTGCAGTGACCCGAAAATATTATTCCGGAGTTAATAAAACTAGTTTCATTACCTAAGTTTCGTTCAATATATTATGTTTTGTTCAATATATGGTGTAAGCTTTGGGATTCAGAGCTAATACACAAGGAAACAATTATTTAAAAGATATATGATTTTTTTTTTATGAGAGGGGACTAAACGAGCATGTGGGTCACCTGATGCAATCACCACCGTCCACGGAGACCAGCAACACCAAGGGGTTCAAATTCTTTCTAGTGACCTCACTCACTCGCCGGAACACTACAACCATCAACTGATTTGTTATTTGGCTGCGGTATTCTGTGAGGTTGACATACTTCCCCAGTCGGGCAGATTAAAAAATACGCTATGCCTTACCTTTCTTTTTGCCAGAGTCTCGTTTGTTAGTCAGCAGGGTGCAAAATGTGCAGGTGAGATTGGCTTTGGTTCAAAGATGTTGATGAACCACTTACAATACAAAGGATGTAAAAAGATGTGAAATGAAATATAAATTAAATAAAGATTCTTTATTTGTCTCTGAGCTCTAGTGGAAACTTAAGACACTTTTTTTATAAATCATATTTTTATTCCTTGTAATACCATAAGACCATTGGCGACAAGAAATAAAGGAATAAAACTTGTCAAAATGCGTCTTTAAATCATTTAATTAGATACAATGATTAAAATATAGCAGCTCAGGTAAATTGCGTTTAGATTATTATTTGTTAAGTCTGTGCTGAATCATTCCCAGACATCTTTGTCGGTAAGCCTTTTTACGAAGACTAACTCTGATAAGTTTTTTAACATATTTTCAGCAATAGAAAGGACTGTTTCCGACAATTTATTATAAAATGTTATACAATATTCAACAAAAGATCAGTTCTAGCAGGCCAATGCAGCAAAATGTGCAATTTATTTATGTTTCAACGATTGACAGTTGCACAGTCGACGAATTTTAATAATTTTAGTAATTTATATTTTTACCAGCATAAATAATATTTTCATAAATAATAATACATTGGGAAGCAACAGTGAGGATATATATGGAATTATGATTACATATTTTTATATATTAGAGATTTTTAAAAACATACATGCATATAAAGTTATCTCAGAACTTGATTTAAAGTGTTAGTTAGGAGATTTTAACGTTTAAATATGTAAACAATGTACCGTTTAAATATGTAAAAGGGCAGACAATGTTAAAATCAGAACAAAAATATTCTTAATGCTAAGTCTATGTGACGAAGAAGAACGAGGATTTATGAGAAAATAATTAGTTAAGTTCATAAAGTTTTTTTTTATACCACTAAAATGCAAACAGGCATACGTTCCGCCTGATGGAAAGTAATTACCGGAAGAACGCCTGTAACACGAGGGGCATCACCGAGCGTTGCCGACCCTGTAAAAACCTCCTCCCGCCCATTTTGAGGTGATTGTGGTTCAAGAAAAAATTGTTGTTTCTTATCCATTAAGTCTTCCCCACAGACCTGGGGCCCAACAGCCGAAGCTGAAACCGATTACCATCGGATTTTTTGTTTGCGAAAATCCTTACAATTGTGCTAATTGTAATAAGCTTAGCCGATAAAGACGGAGACGCTCTGCCGATAAAACTGAAGATGTTTATCACAAACTCAAACAGAAGTCCGACTGTCGCAAACAAAAAAACCCGATGGGAATCGGCTTCAGCTTAGGCGGTAGGCCCCCCCTTGATGGTGTCCGAAATCTACCACCATCATGCCTAGCCGAATGCAGATTAGGCAGCTAAATCGAGGTATCTACTCGTAATCATAAAATTAAATCTAAAAATATTTCTAAAGCTGCAGACGTTTATGTTATCGACGAGATGGTCTGCATATTTGGCCACTAAAACATAAAAAATAAACGTATAGGTACATTCAACAGGTATATGAATAGATATGATTTAAGAACAAAGGCAATTTTATTTATAGTTCAGAAGCTGGTGAGCAGTAGCGATCTAGAGAAGAAAGAGGATTTTGTAGAATAGTCGGATATATTTATTGTATTAGACAGCGGGCGGTATTTGGTTCCACGATAGGGCGTGGAAATGTCATGGACACTCCATCGATAAAGATAAAGCGAATAACCCTATAGTAGCCACATGGAAGGTTTCCAATATTTGGAGTCGGTAGCCTTTACGAAAAAGTAAGAATCAAGCGTTTAATTAATGTACTAAACGTTTAGATTAAGAGTATTCTTTGACATGAATATGTCTTTAAAATTGCTTTCATAGGGAGGCAATTCAAAAAGACGAATGATAACAAAATCGGGGGATACAGTTTGATGTTACAGCTAGGTACATATCTATCATCTCCATCACACAAAATTCAATCCCACCACTGGATAGATGAAAGATCAAAGAATTTCTTACTCTAAGTAACGATTATGGAACATAGCGTGCGTGGGAGGGGGAAGCGCCGCCATTTTGAGATAATTTTAGTGCATATAACGTTTTCACGTAGAACATACGGCCGTCCATGACACAGCCATACCTCATTATTTTATACCACTAAGGTCAAGCATAGGATCCGCCTAATGGAAAGAAGAAACCGTAGCCTATGATTGCCTGTAACATCCGAGGCATCACACGCGCGTTGCCGACCCTGTAAAAACCTCTTCACGCCCTTTTTGAAGAACACCATGCTGTAGACTCCTGAGAAAACCTCGACAGGCAGTTCATTCCACAGCTTGACCACAGCATAGTAATACATCTAGTACTTTAACTTCATACTAGCGCCCAAATCGGCGCGCCGCGCGCCGCGCACCATAACTTCCTGAGCGGTCGTGTAAATGACGCTTGTCTGTGTACGACGTACGTGCGCCGATTTGGGCGCTAGTATGAAGTTAAAGTACTGGTTGTATTACTATGCTATTGCTTGACAGTGCAAGGGAAAAAACTTCTCTTGAAGCGCACAGTACCACTTAGGCTCCAATGTGTGAGGATGAATTCCCTGTCGATGACGAGCGGTGCGACTGTAGGAGACCGTGGGCATCATGCCAGACAACTCCTCTGAACACACACCATGTATGCTACTTTGACATGAGTATGCTACTTTTAATCATTTATGGCGATATATTTTTAGGATTATATGTGTCTGAAAGCATTAACTCCACCCTTATATGTTCACTCGTGTGTATTTGGCGTTGTCTCTGATCTACTGAACTGATTAAATTGCGTGTTCGAGTGATTTTAATAACTCGATAACGCCGTAAAGGCGAAATAAAAAAAAAAGTAGAACAATACAGTTTTTATTAGTATCACAATGTTAATAAAGTACCACCAAGTGTCAACAATCATCAGTATCAACAACTTTAGTGCAAATAATGAATCGCATCGAAATTTAGTGCACATATAATCTCTGTGACACAAACAAAAAAAAGAAATAATTTACAGAAACAGCTGTACAGTGATGACTCTGGTGTTGCAAGCGTCCATAGGCTGCGATGACTGCTTACCATCAGGTCGTAAGATTGTTTGTCACACTATTGATCCATGTATCAGCAACATACAACATATTCCTCACTCGGTGACCTCACTCGCAGGAACACAACTCCCAAGGGAATTGTTATTTGGCTGCGGTATTCTGTGAAGTGGAGGTAATTCGCCAGTCGGCCAGCTTAAAAAAATATGCTCTGCCCTACCTCTCTTTTCGTTTGTCAGACAGCAGGGTGCACCACGTGCAGGTGAGGTTAGCTTAGTTAGTTGAAAGATATTGATGAACCACTTACACTCCAAAGAGTTAAGACGATGTCAGATCGAATTCCAGACCCAAAAAACCCTTATGTCTATTTCCGTTAAAATAGTTTGAACCATTTGCGAGATAGCATAAATATATATCTATACTCGTAGAGCAGTTCCGGGTATAGGGTTGAGATTAAACTGTCACAACCGGATAACTACGAGTCGTATTAATAGGTCGTCAGTGCGGTAACGTATAAATAGCAGTGAATTTCCTATTTAACCGGCGAATTGAACCTTCCTATGTGCATTTCAGCGAGGACATTTTGCTTGTCAGTCACCATTGCACCGCTATTTCCAGATTCAGCAGTCACGTACAGTTAAGCTGAAATTAATTGTAGTAATACTAGCAGCGATAGTGACTCCGCTCGCGTGGACCTAGGGCCTATTTTTTTATACAAGGTGGCAAACAAATATATAGCCCGCTTGATTGAAGCCCGCATTTACGAACCCTATAGACGCCTATATCACCAGGGGCATCACACTCGTGTTGCCGACCCTGTCCGAAAGACATAGTTATCAACAATTTGCGAAGGAACGAGGAGGGAGGGGAGAAGGAATTGGGCTGCACGCAAGCGTGTTATTTTATGATGCAAGTGTCAATTTGTCTGCAATCCGACACGACACAGTATAAACAAAAAAGATATATAATATATAACAGAACAGTAAAATAATAAACATAACAGATAATATACATAGATTATTTATTTATTTATTTTCGGGAAATTAACAGATTCACAAATCACGTAGTATAATATTATTAACATGGGAAGACGCTGATAACAAATTTCCGCATCATCACCATCATCAGTCTGTGTCTACCCAATGTTGGATATAGGCCTTCCCCAATACTTTTCATCCATCTGCTTTTCGCATCCAGCCATCGATAGTTATAAATACACCAGCGTATCATTAAAATTTGAGGTCAATCGTGATGGATATTATTGCAGTTGATAGCAGACGATTAGTATTAACGGAATCTACTCACACACACTTTTGCCACTTTTGAGCAGCGTGATGGTGTATGCTGTAAACCCCTTCGATTGAGGGGAGGCCCATATCCCAGTAGTGGGGTGAAGAAGGGTTGACGACCCACACATACACACACACGCACGCACGCATGCACGTACGCGCGCACACACACACACACATACATACACGCGCGCATACACACACACGCGCGCGCACACACAAACACGCGCACAAACGCACATACACGCGCAAAAACGCACAAACGCACTTACGCACGCACGCACGCACGCACTCACGCGCGCACGCACGCAGGCCTATATCCATAAGTCCGGGGAGCTACAGCTACAGGCTAAGATTAGAAATTCTTTACTCTCAAAATTCCCACAATAATATAATGAGAATTTCGAAGAATTAAAGGGAATCTTGCTGAGCTCTGAACTTATAATGCCTATTAACTTCGAGCCTTCGAGTATGTTTTAGAAGTGTGTTCCTAATAACTATTTAGTTATACTAATTGGTTAAATGAGGGTAAAATACACATCGTCGGTCGGTAGCTCACCGATATGTATTTATTACGTACATATTATAACATACTGATAACATACTGATAATATCTTAATTGGTACTGAATATTGTAGAGAAAATCTGTCAAAGGCATTGGATACCGAAAAGCCTATTTGCGGCGTACGCGGTGCGGTGTATCAAAGTAACAGGTTGAAATCTTATTAAAATCATGATTGAAGATGAAATACGAGTATCTTGAACGTGCCTAATATAATTATTATATGTGATCATCATCATAAATGTTTTATATACTACGTCAGGTCGCGAATAAGCATGAGGCCCGTTTGATACGAAGCGGTTACCATAGCCATACGCATGAAACATGAAATATCGCTCGAGTGCCGCCACCAGTACTGCCGGCGCAGTTCTCCCAACCAACAAACTGTTTACTTCGTACGTCACTCACTCGCAGGAACACCTCCTTGCGGATTGGCGGATCCTAGTATATTCAACCTGATTTAAGGCCAGTGACTTCGCTTGCAGACTGTAGTCAACGTTACTTATCTTGCATTTTCGTTTAGATTGAAATATGGCGCCTTCGAGCTCTTTGGTAAACAAAGCAATATACTCGTACATACAAGAACAAGATACAAGTCCTAACAATCACCGCCAGGTAAAGACCGTTAACTTAAATTGACTTTGAACAATAACTATGTATATTATGATGTAAGTGTGTTCTAAGGGTTCCAAAAATCGTCTCCTCATTTATCTAAAATAATGGGAACAAATAAGTGTCGAAAGTTTGATAAAAAAATAGACGGTTCTGAGTACTATACGATTAAGTATGTTGGACTTTTATTAAGAACATGGTTGTTGATAGTAAAATTAGATGAATCATTAGAAACTGTACAAATCTAAGGGTCCGAATAATATCTATGTGAATACTAGACAGATAAGTTGAAAGACTGTTTTATATTATATGCTAGGCGGACAAGCGAGCTTGTGGGTCACCTGATGGAAAGTAATCACCACCGCCCATAGAAATCAGCAACAGCAAAGCAAATGGCCACCGATCCGTTACCAACGTTTTAAGGGAAAATTTTACTCTGTTATTGAAGGCTCCCTATTTCTCTTGCAAAACACACTGGAAACTGCTGAGGGAAGTTGATTCCAGAATTTCACAATCCGTGGTTTAAAATGTCAATTATCAAGATGATATGGGTGGAATTAGTTCACCTTGTTAGTAGATCGGAGAAAGCAGAGGAAATACAATATATCGTTTTTGAAGTAACAGGCATAGTGTACTTTAAGTTAGCATTGTTATAAGATCGAATTTTCTTGCTGCATATCGCAAAACTTGCGATATCAGCAAAGAAATACGATCGATACATCAACACTTCATCTTTCACATGCGATAACTGTAGACCACCTAACCTACAAGTCGTGAATAGTAGAGCGCCGTTTTCTGTAAAGTATAGCCGCTAATGCACCTATAAACCAGGTAACAGATATGCAATCAGCGTATTAGCGGCAACAAAAATAAATATATAAAAATAGGAAACAATGCCGAATTGTAAAGAGGTGTGGAATTTAGAGTCGTATGAATAACTTCAAAAAGGATAATATCGTATTTCACAGGTAGATATAATTTTTTTATCAAAGCTAGCAGAGTTCAAGTAGGTAAATCTGGTTGTTGCCACATCAGTTTATGTTTTGTCTCTGTCTATCACGTTATAATTGCATCTCAGGCAGGCGACAAGTGTAACTTAGGCATGCGATCCGAACTACCAGCAAAGTCGATATATTTTTCATTCTTTTCATGAATTGTTATTTGATAATTATTATCTTTGAAAATATGCATACTAGATTTTACTATTGTAAGACTATTAATTATAACATTATTTTTACATAACACTGGTATACGATCCGCCTAGTATAGTATTACATTAAAAAATATTTATAATAATTTGGTAAATTATTAATATTGCAAAGTAAATTGTTTGTTTAGATTGTTTCTTTTTAAGCGACACTCATCTCATGACAAGTTATCGATATGCAATATCGACACGTCCCCATCTCTTCCCCTGCCACCTGATTACATCGCATCCCGTTGTCCCTGACAGAATAATTCTCTTTGAAATTTGTTAATATTACAAGTCTTGTACGTAAGGTGGTCTAAGGCCATAAAGAAAGGGATGATTTTCCCCGTCGCTTCTCAAAACACTGCGTGCATCAGCCTTGGGATTATTGGTTCAGAAGCTGCCTTTGAAACACGCAAACCAAACGCGTGATTAGATTCAATACGATTACGTTTTTAGGGTTCCGTTTCCGAATAGTGCTAACGCGACCCTAATAATTTTAATGTTTTGATGATTATTTTTAGTGTGTTTGTCCGCTATTACAACAATAAATAATAATAACATAAAAGTTCAAAATAAACATTACTAGTGTTCTCGAGCTTACAGACATTATTAGAGTTTTTTTGGTTCTAACGTTTGGGCAACCCACAGCTCGCCGGCCGGGCGTAACACTTCCGTCGTAGTCAAGAAACCGTACGTCTCTTGACTACGAATGCTACGTATAACATTCGTAGCACTACGCGGGATCACCTTTTATACTAAAAGTGTTACTGTGTACAAGTGGAGATTAATATAGTGTCAAATAAGCATTTTCTTCTATAATCTCCACTTCGCACATCTTCTCCTCAGTGAAGACCACTACTCACCATCAGCAGGCAAATGATGCTGACATTATAAAATCGAAATGGTCGCGTACTGTCAGATTTCAGAGAAGATTACTTGCTCACGCGGACTATAGTTGTGGAATTAACTACGTGTCGAAGTTTTCCCGGAGACTACTGCAAAGGGTTCTTCTGAAAGAGCGCACGGTCCTTACAGGGTCGTCAAGCGTGAGTAATCGTCCTGATTTTCACGCCTCCATGGGCTGCGGTAGCTGCTTGCCATCAGGCGGACCGTATGCTTGTTTATCACCTTAATAGTATAAAAAATATTAATATGTTTCCATAATGTAAACGAAATGTTTTAGGCTTACTTTTATCGATGTACTAGTACAATTTTTTTCTGCGGTAATGTTAAATATTGTACTATGATACAGAACCCACAGTGCGCAAGTCCAACTCACACTTGGGCAGTTATATCTATAATAATAAATATTTATATAAATATGTCCACTTATGCACGTTCACACGGTTTTAAATTATTTCAAAGCTGGTGGTTCGTGAAAGCGAGCCATTAAATACAATACGTATTTTGTTTTCAATTTCAAAACACCTACCTGTACCTAGTATGTTAGGCAATAAAATACTCGAATTTTATATATATCATGTCGTAAGCTTATACTGTACATACTCGTATATATAAATAAATTCATTCAAAAATTCAATTCAAATTAAATAAATTCAAATGAGGGAAAGAGTGGCGGCGGTGGAATACTAACATAAAGACCATTTAAGGTCCGGAGCCCGACTCCACTGAAGCAAAGACGATCAGAGAGAAGATGTTTCATACCTTTGACATCATATGCAGCGTCAAGCGTGATATAGCGATGTGTGTAATTAACGGAAACACATCTCCTCTCCGCATATCTCCTCTTCTGTGGAGTTCGAGCCTAAATGTACTGTGGCGAAGGCCAATGCGCAGCAATTATTTCTGATCAAAGTATCCTCAATGTAGTACATATAATATTCACCACACATTCCTACCACTGTGTCTCTTGTGTAGCCAGGATTAACAGCGGCGACAACGAAACAGGCAATTATCAGAAGCAATTAGTAGGAGTAGGAAACTAATGAAATTTGACCTCCCCTCTTGATTTGCTAATCTGAGAGACATCAATATGGAAAATTAGGCATTAAGAGCTTAAAGAGATGGATGGTCAAGTGAAGCTCAACTGCCGTGGACCACGGACTTATAGTACATGTTAATCCGAGTAATAAATTAAATTGATGCGATGCACAAAATATGATCACATGCAAAGTCACAGCACTAAGCGTAATTACGAAGTGGCAATTTAATAGGCTTAAAGGCTCCGGGAAGCTAAACAAAACAAAATCTCTCTATTGGAAATTTTGTGAAATTGTTTATAGGATTATCGACAAAATACATTAGGATCATGACTATTTATATTATGTGTAAAGGGCTCACCACCATTTTTAGAGACTTACCTATACGCGGTGGACCCTGTCGACTAGCGAAAGATTTTCTAGCGAATTTGAGATAATGTTGAATTAAACTGAGGAACCAACTTCACTAATTCGGAAACAGAAGATGATGGAATAAATAAACTCCATATCATATTCAAGTGTGATTGAGTATACACAAAAATATAATATATTATAACATAGGTCTATCTCAAAATAAACACTCTCACTCTCCTTTTTACACGGTCGTGTAGCCAAGGTTTAGAGGGTATGTCGAAAAAAAAAAGTCTTAATCAAGTTACTTTTTAGGTACGATGGATATTGGATAAATTGAGCCGGTACTATCGATGGGCTTGCAGCGAAATTGCTACATCATTCAACAAATTCATCATAGGCCCTATTTAGACATCGACATCGCCGTGTCATGCTCCTTGACTGGAAAAATGTGGGAAACTTTAGAAGGAAACGCTTACTGGCGTGGCTAATTACGTGGTTAACGTTACGCTGGCGTCAGACGGATCGGTCGGGCAATTAGTGATGTGAAATTTAAACCAGAGTATACGCTACCGAAATGTTACATTGCAAAACTATTAGATATGAAACAATTTTAAGTTAGTTTATTTTAAACAAATGACTCTAAATATTTCAAAACTTCATGCTTAGGGCAGTCATTTATTTAAAATGTTCATGCTTAGGTTTGTTTAAAATAAACTAACTTAAAATTGTTTCATATATATTCAAAATATAACGATAACAATCACGGGAATTAACGCGATCACGTGAAGAAAAAACTTTGTACCCATTTTTACGAACATTGCGTGAACGGAGAAGTATGAAATTTCGCACACTTAGAGTATATATAGATGAGATGAGTGCAGAATGCTAATATATATTTTTTAATAATGCATAAAAAATAGATTAAATCAATAAAAAAAACACTACACACACTACCATGTATTTGACACACACACGCATATATATCCTTTTGTTTAATTTAATATATAAATAATAATAAATGTTGTCACATAAATTACACAGCGCCATCTAGCCCCAAAGTAAGCGAAGCTTGTGTTATGGGTACTAGACAACTGATAAATATACGTAAATACATTTTTTTTTTTGTAAATACATACTTATGATACATAGAGAATAATTTATTTAATATTACAATATTACATTTCGGCCAGTGGGCGATTACTAGTTATCATAAATATTTCCGCACATAGTACCATTGGGAAAACATCCTAATCAAATCTTCATCAAAATTAGTTTAACAGTTTCAGTTTTTCGACATTTTGATAAAATGCACCATTTACAGTCGAATCCTATGTGCACTCTACACTATATTGTCGTTTAGTACTGTTTTGATTGCATAGCGGTTTCAGGACGTAAGTGCGAAAGTGAAAAGATGTGGGCTCTGTGTTTCCCACCCTAGTGCAAAAGTTATTAGTTTTACATAGTGCGGTAATTTTGTATTTTCGCGTCAACTGATTTGAAAGCGACACTTTTCGAGGAACTTTATTAAAAATATACCAAAATTTTTGTGATAAATTTCACATCTGATAATAATAATTTATCTTCGTTTAAGGAACATTTAATTTTCATATTAGCGCTAGTTTTTTACGCAGGAATCGCCTTAGAAGACTCCAATAAAAGGTAACAATTTTGATCCGTGACATGATAGCTAAAATCCGTCTAAAGGCTTACACGAAATCGAGTTACGATCCCACGTGTCAGGCTTTACTTTTTTTTTCTATACGCATATTGAGAACCTACGCAATTGTACGTCAATAACAACAAATAACAAATATTTCTCAGCAAATCGCATACTGCCCTCTAGTCCCAAACTAAGTAAAGCGTGTACTATGGGTACAAGATAACTGAAAAATATACTTAAATACCTCTTTTTTGTAAATACATAGAAAACACCCAGACCAAGACAATCAGACATGTTAATGCACACAAATGTTTTGCGCGGGGATCGAACAGGCGACCTCGGAGTCAAAGTGGCCATTGTTAGCTATTACACCACCGGGCTTGGCAATGATCACAGTTCACTCCGCTCGCCGCAATAGGTGTAGTTACGTCACAAAAAGCTATACGTGAAAGATTATTTTGAGATGTTTCTAAACGCCGTGGAAAAAATAGCTTAAGTGATTTATGTGCATTCAACAGCCGAGTGTCGATACACAGAAATAGTTTTACGATAAAACGGGAAGGTAAGATGTTGTTTCAATGTCGAGCCGAAGGGGGCAAGGCAAGAGAACAAAGCGGCGTGTTTTCACATACTAAAATGCCTATTTGCATCAGACATTTGACTGGTTAGGTTTGCAAACAATAGTCAGTTGTGTAATGCATGACGACCGACGAGACGTAAGACCGAAAATTTAGCACCGCATTTACTGTGAACGAACACCCCTAACTTTAATCCGGTCAAGCTATTCAGAAACGGCGGTGGAATGAAAATGTCAAAGTCACTTAGGAAGTGAAATGTATTAGAATTCACACGAAACACCAATTTCACAGTTTCAGACGTACTCGTACCTATTACATTTTGTAACTTATTTTTTGTTTATTTAAAAGCATTTATTTTTAAACAAGTCCGGTGGTCGAATAGCTAGCAATGGCTACGTTGACTCCGAGCTCGCGGGTCCGATCCCCGCACAAGACAAACATTTATGTGCATTAACATGTCTGTTTGTCTTGGTCTGGGTGTGTTCTATGTATTATAAGTATGTAGGTATTTACAAAAAAAAATGTATGTAAGTACATTTATCAGTTGTCTAGTACCCATAGTACAAGCTTTACGCTTAATTTGGGACTAGATGGCGCTGTGTAAATTGTCCAGAAATATTTATTTTATTTTATTTATGCTACACAGTAGCACCGCTAATGAATTGCATTAGCTCTAGGACAAAACTACTGCCCAAGTAGTATCGGCATTCAGTAGGGTTGCCACTCGGACATAAAAGCTTTGGAGATAGAGGTGAGATACCTATACCCAAAAGCATTCGAACCTCACTTACTCCGCTCTTTCATCTTTTGATAATAAAAAGCTAACCCAACTGGAACATTTCTGCAGTTATATTGTAGATGAAATATTTTTATTATATCTCTGGATTTAGTTTTAATAAATTCACTATAGATAAGGGATTTATTTAAATCCCAATTTTTATCCCAAAATTAATTAACTGCGCACTCAAGCGAGTGCAAGCGCACGTTCGGCTCTGGCGGAACGTGACAAAGAGTCATGCTCTTTCGTGCGCGCAGCCGGCGTTCATCGATTTATAAGACGTTATCACGTGACAATGGATTACAAATTTAAAACCGGAAAGACCATGGACGAGCAAGTGAAATTTAAGTTTGTAAAAATAAAAGATCGATGTCTGTTTACATACGGGCAGGTGAATTTAACTCTTAAATCATTTTTAACCGCCTACAGAGGAACGGAGATGGTATGTGCGATTAGCCTTGTAGTAAATGCGCGAACTTGTAGCTCTTTATGACTGTGTGTAGAGTATACTAAACAGATTTTTATGCGATTTTGTCTGAGAATTGTATTCATTTATTCATTTATCTCTATACAAGTGTCGCATCCTTCACTATAACATAAACAATGACGTCTGTGCAGCGCGTTAATAAGAGTGTGTGACATAAAAACTGTACCAGATCTGTCTCAGAGGGGATTTGAGGTCGACACGAGAGAGCTGCAGGCAGTGGCCATAGTGTGGGTAGTACTATTACTTCATTAGGTATTTTTTGTCTCCACAACAGGAGCACGACCCTCTCGTCCGTCCCAGACAGGAGGATTTGGCCTACATTGCCCCCCGCTGGCCAGACGGGTTGGGGAGGCCTGATCGACGTTTTATGATGTATTTCCCTTAGTCGCCTTGTACAACATCCACGGGAAGAGACGGAGTGATTCTATTCTAGTCTGCCGGAGACCACACGGCCACAGTACTATTACTTATACTATGGTAATACCAGAAATCATCATAACTGTTTCATTTGATTTTCATTTGTTTGATTTTTTTTAAAAATCGAATATATGACATGTTTAGGTATATAAAGCGCAAGTAAATAGCAAAGAAGCATGAGACACTGAGAGGCCTATAAAAGTTACCAACATGAAGAGTTGTACACGCATTGCCTCCACAACTTTTCAAATATTACAGTCCTAACCAATTATATATTATTATATAAAACCAATATGTCTGTGTCCTGCCTCACTGTCTCATCAGAGCCTCGTTTGTTAAACAGAGGAGTGCATATATATACAACGTGTCCCAAAATTCAACGATAAGCGGGCGCCTGAAGGTGGACCTGCTCATGACTACTTGAGGAAAAATAAGAAAAAAAATCTAACTATTTTTTTTTTGTAATTACATTATAAATTTTGATATTCTTCGTAAATTGACACCCCTAATGATATTTTGAATTACTACGACCACAATTTTTTCAATATTTCAGATTTTTTTTTTGTATCGGCAACCTAAGTAGTACTGCTGTCCACCACAACTCCTTAAAACCCCAAAATGTCTAGAATTTTCAAACAAAAATCAATCAAAATATTTTTTTTCTATAAAAATTTAAAAGTTTTTTACCTTCAGTCCACTTTCACTCAATGTTTTGTAAAAAAAAAGTATGGACACTACTGAGGCAAGTTCTTTTAAAAATTGACACAACAAACCAAGATTCTAAAATGGTATAATACTCTAAGAAAACTAGCCACAAAAAAAATTCACACCATTTTTAAACAAGAGTAATTCTTGTTGATATTTTATTATGTGCCGAAAATAGGTTTTTGTTGTTGAAAAATGTTTAATCAATGAAAACAAATGGTGTAATTATTAAATTTATTTATTGCATTATTAAAATTACAGTAAATGTTCGAATTGTTTACCACCAGCATTAATACAGGCACGACATCGCCTTAAAAATGATCGTTTTATTTGTCGTGCATATCTTCTACCATTGATATGAGCCGCAGCTTGAATGATTTTTTGCCGAAACTCGTCCAATGTTGTGATGGGTTTTGCATAGATCCTGTCTTTGAGACAACCCCAATAGAAGAAGTCCAGGGGGTTTAGGTCGGGTGAACGGGGTGGCCATAAGATAGGACCAAGTCGCCCGATCCAACGCCCTGGATACTCTTGGTTTAAGTATTCTCGCACAGGACGGGCGTAGTGAGCTGGGCAACCATCATTTTGAAACCACATGTTTTGTAAATCACTTAAGGGAACGTCGTCTAATAATTCTTGCAAATCATTCTGTAAAAAGTTTAAATAACTATCACCGTCTAAGTTTCCTTGTAACTCAAATGGCCCAATCACTTTTCCATTTAATATGCCTGTCCATAAGTTAACCTTGAATTGATATTGGGATTTGTCTTGTCTCATCAGGTGCGGATTTTCATTGCTCCATCTATGTAAGTTGTGCAGATTCAGTCTATAAGAGGAATGACTGATCTACTGATGCACAGTTATAACCACTGGACGGCACACGCTAGAATTTGGCATACAGGTAGCTATTATGATGTAAACATCAGCTAAGAAAGGATTTCTGAAAATTCTCACGGGATACGCGGTACACGCGAACATAGTCTCCGGCGAACACTAGTAAAATATTAAAACGTAAAATACTGTACGGGTCGTAAGCACCGACAGCCATATTCCGTGTAACACGGATAGAGAAATAATGTAGGCCGTATAAAGTGCCCTGCTGCCGTGTTAAGCCACCCATAAATTATGTGAATAAAAACGCACAAGAAATTCCGTGTAAAATAGTAATGGTCGCTTAAGTATTCTCGCACAGGACGGGCGTAGTGAGCTGGGCAACCATCATTTTGAAACCACATGTTTTGTAAATCACTTAAGGGAACGTCGTCTAATAATTCTTGCAAATCATTCTGTAAAAAGTTTAAATAACTATCACCGTCTAAGTTTCCTTGTAACTCAAATGGCCCAATCACTTTTCCATTTAATATGCCTGTCCATAAGTTAACCTTGAATTGATATTGGGATTTGTCTTGTCTCATCAGGTGCGGATTTTCATTGCTCCATCTATGTAAGTTGTGCAGATTCAAATAGCCGTCTTTCTTGCAGGTTGTTTCGTCCGACCATAGAATTTTGTCTAGGAATTGGGGATCTTCCCGGTGTTTTTGCAACATCACACGGCAAATGCGATTCGTAGTGGATAGTCCCGGGGTAATAACGTTTGCACACGCCTGTAGTGATATGGGTGAAGCTTGTGACGTTTTAGAATTCGATGTGCTGAACTTTTTGGGATTCCCGTCGCTGCTTCTATGGCACGTACCGAGGTAGTTGGATCAATGTTTATTTCATTAAATACTTCTTCTTCGCATTCCGATCTAGGTCTTCCAGCGTTTCTCCTGGCAGATGGAAAATGACCCTCCGAAAACGCTTGATGCACATTCTGAAACACTCGATAATCTGGGTGTCTTTGAGCGTTTGGGTACCTTTCTCGATACAATCTACTAGCAGCGTTAGCATTGCACCGACATTCACCATAAATGAGGTGCATATTAGCGTATTCCAAAGGTGTGTATGGCAGCGGCATGATAATCGCTAAACAGTCCAAAATACGCCAGAAGTCCAATTCACAAAACACAATCACAGTCCAAAGTAATGCCAGGTCAGTTTAGTTTGCAGATCACTTAAATCCAGTCCAATAAGCCAAGCCAAAAGTCGTTAGTACGAGAACCACGTCAATTGATTACCAAAAGGTGCACAGTAATTAAAGACTCAGAGCGTACTGGACATGCTGAGAACAGGGACTTCTTCACCTGCGTTATTGATATTCAACAAAGAACATCCATCTCCAACGTTATCTCTCGCTATCTTTCTCTGATTTCTAAATTTTATGGACTACATGCCTCATTGAAATTCTAAGAAATTGCAACAAATAATCTATTTTCGGCGCATTGCAAAAGTGATTACTAAGAACAAAATTTAGTCTTTCTTAGAAATGGTACGCATATTTTTTTGTGGCTAGTTTTCTTAGAGTATTATACCATTTTGGAATCTTGGTTTGTTGTGTCAATTTTAAAAAAAACTTGCCGCAGTAGTGTCCATACTTTTTTTTTACAAAACAATGACTGAAGGTAAAAAACTTTAAAAAATTTATAGAAAAAAAATATTTTGATTGATTTTTATTTGAAAATTCTAGACATTTTGGGGTTTTAAGGAGTAGTGGTGGACAGCAGTACTACTTAGGTTTCCGATACAAAAAAAAATCTGAAATATTGAAAAAATTGTGGTCGTAGTAATTCAAAATATCATTAGGGGTGTCAATTTACGAAGAATATCAAAATTTATAATGTAATTACAAAAAAAAATAGTTAGATTTTTTTTCTTATTTTTCCTCAAGTAGTCATGAGCAGGTCCACCTTCAGGCGCCCGCTTATCGTTGAATTTTGGGACACGTTGTATATATATATATATATATATATATATGCACTCCTCTGTTTAAGTTTTTACAGGGTCGGCAACGCGCGTGTGATGCCCCTGGTGTTACAGGCGTTCATAGGCTACGGTAACTGCTTTCCAATCATTATTATCGCGACGAACTACTAATACGTAAGTATATTTATATACATATTAGTAGTTCGTCACAAACTGTGGTCTCCGACCATTAGGCAACCGCTACTGCGATCACTGGTCGCCAGGAGCAGTAGAACAAATGTTAGGACACAGCACCATAGTCACTGTCGTGGGCGACCGTGAGTTTTTTCATAGTCACTGTCGTAAGCGACCGTGAGTTTTTTGATCACATTCGTACATATCAATTTAAACAATCTGACAAATAAAGAAAAACTCTCATGTTGTGAATTTATAAGACGCGGGTTCATCATCATCATCATCATCTCAGCCATTGAAAGTCCACTGCTGGACATAGGCCTCCCCTCTAGATCTCCAATAAGACCGGTTGGAAGCGGCTTGCATCCAGCGCGATCCCACGGTCTTAATGAGGTCGTCTGTCCACCTTGTGGGTGGACGTCCTACGCTGCGCTTGCCGGTACGTGGTCTCCACTCGAGGGGAGATTTTGATGTGGGTTACACATCAAAATTATGTGGCTTACTTGCTCACATTTAGAAGTGAGCAGCCCGGCTAATTTGGATTGGTCACACGCGACTGGATAATTAGCAATATTAATGTTTTTCTCAATTTGGTCGGCTTGTAAACGTTAACTCGTTCGAATGAGACCAAAAACCTCGCACTAAGCACTCTGAGCACGAAGACCAGCCCCCCTACTGCCAACTCTTATTGCGATTCAATAACTGAATGGAATGTTTATTCATACCAATGAAGAAGCGACTCTATTTCGAATTGGATAGAGTCGCTTATTCATTGGTATGAATAAGCATTCTATTCAGTTATTGAATCGCAATAAGAGTTGGTGGTAAGGGGGCGGAACTCACGATCGTTATGCAAATCAATTTCTATATAACAAAGAAACTTCGACCGTAGCCTGTCCGTGGATGGATTTATTTATATCGAGCTCCTCCGTGATTCAGAGGACACAGTAAGTTGTTGATGCCGGCTGTTGTCATTAGATGACAGACGTTAATCCAAGTCAAAAGACTTGAAAACACTGGTCTCCGCCAACCTGCAGTTGAGCAGTGTAGTGGAGTATGCTCTAAACCCGTCGATTGAAGGGAGACCCGTATCCCAGCGGCGGGATGAATAAGGTTGACGATCAATAAAAATACTACACCAAATACAATCACTACATAGTATAAAACAAAGTCGCTTTCTCTGTCCCTATGTCCCTATGTATGCTTAAATCTTTGAAACTACGCAACGGATTATGATGCGGTTTTTTTTAATAGATAGAGTGATTCAACTGGAAAGTTTATATGTATAATATATGCATAACATAGTAGAAAAACACTGATAATTTAGAGGTTTCTAATGTGATGTCGTAAATAAACACATTTTTTTGCTCTTTCATTGCAAACGCTGGCTGAACCCAACGAGATAGATCAAAATAATGTAGTACAGTATTGTTCACCTTAAAATGGTCTACAAAAAAGTTCGCGATGGTATATGTCTATCTCTTAGTGGTAACACACAATAACCGTTATTTTATCCTTTGCTTTTTACAAGAAATAATGCCTTATTTACGAAGCGATTTTAAGCAATACAGAATTAATCCTTATCCAATTAAGTACCTTAAATACATTGCGCATTTAATATAGATCGATATGGCCCTTCACAGCATGTAATTTAAATGAATAGTTTAGAAGATATTACACATTTAAAATGCAGGGACATAACGGCTGTGGCGGTACCGGCCGCGGAGCCGGCGGCGTGTGCCTATAACTGGGGAAGGACTGGATAGGACAAAGCGCAAATACCTTCTGTAGTACATTTAGTATCAGCATTGCACCCGTGCGAAGCCGGGCGGGTCGCTAGTACCTATATATTAGTAGACACGTGAATCGTACATATATTATGAAGCTCTCTATCAAGTTTCAACGAAATCGGATCGTTCAGTATGAGCGTAATATTTATTTTCACGTTAACGCCAATATTTCGAGGACTACTGAAATGAGACGATATGTAAGTGACATATCGTGTGTGATATAATGATAAGTATCATGTAGGATACGGAAATATTATATGTATATATTATAATTTTAAGAAAAAAAAACCGACTCCCGTCATTAAACTACATTTATGTATGTTACGATACAGGCTGATGATGAAAAAATATGGTACCAATAAAGTATACCTACTCTTACAAATAAAAAAAGGTTTTTATCTAATCTCATACTGAAATTTACACATTAAAAAACTAAACACAGTATCTTAATGACAGTCTTTACGCACAAGCTATCAAAATAAATTTAAAAAGTAATTTTTCGATACAGATCTCCTATGGACAACTGTATCGTAAAATAACTTTTTTACCATTTCGATACAGCTTCAGCCCTGGATACAGGTATTTTAAACAGGTTGCAATGCAAATACATTGCAACTTTGCAAAATTTTTCTACATAATCTGTGAACGCGGCGCCGCGCGGCGCGTCGCGCATGCGCACTACGCATGCTCGATCTGCAAATGGATTTATAAGTAAGAATTATAGCTGTTAAATTAACTTCATGGTTGTATTTAAAATATTATTATCATACATTTCATGAGATTAGATAAAGTAGTGTATGAAACTGCACATAATTAGGTATTAAAATACTCGTGTGGTCTATTATAACATTCGCCTTCGGCTCATGTTATAAACTCACACTCGTATTTTAATAACCCTTATTATGCAACAGTTTCATAAACTACTACATATTTTCAAATCGGTTTATAAATCACGGTGAAATTAAGTAATAAACATAAAAAAAATACAGCCGAATTGAGAACCTCTGTCTTTTTTGGTGTAGGTTAAAAAATAGATGACAGTCGTTAATCCAAGTAAATGGCCAATAGGCCATTTAAATATACATATATATATATATATAAATTTTGGGGTGTAAGTGGCTCACCAAGATCTTTAGAGCCAAAGCCAACCTCACCTGCACGTGGTGCACCCTGCGGACTAGCGAAAGAGGCTCTGGTGAAATAGAGGTAGGTTATAGCGGATTTGTAAGCTGCCCCACTGGGAAGTGCCTCCACCTTACAGAATACCGCAGCCAAATAGCAATTCCCTTGAGGATTGTTGTGTTCCTGCGAGTGAGTTAGGTCATCACAAAGGAAGGAGTTACTGCGCTGGCAGCGGGGGTGGTAGCACGCGAACGATATTTGTTGCGAGTGTTAATATGACTACGGTAATCGCTTCACATCAGGTAGTCCGTATGCTTGTCTACCACCCGACGCAATATAAAAAAAAATTTTACGCCCCAACTCGATTAAATCCAACTACGACAAAAATTATAGCATAAATTAGTAAAATGAGAGCTAGGTAGGTCCGAAATTAAAGTATAAAGTAAAATAATGACTAGGTAGGTACTCTTAATTTGCCGGAGTTAATTTGTTTAGTTAGCGAACTCTTATGCATATAAATGTGCGTAGGATAAGGTCGCCTACTCTGTCATTGTCAGATTACCATACCGAGTATCATCCTATTAGGATTAGTAACGACGTTGGCGGTTCTATCGGGCAATTTGGTGCACGGCCTGTACTCTAGATAATGTGCTAACGTTGTTGACGTCACACGTTTCGTCGACATGTCAACGTCATACGGATAACAACGTCATGGTTATAACCATTTTGAAGTCAGAGCTTGAGCAAATTTATGTATAAAAATGAAATAGAGGTGTAAGTGGTTCATCAACATTTTTGAGCAAAAGCCAACCTCACCTGCACGTGGTGCACCCAGCTGACTGACAAACGAGGTTCTGGCGAACAGAGAGTTAGGGCATAGCGTATTTTTTAAACGGCTCGACTGGGGTAGTACCTACCTCCGCCTCACAGAATACCGCAGTCAAACAACAATTCCCTTGAGGGTCGTTGTGTTCCTGCGAATGAGGTCACCAGAAAGGAAGAAGTTGCTGCGTTGGCAGCAGGGGTGGTGATTTCATGTTGCGAGCGTTAATATGGGTATGGTAACCGCTTCACATCAAGCGAGTCGTATGTTTCTCTGCCACCCGACGTAGTATATAAAAAAATAAAGTCGCATTATTTACCAATGACAGCAGCCAAATCAGCATATTAGGTCACAACAGTGCAAAATTCTTATACGTATTTTTTCCATCCGTAAAAGGATTTTATTTCAGCCCATCAAATAATCCCGCACGATCCAGCTCCGAGATTTTGGATTTAAAAGGAAGCACTTAGGCAAAACACCATAAGTAGTAATCTATAGAACCCATTAAAGTCGTGATAAATTGAAGTAATTAAGTGGGAAAGTAATTTAACAGTCGCTACACGTCTTAAAAAAGGTTAAAGTAGGCAGCGGGTTCATTAAGTAGTTGGAGCGGGCACTCTGATGCAAGCTGACATGAAATGCTGGGCACGTCCTGAATAGCTACGTCGCTCAGTTTCACATCCAACCAATAACGAATGACATTACAACTACATTTAACCGTCTAATATACATTTCCAACTACTTCGGATATAACAAAATGAAACTGAAGATCTATCATTTATTAGATTATAAAGCTACTCGGAAGTGCTTTTGTATTAATGTCGCATCTAGATACCCATCCATCTTTATCAGTATAGACGGTATAGGGTACTGCGAAAAATTATAGAAAAATATACATTTATCTATTTCAATGTAGAAAAATATGTTCCGAACTTCTAAGGATACATACACCGCACACATATGCAGGCGCGCGCACTTACACATACATACACACACGCATACAAAAATATCAATATACTATATAACCCGATCACGATCGGATTTTTCATTCGGACATTCGGATTGGTGAGAATGGTATTTAGCTTAGCTATTAGTATGCCTAGAGCTCTTCCGATTAAGCTGTAGATGTTTGTCATTAATTTTAAACTAAAACACATTTTTACAATCAAAATATTCGATCGGAATCGGCTTCATGTTAGGCGGAGTTACTCTATATACTACAAAAATTTGAACCTAAATGACAATGAATTGGGAAGTTTTCGATTCTTTTATATCAAGCATCAGGAACGAGTAGGTACTTGACATTATGTATAAGGTCAAGTATTCGTTACTGATGCTTGTGATAATATTTTCTATTCATTGAAAGTCTACGTTTAATTAGATATATGTTTTAAATAAGGATAACAAATATAAAGTCAAATATTATTTAAGGATTCTGCTAATGGAATTATTTACTGCCAGCTACATACCAAGCTTTATGTGGGTCTGCTTACTGTAATGGACGACGATTAGCTTCTTTTTATGGCAACATGTACGTGTCACGAACAAGTTAACTGTATACATTACATCCATAATAAATGTCGTCGGCATATCCTATAATTCGTCTGATTACAAACGGCGTCGTCAGTCAATAAACGCTCACTCGTTTACAATATGCCGAAGGAAAATTGTAAAATTCTTTATCATCACTACATAGTATAAAACAAAGTCGCTTTCTCTGTCCCTATGTCCCTTTGTATGCTTAAATCTTTGAAACTATGCAACGGATTATGATGCGGTTTTTTTTAATAGATAGAGAGATTCAACTGGAACGTTTGTATGTATAATATATGCATAACATAGTAGAAAAGCACTGATAATTTAGAGGTTTCTAACGAGATGTCGTAAATAAACACATTTTTTTGCTCTTTCATTGCAAACGCTGGCTGAACCCAACGAGATAGATCAAAATAATGTAGTACAGTATTGTTCACCTTAAAATGGTCTACAAAAAAGTTCGCGGTGGTATATGTCTATCTCTTAGTGGTAACACACAATAACCGTTATTTTATCCTTTGCTTTTTACAAGAAATAATGCCTTATTTACGAAGCGATTTTAAGCAATACAGAATTAATCCTTATCCAATTAAGTACCTTAAATACATTGCGCATTTAATATAGATCGATATGGCCCTTCACAGCATGTAATTTAAATGAATAGTTTAGAAGATATTACACATTTAAAATGCAGGGACATAACGGCTGTGGCGGTACCGGCCGCGGAGCCGGCGGCGTGTGCCTATAACTGGGGAAGGACTGGATAGGACAAAGCGCAAATACCTTCTGTAGTACATTTAGTATCAGCATTGCACCCGTGCGAAGCCGGGCGGGTCGCTAGTACCTATATATTAGTAGACACGTGAATCGTACATATATTATGAAGCTCTCTATCAAGTTTCAACGAAATCGGATCGTTCAGTATGAGCGTAATATTTATTTTCACGTTAACGCCAGCCGGGGCGGGTCGCTAGTTTTGTATAAAGCCAAAAAGATTCGAACGCCGTTTGTAAAAATGGCGATACAAATTGTCTAATTAGTTTTTGATCTTGCCACACGCGGCGCTGTTGTATCAAAACAATAAAAATGGCGGCCTGTAGTAATTAAAACAATTAAATGTATTTGAACGAGTAGTAAGAACTTAATGCATGATATTAATAACAGTAATTATTCAAAATTTATCAATTATAATGGCGCTCAACAAGGGACAGCTAAAGGCCGTAAACGAAATATAAAGTTTTTGAGGTTAGCCGGCAGATAAAAAATGCTAGGTTATCCAGGGACGAATTTTAGGATAGCCTACTACATAGACATTTGGTAAAACGATACAGTGTTCCTCTAAAGTTTATCAAGCAAGAGATCGGTGAATTCTAGAAGTAATCTTACATCTGATTAAAAATGCAAAACAATTCTTTTTGCTGTTGTCGCAAGCTTACTTAAAGAATGGAGACTCCAAAATAGGTAGTCATCTTTTCTGTATCCATAAAAGGCAATCGTTATTGACTGGTCTATCAACGCACAGCTCAATCAAACCACTGGACAGATCGGGGACCCTACCGCTGAAGCTGAAGCCGATTACCATTGGATATTTTGATTCGAAAGAATAGGTCTTACGTTTTATTTACTGACAAACATTTCCAGCTTAATCAGTAGAGCTCCAGAGTTTCTACCAGCAAAGCTAAGCACAAATACCATAAATCTAATCAGAAATATGATTTTCGCAATCAAAAAAACCCATGGGAATCGGCTTCAGCTTAGCCGGTAGGGCCCCGGGTTGAAATTTGGTATACAGGTAGATATTATTATGTATGACGTAGGTATCCCATAAGAAACGATTTTTGAAAATTCCCACGAGACACCGGAATACCAGTCTATAAGAGGAATGACTGATCTACTGATGCACAGTTATAACCACTGGACGGCACACGCTAGAATTTGGCATACAGGTAGCTATTATGATGTAAACATCAGCTAAGAAAGGATTTCTGAAAATTCTCACGGGATACGCGGTACACGCGAACATAGTCTCCGGCGAACACTAGTAAAATATTAAAACGTAAAATACTGTACGGGTCGTAAGCACCGACAGCCATATTCCGTGTAACACGGATAGAGAAATAATGTAGGCCGTATAAAGTGCCCTGCTGCCGTGTTAAGCCACCCATAAATTATGTGAATAAAAACGCACAAGAAATTCCGTGTAAAATAGTAATGGTCGCCAGGTCGAGTGTAATACGCGAGAAAGAGAGGTCCAGGCTACAGGTTTGAATTATACAAGCATTTAGGTCGCGAGGTCTTGAGTGGGGCTCTCTACTTATTGTTATTTCGTGCTCACATCGGCTGCCGCAAACTCTTTCCCGAGTGCACTTTCGGTTTCCATGCACTTTCGTGTGCAATGTTTAGCGAGGAAATATTGAAAACGTAAGTGAGAGGGCTTACATATTTCTTGCTCGAACTACTGTGGAGCCCTTGAACTAATTGAGAGAGTGAAAGGGATTAGCTAGCTAGTGATGGGAACACAGAAGTAATTACACTGGTCTACAAAATTCAAACATTTTTGTCACACGAAAACTTATATCAAATTTAGAATCCACTATGATCACCAAACAATTACTCGTACATAGTAGGCCGGGTTCTAGCCCACGAAGCCGAAATCGAGGTTGAGTGGAGTGAGTAAATTTGCTGAGTGTATATTTTCCATTGATTTCAATGGAAAATGTATTTGATGATTATTCCTCAAGGACATGATCGATCTCATTTTTTTTTCGACACAAACCGCAAGCGGTTCTTGTTTTTAATTGTGACAAGTTTCATCAAAACCGGTTCTATGATTTTGGAGCCTATACAATTCCAAAAGTGACTTTTCGGCGTATATAAGCGTATAGAGCTCCACTCAATAAATGAAAAAAGAAATTGACTTTTGTGAATGTTTCGCTGGTAGGTCTCTAGTATATCCCCAGCAATCTGCCGGCAGTCCTGGGCTCAATTTCCCTTGATTACGCTCCTCTATTAAGGAAATGTCCTCTCGCCTTGTTCATCACTCACGGCCACGACACGTAAGTTCTCAGTAAAGAAATCCAGATGAGAGTCCAACATATGTAATTACATGGACATGTTATACCCCACAGCGTCTTATGACATCATAAAGTCATTAATTCAATTTTAGTTTTAAAGACTCAGATACTAAGACAAGAACTTTGAGGAAAAACTGAATGATCAGGAAATTAGTGTTTACCAGTGTTATTAAACGACGAATGAGTAAAATTCTAACACTGCATTAAGTATTAAATGACGTATGAAATTCAATGAAAACTAAGTGTTAACTCTTAGCAATTAACAAGCGAGGGTCTTGGCAAAGACATAGTGCTATGACAAGCTGCCGAATTGGAGAAGTACCTCCGCCTTACAGAAGATATTCATAGTATATCTTTGTTAATTTTCCTTCTTAGTAAAACTCCGCCACTTATTCGTAATGAGTTAACCAAGGATAAGGATGCAAGGAGTGCCGCAAAAGCGATGCTTAATGTTGCAGGGAGATAGAATTACGCTACGGTCACTGCTTCACATCAAGCGAGGCATGTGCTTGTCTGACACGAGACGTAGTATAGGTACTTATTGCTAATTGATACGATTTGCTGTTACCCTATAACTCGCCGCCTAGTGGGCTATGTATTACTATTTTCTAATAATATAGTATAAGTTATTAATATATTTTTCTTTTAATAAATTACCATTAATAAATAATTCACATTCACACTTAATAATTATTTCATCGTGTGTATTTTAGTTAACATATAAATAGTTTCAATTATTCTAATTAATACAATAGGTACCTAAAATTTCGTTCTTTGTACTTAACCAAATAAAAGTGAAAAGTGATTAAATAATAGACATTTAAAAAATAAATGTTAATAAGTCGATAGTGGCTCATACAATAAAAATGTTCGGCTGCAATTACAGTTGGGCGTAGAAGTAATTTTACCATAAATGCCTACATAGATTCTACCCGATAATCAACTCGCACAGGCACCAAGCTGGCATTTGTTCAATTAAAAATATACTAGCTTGTGTATTTAACAGTGAATTTAATTTTAAGGCTTTCTATTCGAATAACATTTATACATTGTTATAAACATTGTTATAAAAGTTGATATTCCTTGTTAACACCAAACGTGAGTATACTCGTAAATACCACGCGATACAGAACGGAATAGATATATTCTATGAGAGTGGGGCAAGAGAGCATGTGTCATGTGTCTCACCTGATGGAAAGTAATCACCCCCCCCCCCCCCCCCTTCCCCCCAGAAATCGGCAACACCGTGGGATCGCAGATCCGTTGTCAGCCTGTCAGAAAGGGAAAATTTTTTTCTTGTCGTCTTTATTTGGGAATATTGCTATGGGAAATTGATTCGACTACTTCACAGTTCGTGGTAGAAAATGTTTTGAAAAGCGTACTGTAGTAAATCGCCAATTATCATGATTATATGGATGGAATTTTAATTTATAGTGAGATGTACCATAGTGGAACTTAGTGGCAGGTATCAAATCAAATAGCTCATCCGAGAACTACCCGTGGTATAATTAACATTACTAATATATCGTTAAATCGCTTACCTACAAAATTTCGTGTTGGAGAAATGTATGTTTTCTGAGATACGGTTTGAGTCGGGATGTCGACACGTCATATTTGAACCCAAAGAACCTAAATCAAAATACACTGTAAACTTTACAATGCCCCTGTATTTGTATCGAAGGTTGATAAAATTTCCGTTATCGTATAAATCAGCAAATACGTAACTACCTGTGTTGTATTGAATGTCTACCAATCGAAGTAAATAGGGCTCATATCATTATTAGGTTTCATGTTAAGTTATTGTTAAAGAAATCCGATAGGTGCTCGTTATAGTCGGCGCCTTTATATGTCATGGAAAATCAATATTGTAAGGGCCTGTTTCACGTTAAGTCATTGAGTACGTAACTTAACTTGGGGATCCATACAATGTTTTTTGTATATTTCCTGGACAAACTTTCGTGTTCACCACTATATGATGCATCCTGACGACTAGCGAAAGAGGCTCTGGCGAGAAGAGAAAGATTTGTATGGGGTGAATGAAGTAACTTTTTGTATGGAAATTTAGTACTTATCCTTTAATAAAAATAAAGACACACATATCAACATTTTTAAAATTTCATCAATTAAGCGTATAAAATAGGGATTGAGTTACATAGTTGCATCAAAATCGTCTTAGTTATTTGGCGCCGTGATCACCGCCAGCAACTAATGCCAAACGGACATTAGGTGATACGAGTATATCACGAAACCATTTGTCATCTGATGAAAAGCGACTACAGCGGTCGTCAAGTACCGAAAATATAGCCTTAGCACCTCAGCTGAAATTGTTGATCCAAGTATTGATTATATACAATTTGTTCGGTGATCCTCTGAATGTCTGACAAAAATCAGTAATAGTTGGCATGGTGAAAATAATTTGGTTACGTATTACTAAATCTAACGTGAAGATGCCGAAATTTAATAAGGCAAAAAAGAAGAAATAGTAGGGTTTCAAGGAGTGGGCGAAATATGTAGGATGTTCTAGAGGAGGTGGAGAATAGAAATAGACATCCAAAAACCAATTCAACAAATGGCACAGAGGCGAAGCCGCGATGCGGAAAGTTAGTTCATTATTAAAACAGTTGGGAAATTCTGACAGATTTGAACAGTTTTTAATCCCCGGTGCAAACAGCGGGCTGTTATGAGATTAACGTAGCGTTGTGTCATCGAGGCTTCCAAATAATAGTTTTATTTTTGTTTTGTTTTCGTTTGAAAAGTAACTTGATCGAATGTTATCGCCATAATTCAGGAAAATCTATTCAGACGTTTATAATTGCCACCAGTAGTTTTCTAGTCTGTAAAGAGTTCTGAGCAAATTCTATTGGATACGAAAATTATTAGGTACAATGGTATTGCCAGGATATTTCAAGAACAGGGTTACCTTGTTGTTTGCCTTCAGGGGCCCTACCGCCGACGCAGACGCCGATTATAGAATATTTTAAATCGAAAATTAGGTCTTACGTTTTAGTTATCGACAAACATCTTCAGCTTAGTCGGTAGAGCTCAAGAGTTTCTACCAGATAAGAAAAACACCAGTAGGTATCATAAATCTGAGCTGAAATTTCATTTTCAGCTCAGATTTATGATATGCCTTACCGCCGAAGCTCAAGCCGACTACCACCGGTTTTTGTGATTCAAAAAATTTGTCGTAATTTAAAGTTATTGACAAACACCTTCAGCTTAGTAGTAGTAAAGCTCTAGGGTTTCTACCAGTAGAGCTAAACATAATTAGCAACACTCTAAGCAGTAGTTTAATTTTCGCATTAAAAAAATTAGATGGTAATCGGCTTCAACTTAGCCGGTAGGGTCCCGGATCTGACGATTATTTTTACCAAGCCGGGGCCCTACCGCCGAAGCTGAAGCCGATTACCATCTAATTTTTTTAATGCGAAAATTAAACTACTGCTTAGAGTGTT
Source organism: Hypsopygia costalis (assembly GCA_937001555.2). Taxonomy (NCBI): domain Eukaryota; kingdom Metazoa; phylum Arthropoda; class Insecta; order Lepidoptera; family Pyralidae; genus Hypsopygia; species Hypsopygia costalis. The sequence continues at coordinate 8,473,920 of OW443326.2, read as the reverse complement.
GCTAATTATGTTTAGCTCGACTGGTAGAAACCCTAGAGCTTTACTACTACTAAGCTGAAGGTGTTTGTCAATAACTTTAAATTACGACAAATTTTTTGAATCACAAAAACCGGTGGTAGTCGGCTTGAGCTTCGGTGGTAAGGCCCCGGGCCCGATCAACCATTTGTTATTAATCTTAATACCACAAAATAATAATATGTAGGACAGTGAAACAAACAAGGAGAGAACTTCAATGAGGTGATTGAGCACAATGGATGTCAGAGATACCGACTAGTCGGAAATGTAGGGAAACAATGGAATAAAAGTGAGCCCGGGCGTGTGAAGACGGGCAGCAAAGAAAAAAGGCAATTTTCTGTCTATGACAGGAAAGGCTTGGACGGTCGCTGGCGAACTAATTGTGGTAAAGACTACTTATATTTTGTTTTCTGGTAACTTTGAAAATTATTGTCATTAGATAGATTAGGAACTAGCGGTAAGCGAGTTTAATAAATTGGAAAACTATACTGAAATTTATATGCCCAAATGCGATTTTTTAATTATCCGCCCATCGAATATTTTGATTCGAAAAATAGACCTTACGTTTAAGTTAATGACACACATTTTCAGCTCAGCAGGTTGAGCTCCAGGGTTTCTACCAGATAAGCTAAACACAAGTATCATAATTATAAGTTGAAATTTAATTTACGAAATCGAAATGGGGTGTAAGTAGTTTATCAACATCTTTGAACCAAAGCCAACTTCACCTGCACGTGGTGCACCCTGCTGACTAACAAACGAAGCTCTGGCGAAAAGAGAGGTAGGGAGAGTAATTGTAAGCTACCGACTTGGGAATGTACCTCCACCTCATAGAATACCGCAGCCAAATAACAATTCCCTTGAGGGTTGTTGTGTTCCTGCGAGAAAAGAAGGAGATGCTGCGTTGGCAGCGGTGGTGGCGGCGCGCAAGTGATATATTATGTTGCGAGCGTTAATTAATACGGATACGGTAACCGCTTCACATCCGGCCGGCCGTATGCTTGTCTGCCACCCGACGTAGTATAAAAAAAAAAACAAAAGTCCGATAGAAATCGGCTTCAGTTTAGCCTATAAGGCCCCGGTCCGGTAAACGATTTTTCAATAATAACACCATGGTTTTCATTTTACATATTAGTTTTTGACGTTGTAATTATTAACTCAACATTGCTTTCGTCACAATATCTTTGTCTAGATACATTTGCCTACAGTCTATGAGCGATCGTGGTCAATTGGATAAGTGGAAATGCTAATACAGTAAACAAACTTTCCAAAGTATCCAATTATTTTAAGTAGTGGGAAGCGCCCGAGCAATTACACCACGCGGCATAAGGGCTAAATAAGTACCTTAGCGACTAGGTGATTGGTTATTATTGTGTACTAGCAATAACCCGTGACTTCATATACGTGGTGTAATAAACTTCTGATTGTTTTAGTTACTAAAATATTTTTGATACATTTTTAATTTGTATGGAATAATACTTAAATGTTACCGCGAAAACAGTATCTTATGAATAGACATAGAAACTTTTTGCATTGCCTTGAAAATCCCATAAAAATCGGGTTAGCTGGTACATAGATTATCCCGAACAGACACTTCAATTTAGTTTGTATAGAGATTGACAACCAATTTAAAAATATTAAAGGTTATAATTGTGCCAAAATTGGAATATTTGTAATGACAAATTCTATCATAATCGCTATGCAATGAATGCACGGATACGTCCAACTTCGTAGTATGACGTCAGGACGTCATCTACTCCCACTTGAACGATCAAGTGCACATTATGCAACCGAAGTGTAATTATTATTTTATTAATAACGTATCACACCATGTTGTTACGTAAACTGACAGAGTTAGTACCTAAACACATCACGCCGAATTTACACGACAAAATTTCGGCGTGATTAGATTTGTTATGTAAAAAACGCGACAAAATTCTTTTAAATATGTTGCCAGTAATGGAAAAAGCATTGCGGGTGTAAACATTTCGATCTTCAGCGGCATATATTTGGCATCATAGTGCAAAGCCAGAAACGGTAACTGACTAGTATATGTACTAGTATACTAGCATGTAGGTATAAAAATGTCGTTTTCATCAGGCGTAACTACTATTTCAACCTTCATATGACAAAAATATCGACTGATGAGATTTGTATGAGAGGTAGGTTTGAAATCAAAGTCAAACGTTTATTAGCATAACAAGTATACATAATTATAAAGATCTTAATTAAGCACTTGCACCAAGACATTACGTAATGTGACTGTGTTCGTAACTAAACATATCAAGCCGAATTTATGCGACAAAATTTCGGCGTGATTAGAAATGCTATGTAAAAAACGCTACAAATTCTTTTAAATGTGTTGCCAGTAATGGAAAAAGCATTACGGGTGTAAACACTTCGATCTTCAGCATCATAGTGCAAAGCCTGAACCATTAACCAGCGTATGTAGGTATAAAAATATCGTTTTCATCAGGTACTACTATTTCAACCTTGATATGACAAAAATGACGACTGATCAGATTTGTATAAGAAGTAGGTTTGATTTGTTTGTAGGAGAGGTAGGTTTGAAGTCAAAGTCAAACGCTTATTAGCATAACTAAGTATACATAATTATATGAATCTTAATTAAGCACTTGCCACTTAGCCACCTTTGTTAGGTATTGCAAAAACATGAAGCGCGACTGTCTGCTTACGTCAAGCATTTCGTCATACTGATGGAAACCTAATTATTATCTCTTAGAATACATATAGCAGGCAAATACTCCAGCTATAAGATTGTTGTTCCTGCGAGGGCAATCACTAGATGAAAGGAGATATTGTTAGCAGCCGATGTGCCAATCTGTTGATCCTCATTTAACACCCTCAACATCTCGTGCTGACCTGGCATATTAGGAAACGAGGCTTTAACATAAATGGGCACAGCGATGGATTATCGTGCGGTAGAAATGTGCCATTGCTGGTAATATTACCAAATTTGCGAGATATATTGACCGACGACCTCAAGAAAACGGCTGCATGGTGAATGACAAAGATCGTATTTGAAGGAGAGCATTTCGGAATGCCTATATCCAGCAGTGGGTAGATAGATACAGGCTGATGAAGATAGAGTACAGTAATTTCTTATATCATGCAGGTCGTATATTTGTGTTACGTAAACTATGTACTTAGGATCAGCCGACAGAAATGAAAACGTCATTTCTAGCTCTCTCCCTACCAATTTTACCCACTTTAGCGTTAAATACCTGAGCATGAGGCATTGCATAAACGAGCATGCCAGGTCGGTCTCATTCGACGACATCTACCCTTACTCATCCCACTGCTGGGATACGGGTCTCCCCTGAAACGAAGAGATTTTAGAGCATACTCCACCACGCTGCTCAAATGCGGGTTGGCAGAGGTCAGTGTTTTCAAGCCGCCTAAAAGCCTGCCAAGCGCAACGACGCCATCGAACTCTTCTGCTAGTCTCATTCACTAGCCATTAAATAAAATGCTCAGCACGCCCAAAGAAGTTCACACTTCAATATACCATAGCTCTAAATATCACAGAACACATCAATAGTTGTTCGAAGGGCTTATTTTAAAGACTCATAATTCAACTGAAATCGAACCGCGAACACGGTGTTCAGAATTCGTTTCGAATTTTCCGGCTCAGTTGCCTTAAAAGCAATTTCAACAAAAATCTTAACGGAAAATCGCTCTCCATTTTGTAGACTTTCAGCAATACATATAGAAAATGCTTTTAAAACTTCGTCCAATTAAATTATCTAGTATAAACACAAACGCTAGCAAACTTACACGGAAAGCTTAGACAGTTAAGACTATTAAATATTCAATACACACCCATTGTAGTTTTCAGTTTAGATTTTTATGGTTTTCGCCAAATCTTTCATAGTATTTCTTCTTTTTGAATAATATAATTTCAGTATTTATCGAATATAAATAGGTTTCGAAATCACGGGCCTACAGCGATTTAAATGAAAAGTACAATAAAAAACTATACATGCAACAAAACCTGCATTTTCTTGTTTCGCAAATGAGCGTCTATTCTCAGACGACGAAGTTGATGCTTCGCATACTGATATAGGTACTAATGGGTAGCTAACTTCGTCAGGCAAGTTATAACTACAGGGGTTTGTTATTTGATTAACATGGTAGATGTCAACGAACCAACAAATTAATAGTCTAGTCAAATGTGCTAACCAATTTGTGGTGACAGTCTAGTTAAATGTAAAAGAGATTTACGTCAGTATATAATAACAAACATACAAAATAGTAAATTACCTTATATTTTAAACTAGCGACACGCCCACGTTTCGCTGTGACTCAATCTTCCCGTTCCTATCTCATTCTTGTGGATGGATTCCCCATACAAACCTAATCCTGACAATTTCATCATATCTTTTTTCGTTAATTTTTCTGATATATCTACTGTTCGGGATGGAGACAAATCCAACAAATGAAAGATCATAGAAATCAGTCCAGCTGTTCTTGCGTTATCAATGGTGTAACTGACCCGACTTTTATGTTATACGTAAAGAGATTTTTATTGAAATAAATAAAGTAAAACTTACCGTAAGTTTGATGTTGTATAGTTTTTCATATTATCAGAACAGCACAATGGATAAGGATTTGCGGTTTTTTTCTTTTTAATATATATCCTTACTTAACAGAGTAGCAATCGGTACAGGAACCAAACTTTATTGAAATGCGGGTAGCGGGTAGCTACAGGAATAAGTATAACGGCACACCCATTGAAATTACGTCGCCAGATATTTGGCTGACGACCGTCGCAGTATTTTTAAATAACCTATTTTTTAATTAAACTTTAACTGAAATTAAGCACCATTTCTCGTAGAGACGAACCTATTGTAGAGCGACTATTACGAGAATACATTCAATGCATTCAAGCGAAGCGTGAGACGACTAAAATTTAGACGAGCTAGCGAGTTAGCGATGCCGCGCCTTGTAAAATAATATATATTTGCTTAGTAATTCAAAATCTTAATACAACTCGAGCACTCCGCGCGTTACTATCGACAAAGTGACGACGCCGACCGACGCCAACTACTATACGACGACGGACGTCATATAATTTTCCGCGTCCAATAGCGTGCTGACCAAGTCGCTATGCTGATAATTTAACCGCTAAGACCATTCGCACACGCGGCGACTCGGGTTTGATACGCATCCCCTACGCGTCGCTCATGAGTCGCCGCCATAAATTTCGTTCTAGTCCGCACACGGTGTGACGAGTCGACAACGCGTTTGACAACACTGATGGCACGCGTGGATAGTCGCGTGTGCGGACACCAAGCTACTGGAGTAGTACACCAGTATGGGTTGCGTCGCAGTCGCGTATGCGTATCAAACCCGAGTCGCCGCGTGTGCGAATGGCCTAAGTGTCGCCGACACATTCGGGAGATGTGTCGCTGTCGCTACACGAAACGATACTTATTACGGGCACAGCGGATAAATAATAAATGTACCTAGTTTATTTATTTATTATCCGTGGTACATGTACATGGATAGTAGCAAATTGCTGCCAGTGAAATTTGCACCTAACTCACGTACCTAACTCAGGATTTTCGCGTGATGCACATTTAAACAGATAGACTGAGAAATTAAAGAAAAAGCTACAAAATAATATTTGTTAACATAATCAATTACGAGTACATAGATATATATTTCGAACAGACTGACTAGTTAACTCGAATGACTTTGCCCGATCCTAATTTAAGTCCCATTGTAAAAATCACATTGATTTCAGGCAACTTTTGCAAGTTTTCTTCCTGTAAAATCCATATTTGACCCTACACAAACATCATGTCCAGCCGTTGTCAAGTTTACCAAATAGCCAACGAACACCACTATGTTGGTTGTGTTCAAAGGAACTGTTTGATATAATGTCCACGACGGTAGTATAAATTATAAAAAATATTTATACCGTTACATATTTAGGTTCTATTACATACGGTTCACATGTATGGGCTGACAGCGCTACTAGAGGTGCCGCACGTCGTTCCACGCACCAGAAAGAAATGAAGGAGCATAGGCTGGCAACGAATCCCCATGGTTTTGCTGACATGGGCGGTGGTAATTGCTTTCCACCAGGTGCCCAAGATGCTCATTTACCCCCTCTCATATAAAAAATAAGTAATATCAACATACCTATCTGTCACGGGAAGAACATACGTATTAATGATGATGATACGTAGTAAATTGTTTCCAGCGCGTCGCTCTGATGTTTTTATGTACGAGTAAATCGTATAGAACTGTAAGCAATTAGGCACTACCTGTGTTAGCAAGTGCATTACCAGTAAACTTAGAAGTACAACGCCGTGTTTCAATGTACTATACATCGAAAAACATTGTCCCAGATTTACTAAAAATGCGTGATCGTGATAAAATTGATTGTTCGTTATTGATGAGGTATTTAAAACAGAGCCGTCTGAATGGTAGGAAAGATGAGAAACTTCTACAAAAAGCCCCTGTTCGAGTAGAGCTTCTACCAGCTAAGCTAAACAAAATTACCACTAGTCTAAGCTGTAAAAGTCGACAACACCAACCAAACAAGGATAACAAATTTCATTTCAAACCTTTCGGAAAGCTTCAGCCCTGTACGAGTATATATGAAGCGGAGACGGAAATCATTATGTCTGAAGATTGCGAACTGCGCATTACATATAAAAAGAAGTTTGGGGTAATTCCCCATTAAGCGAACACGTATGAGATACCAACTAATTAAAAAAAGTTCGGGACCTCGGATGTTGTGATATATCATAGTAATATATCATACAATTTTCTATTAATAACTCGTAAAATGTGTAATCAATTAGCGAAATGTTCCGATCGGAACACATTCACTGGTAATCATTACATATATTTTCTTAGAAACATGGATACAACTTCTACAATTAATATTAATGCCAAATAAATTGGCACTTATAAATAAAAAAAGTAAAAATGATGAGTTTTGCGAAACAAGAACTCGGGACGAAGGAACAAACTGTGAAACTTTGTTAAAAACTGAAAACTAAATCTTTACTGAATAATTGGTCACGTGTTTTAATCATCATCGACATCAGCTGTATTTTGTATGGAATTGGACAGCCAAACTCTTCACGTAGTCATGGGGTGTAAGTGGTTCATCAACATCTTTGAACCAAAGCCAAACTCATGAGGCTCTGGCTAAAAGAGAGGTAGGGCATAGTGTATTTTTTAAGCTGCCGACTGGGGAAGTACCTCTACCTCACAGGATACCGCAGCCAAATAACAATTCCCTTGATCGCTGTTGTGTTCCTACGAGTGGGTGAGATCACCAGAAAGAAATGAAGGAGTATAGGCTGGCAATGGATCGGCGATCCCTTGGTGTTGCTGATCTCCATGGGTGGTGGTGATTGCTTTCCATCAGGTGATTCATATGCTAGCTTGCTTTAAAAAAAAAGTCTTGTCATCATAGCTATTTGTAATTAAGCCAAGTTAGTGGCCTTTAGGGAAAACACTGGCCTTCGCCAACCCGCAATAGAGCAGCGTGGTAGAGTATGCTCTAAACCCCTTCGCTTGAGGGGAGGCCCGTATTCCAGCAGTGGGATGAACGTCGTCGACGACGACCTCATTGTGTACACTTGGGCCTCATCACGGTAGAGAGTACAGTTACGTACACGTTTTAATATCGATTTCAATACTTATTAATAGTAAAGTTAGTACAGTTCTGGATGAAATATGGAAAAATAATGACCTGTAATTTTATTACTACTAATTACTTTGTATCGTCGAAGACAGTGAAAAATACTATTGAAATTAACGATGCTGTATTTCTATAGATATACTATTACTAAACTGCGTCAGAAAGCAGTTCCTGCTGAGGTTGATATAGACTATCGCTATCCTTATCATATCAGCGATTTAATATATTTGCTATCTCTGTTCCTCATCCAGCGCCAATTATTCTTGCAAAAAATTAAATCTAACAAAGTATTTGTTAAAATCAATTATTAATGTACTTTCGTGTGATATGTTATTTACGATACGTTACTTTATTAACACAAATTATGCATTTTCGAAATACAGAAGACGGTATTTTTAACTATTTCAATCAATTATGAGGTAAGACAATTTGGTTCACTTTGGGGTGTTCGTTTGTGACGCTTAGTGGCATAACTATACAAATATAACATCTATTAATGAATCAATAGGACTGTAAATAAAACACTGGTATATTCGAGAGAAAACGTCGAGTTTAATAGTAAAAGGCAATAAAGGGAAAATCGTTCCCCTATGCATTAACAAAAGAACAATAGAAAACTGACAAAGTCACAGAGAATTTTTGTTTTCCAAAGTATTTCGAAATAGGTCCATAACAACACCATTGATTGTAATACATTTTTACAAGCATTTAGTTTCAGCGCGGTGCCTGTAAGCAGACCTTGCAAGTTAAATTTGACTCACTTCTCAGTACCAGATTGAGTTTAAATTTGGCACGCTCGTATGGTTCTCGTGACAATATACGATTATTTAAATGGCACATGACTGTTTATAATTTCCATGTTAATGCCTATGATACGGGTATCAAAGAAAACGGTTATGAGCGAAACGTTAAGTTTAGGTTAAGTAAACGTTTTTGTTCGTTTTTTAATAACAACTAATAAAATCTCGTTTCTTTTTTGTTTATTATTATTTATTTTAAAACAATAGCTTAGATTAGTCGACAGGACGTTAGGAAACTGGATTCTAAGCTATGGCCGGAGTTCATATAAATTCGTTGAAGCGTACAGGAAATTACCGTGGTATAATACTCGTAAAACCTTGAAAACAAAGTTTTTTGGGACAGTCGCATATAAAGTAAACCCATAATTATATAATCATAACCTATGCCTTACTTCGTGACTTACTTTTAAGTATCGATTCACCATCTTAAGCCAAAGACGGGATATTTGAAAAAACTCGAAGGAATCCTTGCTGGGATCCGGTTTTGCCCTCAATCGAGAAGCTGAGAGCAACCATTATGCTGAGGTAATATAAAAAAAGAGTGCGTTCTGTTGAGTACATGATAGACTAAGAAAAATTTCCCGTAGTTGCATTTGCATGCAATGGCTGAAAAACTGTCATATTCACATTATTAGGGTCAAGGGAGAACAAAAGAATGTCAATCAGGTCGCGCAGTCGCCGCGCTCCAACATAAAAACATCTCATTTCTTTTGTATACGTATTCCACATCTATCTACACATGCTTAATCTAAGATGTATATCTAATGCGTATATAATATAATAATTTTCATATGGATATTCTGCCTTGAGTATTGATCAGAGATTAATATAAACAGAAATCGCCTTCTATGTATGAAACCACAAAATTGATTTATTATGAACCAATACAATATTATTTACTATATCTCTATTTTTAATAAGATTTCTCTATTTTTACAAACCCAGTTGAAAAAGACGAATGACCGGAGGTTTAAAACAAACACTGTTTAAAATATAAAACATAGTACCATTACTTGTTCTGAGACAAAGATATAATCCAATTAACCTTGCCATCTCACATGTACAATATTCTCCTCATCTTATCTTGATAACTCAAGGCACTAGGTCCACTTGACACTTTACAAGTTCTGGAGCTTATGGAGTACCCTCAAGTACGCAATAAAACCGGTTTTTATAAACTCTACTGAATTCATGAGGATATTTAATCCTGGTTTATTTGCTCCATTTCTTAGAAAATCTATTTTTTACAGTATCAAATAATTCAATGAAACCGAGATCGTTTATGAATGGTGACTTTTTGAAAGAAATTACAAGTTAAGGCTGATTGCGAGTCGATTTCGTGTTGGTATGAATTTCGTAGTCGTGTAGCTAACATACTTACTTAACAAACAATGAAAATAGATCACCTTCAACTGTCTTAATTTATGTTCGTGATATTAAAAAAAATCCCCCGGGAATGGGAAATAGACTCAGCTACAGCAAAACATGGTCGGGTTAGGTTAGGTGTAATCAGAGACTCACCGACGAAATGCAAACAAACAGAACATATTACAAGCCTAGCCTCCCCCACTCGTGCCAACATTAATATTTAGACGCAGGCGACATCATTTATAAAGCGCACACGGTGAAAGTACTTTATATTTAGAGCGAGACGCTGTTATACGTGAGACAAGATAGACAATATCACCATCGCTAACACGCATTTAGCAATCATCATTATTATCAGCCAGTATCTATCTACCCACTGCTGGATACAGGCCCAATGCTTTCCACCATATGCCGTTTTCACTTTCCATCTAAACGGGGATAGAGAGGGTGGGGTGTCCACTCTAGGATTTGCTCCCCCATCTGCCATCGCTAACTCGGCAGATATGTCCGGCCCGCTGCCACTTCAGCTTGGTGATTTTGAGATCCATGTCGGCCACTTTGGTCCTGGCATTATACGATGGTTGGCATATACCAGTGTTTCACTCTAAATATATTATATATTATTTTCAAACATAGCTTAAGTTACTTAAGGCGTATAACCACAGACATCGAACACGGCGCCCCCGTACCACGACGTTACGTAAGAAGTTGAATCATATATATCATAATCGAAAATGGACGATATTTTTAAGCGACTTCTTAAGGGTGCTTAAGAAGCGCTAATGTATTTCGATATGTACGTCTGTCGTGGCCACATCTGCCTAGTCAGCGATAGCAGATGGGGGAGGAAAGTCTTAGAGTGGAGGCCACGTATGGGGCGACGAAGCGTAGGGCGCCCTCTCTAGATGGACCGACGATCTCAAAAAGGTGGCTGGTAGCGGTTGGATGCGGAAAGCGGAGGATCGCATATGGTGGAAAGCATTGGGAAAGGCCTATATCCAGCAGTGGGTTGATGCAGGCTGATGATGATGATGGTGATGTACGTCTAATTCTTTGGCATGCTCTACATGCCTAAAACATATGAGATGTATAATGTCCTCAGTTGTGAAAGCAATATAGGATATCTATTATAGTAAAGGCAAAAAAAAATAGAAACGTAATTTAAAACATTTTCGCTGTTTAGTATTTTGTAACGCAGTAAGATTTTTGTCCCATTCAATAATTTGTTATTTATTTTGTATGAAAAGATTAATTGTAAATTTCCTATTGAATGTAATTTGATATCAATCGGACGGCAGCCATGCATAAACCAACATGATTTAAACGGGGGCAAAACAAATTACATACAAGTTAATTGGATGCGGTTTTCTGAAACATACGTATATGTGAGCACTTGCCAAGTCGGGCTAGTCCTATCTGATCGATAATAATATCGTTGTACCCAATCTCTCGTTTGCCACAGCCTCGTAGCCAACAAGGCTCATAATTTTGCATGAAACTGAGCATGAACTGAGCATCTAAAATTGTAATACTGAGCGACTATTGTATAATAGAATTGAGCGTTAAATATGACATAAAATATCCCAAACCCAACCTTCCAGTCGTCCATTTAGTATTTTTATTCGCTCGATTTATTATTTCTCTTTTAACATTAACGAGTATTCATTCGTCTAAAAGCAAATTTCGACGAGTCTTTAAAAAAATGCGACCTTTCAATTTACATTTTGTATTTGTAGGGATTTTCGTAAATTTCGACTTAAATTTATAACTATTATTTACATTCATCCAAGTCGCTGTGGCAAGGAACCAGTGTTTTGCTCATTCAGCAAAGCCATAAACTAAGCCACCGCGCGCCGCATAAATGTATTTAAGTACATTTACGAGTATACTCGTTTGTACCCAGAGTACAAGCTCTGCTTAGTTTGGGACTAGATGGCGCTGTATAGTTGGTCCAGGATCATTTATTTATTTATCTATCTAATATATGTGCATCGATAGAACAGAGATTATTGTCGCATGCAAATGATTATTGGAAATATGTTACCAGGTCACATCTCGGAAAGCAGACTAATCATTATCTATTCAGCTAGCACCAGAATAGTATATTCTATGAAACGATTATTTCGTTGAGTAAGTGCTCCGTTTTTATCGGAACAGTAAAAATATTCAATCAATTAACTCGCTCTCATTTAATTGGGCAACGAACCTTTTTTATTATATCAGTGAACGAAACTCGAAGCATTCAAACATGGCTACGTTTTTTATTGAATTAATTAATTAAATTAAACGAGTTACTTGCGAATCTTTGTCGGGAAAGCCGGCTAGTTTTGACCTCAAACGGAGATTTTCATCAGGGTGCTTGTCCAGACGTGAAACAAGTGGTCGTTTGGAGTGCTCATTAGCGGTACGCAACCTTCTGTGATGACGTAGTGGCAGCCACCAGCAGCAGTGTTAATCGCGATAGTGTGATATCGTGAAATCTACGTTTGACATCGAAACCAACAGTAGCGCATCCGGGCAAAGCCATGCCATGTAGTATGATGATGATTGTCATCACTAGTAGTGTGTCTAGATGACACAATAAACATGAAATATTGAAATTTGTTTTGTCGTAGACATAATAAAAGTTAATAGGAAAAATTTTAACTTTCGATTTTTATAACGAAGTATGCCCCCTGTAGCTCCCTTGGGCCGGGCTCGCCCAGCCATCCTGCAGTTAGCGGTTTACTTTTTGGCAACTTAGTAGGTTGAGAAACTATAAAAAAAAACGTTGGGAAACGATTCCTTAGAAAAACCTCGAGCATAGCTCCCTCCATCGCCTGTTGTACAATTTTGAGCTTGTGAACCAGCCCGACGGTCAGCCTTTGTACCATAGGTTATAATGGGGAAAACGCACTCTTTGAAGAATGGTTTCAAGAATTGGGGAATCCGTGCATGAGAATGACCCTACGCTTCTCAAAACCTGTCCAGCCTAGTCAAAAGCGCCTATCGATCTCGTTGTTGAGATTACCCCGGCCAAAATGTATAACCTGTCCCACGTAGAACTAATCTTCTTTTGTATAAATGTATTTTCCTGAAAAACGAAGCAGATTTCGTGTCTATTTCACATAGATGAACAAATTCTGCAGCGAAAAAATATTAAAGGCAGCCTTTACTGACTGATCTATCAAGAAAACCCAATAGACGCATAATACCACAAACGTAAAATACCAAGTGCAAGATTTTTGGCCCAGTGGACAGATCGGATTTTAATTTGGCATACAGATAGCTATTATGACGTAGGCATCCGCTAAGAAAGGATTTTTGATAAATTCCACGGAACACCGCGATACGCGCGTATCAAGTTCCATGCGCAGGCTAGTAATGATTAAGTTCGTATTCTCATTTCCATACGAAACTACACCTGCGCGCATGTCTGAGTATACTGGAAATCGCACAAGTGAAGTGTAAACATTATCTAAAATAAATCTAGTGAATTTGTTCAATGAAACTGATCGTTTTCCTGTAAATGGAGCCACCGGGATCGCTAGTTCTCGGTAAATGGCTTCTCTTTGTTGAAACTGGTATTGTGAAGGAATACCTATGTAATTAACAAGTAAATCAATTGGTGTGTAAAGAAAAATCACAAGCGTTGGAATTTTTCGTCATTCAAAGCTTTCTGTGAATTGCTTTTCCATGCTATTGAGTTATTTTTTTAAATAGCTCAACTAAATAAGGAGAAGGAGGTTAGGGAGTGCACATTTCATTGTACATTTTCTTCTTTTTTCTTATTGGCAAATAAATTACTGCATGTCCAACTTTTTCAAATGTATTTTATAGGTTATGCTGGTATTTATGAACCGATTTTAAAGATTAATTTTGTGTAAGAGGACTCTGAAGGTAGTTTTATAGGCATAAGTTTTATTAATTCCAGACCATGGGTATCTAAAGATTTATCGATGATAATCACAAAATTGATTTTTTTTAAGCTATTCTGAGCTATAGCGACGAATACCGCAATGTATCGATTTTCCAAATTATTTTATATCTACTGCATTGAAGTCGATGTGAATCGAAAATAATATCGTGATTCTTGATGATTCTAGTCTACCTCAAAATATATAAATTAACTCTTAAATCGCTATGAGTTCGTACAGAGAAAGCTTTCGAGTTAATTACGTTCTCCGCAACGTGCACATCAGGTTTGCTGCATGCCGCACGACATTGTGTGACATGTCGAGCGGGCGAGTGGCAGCGGTACGGTGCTGGATTAAGCGCAGTCCACACCAGGGACGAAGCGAAACGAAGCCAAGTGCCGTAAACTTCGCATGGTAGAAAGACGCCTGTCAAATCCTTAAACGAGTTATTTTGAGTGATCAGAAATCAATGTAATGTTTATTATGGACATTATTGTGTATGTATGTATAACTGTATTATATGTGTACGTCTTTTGTGTGGTGTATGTATGAGTATATATAATTTTAATTATTGTTAATTAATTTTAATTAAAAAAAATGCAAAGAAAAGATCGATCTTTTTTTTGCATTTTTTTTTATATAATATTACCTAATATTCATCTATTTTTCCAAAAGATTTATATTACTTTCTCCTTTTGTCTGTCACAAATGCTTTCCACTTTTCGACGCCCTTGCCACTATTCTCTTGTCCAGCAGTTGTAAGTTGACTGGTAAAGATGTATTATAGAGACAAGCCCGCCTTAATACATGTTCTTAAAATATTGTTAGTTATAATGTGTATGAATATATACGTTCTTTATGTACAATAAAGATACTACAAAGAAACAAACACCAGGTATCTTCTTCCGGTATGTTGCCAAGACAGCGTCACGAATATAGTTGTCAAAATCTGTCATTTTCGATACAAAATACAGCATACAGCTAATGACGTGGGCAAGTTCAAATCACGAGACCACGTTTGTCATAAGAACCTTATGTATTTGTACCATAAAGCTTTGCTTATGTTGCGTCTTTTCACGCTTCGATTAAACACGACTGCGATGCAAACTTGCGTGATGCCGAGCCCCATGTTATCTCTCGTTCATAGCTGGATGACATATGAACAAAGCGAAGTGAAGCTCGTTTCGCTCTCGATGTGGCCTGCTCTTTAGACGTCAGGTGTGCATCGGTCTGTCCAATAGCCCACACAAAACCCGCAGCCATTTAACTCAACGATGATGGATCAATTAAACTCACAAGTTCATTAAATTTGTAGGATGCTTATTTTGGTTATTGCCTGACTGGATAATACCACTCGAAAACGTAATATTGCAGTTCCACTATATAAAAGAAGTTTCAATCTGATCATTTTTTTTTTCAAACAAAAATAATCATCATCGTAAATAAGTTTTAGTTTTTTATCATTTGTACATTCTGTATATACAATAAATCATATGTCTATGTATCGTATGTAATTTTATGTTTACATATGTATTTATTGTGTGTATTCATTAGTGTTATTTTGTGAACTGCATTCGAGATTTATCGGATTTTCCCAAAGGTTGACTGGTAGAGAAGGGTCTTAACATTAAATCCGGCATCGCCATATGTACCGTTACTTCATGGTTAATAAAGTTTAATAAAATAAATACTAGACATGTTCCGACTATCCGTCCACTTTCATAGTCGGCTACTATCCGGCTGCTTACTTTGTATGAATTTCTCATTAAATTCCTATAAGAAGAATTAAATTTTATTTCATTATTAAATTTTAATTGAGCTATTTCACTTCAATGAAAACAGCAACAGTGGTATCTATATTTGTTACACATAAACACCGCTCTGACCTGTGCAAAAGCAAAAATTGAGAACCATTGCGAAGTAAACAAAACATACCGATATGCCCGCAGGCAGCAGACGGCTTGCACGCGAATCTGCTGTAAAAGCAACGTCACGGAAATTGTCTAATACCTACGATACTGTGATCGACCAGGCCGATTAGTCGGCCGACTAGTCGACTAGCCGGCCAAAGTCATAGTAGGTACATGTCTAATAAATATGCATGTTTTATTGTGTACTAGCGGCTGTCGGCGACTTCGTCAGCTGGGATTAAAATAAATTACATATTGAATAACTCCGTTTCTGCTCAGTCAGCATATCAACATAAAACATGCACCATATTTTAAATTGAAGACTTCAGCAATACTTTTATATTTGGACGATTTTGGGGAACAATCTTTTAGGTCTTTGTTACCTGTTAATTTCCAAAACCTCGATGATCTAAACTACACATTCGCTGATCGATCTTACAAAGAGAAATAAATGTCAGGTTTTATAATGTAAGGGAGGTCTAGTGTCAGTGAGTTTTACACTATTATGGGTTATTGTCGAAATTATAAATCGCCATTTTGTAGCGACCGCTACATTGGATTGAAAATACCGCCATTTACATATTTATGCACTCATGCATTTTTTTTTATACTACGACGGGAGGCAGACACGTATACGGCCGGCCTGATGTGAAGCAGTTATCGTAGCCATATTAACGCTCGCAACATAAAATATCGATCGCGCGCCGCCACCCACGCTGCCAACGCAGGACATCCTTCCTTTCTGGTGACCTTACTCACTCGCAGGAACACAACAACCCTGAAGGGAATTGCTATTTGGCTGCGGTATTCTGTGAGGTGGGGTACTTTCCCAGTCGGGCAGCTTAAAAAATACGCTATGCTCTATCTCTCTTTTCGCCAGAGCCTAGTTTGCCAGTCAGTAAGGTGCACCAGATGCAGGTGAGGTTGGCTTTGATTCAAAGATGTCGATGAACCACTTATACCCCCTGGACTTGATTTGATTACAGATTACACGGTGTAACAAAATAAAAGCTTGTAAATAAATGGCAGTAAAATAAAAAATGTGACACTGGAAGCTAAATATAAGGCTTTCATACGCTGTCTTGATTCATTCGCTTAATTAATCTCTAGTGAGTTATGCTTTGTGAATGACTATCAAAGAGCTAATATTGTGTGAATATTATAAAACAGGGCTTTGTGCTATAATTATATAGTTCCCTCGTAGTCCTCAAAGTCAATAACTATTTTTTAATGGAGCGCCAGCCGACTAGATATGTTTTTATTGAACAACCACTGCATAAATTGTAAATAATTTTAACAAAAAAAAACCGACTCGAAACATTACTCTACATTTATGTAAAAAATGGGACCAAACTGGAAGTAATTAAGTAACAAATATTAAAAAAAAAACATCACGGAGTAATTAAGTAACAAACATTAAAAAAAATACAGCCGAATTGAGAACCTTCTCCTTTTTTGGAGTCGCTTAAAAATATTCACCGATTTACCAAATGTCACCGACAATTATATTGTTGAACTCATTCATTCTGCGACATCCGAAAATTACATTTTATGGTTACAACAGAATTTTTGGACAAATAGCAACCTTTGGTATTAAAATATCCCGAAGGTTGCTATTTGTCTCCAAACATCCTAAACCAATAAAGATCATGTCTTTTTCATTCGTACGCAATCAACTTGAGTATGCATCGCAGGTTTGGAAACTGCAACTCGAGATATACGAAACCCGTATTGAGGTCAATTTATTCGTTTCCGTGATGTTAGGACGCCTCAGCATACTGTTATGACGCTGTAGAAAATATCACTTTTACCCGCTGGAATAAGGACATCGCAGAAACGATATATGTTTTTTTTATTTATTTAATATCGTAAATAGCACGATTAATAGCCTTGAATTACTTGCTTAGGTAGTTTTACGTATTTGAGTACATATTACGTGCTGCATCTAGTTTAAACAGACTGCGCTCATACATAGACAACGATTAATTTTGTACTAAATCACGAACTGTCCGTCAAATATTAAATAACGACTTTTTCTCACCTTAGCCGCTACAGCCAGAGGTTCGCACCACCTATTCTTGGTCACTGGTCATCTCACTTTTATACCCATGAATTTTAGGGCGAATATACTATATTTTTCTTTTTTTTAAATGTCAATAAATATTAGGTTGGAGATATTTATAAAACGAGTGAGACAAATTATCGGCAATCTGTACTTTAAAATATTTATTTTTTATTTTTAATAATTAGTCTGTATGTATGTATTCAAAAAATAAATTAATACAATATTCTTCTTAAACGCTAAGATATGTTTTTTTATTCAAAGTTGCACCACTTTCGCCTTAAAGGATGGCGTCCAGGGCGCCACCCAAACGCATACAAAAAATTCATTCAAATCTGTCGAGCCGTTTAGGAGGAGTACAGTGATATACACACGTACAGTAGAATTATATATTACCTATAAAGAAGATTTAAGTATTATATCAGTTATCTAGTGCCCCATAGTACACAAGCTTTGCTTAGTTTTGTACTAGATTACATTGTGTAATTTGTCCAAAAATATTTATTTATTTTATTTATACTTACACTCGAAAACCCCTTCTATGTCTGTCGGATAAAAACAAACGTCACGATGAAACATGTTAAAAATACTCTCATTGTTAGACAACGCGACTCTCGCTCAAAGGTCGACTATTGTACCTGTTACCACAATAAAGCAAAACTCCTGCATATGTATTGTATGGCAGCAAATCACAATCCATTCACAATCATAGATGCCAATTGTTTGCAGAAACTAACAAACATAACGTCATTATATATGAATTGACTAGCTCCAGCCCTCAACTGCGTCCGCATGAACTAGCTTTCCGTGAGCATAAAGCCGCAGCGAAGTAACAATTCCCTGCTGCTATTGTTGTATTGTTGTGTTCCTTTGAGTG
This sequence comes from Hypsopygia costalis, assembly GCA_937001555.2. NCBI lineage: Eukaryota > Metazoa > Arthropoda > Insecta > Lepidoptera > Pyralidae > Hypsopygia > Hypsopygia costalis. The sequence continues at coordinate 8,455,302 of OW443326.2, read as the reverse complement.
AGTGAGGTCACCAGAAGTTGCTGCGTTGGCGCGAGCGATATTAGCATAATTATGTCATCTGGCGATTTGCAAGAGTTTATATGGCTACAGTAACCGCTTCACATCAGACGGGACGAATGCTTGTCTGCCACCCAATATAGTAGAAATAAGACATTTTTCTGGGGATATAACGTATCATATGAGCTAACCCAAACTAGAATCTAATCTGCCACAGTACAGTATTTCAACCAGATAACTGAAGCGGTTATGGCGTGATTGAGTAATAAACATCCAACAATTCAATTTTTTTGCAGTAGTAAAGTTTCGGCCAAGAAGGACAGAATTTACCAGAATATTTATAATATGGAAATATTTACCCGCCTAGATGGGACATATATGACTGACGATCATTCAACAAGCATAGATAATTTGCGTTTAATCGTTTTCTTTTTGTTGTATTTGTTATTGTCAGGAAAAAAATGAAAAAAAGTTGCGTCGAAAATTAGAAAATTTAAGAAAGCTGAACTTTTCTAATGTAACTTTAGGTCGTTTGACAGAACTTTCAGTCATTTGACAGATTGCGCGAAACCAATTCGAATTCAATATTCATTGTTAAGAAGACAGGACAACGTCTGTCGAGTCAGCTAATAACACCTATCGCAAATTTTGACATTGAACTACTACCGATTTGCTCAATAGGCATCTAAACAAAGTTCTAAAATTATAAAAACTTTCTATCAGTAACGTAAAATACATAAAACTAGAACGATCTGCGATCTCAAAATTTAAATAACTTATACCCGACGTGTTTTGTGATCGAACAAAGTGTGGAGGGAAAGTCCATTTTAAAAGTATGAAATTATAAAAAATAAATATTACCATTGTAGAAACAATACAAAATACTATAACTTTTGTTACGGTACTAGCTACATAAACGCAATATTTAACATAGCTGTCGTACAAATTTGATTTAATGCTTATAAAATAGCGTATCGTGACGTCATAATACTGTAGCCTTTTGTATGGAGCGTTTTCGGGATAGTCCAAAATTGTGATCTTCAAGTTATCATATCTCGAGAAGTTCTTATGCTATCGAAGAATTCTTTCACCTATAATTATATTATTGTGACGTCTTTAAATAACAAGTAGAAAAAAATGGATCTCAAATCTAGGATCCTTTGTTATATAAATGTCATTATGTATGTTAGTCTCTGCAAACCAATGTTTAGTTGTGATGTGAATCATTATTTACTATCCCAATTGTTGCAATAAAAATATTGATACAATACACAGTCGCCGAAATATGAAAATACAGAAGATTTTTGCTTTTTCCTCATATTTATAATAGCAATGCAAACAAATAAATGTTATGTTTAACTTTTCCAATAAATTTGAACCGCAGAACGTTTATTTAAACATGTGAAAATACGTTTGTTTTTACTGTTTCTACGCCAAAATGAAGAGAATACAAAAAAATGAATAGGCAACCTACAACTGAAATCGATATCGTCGTATTGTACATTGTATACGGGTAAAAAGTAACCTCCAGCGAATTTCTAAAATGAAATAAATACTGGTATAATTGCTAAAGACTTCTCCCGTTCACAAAAATCAATAAACTTTCTCAACTTATTTACGACACACAAGTTGCCAAATCTCCCATCTTTTCAGTTCGACACAGATGAAAGATGAGAAATGGAACGTACAAAGGAAATTTCTGTATCCTTTTTCTTGATTGATTGCGGCTGTTTTATTGAATCTATTTGAGAAGGACTTACACAGGTTTTACAGTCTATTTGTACAGACCGTACCGCTGTAAGCATTACCGGGACTCAATTAACAAAATACTCGTTAAAACTGAAAACATAATTGTTTATTAAGCCCAACAGTTTTTTTTTATAAAACTGTTGCATTAGCTTCGGATATCTCAAACAGCACTAGTATTTTCGTACATAATTGAAAACCGGTTTCAAACTTTGACTAAAATACGTAACGTACGTAGATATGTATCTTATAAAGCTATATGTCTCTTGTACCGTGAGACATTGTGACGTCTGCACGACATCCAATGTCCATCTTTTACGACCCGTGCAATGACCTCAGAAACTACATAGCCGCGTGGCCCAGATGAGAAACCTACAAGAGAAGTGTCTATAAAATGCTCTACGGCAAAAAGAGTATAGCAATTACGGAGAGCTTTAGGTCCCACATTTCTAGGGCGAATTGAATAAAAACGTCTAAAACCGAATTAAGGCGCACCAAAGCCCTCTCTTTCTTTCCTTTTCCTTCCAAAAGCGAAATATATCAAATATTATTAAACAAGATGAAACTCCGACAGCATTAGAAAATGCGTACAAATAAAAATAAATTAATTTCTTGTTATATCTCCATTTTTTGTATTAAAAATTTCTTTAGGCGCGTTGTGAAGAAATTTCATGGATAGTGAATGAAACTCGCTCGTTCGGGTAAATTCGGCTGGGAGGGAGCGAGATGAAGAGAGATGAAGTTTTCACTTCTGTAGGCAAGCACTCAAGAATAGCAGCCCAATGTCATAATATTAGATGCTCGGTTTATTTATACCTTTATTTTTTGTTTGCACTATCCATTGTAATACAATATACTCGTACCTTCTTTTTTTTCCGTGGAGAAAACCGTTAGGTACAGCGTGGTTATATCGGAGTCTGCTGCGTGGTTATATCGTGGGGTTTTAGTAGTAATAGCTGCCACTCCCCCATGAGTGACTGCTAGAACTACTAAATCCCCACGATCACCTTCTGTCCGATTGACGAGGCCACGGAACTGCGGAGGTATTACATCCGCGACCCCGCCGACAGTTGTCCCTGAGGACCCTCCTCCTGGGAAACCCTAGATTCTCCCCTAATTGATTAGTGGCACGCCTGGAGACTTACGGCACGCCGACACCAAGGGTTTATCGTACTTGTTACAACTGAGACCTATTTCCCGTTGGTCTGCAGTTGTTAGCAGGAATGTTAGTAATTAGTTGAGCTTAGTTGTTCCTAGTTATGTCGATAGGGACATTCTGAGATGACACAAGTTGTACATACATAGTTGGTTCATGAGGAACGGTCGGACAAATCTAATGACAGGTCATATGTTGAAATCTATCGGTCGTAGAACATGCTAAAAAATACTATATACAAATACATATACGCTCGAAGAAAAATATTACCCTCCCTTCTTCAGCAGTAAGTAAAAATATATAAGTAATAATCATTATCATTATCAGCCTGTATCTACCTGATGTTGAATATAGGCCCTCACCAATGCTTTCCACCATATGCGATCCTCCGCTTTCCGCAATCACTCGCTTCCAGGCGCTTTCTTGAGCTCGTCGGTATCTCAAATTTCGGAGGAAGTTCCAATTGGAAAAATTTGAGTGATTTGGGGAAGAGTAGTACGTAGATTCGATCTCATCATGCGGTTACTCTCATTTTGAAGCTAATATTTAGGGCACCTCGTATAAGTCTATGAACACTACCGGTACTAAATCTATTGACCAATGAGAAATTTCTAAATATTCGCCTCTTACCCGTTATGATGAAACCGAAGTAATATTCGAATGCACATAAATGCAAGCTCTCGTACAGATATCCCTTATTTCGTTATTCAAACTGAAGCAACATGGAAACTTGATTCACTGATCTAAATCTATTCAATTTGAGATTGACTCGGAGCTTGCCGGTCAATTTTCCATTCATGGCAAGTTGCAAAACTAGAATATTATTTGCGAGGGCAAAATCTGACCGTAACTCCAAGTTGTTGCTTGTTAGTGCAGAAACGTAACAACCTCATATAACTTTATGTTACATTTGAGTTCGGTTTTCCGAAACAATGTTTGTAATATACAGTGTGTTTCTGATATATAAATACGTGAAAATGTACGCTTGCTATTGTATTTACTTTTAGACTATTTGAAACTATGGAGTTATATGTTGCAGTAGCAATATGTACCATAATAATTCGTATTTCAATACCATACTAATGAAACAAAGCTAAAGGGATTGTTTTTGTTATGTTTGTTCGAGCTATTCTCTAGAACTAGTAGTAGAGAGGGGGGTCCAACATAATTATATGGAGTGCTAGATTAGATACAATACTATTGTAACAGTAACAGGTCAAAAGAAATGCCCAATAGTCTTCTATCATTAATAAAGTATTAATAATCGAAACCAATAGTAAAACGAACATTAAATGGAAATTTGCGATGGAAGGTAAATATTAGTAAGTAAATATGTATTCAATCATATGTATGTTATTATTATTGCATAGTCAATAGACAGATGATTGAAAAATTAAAATAACTAAACTAAACTATTTGCTCAATATATCTATGGATGTGTTTTAAAGTTTTGACTAGGTCGCGGTTCGATTAAAAGACTTATTCGGGTCGTCATGGTGGCTTGGAAGTTTTGCCTATATTGGACGGGCCCGTATAGACTTTTTAACGTCAAACTACGATCATAACGGAGCCGAAAAGGCGAATGAAACTAGGTGTACATGTATATCATATCAGTAATTTAAATCTCAACTTTTTATAAGAACGTGATAGAAAACAAAATAGTAAATTCAAGTACAAAAATAATCTGCTTTATTTATCTGTACTAATTCTAACTTTAACCTGATGACAGCTACATGTGATTCGTTTTCCATTCATTAGCCAATGACATTGATAACACTACAATTAATGTGTTATATGGATGACTGGCAAATATTGATGACATTAATTAGCGTAGCCTACGCAATTATGATCAGAAGGCAACCAATTCCTGTCACCCGGATTGGTGAATATGGAATTCGAGGATCGTTTAGCATGTCAATTAAGCAATATAGTAGATAGAGCGCGCGTTAGCGAGTATCAACTACAATCGATCGACTCGAAACGCAACGGCAACTCTATTGGCCATAAATCGTTACGCATTTGATTGCTTCTCTCGTCGTTTTTAAGCGAATTTTATACTACACTTGTTACAAAGCAAGTGTAGTATAAAATTAGTAAAGTAGTTCTTCTAGTTTATATCTTTAGTTTCTACCCGAACAATAGGAGAGAAAGTTGATTTTATCCCCTCACGCGAAATACGCGGAACGTAGACTATGGCATTTCATTACATATCTAAAAAACAGAGGTAAAAATTTATTATAAAAGTTTTAACTTTTTAATTTGATGAAACGCTATGCCATAAAAGCTTACCACCGCCAACTATCATTGATTGTAACGACTACACTTTATAAACCCTCAACCCACTATTAAAAATAGCCAGGACAAATAAAAGTACGATTTTCCGGGCAGAACACTGAAACTGCACAGCCGACGCTGTTTTTTCTGACGAAGACGTAAATATCCTGTCCGGTCGATACATCCTACTCTCTATACCGCGGATACTCTCGAGCATTCCTTTGTACATGGTGCCGGGGTATGCATGTATGTCCGGGAGGATTTCTTGTTGTCGACGTCTTCACGGTCTCCAAAACAACTCGAGGGTTTATACAAATGGGTCTTCCAGATTCTTGTCGCAGAGATTATATTGATTAGAGCCGTTGCTCCGATATAGTATGGACATTAATGGTAGCTTGCCTCAAGGTTTTGTGTTGACCCCGACGCTGTTTCTGCTGCATATCAATGGCAGTCTATTGATGGGATTCACGTACTATGGGGTTTTAGAGAAGTTTTCTCCCGCGTACCTACTGTCAGGGTGTGGAATGAACTGCCTGTCGAGGTTTTCTCAAAAGACTACAGCATGGGTTTCTTTAAAAAGGGCATGAAGAGTTTTAACAGGGTCGGCAACGCGCGTGTGATGCTCCTGGTGTTACAAGCGTTCATAGGCTACGGTAACTGCTTTCCATCAGGCGGACCGTATGCTTGTTTGCCACTTTAGTGGTATAAAAAAGACGGAGATGCATATTCCATGGCCCATGTTAATAACTCTCGGTCTCAGGTCTCAGGTCCGAAATTGAGAGTAGAGAAATATTAAGTACCGAGCTGTAAAAAGACTCATGGGAGCAAACAGGCTAGCGCTCGAATAAACAAAGCATTACTTTTTTACTTATAATGTAAAGCTTTGTTTATTCGATCGTACGATACGATAGCGATACGTAACCCTTAGTACTATTTCTCTACCGTTTACGTAGACCGTCTTGAACTTGGCCGGTTTTTTCACGTCGTCACATCGTAAGAATCATAATATAACGAACTCACAAAAGCATTTGCATGTACGTACGCAGCATGAAAAAAAATTCTTCTTTAAAAATATTTTATTTCTAAAACACGAGCAACGCGCACAAAATCTATTAAATAATAAATGATGCTAACAGATTTTTCGTGTCAGATTCTTTTATAAATAGTATTTATACTGAATAAAGGCCAACAAAGGCCGATTTATATGACAAAATTAGATATAGGATTCAAGCAAAGAAAACAGACCTTGTCAGCTTGACGTTTTGACTTCCACGACCTTTTCATGGAGCGTGTAATAAGAGCTAAGAAACTAAGAGTGTCAAATTTCATGGCGTTCTTTCATATAGGTATTTATAATATCATATACTTATACATTATAAGTATAATATCATATACTTATAATACACTACGTTTTATAAACGCCTGGTTGGCATGGCAAACATGAGATAGAGAATGTCGACATTTTATATAGCGCTGTCATGTATAACATGGCACATTATTCTGCTTTTCTTAGATAAAACGAGCACGTGACTATTTCTAAACTATCAATTTGTCTATAGTTTTCTCAGTCTCGTGTCAAAGTACTTACGCTGAGTGAAGCCGCGGTTAGAAGCTAGTAAAAAATATATTAGAATTTGCCTCAGAATGTGATGCAAAAACCCACACTCAAAAGTTAATGAAGTTGAAGCACCCGGGCGTATTATTTAGGTAAAACCCTAACTTCAATTAAAGTTCCGAAACGTTGGTAAGCTCCCCTTTACATGCGCCGAACTATTTAAAAACGCTTTGTGTAAACATTAATTGAATTTTACCGTCAACTAAAAACTAATATGAATATGAAATAGCATGAAAGCGCTTAAGTACTGCTTCAAATAGGATTTACTAACTCGTTCCGTTTTCGCAGCGCAGGTACAAAACAAAATTAAACAACAAAAATATGTGATATGAATTAAATGAATATTCTTTATTTGAATATACAATATATTCAAATAAATAATTTAAGAATAAACGTCTTGCACACTCATAAATCATATTCCAATTCTTTTTTTTTTTAATTATCTGAAGTGTATAAAAGTAATGCTAGAAACTTGCAAATATGGATTTTTTTTTCAGAACATTAATTACATACAATGATCAAAACATAACATGTAAATAACAATTTACCCTGGAGGTTTAAGTGTGTAAGACGTGGGTGTAAGTGGTTCATGAACACCAAAGCTAACCTCACCTGCACGTGGTGCACACTTCTTAGCCTCGTTTGTAGTCACAAACGAGGCTCATGCGAAAAGAGATATAGGACATAGTGTATTTTTTAAGTTGCGCGACTGGACAAGCACTTCCAGCTCACAGAATACCGCAGCCAAGTAACAATTTTCTTGAGGGCTGTTATGTTCTTGCGAGTGATGTCTCCATAAAGAAAAAAAAGAAAGGCAGGAGTATAGGCTGGCAACAGATCGGCGACCCCTTGGTGTTGCTGATCTCCATGGACGGTGGTGATTGTTTTCCATCAGGTAAACCACATGCTCGTTTGCCCCTCTCTCATATAAAGAAAAAAAGGTTAATGTGGAAGTTATAAATCGACATTCCGCGGCGACCGTCAGATTATATTAAAAATGACGAAATGATTAGTTTTGAGAACCAAACAGTGCAGTTCTTCTTGTGTTGCTGAAGCGTGTATAGATTGCACTGTAGTGCACTCGGTAGGTTGCATACTTCCCACTAATAAAAAAAAGTATTTACTCTTTAACTTTTGCCAAAATAACACCGAACTCTTTTTCCAGTGTCAGCTGAAACAAGGAGATAGGATAGCAGAGGTCACGGTTCACTAGCCGTAGTGATACCACGCGCACCGAGCCCTGGTTATTCTCTAGTTTAGATTAAAAAGCTTGCATGTATAGCCTGCAACCTTTCCATTAAACGTATTACTTCTCAAGTGAAGAACGCAAACAAAGAACCCGCCTGCTCCTATATTCCTCTTGAGAGATGCGTACTAAAGCTTTATTAAATGTGAATATGTATTTTCCTTATTTCACACCATAATACAGCAATGAATTTTCTCGATTTGTTTTTTCAAACATTCTGTAATTATTTGATGAAAATATATATTTTTAAGGCTGAAAAAAAAACATAGTGTAGATTCCACTAACTTACGAATAGAATGCTGCAAAAATCCTATATCGAAGACGGGGTAATCGAATCTTCTGACCATAGATAAAAGATCTACACTATTGAGGATAGAGATAGTCACCGACTATGCTCCGGCTAGATACCGTTCTCTATAAGAACAATATCTACTTGAATGCGACAATTCATATGACAAATAAAAAAAGGTATAACCAACTTCTACACGCGACATGTCAACTAGATATATTATTAGACTCTTGAGGCACAAGCGTCCACAGGCTACGAGAACTGTTTTCCATCAGGCGGCTCGTACTTTTGTTTCCACCACAGGTATAAAAAACATTGTTACTGTTAATACTTGATTACGACGTATTCAGCGTAAAATTTTTACCGCATTTTATTCATACGTTGGCTCCCTCTAGTCGGAACGAAGTAGGGACTGTCATTAATCTATGCTTGTGTCTATGTGTCTAATTGACAAGGCGCGTAACTAATATCGAGTAAAGACTTAGAAGTTAACAAAATATATATTTTTTTTTCATTTGTTCTTTGATGGCACCAAACGTCAAAACACATGTATTATAATTGCGTTTTGTTGTTTGTTGGTGTGGAAAGTGTGATTTTAGTCGGAGCGCAGCAGACACTTTTCATTTATCAATGGAAAAAATAAATGAAATCTTGCAAGGATCACTCGTGTGTCTAATGCAAGCTAAGTTTTCTAAAACGTAACGTCGAATACAAACGGCCTGTGCGATAAGTTTTGTGTTAAGATTCCGTACGGGATCCAAAAAACTGTTCCAGATTCGACTGCCGAGAAGAGGTCGGTTGGAGTTCATACTGTACGTAAGTAAAATACTTATACTATGATCTCGGAACAAAGTTCTTTTCATAACAAAAAGTTTTTTATGTGTGTATGTAGTGTATTCTTCGACATATATGGCCTTAGATACTTTATAAACCAGCTTAACGTGCATGTATATAGACGCATCGCTATATGAAAGTGTTAGCTAAGAAAGTAGGCCAATCAAGTTATTTTTCAAGACACACGAGTGTCTCTTTTTTATTTCGCATCAAGTAATCTTTTATGCATAGGTAGGTGCACGATCAGTCAACGGCAGGGCGGCATTACTTTTTTATAAACACCATTTGTGTTGGAAAATCCCATATTATAAATTCTACGAGGCATTTTTTATTCAAACGCTTCGGTCACATTTAAACGCTAAGTTTTAATTGACCATACGTTTAAAAAAGAACTCTTTTGCCTTCTTGAGTGTTCATATTACGTACTAGTTGCCAGGCCCGGCTTCGCACGCGATAAAAAGTGGTATTTTATTTTCCTCGGAATTTTTAAAATTTTTTGGCGTAATAAGCATCCTCGTACTTCAAGGAATATTCTAAATAAAGAATTAGCTAAATCGGTTCAGCTGTTCTCGAGATTTGCGCTTAGCAACACATTCAGCGATTTAGTTTTATAAAATAGATAGATGATCCTAAAAATTTGCTTATATCTCGCCACAGTACTTGGCAATAATGCTGCAACATTTGGACGGTACATAATGGGTAGATTTCTAGCTTAATTTATTTTTAATAAACGGTAACTGTCTTTCACACGGAGGTATCAAAATTATTTTGTATTTTAAGATTTGACTTTTAAATAAACGAAAAAATGGGATGTGGCTATGTCTTGGACATGGCTGTGTGTTGTACGTGAATACGTCATATGCATTATAATAAAAATGGCAGCGCTTCGCCCTTCCTTCTAATCCTTACTTAGCGTAATAAATTCTTTGATTCTTCATCTATCCAGTGGTGTGATTGAATTTTGGGTGTAGATCATAGATTGGAAACTACAACGCCAAACTGCCCCCGATTTTGTTATCATTAGATTTTTTGGATTGCCCCCGAATGGTAGCAAATTTAAAGACATATTCATGTCAAAACCCTCTCCAAACAGGTGGACCGACACGATCAAATCTGTCATAATGCCTCCTGTGACTGAATGTGTTCACCTAACGGCCAACAATTATCGATGGAAAAGGATTCATGACCGCCACCACTCAGCAAAGAGTGAACGATTAAAAAGACAAAAACGAAACAAATCCTTACATAGTACAACAGTAAGATTTTAAAAGTAAATCCTTTTCCGTAACTTAATGCAAACATTCGTTTTACTCTATTTACAATTGAAACAAAATTTTGTATTATATAAAAAATATCGTGCTAAGATGTTTGTCCGCGATAAGCTCTGAAACGACTTTAACGATCGTTATATATTTTTTTTCACATTGTGTGTAATTTGGTCCAACTTGAGAGATAGGTTTTATCTAATAAATTTAATAATAAAGTCGCAGGCGATTTTTATGTTGTACATATACCTTACGATTTTATTCAAATAATAGTGCAAAACGCAATATGGAATTATTTTATACTATTTGAAAACGAGAAAACAAATAAATTTAAGCAAGAAATGATATATCCCAATCTGAGTATTTCGATAAAGAAAATAATAAATTCAGTTATTAAAAAATATAAAATGGCCGACTGGAATAAGTACCAGATTGGGTTTGGATTTTGAATTATCTTTATTTTTAGTAAAACAGTCGCAGAGTTTTACAATTTTAGATGAACGATTTATTATAATATTAAATATTCAACGTAAATATACATATCCGACGAAGTTCATTTACAGAAATATTGCAATCTCTTCAGTCAGACTCTTGACTTAATTAAATACCTACTCCAAGGATGAATTTTATGAATTCATTCATCTTGTGGGTTACGTACAGTTTATGAGCATCTGTAGCCTTCGGTCTTGTATTACTTATGAATTAAACATATACATGAGACGGCAAACAGCAATATCTCGCATACATTGCCCTAATGGATTCCTGTACTTTATTTGTTTAACTTCGACGTCCAACTGTTTGAAGTTGAAGCACGCAAGCATACGAATTTAAGGCGACGTAGGTTCGTAATTTCAGATATTTAACCTTGGTTTATTCGCAAAACATACGTACTGAAACGTTGATCATCTGATCATTGATCGTCTGATCTATCTGATTCCTCAACGACACACATTAGCTTTACTTTGTTCGACAGAATAAAATCGCCAACATGGTGGTGGTTTTCAAAACCATTTCTCGTTTTATTCCTACTTTTATTACTTCATTTTTAATAATTAATTTATTACTAATATATCAAAATAATTGTCCTGTAAAAATTAACTCACGCGGTACTGATCGCCTGGTACAAAATCGCCCCCCGGGAGCGCTAATTTAGAAGATTTTTACTACTTTTTGCGTAACCTCGCGACGAATAAATATTTGAATTAAAAATTGACGACAATTATTTATTGCTATATGCTGCTATCAGCGCGTAGCTAGCCTTTGGAACTTCTTAAATTATATCACTCACTCACGAATTTCTGTTTATCACAAGAATATTTCTCAAACCTATTCTAATAGCGATTATAACGTCCACATTAAAACCACAGTATAAACAATATGTTAAGTTGTAAACTTAACATTTGCCAGTTGATCTTACTATCTCTGCTGATATTATGTACTCGTAGATGACGATGAATCATTTTTACATCAGGCAGGTAGTATGCATTTCACTTAATGTAGTTTTAAAAAAGTGAATAAATATAGAGCATATTACAGAATATACAAATATTGCTTGTGGAATAGTGTAGGACGTTGTTAAGCTTTCATCGCCATGACGTCATACCCATGTCGTGATGGGGCAACTAATTTAACTCTGCATTAAGGCATAATTAGTACATGTTTACATGTAAATGATTTTATTTATTTACAGAACATTAATAATCTGCTAGTATCATTAATATTATTTATGAACTGTGGAAGATTAGTTTCTAAATTTGTAATGTTTAGAATGTAATTTAGAGTTACATTCAGTTCCATAAACTTCAATGATGGCTTTTGTATTGTCTATAACTAATCTGTGTCGACTCATTGCGATCTTTACCTGGGGTCCTACCGCCGAACTTGAAGACGATTCACATCGGGTTTTTGATTGCGAAAATCGGAGTTCAGCCCCCTTACCACCAACCTTATGCAATTTGAAATAGAGTCGCTTATTCATTTGTATGAATAAGCATTCTATTCAGTTATTGAATCGCAATAAGAGTTGGTGGTAAGGGGCCTGTTTATATTCGTGATAAACATGTTCAGTTTAATCGGTAGAGTGCCTACGTCCCTACGACCTAAGCTTATTACTATTAGCACTAATTGAAGGTGAAGTTAGATTTTCACAAAAAAACTGATCGTAATCGGCTTCAGCTTAGGCGGTAGGGGGCTCCTGATCGTTATTCGTTAGTTCATCTAGCCCCTTGTGTTGTGAGCCCCTTTCCACTGCCACCAGTCCGTGTTAGTCATTCCATAACCATTTTACTACAACAACCGTTGGTTGTACGAACTCTGTGACCTCCATTGCCACTTCAGTTTATTTATGACGCCAACTCCAACGCTTCTACGGTTGTGCTCATTTCTGAGTGTACCGCGTAGACAAACTCTATGTAGAGCCCACTCCAACACTAGAGATTGAGCATTCGTTAGAGACAATTAGTAACAGACGATGTCTTTGTATTTTAAGTCATTATTAGTGTCATGAACTGGCGGAAGACGTCTTGAGATATTGTGGAATTTCGAACGAAATTATAAACAATTTCCGAACAAATCAATCCAATAGTCCGCGCTAGATTTGATTTGATTTGACCTATTTGTATAAGTTTGACCTATCTAACTGGACTGTTTGTACTAAGTAAATATACTCGTCAACAACTTGGAGAACGAACTTTCCAAGTGTGACTAATAGGGTGGTAATTGTTAAAGCTTCTTGGTATACTGTTAATATAATAGAGCAGACTGTCTGTAAGCAGTCATCGTAGCTTATGGACGCTAGCAACATCAAGGGCATCACATCAAAATCTCTTTCAACTTTTTTGAAGAACCCTATACTGATACAAGAATTATATTATATTAACCCTTAACTACCTAGCATCTATTATCGTCACATTACCACCTAACATACGTCTGTGACAACTCCGAGCTAAATGATTCTCGTTTGTAAAACTGTGTGAGGTAATTTTTATTTTTTATTTAAAAGTCTGTTAGGTACATATTAAACTATTTAATAAAATAAGAAAGGAACATAAAAATTATATATTCATTTAAAATCTCAAGTAACTAATCAACACTTGTCATTTTTAAACTTATAAACTAACATATTTGGAAAGTGAAATCCATTGTATCATCACATGAGTAGGTATTTACAATCACATAAGTAGGTATTTCTTTGTAGTTCTTTTTTAAATATTTATATTCAAAAAACATGAAAAAAAATTAAAAAATCTCAAATAAAACAAAGCTTAAACAAAATTACAAGACCTAAACTTAGGGCCATTTTTACTAATATAACTCTTCCACCAGTTGATATAAAATCATCTTCAGATTTGGGGTGTAAGAGGTTCATCGACATCACTGAACCAAAACCTGCACGTGGTGCACCCTGTTGACAGTCAAACGAGGCTCTGGTGAAAAGAGGGGTAGGGCATAGCGTATTTTTTAAGCTGCCCGACTAGAGAAGTACCTCCACCGCAGCCAAGTAACAATTCCCTTTCTTTCTTTCTGTATTTCGCTCATCAAGCCCTTGTATATGACCCCCATTACATAGTGGTTAATATGGAAATTATAAATAGCCACTTTCTGGCGGTCATTTAAATAATCATATATTGTCACGCGAAATCAATGAGTGTGCCAAATTTCAGCTTAACCGGAAGCTGTGATGTGGGTCAAATTAAACTTGCAAGATTTGATTACCGTCTCCGCGGTGAAACAAGCTTGTAAAATACTCGAAATTTGATTGATTATAAAACATACCAAACCTACCTAAAATTTCCGTCACCCATTTACTATTTTTAACCGACTTCAAAAAAGGAGGAGGTTCTCAATTCGACAGATTTTTTTTTGTATGTATGTTATTTGATATCTTCGCGAATTGTGAACCGATTTTCAAAATTCTTTTTTTATTTGAAAGGGTATGATTGCAAGGTGGTCCCATATTCACCAAGTCAGGATCTGATGATGGGATCCCAGGGAAATCAAGGGAAACTCTTAAATATTATAAGCACGTATGGTCAAATTGTTTTTTTTTTATTTGAAAGAGTATGATTGCGAGATGGTCCTATATTCACCAAGTCAGGGTCTGGTGAGGGGATCCCAGAAAAATCGATGAAACCCTTAAATTTGCCCTGTGGTTGCCGGCAAAATAGAATTGCACCACTCTATTGCTCTGCGCTGGATGTCGTACAAAGGAATCTTGTGTGACGCGATAACTTTTCTCCCGGAAGACGGGCAGCAGCGTCTCCCGGGGTATTTCCATCAACAAGTTGCGCTTGCCAGCTGAAGTCGGTTTTTATTTTTTCTTAAAAATCGTTAGTCACTCGATTTATTATTTTCCCTAAATCAATAACTTATAATACATTAATACCTATAATATATCTATAATACAATACGCCAATATTTCTAAAAGGCTAGTAGTATTCGTGCTCTTAAAATATTACAGTATCCAATTTGTTGAGGAACTCACTTAGGTCTAACAACGTTTAGACAGGGTCTGTACAAGCCGAATCACTCCGTTTGCCTTGGGCGTGGCAGCAAACCCCGTCTATGTGCCGATCTAATGGACACTACCAATTCGGACAAGGAACAGTATCAATCATGCCTATACAAAGTAACGAGTTCGCGATTGTCGTCACAAGACGAAATATCGAGAAGTCAGGTGTTTACATAGGAATATCGTTTCGAGTGAGTTAAAAATGGAAGGGATGTACATGATAGATTAGATTACATTAGATAGATAGACATTGTTTGCAAGGGCCCGATGGCAAATAAAGATTTTTGATTTTCAATAAATAATAATATCTAAATCGTATACTTGTACGAAATGCATAAACAAATAAAATTAAATAAATTGGAATTTTTGTATATCTGATTTTTAAAAAGGAACCATCTTGGCAAGTTTCTTTGAAGCGTTTCTTGTTCGCCATTTGTCATATGGAAATACTAGTAGATAAAAAAAAATAAGAATAATATTTATCAAAAAGTCTAAGAAGTGTTTAAGTGTTCACGAGGGCCCAATGGCAGGATTAAAATCATTTCATTTCATTTTCACAGACTTCTTTTACAAACTCTAACCTCAAAATAACAAAACGTATGTTTGTATTTACATCGTATCGTATTATCGTAGTTAGTAGATTTTAATATGATTTTGTTTACTTTTACCCCCTGCGTATTTTTTTATTTAATATAGGGGACAAACAGAATCGTGAGTCACCTGACGGTACGGTAAGCAAACACCAAAACGTCACTGATCCGTTGCCAGGCTTTATACGGAAATATGGGCGCTTTTCTAGAAGGCTCCCAAGTCGTATTTGTTCAGAGATACCGTGAAGGGAAGTTGATTCCACAATTTCGCCGTATATAAATTAAATCTGCTTTCTCCTTGGTAGTGTTTCAGAAACAGATGGGAATATAAACGGACACGTATGTATATTGTATGACAAAATAAGTATGACGTATCTAAAAGCATACATTATTATATTTTTTTTAGTTAATGATTTATCATGTACTTATCTAAATCTATCTTTCCATTTTTGACTTACAAATATAAATGAAGTTTATAAATGATTGAATTTTAATGTTATTCCGGTAGTATTTTTTTATACCACTGATGTGACAAACAAGCATACGGTCCGCCTGATGGAAAGCATTTACCGTACCCATGGACGCCTGTAACACCAGAGGCATCACATGCGCAAGCCGACACTGTAAAAACTCCTTTCTCCTTGGTAGTGTTTCAGAAACAGATGGGAATATAAACGGACACGTAGGGCACACTCCAGCCACTCCATACAATTGTCACGTCGGTAACGATAACATAAACAGTAACGTTTGTGTAAAACGCGAATAAATGTGTGCAAGCGGCATCATGCAAACTGTTCCAGATTTGTCTCAGAGGGGATGTACGTTCAATACGCTATAGTAGTAGTTACAATGGGCTTGTATCCCTTTTTTTTTTTCGATTTCTTATTTAAAGACGTCACAATAATATAAATATAGGTAAAATAATTACTTCGATTGCATAAAAACTTCTCGAGATATGATAACTTGAAGATCACAATTTTGAACTATCCCGAAAACGCTCCATACAAACGGCTACCACGTTATGACGTCACACCGTGCTATTTTATATGCACTATATCAGAAATTTGTACGACAGCTATGTTAAATATTGCGTTTATGTAGCCAGTGCCGTAACAAAAGTTATAGTATTTTTTATTGTTTCTACAATGGTAATATTTATTTTTTATAATTTCATACCTTTAAAATGGACTTTCCCACCAAACTTTGACCGAACATAAAACGTCGGACATAAGTTATTAAAATTTTAAGATCGCAGATCGTTTTAGTTTTGTGTATTTTACGTTACTGATAGAGAGTTTTTATAATTTTGTAACATGGGCAACAAGCCTATTACAGTACCGAGGGTAGGCCATGCGCCATGTTTTCCAGTTTTGGTCTGGCACACTAATATCCCTACTAATCCCTACTATACCTATTATCCCTTTATAAATGTGAATTATGAGTTTCTTTGTTACGCTATCACGCCAAAACTAGTCAACTGAACCGAAAACTTTGTACATATATTCTCAAAGGTAATAAGAAGAAGTAGAAGTTGGGGTGGAAGCTAGTAAGTAATAAAAGAAATCTTACTTGTGATTCGACTACGATTCTTCGCATTGAATAAACCGTAAAGTACTTATATGAAAAAAAAAAAAGAAACATTATCATTATTTGCATAAACGAGGCAAAGATATATAATTTCTGTTACGTTTGTTAAAAACCTGTTATTTTACTGTCATGCCATAACAATCCGACTTAGATCATGGTAAGCGTGAAATTATTTTTTCCCTTTTTATTGTTTTATATTTCCATGCGGATTTTGTTTGGACCGATTTGGTATATAGGGAAGCTACAAAAAATAAATATTCATGTATCAAAAACAATTTATATCTGGCCCCATCCTAAACTCATGTTATTGAGATTCTTACATGACTTTATATGTGTTTATTTTATGATTGCTGTTTTTTCCGTATGTTTAAACCACCTAATTATACCACTACGGTGGCAAACATGCATACCAGCCTGATGCGAAGCGGTCACTGCAGCCCATGGAACGCTGACTCCGAGTACACCAAGGACAACGCGCGCTGCCGATCAAGTAAAAACCTCTTCACACATTTTTTTATTAATACATATTAATCCGGTAAAATCAAACAATAAAGTAATATATAATGAGTATTTTTTAGGATCTACAGGCCTAACATTACTGTATTTATTAATTTTAACGATACCATTACACATACATACTGTAAAAATACAAATAGCTTACGAATAAGAAATAATAGAACAAAGAAGTCCCGTTTAAAATGACTGAGAATTCAAATAACTTTTATAAGAAGATCATTTCATTCATCAAAGCTTACTTAACCGTTTCCCGTTATACAGAAATGTAGTTGCTGAAGAGATTTTCTACTAACTTGAAGCTTTCCGAGAACGGAATCACAGTCGACTACTATTATTATTAGGCTTGATAACTTTTTCCGTTTATAATATTGTCTCCGAAGAAATGAAGCAATAAAAACACTAATATTGAGTAAATGAAAACTGAAACAAAGTAAAATAGGTTCATATCAATCATATGTTAAATTTAGGTATATTCGGCACATTGTATGACATAATAAGTATGACGTATCTAAAAGCATACATTATTATATTTTTTTAGTTAATGATTTATCATGTATTTATCTATATCTATCTTTCCATTTTTGACTCACAAATATAAATGAAGTTATAAATGACTGAATTTTAATGTTATTCCGGTAATATCTAACTACTATTTTTTTATACCACTAATGTGACAAATAAGCATACGGTCCTGATGGAAAGCAGTTACCGTAGCCCATGGACGCCTGTAACACCAGAGGCATCACATGCGCAAGCCGACACTGTAAAAACCTTTTTACGCCCTTTTTGAAGGAGCCCATGCTGTAGTCTCCTGGGAAAACCTCACTTACTACGTCATGATTAAGTTGTATCAAGTTCAAAGTAAAAAAAATATTGACTCTCAAAATATAACACAAGCAAACACCGCACCACTTTGTCTACTAATGTATGTTACCCCTGTGTTCCGCTAACTCAAACCGAGACACTTATATATGACAAAGGCGAATGGAAACGGTTGGAAATTTGGCAGAATTAATGGCGGCACCTGGGCGGGGGTCGGAGCGCTGGGTGGAGCGGTGAGGGGGCGAGATAAAATGGCCAGGATCTGGTATGGCAACACACAATAATTCAAGTTGAAGTAGTCTTTGCGTAATAAATTACGTTGTATAATGAAAAAATATGGTTAAAGCAAAAGAAATTTCTACGAATATTTGTTAACTGGCTTCTCTCGCGACTTTGTCCGGTGTGAACACAGTTAAGCGGATAAAAAGTATCCTTTGTTAATCTATACATAATTCTATATGTATTACAAATATCATCTAATTCCTTTTTCCTGTGAAAGAGTAACAAACTTCCATCTATACAGCGAGCGGTTATATAGTTACCTCCGCTGCCAACGTAGCAACTTCTTCTTTCCTGTTGGCCTAACTCAAGAAGAAGGAAATTATTATTTCGCTGCGGTATTCTGTGAGGTGGGCGTATACTTCCCCAGTTAGTCGGCTAACAATATACGCTATGCCCCACCTCTCTTCAATCTTAACCTACTTCTCAAACATCTTCCTTCTTCAGACTCATCCGTAGAATAATGTCCGATCTGTATTGTTAGTAGTTCACTTTCGTACGTTTTTCTGGGAATCTAATGTCAGATTGCACGTTATTTGATTCTAATTAGCGGAAGATAAATTAGATAAGAAAATTTCAAACACGTATGTCTAAGAATCTATATTCCTTAACTCGTGTTTGTTTCATGATCACGACTCTGTTCTACCGATGAGTCGAAACATACGCTCATATTCTATCAGTAGGATAAACTACCAGATAAAGACATTCATTTAACCGAATGCCTTTACGTCAATATAATACGTAGCACGATTAATAATTATAAGATTAATGTTTAGTTAATGTTTTTAATTTAATAATTAAATTAAAAACATTAATTAAACATTAATCTAATATAATTAATAATAATTTATTAAAACTTTAAAAAAAAATATTAACCTTTAAAAAGGACGTGTAGTTTTGTCTAGCTTTTAGATAATTTTAGTAAACATGCGGCACACGGCGTTTCAAGCAGCAACTTCTTGAATACATTTCATTAGACTGATGAACGGGTACAAGACGCAATGTTCACTTGCCCGCTAAGAGGAACCCTTTGAGAAAAGTTTATAAAGTCGTTCGTGTTCAGAAAATTCCGTCTCCGTCAGAATTGAGATAAATATATTAAGGAGGATTAAAACTTTCGACGCGTTGTTACAGCTCCAATTGAAACTGAAATCAAGCAGGTGTGCACATATAATTACAAATTTTATGAGGTGAAATATGGAAATCACAATTATAATAATAAAAGTGACTGCTGTTTGATTGCTCAATATGTTACGTTTTAATCACACAGAAACGAAATACTAACATTCACATTAATGAATAAACCTAAAACTGCATAGCAATTCACTAAAACGCGTAAGACTACGCATTGACAATACAAACCAATCTAAGCTTATCCTGGGGCGCAATTCTCGTTAATCCATTAGGTACCTAAGTTCCGAACCAGTAACGATCTCACAAAGTTGTAGTTATTTTTATCTTAAAATTAAAAAGATTATCGCAAAACATGTACCCAAAAAATCATTTATTTCCGACACATACCCGGTGTGGTACACTTCTGCTCTAAAGAAAGTGATTAAAGAAAAGCATAAATATTTTAATAAATATAAAAAATATGGTAACAGATCAGATAATGATACATATAAATTATTAAGGGACAGAGTTAAAAAGTTAGAAAATCAATGCTATAAAAATTATATTTCTTCTGTCGAATCATCAATTTTAAATAACCCAAAATATTTTTGGTCTTACGTTAAACGTCGTTCAAAATCGTCCAGCATCCCAGGAACAATAAAATATGGTGGTGTTTCGGCAAATACTGGAGAATCCATATGTAACATTTTTTCTGATTATTTTTACTCAACTTTCTCAACTCCTACTCAGACCTCAAGTTCGTCTTCTACTTATTGCGATAAAGAGCCGCTATCTAGCATAACTAACATAGAAATAAATAGAGATATGGTAATCAAATTACTCCTTAAGCTTGATCTGTCTAAATCCGCAGGACCCGATGAGTTGCCACCAATCTTCCTTATTAAATGCGCACACAGTATTTCGTTACCTATTACTCTGCTCTTTGAGAAATCCCTGAGTGAAGGGGTTGTGCCGTCCATGTGGAAGTCTGCATTTATATCGCCAGTCCACAAAAAGGGAAGTAAAACTGAGGCAACCAATTACAGACCTATCTCTAAACTGTGTATTATTGCAAAAATTTTTGAAAGAATAGTTTACGACCAGGTTTATTCTGCCTTAAATCGTTCATTTATCAACTCTCAACATGGTTTCCTGAGGGGTCGGTCCACTGTTAGTAATCTAATTTTATTTAATGATTTTTTAACTACTTCTATGACCAAGGGTAGGCAGGTTGATGTGATTTACACTGATTATAGCAAGTGTTTTGACAGGATAGACCATGCAAGACTGCTTTTCAAACTAGAAGCCATGGGGATAAGAGGGGACTTGCTGAGATGGTTCACATCCTATATTTCTCAAAGATCTCAGGCTGTAGTAGTCAATAACTATATTTCCAGCTGGGTTTTTGTTCCTAGTGGAGTTCCGCAAGGCTCTCTTCTTGGACCTCTATTGTTCCTTATCTTTGTAAATGACATCAACACATGCCTACGCTCATCACAGTTACTATGTTTCGCTGACGATATGAAGATATTTGCCTCTATTGCTACCTCTGAAGACGTATCCTCGCTTCAGTGTGACTTGGACCGACTAGATCAGTACTGTGTTATAAATGGTTTGGATTTAAACCCTTCTAAATGCTCTATAATAACGTATAGTCGTAAAAGTAATATTATAACAGCTAATTACTCTATGAAAGGGCAAAATCTCCAGCGATGCCATAAAGTACGCGATTTAGGAGTGACACACGATTCCAAATTGTTGTTTGATGAACATATTAACAATATAGTAAAAAAAGCCTCTCAATCCCTAGGGTTCGTTATGCGTATATCTGCAGACTTCAAATCCTTAAAAACCTTTAAAATATTATACTGTACCTATGTTCGTAGTACCCTAGAATACGCATCTCAAATTTGGAACCCGTATTATAACATTTATATTAATAGATTAGAAAATATTCAAAAGAAGTTCGTCAGATATCTCTGCTATCGTCTAAAAGATAAATATAATTCCGAAGATTATTTTTATTATTGTGCCAAATTCCACTTGTTACCGCTTTCCGAACGTCGTGAGATCGGTGATCTTACGTACTTAATTAAAATTACTACTGATGCTATCGATTGTCCCGAACTGTTGTCTAAATTGAATTTCAATATCCCTTCAAAAATTGCCATGAGGTATCATGCCCCATACCACGTACCGTTAGTCCAAAATAATTATCGACTAAATTCATTTTTGCTGCGAGCAACTAGCAAATTCAATAAACTAAACCGTAAACTAAATCTTGATATATTCAATACCAGTGTACCGGCGGTGAGAAGGCTGCTAAGTAGTGAATTTTTCAAAAAATATGCGTAAATAATATTAAGTAGCTAGTGACAAACTGTAATATGTATCTAATCTTTAGGCTTCAACATAGTGTAAATCTTTTATATATAATTGTTATATGGAGAAACGGTTGATAGAAAAATGTTATCATGTTATTACTATTGTTCGTGATAAGTGTCTCTAATCAAACTCTTATACGTGAAGACTTGTTATTGGCTTCCAATTGTTTAACCTTTTTAATGTATTATGATTTAAAAGCTGTTAGTCTTCCAAATAATAAATAAATAAATAAAATAAATATCAAATCTGGTATTGACATACCATAATATGAAAGTTCAAAGATTAATTTAAGTGCGATATCAAAATTACGGATTGCAATCCAGGATCCGCAATTCAGCCTTCCAGCGGGATCCTGCATATTTTAGGTCTTGCCATCTCGTGTTGGATACAGCGGTGCGGACCGCAGTTATTTGAAAACAAGTAACTAACTTTCTTGTTGTATAAAAACATCACAAAATTTTACGTTGCGGCTTGTTCCCCAGGCGTTATAGTTACTCCAAACTGAACCGAATCAAACAACATTGTTATTCATTCGCCCTTGTATTTGCTGCTCAACTAGCCCTCTCAACTCAGCACCGCCTGCACCGCCTATTTATTAGTTTGATTTCTTCTTCACATGAATTTCGAGCGAATCTGAGTAAATCAACCTTAGAAAGTGTTTTCATGATTATCACATATTGGATATAAATGGATAAACATCTTAATATTTCAAGTTTAATTTTATAAAAAACGATACGTGTTGGATCCGCGCTGGATCCAGCTGGATTTGCTCTGGCACTCTGGCCCAGCAAAAATTTAGCTGGATTGAAAATACCACTGGATTGCAATTCTTAATCAAAATATGACCAAAAAGAATTGATAAAAAATTATGAAAACAAAGCTAAGTTTTTATAAAAGCTTTTTATAAAGCTAAGGTTTTCATTCAATTCACAATTCAAACACGTTTCGGTTAGCTTTCATTCTTAGATCTTAGAAAAATACGAGAATTGTCTGGTATGCGCGTTTAGGTAAAGTTTGCATTTTATTTTCAAACGGTGTTAACAAAACTAAAGACGAATGTTATAAACGTTTATCGTAACGCAATTTTTAATACATTCGTAATTTTGTATGTTTGTCACTCAAATATGCTACCACCACGTATGAATTTGGATGTAATTTGCATAAAGGAGCTGTAGCCTTTCATAACTCGTGGTACTATGAGGGTGTGTAATCCGTTTTCACATTAAGTCTCTCAATGTTAATTTAATTGAACCGTTTTATTTCAGTCCATTTATATTTCCGCTAAATCATTATGAATCTTTTAACAAAACGAATGCTCACTCAATTTAAACGTAATTATAGTTTGAACTTACATATTTAGATATTGCCATAGTTTATTGACATCACTCGCATTTGCACTGACCTCATGATTTTATTTTTGATTATTATATTATATTGAACTGCCATTCTGACATATTGTTATATTTTCAGTTAATTGATTTTAAAAATCCGTAATTATTAAGATATAAATATAGGTAACTAAATTGTAAAATAATACATATAATATTCACACGTCGAGCAATCGGCAAGATAAGTCGGGCCACTATGCTATAAAAATTTATAACATGTAATTTCACCCATATCCAGTGAGTAAATAGTTCTGATTCTGATTCAATATCTATGTAATGTTAATAAATTTATGCTAAAATATAAAATGAATATGAGAGTAAAAAGAATCCCTGCCAGCCAGCAAGTTGATCGATTCGTGACTGAATTATGAATTAACTAAAACTGTTACACTTGATTTCGTTGATTAATTAATATCAAATCTTATTGCTAGTTGAATACTATTCTTAGTTTGTTTAATTTTCGGTCATATTTCGATTAAATCACACTTTAACTAAACTTTGAAGTTTCGTATTGCGTGCGATATAAGAAAACCAAATGTGACATTTGTGAGATCGAGACTACATCGGAACTGATTTTTGATTACATTTTAATTTTAAATTTACCCCTCAGATGTGAAACATCAAACGTCCAAACCGCTGGTTCTTGGAATTGGCCATAAAATCGCTCGGGACACGCATGGACAGAGTCTATATCAATTAATATGACTTGTACAGTAAACGACATAGTTTATAAAGCACTTATCCCTATTAATATTATAAATGTTGTAGCGATTCATCATATTATTTAGTATTAATCATGAATCGCTATAATTAAAGTTATACTGTTTACAAAACCGTAAGTGTTTATGTGTAGTTAATGAAATAAACAGTTTAACATCATGGCAATTATTTAATAATCTCTAATCAGTCACTATGACAGCGACAGCTGTCAGTCAAATTGACAATTTATATTCTTCTATTCACAGTTTGCACAAGACAGTGACATTTTTGGTTTGGTTATGCGCTGGTGTTATCACTGTTATCACATTTCAACTACGCGAGAATGTCATTGTTAATAAATATTTATATTCTAGATTTATTTTAATTGTAGTTTACATTAAATCCATCTTAATTTTTGGTCAACGATCAGGGATTGTCATCATGCGCTGAGTTGTGGCTAATTAAATTGTATGATTATTTAAGATAATGATAGTGTGTGGTCTGTGACCATTGCTTATGGTTTGGATGCAGTGTTTTTTGTGACTGGCAACTTTGACGTAGATGGTGATCCATTTTTATTGGAGAAAAGAAAAAGTTATTTTTTTGAAGAGAGGAAGGAATTTCCCATCGAAGATCATCTCGGCCCCGTTCAGGGAATGGGGCCTGTTCCTGGACTTATGGAGATGTAATTGGGACCTACGATTCGATTGTGGAAATATTTCCACGTCGATAATGGCCGGCGAGCTAGCGTCGGCGTTGTTGTGCGTGCCATGCTGCGAAGACCTCGACGTTTCCCCATAGGACTGCCGGTACAGGGGACCTGTTGTGTCGCGTGCTGCCATGGCATGCGACGACGCCAAAGGGCTTTCATCCTCTGCCCTCTTCATGCCACGTTGGGGCAATCTCAGGGTGTTGCCAAGTAGTGACTTCAACACGACGATGTTCCTAGGCGTTGCTAGACCAATGTCGTTGATGCGTTCTTCATACTTAAGTAACAAGTAAGATCACTGCGTATATCGTATTTTTATTGGCCAACCAGTTACTTCAGTGCGTGCGTTTAGTGAGCATCACCCATCGTGTTACGGACTCAGACGTACTTATATCATCCTACGTTAGAGTAGTAGATTGTGCATGTACTCATTTCAAAACCCTGGAGCGACCCCAGCAACCTTAGGCTATCTGCATGGCACGGTCCTTGAACCAAAGATCTTCTACGAGAGCCTATCCGTAAGCATTATTTTCTTTATTTATAAATATATTGTAGTATATAAAAATTCCACTTTGTGTCTAGGCTGGGACTGCCAGCTGACTCCGCAGGGTAGGCCTGGGCACCTTTAAACCCACCATCTTAAATTTATATACGACAATGTGAATGTGAATTACGCTTCTACGCCGAAACTTAACTGATCATCACGAAACTTAACTCGTTTTTTCAAAGGTTGGAAGTACATAGGATAGGATAGGATAATTTTTATTAAAAAAAAAGTAAACACGGGTTAAGTTGCGGGTGGAAGCTAGTATATAATAATTAAACGTAGCGACATTGAAACTAATTTTCATGATAAAAAACCATGCAAATTTTTCGGAAATATATACAATCACTAGATTCATCATCAAAAATGTTGGCAGCCGCAGTTTATCGGCAATCTATGTATGTCGCTTTCATAAAAATTACCTCTTATTTTCAATCGATGAAGCTATAGCGAGAGATTCCATCTAAGCCCTTAAGGCAATCTTCACAAAGTTTTGGCTTTCCGATGTATCCGAGCTATGAAGGCCAAGAAATAAGAAATGAAATGGGGGACTAACTATTTCAGTATTAATAACCTTTTACGCTATTAATAACGGACGAGACTGGATGAGTCGGGCACAAGACCGCCGAGAGTGGAAGACTGGACTGGATAGATTAAGAGGCCGCCATGATGATGATGACGCTATTAATTATCCTATCACTACATAGTATAAAACAAAGTCGCTTTCTCTGTCCCTTTGTATGCTTAAATCTTTGAAACTACGCAACGAATTATGATGCGGTTTTTTTTAATAGATAGAGTGATTCAACTGGAAAGTTTATATGTATAATATATGCATAACATAGTAGAAAAACACTGATAATTTAGAGGTTTCTAATGTGATGTCGTAAATAAACACATTTTTTTGCTCTTTCATTGCAAACGCTGGCTGAACCCAACGAGATAGATCAAAATAATGTAGTACAGTATTGTTCACCTTAAAATGGTCTACAAAAAAGTTCGCGATGGTATATGTCTATCTCTTAGTGGTAACACACAATAACCGTTATTTTATCCTTTGCTTTTTACAAGAAATAATGCCTTATTTACGAAGCGATTTTAAGCAATACAGAATTAATCCTTATCCAATTAAGTACCTTAAATACATTGCGCATTTAATATAGATCAATATGGCCCTTCACAGCATGTAATTTAAATGAATAGTTTAGAAGATATTACACATTTAAAATGCAGGGACATAACGGCTGTGGCGGTACCGGCCGCGGAGCCGGCGGCGTGTGCCTATAACTGGGGAAGGACTGGATAGGACAAAGCGCAAAGACCTTCTGTAGTACATTTAGTATCAGCATTGCACCCGTGCGAAGCCGGGGCGGGTCGCTAGTTGATATTATAAATCTGAAAGTATGTAAGAATGTATGGATGTTTGTTACTCTTTCATGTGTCGGTTTTTTATGAAATTTGTATACATTATAGATTCAACATGTATATACACATAGGATGCTTTTTATATAAGTACTTACTGTGTACCGGCAGTACTTACTGTATAGCTACTCCTCACGGCTTCACAGTGAGGAGTAGCTAATAATAGTAAATAAATGTATTTGTTCTCATCTTAAACAATTTTCATATTCCGCAATACACAATGGAAGCCATAAAAACATTTTAGCATTGTGTGACAAGTTGGTACTTGATATAGGCTTTTCAGCTTCGGCTTCAGAGAAAAAAAACTCGCATAAACGCGAGTATAATAAAGAGAAGTAGGTATATATGAAAGTGAGGATACTATGTGTAATTGCGTATACAATGTACTATATCAGTAGATGACTTAGTAGGTACAAATTTTACAATCGAGTACTACATGTCACCTCTAAAATTTACTACATAATAAAATACATAAATTACAACATGAAGAAGATACCGCACTGACTCGTAAATGTGAGTACATTAAGTTCAAACTTGCATGTTGTAAAACTACATACAAGGTCGAGTTTTAAAATGCAATAAATATTGTACGCCAAACAGCACGACCTTAAAAATAATAATTACGACGATAATAATAATTACGATCTTCGATATTACGATTCAGTGTAATACGGCCCGCCTGATGTGAAGCGGTTACCGTAGCTATATGAATACTCGCAATATGAAAAATCGCTCGCACGCCGTCACCACTGCTGTCAATGCAGCAACTGTTTCCTTTCTGTTGACCTCACTCACTCGCAGGAACACAACAGCCCTCAATGGAATTGTTACTTGGCTGCGGTATTCTGTGAGGTGGAGGTACATCTATAGAAAGCACTTTGGAATAGCTAATGTACCACCACTAATGTCGCGTAGATGGAAATGTAACATATCATAAAGATTTAAGATAGAAAAAAAACTAGCGTTCATACGACGCCATGATGTAGTAGATAAAAAATAAACTATAACGTAAAAAAGGAAGCCTTTTGAATGGCAAACCAGAGGATTAATTGTTAACAAACGTTCAATATCGAATCGTGTCTTCCGTGCTCTGCATTTTTGCTCAATGTCGGATAACGAGGTTGCGTGCGGCTCATCGATTATGACGACGCACGAATGAAAGGTTTGCTTTACTATACTAATAGTGTAATTTGTAAAGAAATTATATTTAGCAAAACATAAAAGTATCCCGGTTGCGGCATTAAGGAACTATAAGAATTTAATGAATTAGCAGGTAAACTATTCATATACATTTACGAGACATGATCCCAACTAATTTAATAATCAATAACAATTGACTTTGGGTAGCAGTTATAACGCACCGATACCGCTTTTAATAAAAATGTTAAGTTTGTGACGACGTTTGTATTATTACCTTAAACAAGCAAAAACGGCTGAACGGATTAAAATTAAATTTCAAATATAAGTACATACATACAGTTGTGATGGTGGGGCATGGCAACGCTTTGCTGTGGATCAATCTTTCCGTACCCATTTTCATTCCTGAGGGTCACGCAAAACCAAAAAAATGTTGAAACGAAATTTTCTTCCTAATATTTTTTTTGGTAACTTTTCTGTTTAAATAGTTATTCTGCTGTTCCGTACAGTATCAAATCTAAAAACACCAAATCAAAGATCACAAAAATCGATCCAGCCGTTCTTGAGTTGTAAATGTTGTACCTAACTGGACTTTTTTTTAATATATATAGGCTATAAATATGTTCTCGATTGACAAATAGGATAATTTTTCTAGTAGAGATTTCACAGGAGGGATATAATATAAATCTCAATCTAATATAAATCTAACATAATGCTAGCTAGCATAATAATAAATCTGAAAAATAAACAATGTAATTACGCAAATTATCAAGCTTTAAATAAACATAAACTTGTATTAATGACATTGGTTCTCTAACTGATATTGATGAGGGATCACTCGAATGAAATAGCGATACAATAGGAAATGGTATTATTTGCGTTGGCGACACATAATTAGCGTGAAAAGACAAGTGGCATTTGAAGTGTAATTACGTCTATTAACTAGTAGGTAAATATTCTGCAAATAAATTTATTATATTGAATGTCTTTGATAGTCTCACTCAAGGGTGGAATATGACGAGCGATATTCCCAACAATATGGTGTTATATTATAATTAAAAATATAACATAATATTTAAAATATTTTAACTTTTCAAATCATACTTATAAAACATACCACGGCCTTAAAATATAATGTCGATTAACGTGTTTTTACTAATTATAACCCTTAACCAATATAGTGCGGTAAATTTTTACCAAATCGAGCATTTTTTTTTTCTTAAATCTTTAGCATTATCTATCGGCACGGCTAGATATTTTCAACCAAGCGCTAGAAGCAGGCGAACGCGCGACACGCAACATTGAATAATTTTCGCGCTAATGGTCTTTTAGACTCGTGCGTTTAACGCCCCGTGTGCGGATTTGTCATAGTAAAAAACACGCATGCGGGTAATTTACTATAACAGATCCCGTATGCGGGGCCAAAAACGCATGACTTTAAAATGGCCCTAACAGCCTTTCGTGTGAGTTTGGCATTTTCTTCTTCTGTCATACAAGCTTTAATTTGACGAAAAAATATTCATAAGTTTAGTTTCTTTTTAGCAAATTTTGTCTGATTGTCTATTGCATGTATGGTAACCAAAATATCGTAAATAAATATATATTTTTTATTTCTTGGTATAAAAAAAAATATAGTGCCTTAATATATTTAAAAAAATCGAGAAATTATTTAATAAAATTAATCAAGCCTTATTTATTCAATTATTATTTTGCTAAGATTAAGCACTATGAAATCGGGGTAAATTTTTACGCCATGATGTTGGCTGTGTATGTTGAGGTTTCAAAACAACTACGAGTAAATATATATATAGGCTACACTTTTGTCCTATAATCTCGGGGCCATATTTCAGTCTATCATATGAAATATTCTATCATATATCATAATACTGTCAGTCTATAATAATTATGAAACTCAGAAACCAAATGATACAGTTTATATCGAAATTGTAACAAAGAAATCCAAAGACAAAACGTTTCCATTTCTTCACCGCAATCCAAACGAAAATAGCTAACACCAAAGAGACAAATAAAACATGACGTACTAACCCGAGCCGTTTCTTAATAGCATTGAAGTCAACATTAGTTTCACCTGGAGAAACACCTGAGACTTGTTGTGTAATGGATTTGAGCCGTACATAGAGACAGCTATAGACAAATAGATAGATAGACTATAGACATCGCATTCACACTAGAAAAAGAGCGACCTACTCCCTCATCACGTAAGGGAATGAGACAGATTGATAAGAATTCTTGTTTCACGTCGCGTGCTGGTTTTTTTTATTTTTATACTATGTTAGGTGGCAGACAAGCATGCGGCCCGCCTGATGTGAAGCGGTTACCGTAGCCATATTAACGCTCGCAACATAAAATACCGTTCGCGCGACGCCACCCCCGCTGCCAACGCAGCATCTCCTTCCTTTCTGGTGACCTCACACACTCGCAGGAACACAAAACCCTCAAGGGAATTGTTATTTAGCTGCGGTATTCTGCGAGGTGGAGGTACATCTATAGAAAGCTAAATAATTAGCTAAACAGTTATATGACACCGGCATATAAAATTGACATATCCTCTATCACATGTGTGACACGCCTGACAGGCGTCTATAAACCGTAGTGTATTACACGTTTATGATTTTAGCTGTTCACTGTCTGACGTCATTCCCGCACCAACTAAGGAGTTCAAATGTAATGGCACTCTCAATTAGTAACTATGTTGTTCTCAAATTTGGCATCTGACAACTGAATAGGTAGTTGACTCAGTGCACCAAAGACTACATTTTAAGAGACGAATGTGCGAAATTCGCTTCCATTTCATAAAAATTCTTTTCCACATAGAATCGTTTTTTTTTTACCTTGATTTGATTTGCGCCAGGCTGCAAGTGCACAGCGAATATTGTCATGAATACGTCTTTAAATTTGAAAAAAAAATTGTCTATAAATCTAATGATAACAAAATCGGGGGACACTATTTGGCGTTGTAGTTACGAATCTATGCTCTACATCTAAAATTCAAGCACACCACTGGATAGATGAAGAATCAAAGAATTTATTACGCTAAGTTAGAACTATTGAACATCGCGTGCGGGGGACGAGGAAGCGTTGCAATTTTGAGACAATTTTAGTGCATTCACGTGCAACACACGGCCGTGTCACCCCAGCCGTGACATCCCATTTATTTTATTGGAGATTTCCCATGCTAAGGAGAGGACCTTAATACGATGGTGATGATGACAGTCGATATCCACTGACTTTGCCAGTGGATTTTGGGCGGTTTGTAAACTCTTGTCACCCAGTGTAGTACTCTCTAAACTAAACTTAAGATTTATGTTTCTATTTAAGAGAGACCCCATCCTAGGATGGGAAATGAGTATAAATTGGAAAAGGCAGAGAAACGTCTGTGCCGTTAATATTAACTCATTGAACACAAGAACAATTCTTGAAACCTACGCAAGTATAAAGTGTATTAGATATCGATAACTAGTTTCTAGTTAAAGATTTATGTTTCTATTTAAGAGAGACCCCATCATAGGATGGGAAAAGAGTACAAATTGGAAAAGGCAGAGAAACGTCTGTGCCGTTAATATTAACTCATTGAACCCAAGAACAATTCTTGAAACCTACGCAAGTATAAAGTGTATTAAATATCTACAACTTGTGTTAGTGAAAACATTCCAATAAGACTACACACTGTTGTATCACAGTATAAGCAATGTTGTATATCGGCGAGAACTTTGATATCCTGCAAATTTCAGCTAGTGCTGTGGCATCAGACCAAAGTTACCAAGTTCTCTGTTTGACTGAAAGTTGTTTATATGCCTTAATTACTTAAACAAGAGATGACAAGACGAGTCCACCGTCTATCGATCGCGACGAACACTCACACGTGAGTGGCCCTTTAATTTGATTAATCTTAATGTATAAAAATTTCGTATCACGTTATTTGTCCGCGATAGAATCCTGAACTACTGAACCCATTTTAATAAAATTTTGCACATTGTGTGCAATTTGATTCAACTTGAGAGATAGGATAGTTTATAATTCATCGGATAAATTAACGTAAAAATATTTAAAGGCGATACGAAGTTCGCCGGGCCAGCTAGTTAATTATAGTGTCTCATGTAGGCTTTAATAATATCACCTACAATGAAATATTTATACAATAGTTTTTCAGCAATTTCAAATATTAATTCATAAAAGATTCCACGGGTAGACATACAGATACACATATTAAACTCGAAACGTCCCCGTTTTTGTGCGGAGGGTTAACAAGTATCGATGTAACGTAGTAACTATTTGAATAATAACATCACTACTAGTAGTGTCTTTGTTAGTTGTATGTGACATTAAACCGAGCTTCAAGCCGAGCGTTCCAATATTGTTGTTCCAAAGGGAAATCCGTTCAAATTGGAATGTCTTTGTATCGAGCAATTAATTGTGTACGAAGACATTCTATTTGGAGTTTCATGTCGAAGACATAATCTAAGACACTGTTAACCGGGCTCTTAGATTTTAATAAGCAATTTAACTTCTCAAAATATAGTAACAACAATTATGAGTATTTAGGTTAGAAATTCCTAAGCGTAATTATTCATATTTTGAACTTAAAATCTGGTGATAGATGATGACTCCCACGGAATACAAAGGAAAACCATTATTACTTTCTACAAGAAAATTATGGTTTGCACTTAACAAAACTGGCACTGATTGTTAAATATCCTTTTTATAATTCCGACGCCATTTCCAGAAATAGTAGAGCACTGGTTTTTGTTTTATATAATAATGGAAAATTTATTGAACAAATACTTTTTTTAATCCACACACACATGACGATAATTTAAAAAAAAGTAGATAGCATTTTTTACCTTTTTCTTAGAGAAAAGACAACTACGGCAGAGGCTTTATGTATTTTGACTACGATAACATGGCACCTATGTAATTTATGCCAATAAATAAACTAATATTGCTGGCCGAATTACACACTGCCATCTAGTGCCAAAATAAGCAAAGCTTGTACTATGGGTACTAGATAACTTAAATACATTTTTTTTTTAATACATACATGCAGTACATAGAAAACACCCAGTTCAAGACAAATACACATGTTTCTGCACACAAATATTAGTCAGGCAGGGATTGTACCCGCGACCTCGGAGTCAAAGTGGCCATTGCTATCCTTCGACCACCAGGGTCATCGTAATACAACCTTAGTTCAAAACAAAAGAGACGAGTAATTTTAGTGTCTATATAAGCTCGGGGTAGCTTAAATCAATGAACGGATCGGGTTAAAATTTGGCATACAGGTAGCAGTGAGTATATAAGTTATGATGTAGGCATCCGTCAAGAAATATATTTTTTTAATTTTCACGGGATACGCGCGTACGAATTTGCGGGCGCAAACTAGTAAATAATAAAGAAGTGAAGCAGAATGCCCCAATTATTGGCCTGCTGAGGATATCACGATAGAAAAATACGCCACTTTCTCTATTTCATGGTGGTGTGGAAATTAGTTTTTTGATCAAAATACGTATTGGAATTGACTATTAGGCGCCCGTACACACCAAATGAGAATTTAAAAAAATGTTAATACACAAATTGTGGAAAATGTTGTCTAGTTTAATTTATTACATAAAAAAAATTCCTCGTATAAAGAGCCGGAAAGGTGATACTGTCAGGAAACAGTTTTTACGCGTCATTTTTACAACATAGCGGCGCGAACGGTTAGCAAAGTAGAAATTCTCACTAATTTATAAAACTCCCGGAAACCTTTCCAGGAAAAGAATTTTATCCTAAGTACCCTTTTTGCCAATTTTTAAGTAAATTAAATTCTATTTTTCTTAATCTACTAGCGTTTCGGAATTGACCATTGGCGAAGAACAAATGCTTGAAAGAAACTTGCTAATATGTATTTATTTAAATTGTAATGTAATGCCAATGTGTATTTTTTTTAATAATCAGTTAGATAATATGTATAACAATAGTTACAACATAAAATCATGTTGTAAATATTGTTGTTTTATCATTGTAGTACATGTTTTCAACGCTGGAGTCCCTCAGGGGTCGGTACTCTCTGCAACGCTTTTTTTGTTACACGTCAACGACTTACTAAAGCCAAGCATAATAGGGTATGCTGATGACTGCACTGTTGTAGAGAGCTATGTGTCCAGCGCTCGAGCTAGGGGACCGGAAATTCAATCACTTAGGGAGTCCATGGTGGAGCGCCTGAACCTCTCCTTACAAGCCGTCTCAGAATGGGGTGAAGCTAATCTGGTAAAGTTCAATGCCACAAAAACACAAGCGTGCCTTTTTACCGCCAAACTGAGTCCCTTCTACCTGACACCTACTTTCCAAAATGTGTCGATTCCGATATCCGGTCGTCTTGAGCTTCTTGGCATCTCGCTCACGCCCACTCTCAATTTTGGTTCATTTATTGAGGCTAAGGCCCAAATCGCTGCCAAAAAGCTGGGTATTCTCTCGAGGGTGAGACGTTATTTCGGACCGGATCAGCTACTCAGTCTGTACCGGGCTCAAGTCCGATCCTGCCTGGAGTACTGCTCTCATCTGTGGGACGGCGCTGCTAAATATCAGCTTGAGATGCTGGAATCTATTGAGCGAAGAGCCAAGAGGCTCATTGGAAACGACCGGTTAGTCGATGCTAGGCTTCAGAGCCTGGAACATCGCCGCAGGGTAGCAAGCCTATCAGTGTTTTATCGGCTGCATTTTGGTGAGTGTGCCATGGAATTGTTTGACCTAATCCCCCCGTCTCCTTTTCACCATCGGACAACCAGACGCACTGAGATGCGCCACCGCTATATGGTTGATATTCCACCTATACGCACTAAGCGCTTTGCTTCTACTTTTATTATGCGTACTGCCAAAGAGTGGAATTCCTTGCCTGAGTCTGTGTTTCCGGAGAAGTACAACCTGGGAGTCTTCAAATCAAGAGTGAATAGGTATCTTCTAGGCAAGCGTGCTCCATCGTAGACCACATCATCGCTTAACACCAGGCGAGATAGTGGTCAAACGCAAGCCTATCTTGAATAAAAAAAAATAAAAAAAAATGTCGTAATAAAACATCAAGAAGTCGATTTAGATATTGCAATTTATTACATGTCTATACATTGTTTAATTTTCTGTAGATATGTCATATCCATACTAAAGGATAAAATTATTTTATCTAAAATTTTAATGACTATTTTCTCAATATAGACTCAATTCAACAAAAAGCAAACCCGACTCAACTCCCATATGGAAAACTCCGTCATTTTATTAAGGAAACTCTTTTTCACTTAGCCGTTTTCTTTAAGCAGTAAGACAGTGATTTTGATCGAAAAAATAATCCACAATTTCACTAACTAAATATAATTCGGAAGTGGAGAAAAATATCTGTGAAATGGAAGTACTTCACCAGTGAGGTTCGATATGTCAAGTCACTTATGGACTTTTTCGCTAGAACATCCTTTGCTAATTGACAGGGGCACATGTACTATTGTACTTCAGAATAAATAATGAGCATCGGCTTACTACGTATTTCCGAACAAAACCGAACTTTATATAACATAGTTTTTTTTATTGGGACGTGGCATGTGACTACGTCTGGCTGATGGGCCGCATGACATTGGACTCCACTGGTTGCGACGAAATCGCATGCTTCGTATCATCGCATCGTCCATTATGCCGGCCAGAAGGTGCCTCTTCACATTCCTTTTGAAGGACCCAATATTGTACACATGTGGAGCAAGAAATACGTCGTCGAGCAGTCTTTAACACCGGTCAGCGGTTCGACACAGAAAAGATGGGCTGAACCTTTTAGCGCAAGATAGCGAGTAGATGTTTTTGATGTTGTCACATCACAGTAATTAATGTGCACACTGAGATGGATGGTAGTTGCGGTACTTAAACGGAGAAGAAGGAATAAGGTCGTAGAGCTCTACCTTGTTTCTTTTTCTCCATTTAAGTTTTCGAGCATTCGCTGTGATATAATGGATAAAAGTGAATCAGTGCAGCGACTTCTCCGTGGAGTTCCAACGCCTCAAGTGATGCTCCCAGCTAAGGATCGTCAATAATCCAAACTAAGAGCCTTTGCAATGAATCAAGGGCATCCATAAAGTATTTTGCGGACTCTTCCCAGAGATGCGAACAATAATCCAGAACACAGTTGTTGTTGAACATTGTTCAACAGTAGTTGGGTCTTACAATAATTTTCTAAACAAAATGCGAACGAGAAGATATACTTCTCTTTGTGATCTCTTTGTGAATCTACAAATCTATGGCGCACGTTCTCTCTACGTTCTAGTGCAGTACTTCTTACAAAAATTATATAGATATATTATTAAGTAAGAACTTAGCTTTGACGGGCAACTAAACATTACGCTATGCTCCAGCTCTCCCCTTTGCTAGGAATCTCGTTATAAAATGAGAAGGGCGTACCACGTACAGGTGAGGTTAACTTTGGGAAAGTAGCTATTAAGAAAATCTTAAAGGTGATAGTAAGCCATTGACACGCCAATATATATAAATGTTGCGGTCATTTCTATCAAATCTTTGTAAAACACACAACTGAACTCAAAGCATAAAGTCGCTGACAATAAATTTCGTAAAGTACTTTGTACTTGTACGTACCAGGTACCTTGCGACCATCACATCTATATATATAAACTTGGATGATTTGATTACAGACTCCGCGGTGAAACTAACTAAAAGCTTGTAATAAAATACATGTAACACAGGACCTTGTTAATTACTTAAGATTTTTCGCCTTGTATACTTCGGAGAAAAGGGAAAGGGTGGCTTTTGCGGTTTGCACGAAGTACCGGAAGGGCATGGAGACGGCATAAAGGTTCGAAACCGGTATAAAAGCCTAAAAAGAATAATCAAATCAGATCAACAAAAAAGTCCGCCTTTACATACAAATGAAATGAAAACTAAAAGTAATAAGCCGATTGGAACGGCAACAATCCATAGTAATCCCACTGCCGGAATCCGTAGCTACCCTGAATTTGTAGGGGATTTCAGACCGTACTCCGCCTCGTTGTTCTACTGCGAGTTGGGAGAGACCAGTGTTGCCAAGCCGCCCAAAAGCCACTGACTCATTTTA
This sequence comes from Hypsopygia costalis, assembly GCA_937001555.2. Classification (NCBI taxonomy): domain Eukaryota; kingdom Metazoa; phylum Arthropoda; class Insecta; order Lepidoptera; family Pyralidae; genus Hypsopygia; species Hypsopygia costalis. The sequence goes on along the minus strand of OW443326.2, from coordinate 8,418,085 downwards.
ACGACTATCATGTAATGACAACAGCGGAGACCGACGCTTTAGCGTACCTGCCGAAACACGGAGTTCTGGATATATATATATATATATATATAGAAATATATATAAAGAAATATATATATATATATATCCAGAATATATATATATATATATATATATATATTTCTGGTCAATTTACACAGCGCCATCTAGTCCCAAATTAAGCACAAAGCTTATGTTATGGGTACTAGACAACTGATAAATGTAGTTAGATACATTTTTTTTTGTAACATACATACTTATAATACATAGAAAACACCCAGACCAGGACAAACAGACATGTTCATGTACACAAATGTTTGTCTTATGCGGAAATCGAACCCGCGACCTCGGAGTGAAAGTGGCCATTGCTAACCATTCGACCATGGAGCTCGTCAATAATAAATAAATCCACTCATAGGCAAGCTACGACTGACGTTGCTCAACTTGCATGATCGATTAGATTGACACGCGTAACGACGCATTCGTGGTCTTCAGCCTTCTTTTTTGAGCTTACTTACAAATTTATTCTCTATTACGTCATAATAACGACGTACCATGGAATCTTATATCGGTAGTCACAAGGTTATCAATTAATTACTGAAGCCTCTATACAGTTATACAAAAATCAAAGCCCCGAGTGATTCATTCGATGATTCATTATCTTTAACAGAAACCGACTAAAACTAGAAATTATTTAAAAAAAAAAGAAAATTCTAGAAATGCATGATTTAACAGAGAAAAGGCCGTGAAAAAACTAGTATGGTAAAGTCTTTTCAGGCCGAAGTTACTTGAAATTAGATATGAATGCTTCTCGTCTCCATGAATGATCGAATGTAGACGTATATTGACCAATAGGTCATACCAATCGCATATACGTAAATATGACATAAAAGTACGCGGAACGTCCAATACGTCGTTCGATTATAAATAAGAATACGCCAAATTATTTATATGCAAGACATACAGGCTTAATGATAAAAACGTATACAATGTAAGAAAAAATACAGTCTAACAAAATATATTCTGGATTAACATAAAGGATAGTTTTACTCGTATTCCGGTACTATTTTCAATCGAAGCAAATCCGCAGACAGAAGCTAGTATAAAATAAAACTTTCTCGCGTCTCAGAAAACAATTAATAATTTATTTATTCTTTGTAGGACATAGGTACAATAATAAAAACTTTACAAGGACAAAGTTCAGACCACTCATTTTATTATTTATTTAAGGTGGCGTAAAAACGTTTTATAAATAAGCAGACATATAAACAAAATTTCACTATCGAGACGCGAGTCTTTATTTTTCGCATTATTGATAATTTCACGTATACGGCAATTTGCGAATTAGCTCAAATGGTAATTGCCAATGTACGGATGTAATATGCCATGAAAAAATATATTAATATTCATCGGAAAGTTAATCCGGTATACTTCAAATTTCGTTACCCAATGTGAGGACAAAAATAAATTTATTTTTTATTTAATAGTCCAGGAACAGACTTAGTACGTAACTAAGCTGAATTCGTTTTTAATAAAAAAAAACATCATATATGTAAAAATCTTATGTCTACGTAAGCCAAACCGCAAAAAGAAATCTAATAAGTACAAAACAAAACCAATCCGTCAGTGATACTCGTCAGTAACTTAAATAGCAATTAGAACAATTCAATAGTGAACTACTAATTCATTTGACTAGAAACAAAGATACGAATGCTAAAGTCATCGAATGTTCCAACGATATTTTTCCTCCTAAATTAGATATATTATTTGCTGATAAAGCCTTTAAACAAATAGTGAATGACCCTGGTGGAAATTCAATGACTGAATATTTATGTTCACGTGACAAAATACCGAATAACAGACGTATTATACGATAACAAAAAAGAAAATGCAAATAAGATTTCCGATTGCAGCCATTGTATTGGTAAACTTGATTAAATACGACAGAAAAGAATGCGAGGGAATAGAAATTTTAACTTTTATATGTAAATAAATAGCAATGAAAAATTCTTATATGATCGTCCGTGGAAATCTTGGCTATTCTCAGTTTGCAGTTACTGTTAACTGTTCGATACATTTTCGTATAGGCATTGTATGCAGTCTAGTATAGAACCGACCATTAGTAGGCAATAGGCTAGTTATTCGAATAACAAAAGTTTTTGAACTACTGTATCGAAAAGATACTCCAAAACGTGCATTTTTAAATAAATAGCTCTGTTAATACCAAGAGCCATTAAATTTATATCGTCAGTAGGCCACTTATCACGACCCCTTTCTAAAGTTCCCTTGCGACCGCAAAATTATTAGCCCTGTTAAAGTTAAGAGGCTAAATCCATAAGAATAATAAAGACAAGCACTAACCGATATTTTCATCATATTGTTACTTTGCGTGTTGTCACTAAAGTGAGTTTATATCACTCTCGATACATCCACGATGTGATAACGACAATGTCATAGATAACGTGCATAACTGTTACCTACAATGTTTTTTTACGATTAACATATGTACAACGTATGTTTACGCGCTTATGACGTTTTATTTTTCTCGAACATTCCGCACGTAATGAAAGAAATTTGTTGTAAGTTTGACAGGGTAGTATAAATAACTTATTATCGATTGAATATCTGTTTAAAATTCAAAGCATTACACAGTCTTATTTATTATCAAATTCCACGTAGAAATCAAAAGGATTACGATTTAAAATTCCTGCTGCGTATAATGAAATATAAACATGGCGGGACCCTTTAAAGCATGACGTGAACATTTTGGGAAACGACAAATCCTGAAATAATATTTGAATTTAAAATTAAGCAAACTAAATAAGCCATTGTATTATTTCTAAAATAATACTTGTAAAACAGGTGTGTATATATTACACAACTACGTCAAGCTTCGAGAAGAAAATGCAGTTTATTTTGAGTGATTCGCGTCTATTCATCGCATTAGTGAACGATAATACTTTACGTATATATCCTGTTGCAAATAATATTTAAATATTATGTTTCTTTCTTGTATTGTGCTCGTATCTTTTGTTTAGCTCGTATTAATAGTACAGAATGAATGAAGTAATATTAGTTCTCTTTCTAGACCGACTACTTCTAATTCTGTAGTAGAATTATAAATAGAAACCGGATTGCTATATTTAAAATCAGAATATAAGTGTTGTTTTATTTGTCATCGTTACCTTATTGTAAGAAGTACGAGAACAATATAAACCGTTTTGTTTTATGTCGATACTAGCGGCCCCCCGCGACTTCGTACGCGTGGAGTTAGTTATTTGCACATAATTTTTAATTATATTCGAAAAAGCTAAATACCTAATGAAAGGAAAAATAAAATAAAGATAAAAGCAATCAATATCTAGACGAATTTTTAGAATCAATGTAGTCGACGGATATTATTTTTTCCAAAACCTCTCTGTAAAACCTAAAATACTTTTTGTTGTTATAATAAAACAACATTGTAAGTATGCAGTTGTTTTCAATAATTCTTATACTTAAATATCATTTAAAATCCTTCTGCCATAATTACTTTAACTTAGGTTTAAAGAATTTATTCACCAATTACATGAGAACAGAATTATTATAAAAGTACTTAAACTATAAAGCAGCCACCTAAATTAAATATAGATAGATCCCGCATAACAAATTTTAGAAATCAGTTATACAGGACTGGACATCTTCATTAATATTGGACTGTCATACAAACTACCATCCCCCGTTTTAACCCCAAAAAGGGGTTGATTTCTAAAGATACATTATTAGTACACCTCCACACCATCTACAGAGTATACACTTTAAATTTCAAGTCTCTTACTTCAAAAACATAGGACTTTCATACAAACTTACAAACCCCGTTTTAACCCCAAAACGGGGGTGATTTCTAAAGATACATTATTAGTACACCTCCGCACCATCTATACAGCATACATTTTAAATTTCAAGTCTCTTACTTCAAAAACATAGGACTTTCATACAAACTTCCAACCGCCGTTTTACCCCCTTAGGGGTGGAGTTTCGTAAAATCCATTCTTAGCGGATGTCTGCACCCTATAAGGATATGAAAGATATGAAATATGAAAATTTCAAGTTTGTAGGTGTTATAGTTTCTGAGATTTCGTGATTAATCAGTGAGTGGTATTTCGCCTTTACGAGTATATATATAGATAATTACTAGTAAAAGGCAATCATGACATATCGATGCAAATGTAATGCTTCATCATATTATCAAAAAACAAAATTATACAGAATACCAGACTTATCCTATGCCGGGATTTTGCCACAGTATAGTAATAAAATTGTTTTAAGGCTACATATATAGTCTTCGTAAGAATTTCACTGCACGGTACGAGTATAATACGTGCTGGTGTGGTAAGCGGCTCAATGTAATTCGCAGTTCTGCCACGACACATAATATTGCATAATTAATTAAATTTGTAATTAGTCGTTAACGATCTGTCTCTAATGTAACTATATTTTAGATTTCCTTAGCCATAATGAATTTCCACGCTACAACCTTCAACGAGGTATAAAATTTATTCGGTAGGTACGTTGGGATCAAATTTTTCGAAGTACTCGTAGCTGATATTATGTCATTAAATATGACATTTATTTACTGTGAAGTCACTCGAGCCGTGAATCTATGATGAATTTTCGTTCGTTCGAACATAAAAAGAACCTAAGAATTAAAGAAAATACTTCTATGGTTCGAACGTTCACTATTATACGCGAATCAGTGCGACTGCGCACGGAGCGAATCTATTTAGCCGTGCCCAGGAGACGCACACGCTCGTGCGAATGCCGGCGAAAGCGCGCGAATTTATTTGCTTTGTTCAGAACTTTCCCGGGATAAAGGTAAACTACGCAACATATTAAGAAGTAAATCAATACATTTAAAATAAGCCTCCGTGCGAGCTGGGGTTAAACTTCGTTAAACCGGCATTACTTGGCATCTTTAAAGTATTTACTAAATAAATAAGATTAGGTTAACAGGTCTCGTCCAATATTTGCGTATTTATTTATTTCATGAATACCTAACGGATGACCGTGTTTTTCACGAACTTAGCGGTATGTACTCGATACCCTAAATGATTACTTATTCATGAAGATAGTTGTTGAAGCCAAACAGAACGTAATAAAATATTGATATACACAACAATGGTTCTCGTGGCATCATTTTACTACCAGATATTAACGGAAATATAAAACAATTGATTTTATTAAACGATAAACTTGCGAAAGTCGGAAAACGTTCGATGTAATGAAATTGCTGCTGGGTAAATAAATTAGAATTAATATCAGCAAGCCACGCATACATTATTGTGATTTACGAGTTAATCACCGTGTCGACCGGCGACCACAGACGTGCCGATAAATGTCTGATGGATTTACCGCGGATATTTCAATAAATTTGAAGCAATAAAGTAGCATCATTCCGATCGGTAGTTATGAACTGTCGTCGAGCACAGCAGCTGTATCTCCAGTTCCCGTGTCAACAGTCACCGAATCAACAGTTACCTATTTTTTCCATCCCAGTGTACCGTCAGCAGCTAGACAAATAATGGGAAGACATGCGCACTGACAAAAAAATATATCACGTGCGAAAAAAACCTTTCGTTAAATTACTCCTTTCGCCACTTACTCCTTTGCGGTAGCAGAATACAGATAACTAAAGGATTTTTGTCGACCTAATATAAACTAGGTAGATTTAACGACGGTGTAAAATAATATAATGTCTCGAAATGAGAGTGGATAGCGATGTACCAACAGCTCCGCAAATACCTATACCGACGATTCCTTGTGGTTTACGATTTTACAATCTAACTTTAGAAATATAAACCAGATGGCTAGCTAACATTCAATAGAAATATTTGAACATACTTTACTCATACAAATATAGACTGCGGCAAGAGATAATAATAATAAGTTAATTAGGCAGGTAACATAACATTAGGTTAAATGTAAAATATAATAATAAATTAAATAATATACATTCGCTCCGACAACTTATCCAGTAATAAAACAAACAAGTATATTTAAATAATGACTACAATATCAAATAATAAGCTTTGTACGATAAGATAGTTTCTAAGACTTACCTAAGTTTCGTTGGCAAGAGATCGATCAAATAACAATGAGCCCGCTGAGGCACTCAGGTGCGCTTGCAAATGCGTGTGTCGCGTTAACAATTAGGCTCGGCGAGCATGATCGCGCGGACGAAATAGGTGTACACGATGCGTAAACAGGGTAACAAGGCCGGCGCCGTCGGCGACCGATGGGCAAATATCCCGAGAGAACGACGTGCACGAGCGGACACACGAAACGCTCAGATCGATACCAGCGCTACAGCGCGCTCCCTTTCGAGTGCTCGACTAACGGGTACGATTCGACTACGGCACCAAGTTTAGGGGCGCACGGATAGCTATGACGACGGTTGCATCAGAGGTATCTCGACCGTGACGACGTACCGAATGTCCGCTGTTTCGCACGGCGTATCATTTTAAATTGTGATGTAGAGGGGACGCATGGAGATCGCGCGGAGCATGCGCATCGGATCGTAGGCGCGGCAACGCGAAGAGGCGAGGCGGAGGTGGCAGCGACAACGGGGGCGAGGGACAAAGCAAGCGAAGCGGCGTCACGCCGCCCTACCGCCGCTTGCTGAGGGCCGCAACGGAGCCGCCGAGTGCCGTACTCGCGCGACCTTACCACGCGCCTAAGACGCACGCAATACCATCGATCATCGACACGCACGGCCCGCGACCTCCACACCACTATGCTACATTGCTTGCTTATCAACCTACTTTGCATATTGATTCCATTCTTTCTAAACCCGGTGTCGATTTCAAATTACCGGTATCAGGTAATTAGAAAGGGTAAACCGCGCGCCGGCGAAATTAAAATTACGGAAGTTACGAGATCCAAAGAACAATGACTGTGTACAAAGAAGGAATACCTGAGGGTTTATACAATCAAACTATCGCTGTGCTTAAAAAGAAGCTTTTTAAAAAGAAGTTCATTATTCCATTTGAAGGTTAAGTGGAGGTTGTACGTGAATAGTATTTAAATAAGTCCTAATATCAAACGTAGACGTAGACTCTACCAAGTCCCTTTCGATAGAAAAACAGTTGATAGTACCTCGGCGTTTCACTTGTAGCGTTAAAAAATTGTCCACTTTACCTGTCATCCTAACATCGACTCACAAAACATGAATTATGGCAACAATTTTCTTCTAAATTGTATTATGACCCCTATCAAATGAAACTTCACCTGTATCAAAAGATCTCGGAGAAAAACAGACATGACAGAGGGACACCTGGTACATGAGATAAGTGTTCCTTTTTATTGTCATGAGAACCAGGCTATTAAAACTAGATGAAACGATCTTAGTGGGAGAGCCATTCGCGTCTCGAGCAATTAATAGCAAACAAGGCAACATACTCGTATTCAAAATTACATCTCGGATGCAATTTAATGAAATTTTGAAGTGATTCGTCTACATAAATTTATAGTCGAGAATTTACAATTTTGGAACATCCATAACCATCCATATTTTGAAACTTGTAAGCTTAGCTTGCAAGCTTTTTTTTTATTTCAAGCATCTACCTGTTGCCGTTATCAATTCGAGCATAAACGAGCAAAATTGTATGGGGGCCCCCTTCTAAGGAATACAAAAAACGTGTTTTTTTTACAAAATAAAATACCTATTTTATTTTGTTTTATAGTATTTGTTGTTATATCGGCAATAGAAATACATCATCTCTGATAATTTCAACAGTCTTAACTATCACGCTTCATGAGATATAGCCTGGTGACAGATGGACGGACGGACTGATAGATGGACGGATGGACGGACAGCGAAGTCTCAGTAATAGGGTCCGTTTTACCCTTTGGGTACGGGTAACCCTAAAAATGATATTGATAACAACTACACAATGACGATAAAATACAAAAGTTGCTTTCTGTAGACAGATATGGCGGCAGTCGTTAAAGTGGATATAGTCGTACCATCTCAGTATCATGGTTCACCATCAGACATTTAAGTTTCTTAACAAGAGAAAACACACACGAACGACTCACTCTAATAGTGTGACTACTGTAGGTATTATAATAACTAGTAATTTCCATCACGGATTGCGTATCAGAACCGGAACAACGTGTTTCCTTCTGTCACTGAGTGTGCCTCGACCCCGCGTTAAAGTAGGTCGAAATCACACACTTATGAATTACAATACGGACTTCAGCTTGTCACAATTTCAAGATTTTAGATACAATTTACTTTACGCATCAACTATTTGTAGTCACTGTGTTGGATTTTACAATTAATGTTCTATATTATTTTGACATTAATCATTCCACTATTGAAATACGGGGCTCCCCTCAATCGAAACGGTTTAGAGCGTACCACCACGCTGCTCAACTGTGGTTTAGTGCAAGCCAGTGTTTTCAAGCCGCCCAAAGACCTGGCTTAACAACTGTCATCTAATAACAACAGTCAGGATCGACGGCTTAACGTGAAACACGGAGGAGATAAATAGACCCATCCACAGACAGGCTACGGTCGACGTTACTTAACCTGTCCAGACCAGATCGATTCGACTGATACGCGCAACTGATTTATATTATTATATTAATAATTTATAATTCGTAATAGACACATAAGCTTTCTATATCTCAAGTGTAGAATATTTAAATAGCATATATTTGTACATTTTATCTTTATAAACAAAGAAAGTTATGAATATTTTAAAAATGGAATAATTCACCTCCTCGCCTAGATGGGATTCGAACCCACGACCTCTCGATTACCGGTCGAGGGTTCATTCCAACTGAGCTACCAGGAAGGTATTAATTTTTTCTTTGGAGTGTAAGTGATTCATAAAGATCTTAAAACCAACTTCACCTGCACGCGGTGCACCCTGCTGACTGACAAACGAAGTTCTGGCGAAAAGAGACGTAGGGAGCGTAATTGTAAGCTACCCAATCTGGGGAATGTACCTCCACCTCATAGGATACCGCAGCCAAATAACAATTCCCTTGAGGGTTGTTGTGTTTTTGCGAGTGAGTGAAGTCACCAGAAAGGAAGGTAATGCTGCTCTGGCAGCGGGGGTGGCGGCGCGCGAGCGATATTTTAAGTTGCGAGCGTTAATATGGCTACGGTAACCATATTACGGTAATTGTGGCAAAATATTGTATTTTATAATTACTGCTGTGATGTCGCAGTGTACTATTAAGAATTACACTACTAAACAAAGAAAGCTACTCGTAAGTTAACGGAGAAGTTAGATTTTTTGTAATTCGTGTAAAAATATTAATAACTGGATATGTGTACTAACAGTCTTATTCATAAGAAGTTATACATTAAAGAAGGTTTACATTAAACCTTGCACAAAATCGCACGTATGTTGTTTGCCGTAGAGGTTTTCTCCTTATTGTCCATAACTTTTTTTTTTTATTATAAACAGAACTACATTAAATCTTATTAAAAAATAAATGTTTTCGTTTATTCTTAGTTTTAATATTCTGGTCCCTAATGATTGACGGACCTTGGAATTTATCACTTAGGAAACGCTCTATCTAATAAATACCCTCTACAAACATAAAGGCCTCTCCTTGAAAAGCAATGAATGGTGGGCCATAAAAGGAAACTATTTCATGTTACATTACTAAGTGGAAATGCTTATGAACATAAGTCCAACTTGTTTATATAAACATAAATTACAAAGTCGCTAGGATGACGTAAGCATTGGTAGAATTATTAGTCCTATATTGGGCACTCCTGAAGTACTGAGAGTGAATGAGGTCACTAGAAAGGATGGAGTTGCTGCGTTGGCAACGGGGGTGGCGGCGCGCAAGCGATATTTCATGTTGCAAGCGTTAATATGACTACGGTAATCGCTTCACATCAGGCGGGCCTTATGCTTGTCTGCCACGCGACGTAGTATAAAAAAAGGCAAGGACCTGAGATTGTGTCATACACAAGATATTTTCGCTGTATGATGTTGCCGTATTTCAATATGGCGTACATGAAAAAAAAAATTGAGGATAAGGAATAAAAATATTGTTAGAATTTTCCGTTATTAATTTCGTTAAATTAAATGGAGTTCAATAGTGGCAAACAAGCATACGGCCTGTCTGACTGAAAGCAGTTACCGCATGCAACACCAGTGAGATTACTCTTCCCGCTACCTATCTCGCTACAAATATAAAAATCCACGACACATCTGTTAACATACATACATACATATGTAATACAAAAACCTCATGCCTAAATAAAAAATCACATAGATTTATTTTCATAAACCATATTCGATTTTCATCTCATTTACGTATGCGGTATCCAGCGGTCCCAATTTTCTGGTTCAATTTAATATGCAAACAATACGAGTTCAAATATTGTTCGGACTTACTGAACAGTTCGTTTCGCGATAAATTAATTTGAAACCGATGGTTTGGATTATTTTATAATTTTACTAGATGTTAATGGCAAACGTTGTTTTGCCATTAACTTAATCATTTAGGGGTGTGAAAAATAGAATTTAGCCGATACTCAGATCTACCCGATGTGCACACAAAATTTCATAAAAATCGGTCCAGCCGTTTCGGAGGAGTTTGGTAACAAACACCGAGACACGAAAATTTTATATATTAGATTATTTGTTGTTGTTGTTGTTGTATTCTCTTTATTGTAGTGTTATTTACTATCAATTCGTCAGAATGATGGCCCTACTCACTCATCCATCATGGATTTTTATTAGATACTAGTCAATCATGCCAGCAATTTCATCGGAGCGGCGTGTTATGCAGAGATATATATTTTTCGGTACCCATTCACCCGGTACCGAAATTAAAAGCAATAAGGATGCTTTTAATTTCGGTAGCTGGTGAAAGGTTTGTTATACCAGGTTATATTTGGCGTCTAAGTGGTTCATCAATATATGTGAACAATAAAAACAAACAAATAACAATTCCTTTTACAAGAAAGAAAGAAAAGTATATAGGCTGGCAACGGATCGGCGACCCCTTGGTGTTGGTGATCTCCATGTGGTGATTGCTTTCCATCAGGTGAACCATGTGGCACGTTCGCCCCCCTCTCATATAATAAAAAATATATTATCGCGCTAAGTTTAGTTAAATTCCATCAAGTATACCAATTATTTTTATATGCCGTCGGAAAACAAATATATACCAATATACGATTAAATATGCCTATAGACGATTTCTGATGTCTTCTGTGAAGTGCAGGATTTTCTGTAATCGTCAGTTTATAACGCTACACTGCACTACGCTGTACCCTACCTTTCTTTTGCTAAAAGAGTCATTTGTTACTCAATAGGGTGCACCATATGCAGGTGAGCTTGGCTTTAGTTCAACAATGGGGAACCACTGACACCACAAAATCCCCGATCTCAAGTAGTTTTCAAGTGTCGCCATGCAGAAACAGGATACCGCCGAAGCTGAAGCCGATTACCATTGGATTTTTTGATTGGGAAAATGAAACTTCAGTTTAGAATGGTGGTAATTGCGTTAAGCTTAGCTGCTAGAGATCCTACAGCTCTAGCGATTAAGCTAAAGATATTTGTTTGTAACGATAACCTAAGACCTATTAGTGGAATCAAAATATTTGATCTGAATCGGCTTCAGCTTCTTCGGTAGAGCCCCGGTTCAGTTTAGTTTTATCAAGGATTTTTTATACATTGGTACCTATAAAAATAGGTAATGTATTTAGATTGTCGATCTTAATGGTTACCTAATGCTTAACATTAAGGTGGTGAGTTCAATTTCCACCACAATGTTTGCAAGAATAAATTAGCTAAGCCCCTGAATTAGAATTACTTAACCTTACCCTTCTTACGAGCACTCTAAAACATTTTTTCCACATGTTACATACACAAAACGTTAAAAAGCTTGATTTTATAAAAACATAGTAATTTTACTAAAGTTTTAGTAACAGTGATTATAATAAATAATTATTTATTGTACGTATTTTTAAATTTATGAGTATCTCGACAGCGTCGATGCGCGTGTCAGTCTAATCGATCACGCAAGTTAAGCAACGTCGATCGTAGCTTATGTATGGGTGGATATATTTATCTCGAGCTCCTCCGTGCTTCGGAAGGCACGCTAAGCCATTGTCATTACATGACAGTCAAGCTGCTCAACGGCCACTGACTTGGCTAAACGACTGTATTTTATGGTCATCTGCTCATCTGCGGATTGGCCAATCCCCAGATGAACAGTATGGTGGAGTATGCACTAAACCCCCTTCGCTTGAGGAGAGACCCGTATTCCAACAGTTATATGATTATGGGCGGATATCGTATTTTTAAAGAACGTTTATTGTGTCTTTTCATATGTTTAAAGCAAAGAACGACGGAATACCGATGAGATTGAAGGTCCACATGTCTGGTTGGTTTACAAGAGAACAGACACTGTAACCCATGTAATATGTCCGCTAAGGCGGTATGGTAACATTAGGGGGCTTATTCTAATTTCCATAGTATATTCTAAGAAATATTTATTTATTCTAATAAATTATTTAATTATTCTAATAACCTTTATATACGACGCGGCTTCAAAACTTTCCGTTATTTGTCTCATTCAGAATTAGCTACAATTCTTAAAACATTTTAAACGCAATTTCTTTTAAAACATGGACATTTGTACAGACAAATCTACAGTCACTCCCTGTATATTCTTACATTTCTTTAAATAACGAGGGGAACCTCGTTATTAGAAATTGATGCTGTCACTACTATTCATTACACCCATAGTGGTTTTTCACTCTATATCCCAATTATATATTTTCATGCTTCACAAAGCGAACAATCATTCATATGACATTAATTAGTTCAATTGTAAATTCGACCGCTTCCATGCGTAATTGATAGTCACAAAGCATATTTGTTTAAGTGCATAACTAGTTTCCAATAAACAGATCGAGTTACGTCCAATTCGAGTAGCAATCGTGCAATATATTGGAAATGTTTCGAACTAAACGCTTTGTTGATCGAATTACAACAAATTATTCCAAACAGCATAATTACGCACGCAATTAAAAGTAACCACAACCCAAAACTGGTGACTGTGTATTACAATTTCTGTCAATTGTTTAATTTGTTCAACAGGGAGGAAATTAAATGTGGTATGGCTCTGTCATGAACACGGCGTGTGTTGCACATGAATACGCTATATGCAGTAAAATCATTGCAAAATAGCAGCGCACCCCCTCCCCCGGCACGCGATGTTTCATAGTCATATTTCATAGTACTTAGTGTAATAAATTCTTTGATCCCTATTTGCGAGTATCCAGTGGCGTGATTGAATTTTGGATGGAGAGGATACAATTGTCTCTCAAAATCTCTACATCAAATTAATAAATTTCTACTAAGAGATTGGTTTTGTAAAATTCTTAATTACGGCAACAATACTAAAAAATACATACTTAACAGTATTACTTTTCTACACAGACTCAAAAGCAAAATGTACGTCTTAAATCGCAGCCAAATGAGAAATTGTTGTTTCGGTGATTGAGTTAGGTTGCCGCCAGACCTCCTGAGAATCGGGCCGGCCATTATACAGGCTGGACAGTAAGTAATCGCACTCGACTATTTTAAATTGACTAGCTTCCACTCGCGGCTTCGCCAACATTTACTTTTTTTTAATAAATATATCCTATGTAGTTCCTAATACCTTTGAGAATATGTGTACATAGTTTCAAGGTGATCGGTTGAGTAGTTTCGGCGTGTAAACGTAAAAAACAAACTCACATTTACATTTATAATATTAAGTAGGGATTACCGTTCCCGAAAATTTTTCATAAGCTCTTTATATAACAAATCCGAGTTAGTTATACCTTTTATAACTCAAAAACACGTGGACCGATTTATGATCTTTGATGTGTTGGTTTGGTCCGTCCCGAACAGCAGATTACCTATTCATATATCAGAAAAAATAACAGGAATGGGACGATGGTGCCACAGCTAAGCGTGTGCCGGCCGTTAGTAATATAAAAATAAAAGATCACTCACTCACTGATTATACACGAAATCCCGAAGACTACTGGACTTGGCAATTAGGTAGTAGGTATAGGTAGGAGACGTCAGCTAAGGTCGATCGAGAAAAATATTATGCACAACAAGTACATAATATCTTTTTAAATCATTGTGTAATATATCTGTATAAATATATAGGAATAGATAGTACATTTAAGTATAATTTTAAAATCTCGCATTATGAGTGACATGTCGTCATAATAAATTAATGATAGAAAACATCCGAGCTTCCGGATAAATTGAGTTTATTTTAAAAACTAATATAGTTTAGAAATAAACGAATCAGACCGATTATCGCTGGCACCCTGTATACGTGTTTGCAGAATAGAATGAAAATACATTCTGCACTTAATTAACTTTTATATATCTTGTTATCGTGAAAATAAGTCATGTGGCTTATATTCATATATTTTGCAATTCTTTCCCATAGCTTCCAAATTTTTGAAATAAGAAAAAATATCATATGTGTAAAAAACCTTACACGAAAATGTTTCCCAAACTATACTCCTAGGGAAAAAGGGAACTGGCACTGTTTATGTGGGCAATAAATGAGGTAACTCAGGGGTACACTTAGTTTGTAAGGATTGTTTGAAATTCATTTCAACTCCCTCCGCAAACATAATGTGTGTGTGTATTCTATGTCATATGTCGATGTATATCTTCATAGCTGTTAATAAACAAATTTTGATTTCTTTTTCTTTTAGGTGACTTGATGAAGTATTTTTCTTAACTATGATTGAAAAAATTGATTTAACAGTTTGAGTATTTTATTATGTTGATGAATGAATGTAGATAAATTATGTATCGCATAAAGATTATTAGTAGTAATAGATAGAGGCTACAGGCCTCACCTATTGTAACCTAATGCTACACAACCACTACATTCTGCAGTGCAGGATACTAAACTCCTTATCTACATGGAGCAGAGGTATCGTGTTTGTTTCATTGGAATGGTGCTAAGAATATGTTTAGATAAACAAATGATTATGGTGTCATCTGTTGATATCATCCGACCAAGATGACAGTTTGTTTACAGAGAATTGAGATTGAGAGTGATTTGCAATTCAAGGTAGGCTACCCTGGTCGACATACTTTCGATCAGCACTATGTTATTATGGAAGTAACTCCGAGCGAAAAACGCGATACTACTAATTATTGTCAAACAAACGTAATTAGTATCAAACAAAACAAAAATGTGATCCCTGCTGTTAGCAAACGAGGCTCTGGCATTTAGCCAGACAACTATTTAGTTGTAGGCCATGTTGACCCAGAAGGGAGACGTACCCTTATCTCACAGAATACCTCAGCCAAATAACAATACTTTGTTGATTATTGTATGCCTACAAAAAAGTGAAATCAACAGAGATAAAGATATGCTGCGTTAGTAACGGAAGAGCGAATACGTGAGCAATATTATTTGTATTGTAAGCGTTTAAAATCTAACTACTTTACATCAGGCGGTATATATGACACACAAAGTGGCACTCGGCGTGTTATAAATAAAAATATATGCGTAAAGTTTTGAATTAAGTCTGTCTGAGTGCATTTTTGTGCACAGAGTGTAAACGAATAAAATCATTTGTAAAAAATGTCAGATTGCTACAATTTTTTTTTCAGCCAAGTTCTCCAATTAAGCCACGTCAACGGAACGGAAACGCAACGGAAGCATATCCTACGGCTCTTTTGCTACAACGTTGTTTGTTAGTCAGCAGGGTGCACCACAGTAAGACCATTCTGTTTATTACCAGTTTGATGAGAAGCTCCAGTTTTTTCTGCGAACATTGCTGATACGTACCTGTAAAATAAACATATTTGTTATTTTTTTTAACTTACACAACCTTTACTGAAATATTAACAAAATATTATATAAACGTGCCGTAAGTTATAAGTAAATAACTATCATCTTTAGTGAAAGTATTTTATAATCTTCATTATTTTATAATCAAAAAAATTCTTGAATTTTTTGCCATATGTTTATATTTACTTTTGTATTTTTTTTATTATCAGCCCTAGTGTTACACGTGCTGTGTGTGAATGAATACGAGTTATGAGATAGAAAGAGAAACATAGAGTAGGAGGTATGTTCGCCATCCTTGAACGTCATCATTTTAGGAAGTAAATCTTCTGTTCATAAGTACTATTACTTATTCTGTGGTAAGATTTCAACATCCCTATTATAAAAGAGCCCGCATATACGAGTTATGCGATAGAAAGAGAAACATAGAGTAGGAGGTATGTTCGCCATCCTTGAACGTCATAATTTTAGGAAGTGAATCTTCTGTTCATAAGTACTATTACTTATTCTGTGGTAAGATTTCAACATCCCTATTATAAAAGAGCCCGCATATACGAGTTATGCGATAGAAAGAGAAACATAGAGTAGGAGGTATGTTCGCCATCCTTGAACGTCATAATTTTAGGAAGTGAATCTTCTGTTCATAAGTACTATTACTTATTCTGTGGTAAGGTCTCAACATCCCTATTATACAAGAGGGCATATAATTCCTCGACAGAATCGCCACACGGGCGCCCTCTCTGGTTGTAATAAATCCTGATATCCTAACTAGAAAACGTCTAAGATATTTCACTTGTTTATCACTTGTTAACAAGACTTAATACGTTTATATAGATAGTTCTTTTTATAACAAATTATGTTATTCTAATATTTTTTTTGATATCACAAAGTAAAATTCGTGTATTGTGTGATTTGATATCGTCGGGGCATCCAAGCATTTGCATGTAATAGGATCGGTCCAATATGCTCAGCCGATATTAACAAAATCTGCCAAAGCAGTTACTAAAAAAAATGAAGATGTAAGAAAAATACGGACCACGTTTTCAGCTCTCCAAGAGAAAGTGCTATTGGTAACTTCTATCTATTAAAACCCCTCTACGCTTCGAGCCTCAAACCTACATCTCAGCGGTAATCAACTAGTTTCTTCACTCGGTGAACAATGTATATGAGTACTATTTTACGGGACTATACTCAAAGAAAATTACATTTCGTTGCGCACATTCATAGACTTTATTATTACACTAATATAGTGTAAAAACATTCGACCATAAATATGTTTACGTATGATCTAGGCAAATTGTGTTATTTGCAATTAAAAATAATACTGGAGTCACGACTACGCGTAGAACACGTTACGTAAATCGCAGATTAAAAATAGTACTAGACAAATCATTTAACTTTAAGCGAGAAATCTTTGTTGGAAATGTTGCAACTACCACAAAAATGATAAAAAAAATCCACCTTTTGTTTATAGTTTGATTTTACCCTCTATTACTATACAGGTAGGTATAATGAGTAAGCAGCATTATGAATATGTTAATGACCCAATAATAACATAACGGTTTATTTTTGGGGTGTAAGAAGTTCATCAAGATCTTTGAACCAAAGCCAACTTCATCTGCACGTGGTGCACCCTGCTGACTGACAAACGAAGGTCTGGCGAAAAGAGAGGTAAGCTACCCGACTGGGGAATGTACCTCCACCTCACAGAACACCGCAGCCAAATAACAATTCCCTTGAGGGTTGTTGTGTTCCTGCGAGCGAGTGAGGTCACCAGAAAGAAAGGAAGAAGATGCTGCGTTGGCAGCGGGGTGGCGGCGCGCGAGCGATATTTTATGTTGCGAGCGTTAATATGGCTACGGTAACCGCTTCACATCAGGAGGGCCGTATGCTTGTCTGCCACCCGACGTAGTATAAAAAAAAAATACGATTTGTTACCGGCCACCAGGAGAACTCCCCTTTTGAGGGGAGACCCGTAACCCAGCAGTGGGATAAATAAGGGTTGAACAACAACAACCAAAACACAATTTATTACATGGACCAAGGGTCGGTCATCTATATATATAAAAATCAATGTCTATGTCAATTTCCCTATAACATCGCATCACGCGTGAACGGCTAAACCGATTTCGCTAATTATTTTTTCTGTTGTATTTGTTATTGTCCAAAAAGGTTCTTATGAAAGAAAAAAATTTGAAAGTTGTATGAAAAATTGGCCGTGTGGCAGACTAGAATAGAATCATTCCGTCTCTTCCCGTGGATGTCGTACAAGGCGACTAAGGGAAATACATTATAAAACATCGATCAGCCCTCCCCAACCCGTCTGGCCAGCGTGTAGGCCAAATCCTCCTTCTGTCTGGGACAGACGCGAGAGGGTCGTGATCCTGTAGTGAAGACTAAAAAGACCTGATGATAATGAAAAATTTAAAAATTAAGAAAACTGAACAACCATTTTAACTTTTACTAATGTAACTCTATACGTTTGACAGAACTGTCAGTCATTTGACAGATTGCGTGAAACTAAATCAAATTCAATATTGATTGTTAAGAAGACATGTCAGTCTTCTTAACAATCAATATTGAATTTGATTTAGTTCGTCAGTCTCGCTCACTCCTGCGAGAAACAGCTGATTAGAAGGGCTCTGTGTTATTTGTTTATAAATAATAGAAATGTCGTCGAAAGGTGCCGAAGTTTCTATTCGCGAGTTACATAAGACCGTTCAACTGCTACTTAGTAAAGTGTCATCGCTGGAAAAGCTTGTGATGGAGCAAAATAAGTTAATTAAGAAATTCGTTGGCGATGAATCTGTAGCCATTACACCTATATCTGCAGAAGGTGAGGGTATCCCAACATTTCCAACGGTGGATACATCAGCACGCCCAATCCGCGAGGCCCGTGTTCGTGCATTGTCGGCTATCTCCGCCGGCACTCGGAAGACGGTGAGAAATGCGACCAATACAGGACGTACAACTACAACGTCATCGTGTGTGTCCCCTACTACGAATGCGCCGCAGATACCGCAACTCGTTCTGCCGATCGAAACGCGTAACGAGATCGATAAGAACAAGAATTCGGATGATTGGACAACGGTGGAGCGACATCGCTCTCGACGCTCGCGTGTGAATGTGACTCGTGGTACGGGTGTGGGACCTAGTACATTATCGGCTGCTGACCGCAAATCGTATCTGCACTTATATTATGTAAAAGTCGGAACAACAGATAATCAGGTATTGGACCATCTCCATAATATTTGTGCCGAAGATGTTTGTGCAGTCGAGACGTTAAAACCTCGAGGCGATTATGCCTCATTTAAGTTGACGGTGCCTACAAAGCATAGGGATATGTATTTGGCAGCAGAAAATTGGGCTGAGGATGTCCACATCAAGCCATGGCGTAGTGGATTTCGACGTCAAGCCGACCAAGCACCTCAAAATTAAATCATACTGCATATTCTACCAAAACGTTAGAGGTCTTCGTTCGAAGTTGGATGAATGTAAACAATCAATTTTAAGCGAAGCAGCCGACATACTGATACGCTCTGACTGAAACCTTCTTAGTAAGTGGTGTTAGTGATGCAGAAGTGTTTCCTAAAGGGTACACTGTTGTACGCCGTGATCGCGTTAACGATGCTGGTTGGGGAGGAGTATTGTTAGCCGTTCGTTCTTCTCAGTGTAGTGTACGGTTGATAACTGAAATTGATGGATACTCAGAAGACATGGAAATTATCATGGCAATTGTTTCGTTACATAAGAAAAAGTATCTGTTTTGTGTTGTTTACATTCCGCCGAATTCGAACGATGACAAATATTTGAGCATCCTTCAGGTGCTTGAAAATGTTGTCGAAAGGCATTCCAATTTGGACGTAATGATTTTAGGTGATTTCAACTTAAATTCGTGTAGTCAAAATGTAAGTATGCAGTTCAGTTACTTTCTCACCTTTTGCAAACTGGTTCAATATAATAATGTCACAAATAAATTAGGTAATATACTGAATCTGGTATTGAGCAGTCTGAGCAGTGAATTTCTTGAAGTTAGCGATGATGTGGAGCCGCTAGTACCAGCGGACTCGCACCACCCGCCGCTCAGCATCCAATTTAACGTCCCGCGAACTACGGCGCGAGCGCCCTCGGGGTCTTGCGCGAATCAGCAACAGATTCTTTTTGGGAATGAGTTTATGCCACGATGGAATTTTTATAAAATTGACTATACTTTACTTTATGAATCGATTGCTCATATAACATGGACCGAATTGTATAAGATAACTGACGTAAATGAAGCCCTAGAATTTTTTTATTCCAATTTAAAGAATTGTTTTATAAAATGTAATGTTCCTATAAGGAAGAATATGCGTGATTCAAAATATAATTATCCAACTTGGTATAATAAAGAAATTATTGATAATATAAAAATGAAATACTCTCATTTAAAACAGTTTAAAATATTTAATAATAATTTTAATAGAGATATGTTCAAATATTATAGGCAACGAACTAAACAGTTAATAAAACAAGCTTATAACGATTTTATTAAACGTACTGAAGCGAATATTAGGAACGATCCAAAGAACTTCTGGTCGTTTGTAAAGGACCAGCGGTCATCTGGGCATACATGTCAGGAATTTGACGTTCACGGTAAACCTGTGTCTGGCTTGGAAGCTGCCAATGCTTTTGCAGAGTACTTCAAATCGGTATTTTTGACCTCTAAACCTACTCTGTCGGCAACAAGCGCTGAGAGGGAGGCAGCGGGTACAGTTAGTCACTATCGCATTGCATTAGAACACATCACATCCGCTGATCTGTTATATGCTGTAAAGCGTATTAAAGATACGGCATCCATAGGACCGGACGGCATCCCATCTTTTATTATAAAAGATTGCATAGGTGTATTTGAAAAACCTCTTCTTTACATTATGAACTTGTCATTACATACTGAGACTTACCCGATTTTATGGAACGTATCGAGAGTAAAGCCGATACATAAGGATGGTTCTGTTTCGCAAATAAATAACTATAGACCAATTGCCGTGCTTTCAGCGTTTGCCAAGTTATATGAATCGATCATTAATCGGTATGTAACTTTACAGATTCAGCCACAACTTAATGAATATCAGCACGGGTTCAGAACTGGTAAGTCTACCGTTACTAACCTCGTCGACTTTGTGGATTATACTGCTGTTGGAATGGATCAAAGCAAACAAGTAGACGTGGCGTATCTCGACTTTAAAAAAGCATTCGATCGAGTCCATAATGATGTGCTATTAAAAAAATTATTTGCAGTGGGATTCACACCTAAACTGGTTAAACTATTTGCCAGTTACTTTTCTAACCGTACGCAATATGTCCAGCTGTCTGGCTATAGTTCTGAGCCATATGAGACCTGTTCTGGTGTAAGTCAAGGTAGTACTCTAGGTCCGACGCTATTCTTGATCATGATCAACGACTTGCCGGACGCAGTTAGCACGGCCCGGTGCCTGATGTTTGCAGACGATGTTAAATTATTCTTGGCCGTCAATACCATCGAAGACTGCCAAGCTCTGCAGAATGACATTGATAGTGTAGTAACATGGGGAAAACACAACCAACTAGATTTCAACGCATTAAAATGCAAGATCATGACTTTGACTAGATCTCACACCCCAACGCAGTATAGGTACACAGTTGCTGGAACTTCCCTTGATCGCGTTACACAGACACGCGACTTAGGCTTAATAATAGACACCGAGCTCACCTTTAATCCGCACATCGTTAACATATGTGGTCGCGCTTTCAAAGCTCTAGGTTTCGTTATGAGGCAATCCGCGAGGTTTCGGGACAGAGAGGCAACTATTATCTTGTACTTTTCCTTTGTTAGGAGTATACTCGAATATAATAAAATAATTTGGGACCCACATGAAGTAAAGTATAAGCTGATGTTGGAGCGTGTTCAGCGTAAATTTGCCAGACAGCTGTATAATAAGATGTATGGTTACTATCCCTACCTATATCCGTCTCTCTTTGTTTCCGGCATGGTAGGCATAGATACGTTGGAATCTAGACGTAAAATGGCTCTTGTATCCCATTATCATCAGCTTCTGAATGGTAAGATTGATAATCCTACTGTTCTATGTAGATGTAATCTGTACGCTCCTGAACAGTACATGAGGCTGCGCTCGCGTCGCCTTTTTGCCGTTCCTCTAACGCGATCGTGTACGTCACAATTTGCGCCAACCAATCGAGCTATGAACGAGTTCAACGCTATGATTGCTCAGTATTCTGATCTGGATATATTTCGTCTCAATGTTAATCAATTCGTAAAAATGTATTATTATTATTTGAATTATTATAATTAATGTAATGTGTAGGTATTTAATGAATTTAATGTTATTAATAATATTAATTGAATTATTATTTGAATTAAAAATGTATTATTATTATATTTATTCCATAAATCTTATTATTATTTATTAATTATTTGAATTATTATAATTAATGTAATGTGTAGGTATTAATGAATTTAATGTTGTTATTATGATTATTATTGTGTATGAATGTAATTGTACTGTGGCTTGCTGTACGTTTTGGGTCAAACTGTTAGTACAGCAAGCAATTGAACGAATAAATAAATAAATAAATAAATAAATGTCTGTCGGATCAGCTAATTATTAACAACTAGCTGTCCCGGCGAACTTCGTACCGCCTAACAATCAATGAATGTCGTGGTACATATTAGCTGAACTAAATTTATGATTTTATGGAATTAAAACAATGAATAGTAGAAAATAATAGAGAAGCTCGATGGCGTCATTGCGCGTGTCAGTCTAATTGAACACGCAAGTTAAGCAACGTCGACCGTAGCCTGTACACGGATGGGTTTATATTACCTCGAGCTCCTCCGTGATTCGAAAGACACGTTAAGCCGTCGGTCCCGGTTGTTATCATTAGCTCATCTTGAGCTCCTCCGTGCTTCGGAAGGCACGTTAAGCCGTCGGTCCCGGTTGTTATCATTAGCTCATCTTGAGCTCCTCCGTGCTTCGGAAGGCACGTTAAGCCATCGGTCCCGGTTGTTATCATTAGCTCATCTTGAGCTCCTCCGTGCTTCGGAAGGCACGTTAAGCCGTCGGTCCCGGTTGTTATCATTAGCTCATCTTGAGCTCCTCCGTGCTTCGGAAGGCACGTTAAGCCGTCGGTCCCGGTTGTTATCATTAGCTCATCTTGAGCTCCTCTGTGCTTCGGAAGGCACGTTAAGCTGTCGGTCCCGGTTTATCATTTAATGACAGTCGTTAAGTTAAGTCAGTGGCCTTTAGGCGGTTCGAAAACACTGGCCTCCGCCAACCCGCAGTTGAGCAGCGTGTTGGAGTACGCTCTAAACCCCTTCGGTTGAGGGAAGACCCGTATCCATAAAAACTGAAGATTTCATAAAAATAAAGATTTCCTTATTGTTAATTTAAAAAAAAAAAAAATTGGTTGCCTGTAAAGTCGGTATACGGGCGAAAGTTTTACGTGACAACGACTTTGAGTGGTAAAATGTTTTCGAGTGGAAGGGACGCATGCCTTTCACTTTTTATGTCTGTCTCTCTCGCTCTTAGAAGGGACACGCGTCCACGACACGCCTACAATGAGAGCGAGTGAAAGGCACGCGCCTTTCACTCGCTCTCATTGTAAGCGCATAACGTGACCCAGTTTCTTGAAGTGTCACCCGGCTAACCAATTTATAAGACGTTGTCACGTCAAAACGTTTTGTTTTATTTTTTTTAGTTTTGAAATAGGTTTTATCATTTTAGTGATTTGTAATTGTCATTTCTTTTGATGTTTACTCTGATTTGATTCTTGCGCTCGAACCCCACGGGAAAAGCGTTTTCACCCCTATCGATTTGACATTTTTAAATTTTCATAACAAATCACAGACAACTTTCGCGACATAAAAGTGACACCAATCGATTTGACGTTTTGATATTTGACAACCAATAAATATCGTAATCCCTTTTTCAACTGACACTTTCATTTGTATGGGAAAATGTTTTCGAGAATATTCCAATGTTTTTAAGAGTTATTCTGCTATTCGGGACGGAAACAAATCCAACAAATCAAAAACCATGGCAATCGGTCCAGCCGTTCTCGAGTTATAAGTGTTGTAACAAACACGACTTTCTTTTATATATATATATATATATATATATATATATATATATAGATTTATTACATTGCCCATGACAGATACGTTTAAATCGAAAGATTACCTGACAAACATCATTAGTTTCAAAAATAAAATGCTCGCCAAAGTGATCTATTTGAGAAGATATGTTGATTAATATAGCATTGATCATATGCATCAATAACTAATTACTTCTATTCGTTGATATATTTTTTTATTAGTACATATATACACCTTATATGAAAAACGTAGAATAATTATCTAAATCAAAAGTGTTACGTATGCACAAAAAAAAATTAGCATATCATAATTATTACGATATGATAACTTGTTTAAAACAAACTTTGTTTAAAACAAAGTTAAAATTTAAATTTAAAAAAATATATATATGGTTAAAGTATTTCATTACTAGTCAATTAAAAGATATATATTATCATCGTTTGAAGCTATAGTCGATAAATATCTTATTGTGGAAATCCTAACTACTTGAAAAGGGACCACAATTTGGCCTAGTTCAAATGAATGTTAATTCTTTAAAACTAATTCTTCGTAAGACCTATCAAGTTTTTCTTCAAACTTCAATTTTTTTATATTATGTCTGGTGGCAGACTCGCATACGCCCCACCTGATGTGAAGATTTTGCCGTAGCAATATTAACGCTCATGGCGCCTACCCCGTTGCCAACGCAGCAACTTTCTCACTGACAGGAATACAACAATCCTCTAAGGAATTGTTATTTGGATGCGGCATTCTGTGAGGTGGAGGTACTTCGCCTGAGCCTCGTTTGTCAGTAAGCAGGATGCACCACGCGCAGGTGAGGTTAGCGTTGGTTCAACGATGTTGGTGAACCACTTAACCCTTAAATTCTTAAAAATACTTTTTTCTTATACAAAAATGTATTGCGTAACAATACAATGTCAATAGAAAAGAGGGAGACTACATACTCATGGTTTTCATTAAAAGAAAATTTACTACTTTGTACGTTTTCAATCTATATGACGCTACGTTAGTAAATTGCACCCTTGTGAAGCTGGAGCAGCCACTTCTACTTCAAGTTTCTCGCAACAAAGACGCAGGCCAACGTTGATTTGTCAGCCACTAAGTTACTCTTTTATATAACACGAAGATGAATAAAATTGAATATTTAAATCCTGAAAGTCAATCTCATTAAAAACTTTTAAAGTTGTACGATTTTGTACGAAATCGTTAAATCCCAATTCCCGGGAACTGCTGAGAAATGTGAAGTTTTATTCGCGAATCCCAGGAACTGAAAATCCTTGCGAGTTCCTATAAACTCGCTCGATTTAACTCGATTTCTAGGTGGCTTATTTTAGTAAAAGAATTAAGCACCTAAGTGCATAGTTGTGGTGTATCATAGAATAAGGATTGACGATGACCTTTGTAAGACCGAATTGTATCGCAAGATTCTAATAGTTTAACTTTATTCATTTTAGTCGAAATTTATGTGCTTACTTTAAATCCTTATCACCTAGTCACAAACAACTTCCAACTAGTTATAAAGCTATTAATCATACACAGTATTAATATAATATTGATTTATACGTCATTTTATTCGATATTTTTACTAAATAGAATGACTGATATATCTTGATATGAATTCAGGTCATTATTTACAGACTATGTAAACACTAGCTTTTGTCCGTGGCTTTGGTGTAGGTACTTTAAAAGGCTATAACCGAAAGTGAACCCTTTCGGTTATAGCTTTAGGTTCATTAGTTGGTTCAAATAAGTTAGTGCGAAATTAATCTTTAATTAATCGATATAAAAATCGATATATTTTTAAAGCCAATACTTTTAACCGACATACTAATTAAAATAAATTTTAATTAGTAAGTCGGCTGCATAAGTCATTGCAAATAGAAGAAACGATCAACATTTTCTATTTTGCAAAAAAAATAGGAGATATATTCTATTTAAAATAATGGTTTATAGGATAATGGTAAGTACAGTGGTTTCATTTGAATACTGTTATGACGTTATGCTTAAAGAAAAATGAAAGAATCTGAGATAAGGGTAATTAGGTATAAACTGTATGATTGGTGAAGTGTCTGCACCTCACATAAAATCGCAACCAAATAACAATACTTCCTAGTGACCTACTGAGCGAGCGAGGTGAGCGAGGCGATGACAGTGAGCGAGTGAGTGAGATCGAGAGAGAAATCTAAGATTACAAATAATTCCTTAAAACACTATATTAAAAAAAACTCTTGTTATAATTATATATCGTCTTATTTATACCTTGTTGATTTAATGTCTTGAAATATAAAATAACCTATATTTTTTTTACCCAACATCTGAGGCTAAAGCTATGTACGATATGAATTTTGATATAATATAATAAATCTATTTTTTATATATGTATGAATGTGTGTGTGTGTGCATGGGTAGATATATGTATGCATGCATGTGCCAATGTGCATACGTCTATATGTATATGCGTATGTGTATGTATTTGTATAATGTAAATGTGTGTGTATGGAAACTAAACTATTAAATAGGTGATAAGGTACGATAGGATTGACATGTCTTTTTAATATCAAAGTCCCTAAACTAAAAAAAGAGAAAAAAACCTATATCATTTATTAAATTTGTCGCCATATTACACATTAAGGTCTATTTGACCAATGCGAATTGTATTATCGTGTAGGATTGATACTATATTACTGACGGGGGTGTATAATACCTACTTGACAATATAAACAGGACGCAACCCAGGTGTTTTGTATCATTAGTAAAGTTTTGAAAAGGGTAGACACCCAAGATTTGTAAAGTATTGATTTTAGACTCTACATCTCCACTTCGTAGACTTAATTCTCGTGGGCTAAGACTATATAGAGTATAGACTGTACTTACGTACTACTATTATTTTTACTGTGCTAATACCAACCTACAAACAAAAATCTCAATCTAAATCTGGTTGCGATGCACCATCGCCAGTTCGAAAGTCCCCGCGAAATAAAAAATAAAACCGGCCAAGTGCGAGTCGGACTCGCGCACAAAGGGTTCCGTACCATTATCTAGAAAAACGGCAAAAAAAATCATATTTTTTGTATGAGAGCCCCCCATAAAAATTTGTTTTATTTTTATTTAATTATTTATTTTTAATGTGAATATATAACTAAATATTAAGTGAGTATTTCAAGCGTCTACCCGCCGTTATCAATTGCGAACAAAAACGAGCCAAAAAAAAATTACGTTATTTTATTCTGTTTTTTAGTATTTGTTGTTATAGCGGCAAAAGAAATACATCATCTGTGAAAATTTCAACTGTCTAATTATCGCGGTTCAGGAGATACAGCCTGGTGACAGAAGGGCGGACGGACGGACAGCGGAGCCTTAGTAATAGGGTTCCTTTTTACCCTTTGGGTACGGAACCCTAATAAACATACGTGTATACAATTATACAAAAATGTCTTATTTACACACTGTTTTATTTTTGAGGAAGAAAGTCAAGCCTAGTTTAATTAAGTTATTCAACTTAATTAAACTTAGCTATCTTTTATCTCGAGGCAATAATATTGTTTATCGTACAGCGAATTAACGCGTCGACTATCCGTGACATTTCTTGATCTTTGGCCCGTGACATTTTCCAATACCTAAACACACCACTGTGCATCATGTAACATTGTACAAAGCCATGAATAAGGGTGTCAGTCTACCAAAGTTTTGCGAGATATCGATTTTAGACTGTGATTGTGCTAACCCGCCCCAGGCGAATTGCTCGCAGAACGCCACCTCGCAATTTTGTGACTGTTTTAAAACGGTAAAGTTGAATAGTCGTACGTCTAGTATAGTAAAGTAGATATGGTACGTAGTTTACCATTATGCAAAGAATATATTTTTTTTAATACTACGTCGGGTGGAAGACAAGCATACGGCCCGCCTGACGTGAAACGGTTACCGTAGCTATATTAACGCTCGCAACATAAAATATCGCTCGCGCGCCGCCACCCCCGCTGCCATCGCAGCATCTTCCTTTCTGGTGACCTTACTCACTCGGAGGAACACAACAACCATCAAGGGAATTGTTATTTCGCTGCGGTAGAAAGTTGAAAGTTGCCAAAGCTTCGTTTGTCAGTCAGCAGGGTGCACCGCTTGCAGATGAAGTTGGCTTTGGTTCAAAGATCTTGATAAATCACTTACACCCCAAAATTTATTAGATATTTGTGAATAGTTTTATTAAACAAACTACCCCCTTACCACCAGCTCTAATTGCGATTCAATAACTGAATAGAAAGCTTATTCATTGGTATTAATAAGTTTTCTATTCAGTTATTGAATCGCAATAAGAGCTGGTGGTAAGGGGGCTGCTCGTAGATGTATCACTGTTCTCAGCAACTTATATAGACGTTTGTGCAAAGCATATTTCCGTGTGGCTAGCACAAATAACAGGCATCAAATAAAGATAATTTTGATACTGATGATGGAACACAAAAGGAACCTAACAGAACTGGATTAAAACAAAGGGACTTTCTGGTAATTAAAATGTAGTCAAAATTCAGCTTCGATCCATTCTTGATTCACGAATGTCACAAGTGGTATTCTCGTAACATAATAGGAAGGATAAACATAATTACTAACAAACTAAGCAGTATATTCGATTCCGCATTAAAATAATGCGACGGTAATCGGATATTAATTAATTAATTAATTATACCAAGTATACAATTTTCAGTCAGTTCATAATTCATAATAGTCAGTTCATAATAGTATAGATCAAATTGCCAGTTCATAATTCACCACCACCACCACCACCACCAGTTTACTAGGCCCACCTAGGCCGGGAAGCAGATTTTTTTCATTTTTAAATATTTATAATTTTCTGGCAAGTCGGCCGTAATCTACTATTTAAATAATAATAACTAGTTCATAATTCAATCTCCATTCACTCAAATTCGATTCGGCATCGCAAAATAATTATCGATAGTACCTATCAATAGTGTCACTGTCACAAAGGATCGACATATCTGTTGGATGTCAAATGTGATATTCTCAGAAGTGACATGGAAATGACACAAAACTAATAGATATCAAGAATAGAGTTGAAATATGTTAGTAACTGTTTATAGTAAATCATACTTTGTACAGTACTTTAGAATAAATAATAGAAGCCAGCAAATTTCATAAACACTAGCATTGTAAATTACAAAAATAATAAAGTTGATACTGATGATTGTTGGGACTTGGTGGAACATTATTATCATAATGTTATGTTATGTTATATGTTGTTATGTAAACAGCTGTTTACCTTGATAATGCCTTAGCGGCGAAACCGGTCGGTAAAATTAAATATAATTAAGTGGAACAGTACAAGTGCTTTATTATAACATTATACAAAAATAATAATATAATTATTAGCATAGCGACGTGCAATTAATAAATTGTAAGAATATTGTAAGAGAAAAATAGAAGATTGTTAATAAAAGGTACGGACTCTGAAGTCTTTAGATTGTAATTTTTATCAATAAAAAAAATTAAATAAAATACAAAAATGATTGCACGAGAATTGACCTTGAGATGATAGGTTCTCTCTACAGATTCACGTTACTGTCGTAACGAATTACATAAATTATAATATGTTGGAAGAAAAATATAAAGACAGAAAATTCAGAAACCATAGCTGCACGTATATGATAGTTACTTATTTCCCAGTGCTCTTGTCAAGACAAATCGTTTAACAATACGAGTACATATTTAAGCGAGTATTACAGCGAATAACGTATATAAAACGTTAGGTCACAGCTGACAGATATTTTCTGTGCTCAGGTCGTATAACGGTACAATTTTATTTTATACCCGATTAAGTTTTCATTGTCGTTCCTACGTGTACGAGTACCTATAATAAATGGTTTAAAAGGTTAAAAGGCATTTGGTTTGATACAATACTCAGGTTTTTAAATGATCAGCAACGCATTGATATAGGCTACGATAACTGAGGGGCAAATCCCGTAATTTAAAATATAGTCAAAATTCAGTCCCGATCTTGTCTCGATCTCACAAATGTCAAATTTGGTATTCTCATATCACAATGTGAAACTTCAAAGTTTATTTTAAGTGGGATTATGTGGAAATATGACCAAGAACTGAACAAACTAAGAATGTGTTGTTAACAACAATAAGAATTGAAAATAAGTAATTAATGAAATCAAGTTTAAGTTCAATTTAAGTCACAATTTAATCTCGATTCGGTCAACTTTCATTCTGCGATCACAAAATAATTACGGAATTGGCCATCTGACTACTATCAAGCGAATCGTATGCTTAGTAGTATAAAAAGATATAAAGTCAAGGCTGACTTCCACGTAAATTCAGTTAAATCGGAACCGATTTCGATACATAATATATATATATATATATAAGTACTTCCATTACATGCAAAGAGCATCAGTAATAGGCTAGTTGATAATGTTCTAAATTTATAAATAATATTTATCAGTATCGTAAAATACACAAAACTAGAACGATCAATCTTTAAATTTTAACAACTTGTGTTCGATTTAGTGGTTCATAAATTGGTAGGAAAGTCGATTTTAAAAATAAGATATTATTTAAAAAAATATTATCATTTGAAAAACTTTTGTTACGGCATTAGCTACATAAACGCAACATTTAATATAGCTGACGTACAAATTTTTGTATTTAATGCATAGAAAATAGGTAGGTAAATGAATAGAAAATAGGTAGCTATATTTTTACTTGGAAAAGCTTGTCTAAAGTATATGTCGCAGCCAATTCGTAGAACCCGCCGCATTACATAACGGCTAACTTAGGGCGGATTGTCTTTAAATAATCTTTTGGTTATGTTTGTCTTGTGAGTTGTCGAGGTTCCACAAACTTGGTGGATACCCAAGTGAATTGTCACCAGATGGCTGGCCGCATATCTGGTGACAATTCACTAATATGATAAAACCCATTATTATAAACCGCCCGGTTTATAATAATGGGTTGGCCATTTTATAAAACAGTTAGCCGTTATGTAATGCGGCGGGTTCTACGAATTGGCTGGGACATATATACTGCCAAATATGGTTCAAAATGACATGCATTTTTATGAAGTTTAGAGGATTAATAACTATTGTATAAAATAATATCAAAGAAAAAAACTATATAGGAGCACGCTCAATAAGTGTACAAAGCACGGAAATTCTAGTACTAAAACCAATGCGAAAGTTAGACAATATGTCTAATTCTCTCTCTTCGCCTCCATAGAGAAAACGCAGCCCGTATATTTTTAAGCGTATTACAACTGTCTACCTTTATACGAAAGTTGCGTCATTGTGGGTAATATACGAAGCCCGTAGCACTCGGCAATAAGACGCCGAGACATCGTAGGTATCCACAATGGGAGAAGTGACAGAGGTTGCGGGTAAGCTCGTGAATTTTATAACGTCATAAAGTCGGTCGGTTAATCTAAAGGTCAATGTTCCGTTCTATATCCATTTTAAGACTCAATAAAATTCACTTTTATCCTTATGTTTAAAAACGCTCTGTACTGATAGAAAAGCACAATTTCCGTCGTGCGCGGTGGACCAAATTGGTTTTCTATTTAGCGGCTAACCGTCACATTGTAACGAGAAATTATATGAACATCCTACTTTTTAATTAATATTACAAACTAGCTGACCCGGCAAAGTTCGTACAGCCATAGATTTTCTTCGTGATTTTCTTTTTAAAATTCCTGCTAGCTTGTCAATGTCCTTATGTCTTCCATGTAATATAGTTACTATACTTCCGATGCAGACTATAGATGTGAAGAAAAACACTGAAAAAGATGTATTACTTTTAATTTCTGATAGAACCCTCCAATCCAACAATCGAACGAAGAATGTTAAAAAGACCGCATTCGCTCCAACTTTTCGTCTGATTTTGGCGGGAAAATCAAGTATTCTGATTGATAGTTATTTACCAATCAGAAATTACCAAATGCTAGCCTGTGATCGTTTAGCCAATCACAGACCAGCGCAGTCAATAGCTTGTAAGAATGTGTTGCCAGTTCAAATAATTTCAATTAAACATTACAAATGTTAAAATGATAGGTACCGAAACTAACAAACCCTAACACTTGTTATACCTACTTATGCCGCCCTTTTCACATTATTATTATGAGTGAGAATGAGATAAGAAAATTCAAAATATTGACATAACAACGACAGATTGACGTTCAGGCAAAGTATAATATTCGGGGCGGCGTAGGTATAACAAGTGTTAGGGTTTGTTAGTTTCGGTACCTATCATTTTGTAATGTTTAATTTAAATTATTTGCACTGGCAACACATTCTTTAAAGCTATTGACTGCGCTGGTCTGTGATTGGATTAAAGAAAAAACTTTTTATTTTTTATTTTCTTGCCCTGACAATGAACATAAAAAATAATTATTATATAATTTGGTACAGTTGTTCCGATATGTGTGTTCAGACATTTCGGCGATTCATTTTTATTTATATAGATGAGAATTTTTTTGAAATGTGAATGTTTGAATGTTTATTTGCAACTCAGTCGTAGATAAATCGTGCTGTATTTGGATAAAATTTGACGCACCGAAGAATATGAACTGGATTAATAGACCAGAAGACTATATCGTATATCACGGTAGTGTAATATATATACGGCACAGAGACTGCAGGCATGTATTATGTATTTATGAATAAGAAGTACATAACAACATCTTTTTCATTCATACACCAATTACAGCTAAGTACAAACTAATCTAATCATTAAATTATTTAAAAAAAAATCAACTGATTTCCAGGATTGACAATGGGTGTCAGATAGTATAGGAATAGTTAAGGATTTAATATTTAACAAAGTCATTAACGTTATCAAGCAGCATGAAACTGGCTAAAAATAAAGTAGCATAATTTGCTTGATAGAATAAAATATGCATGGACAGCAGCCGGGCTAACGAGTTCCACGTTGCATATATTTTTACATTGTTTAAACAGAATGTATGAGTTGGCTTATGGGTAGAGCTTGTATTATTGGTACCTACTAGACAACTGATAACAGTACTTAAATATTTTTTTTTTGTAAATACGTACATGTAATACATATAACTCACCCAGACCAAGACAGACACAAATGTTAATCTTGTACGGGGATAGAGCCCGCGACTCGAATCGATTTAAGTTTTGACGAGATTGAGTCACAAAGAAACATTCAAGGAAGAACGTGTGGTGTCATCTATTGTCTTACCTTGGTTCTAAACCTATTATTATTTATTTTTTATGTTATGTCGGGTGGTGGACAAGCATACGGCCCGCCTGATGTGAAACGGTTACCATAGTCATATTAACACCCGTAAATTTAACGCGCACCACCACCCCGCTGCCAAATGCAGCAACTGCTTAATTTCTGGCGACCACACTCATTCGCAGGAACACAACAACTCTCAAGGGAATTGTAATTTGGCTGCGGCATTTAGTGAGGCTGAGATACTTTCCCAGTATACGCTGTACCCTACCACTATTTCAAAAACCCCCGTAATGTAGTAGTAGGGATTCTGTAGTGATATTAATGCTGATAAAAAATAAAAAAACAATTCAGGCCAATAAGATAAATGCCATGTGTATGTTACAACACATGGCGCTACAAGTCACTTGCGGCATTCTGTGAAATTCGTTTGCTGGGTATAGTTATATTGAAATACCAGCCGAGCTTATCTCAGAGTTTCTGAAGTGAAAACGGATTTTCCCAGAACTCGCCACACCACCCTTATATTGTGAATTTCATCGAAATTGTTAGAACACTTTGCGAGATCGCGGTGATAAATGTATTTATACATATACATATTTGTGTAGAAGACGAGAGAGGGTCGTGCTCATGTAATGGAGACTAAAATGACCTGATGATGATGATTATTATTATTATTAGTACACCTCCACACCATTTATAGAGCATACATTTTAAATTTAAAATCTCTTAATATATCACATAGGACTTTCATACGAACTTCCAACCCCCGTTTACACCCTTAGGGGTGTAGTTTCGTAAAATCCGTTCTTAGCGGATGTCTACACCCTATAAACCTACCTGCCATATTTCAAGTTTGTCCATCGAGCTCGTCAATTCAATACTGCCTCAGAATAAATAGCTGGCGTCTTCGGAGTATAAATTACTAAATAAAAAGTAAATGAGCCACAAATTAATAAAATCTATAATATTTCATTAATAGATTTCAATTTTCCAATTCGCCATAGTAAATATTTACAAGAATCGATCAATGGATAAACATTTATTTTATAATCACCCCGCATGTTCTAATGCTCATTTTTAATAATGAATACCCCAATATTAATTACTAAAAATTATAAATGTGAATGTGAGTATGTTTATTACGTTCTCACGCCGATACTACTCAACCGATCATCATGAAACTTGGTACACGTATTCTCAAAGGTATTATGAAGGGCATAATACTTTTTATTAAAAAAATATATATATACTCGGTCGAAGCCGCGGGTGAAAGCTAGTATTTAAATAAAATGGAATACCGAATACCTAGTAGTCTATTGAAATACTTTCTTTTGTTAGTGCCAATATAAAAAAATACGGTTTAATTCTATTTTAAATACTTGTTTTATGGTAACCCTGCTTTATATAGATACAGATATTTTCGTATTGTCTGTGTAACCTCAAATTTCAGCTGTATATCGATCGGTATACAGCGAGGTATACCACTAATAATACTGCATGAATAAAACAAGCGTGCCATGTTCCATT
This sequence comes from Hypsopygia costalis, assembly GCA_937001555.2. Classification (NCBI taxonomy): domain Eukaryota; kingdom Metazoa; phylum Arthropoda; class Insecta; order Lepidoptera; family Pyralidae; genus Hypsopygia; species Hypsopygia costalis. The sequence continues at coordinate 8,383,350 of OW443326.2, read as the reverse complement.
TTAATTCTGCCCTAAGCTGCCCTACAATAAAACAGTAACAAAAATAGTAAGTAAAATGTTCGCGACTCGAGTTTGATATATACAAAGCAGTTTACTTAAACGTTTCAAGTTTATAATTAAAGAGCAAGGCCACAGCTAGTCGATAACTTAGTACTTAGGCCCCACTAAGCATAGAAAGTGTCTCACTATTTTCGCCGTATATTTAGCATTAGCAACCGACCGCGAATTCGTCCGACTGAACTCCATAAAATAAACAGTTATTATAAATAACTCATTATTAATAACAATAACCTATTCTACTTATTCGGTATCGTCGTCGACCCTTATTCATCCAATCAACTGCTGGGATACGAACCTCCCCTCAATCTAAAGGGTTTACAGCAAGTTGGTCCACCCGCAGCGTGGTGAACCACGTCGCTCAACTGCGGATTCGCGGACAGTGTTTTCAAGCCGCCTAAAGGCCACTGACTTGGCTTAATGACTGTCATCTAATCCCCGGGACTAATAAAGCCGGGACCAACGGATAGACGTGTGAACGGAGAAGAAATAAATAAAACCATCCATGGACAGAATACCTACGGTCGCGTTGCTTAACTTGCGTGTTTGATTAGACTGACATGTGAAACTAATGCCAACTAACTCCTCTATTCTACTCGGTGTAGTAAGATTAAATATGATTTTAGAATAGACTTCCAACAATACAAATGCGAAAGCCGCATCAAATTTCGTGCGATAGTTTTTGTGCGATGTGCGAGTACGATATGTTTGTACTCACACATCGCACAAAAACTATACACAACTATATATAACTACTAAATATAACTATACACAGTCACACAGACAAACAACATTATAAAAACATTTGTTTATCTTCTATTGCTAGTTTTCTTAAGGTGACGAATCGGTGAATAATTATTTTACATATTTTCATACGAATACGCTCTGCTCCTGGTTTCATAGAAGTATCTTTTACCATTCGTATAACGGCATTTGTCAAAATGAAGTCAATTACATATCTACAAAAATTACTCTCGTATATTTTGTAATAGCTGAGAAAAATCCAGAATCTTGCCTTCGAAATTCCCAATGCCTCGTCAAACAACAATCTTACTATGTATAGATAGGTAACTTATTTACATAACGTTTATTAGTCGACTATCGCTAAAGAGTAATTATAACGCACTTTAAGCAAGTTTTTGATTCCCCTTCAAACCAAATATGCTGAATCTGGTTAACATAGCTTTCAATTTCGAATTAATTTTATTGTGGAACAATTAGTTATTTGCACAAATATGTAAATGTTTTATAAAGGGTGAACGATAATGCATTGGGGTAAGGCCTAACGCATACGTAAAATTTTGGTCAAACAAATAATTTATTGTGTGTCTAAAGTCTATGGCAATGTATGAAGTTGCACACACAATCAACTTGATTGCTGCTATACTAAATAATCAATGAAGCTCAACAAACCGCGCCGTTTACGTTCCATTGTCATACATAGTCTTGGTTCGCTTTGACGTGAATAGGTCTCTACAATTGCTTCCTTAGTTAGGCAATTAAAAAAAAAACGAACGATAACAAAATCGAATACAGTTTGGCGTTCCAGCTACATATCTATGTATCTATCTTCGTCCAAAATTCAATCACACCACTGGATATTCGCAAATGAAGGACCAAAGAATTTATTACGCTAAACGACTATGGAACATCATGTGCGGGGGAGGGGGAAGCGCTGCCATTTTGAGATAATTTTATTTTAGTGCACATAACGTATTCACGTAGAACACACGGCTACACGACACAGCTACACCTCACCTTTTTTTACTATACTGGGGTGGCAAACGAGCATATTATTATTTATACAACGCATATAACATGCCACATAAACACTTCAATACAAGGAACACAGCAATACTCAAGAGTATTGTTATTTGGCCGCGCTCTTCAGTAAGGTATTCGCCAGAGCCTCTTTCGCTAGTCAGCAAATTAATTTATACGTATTCTAGCAGCCCGGTCCGACTTCGCAAGGAGAACGTTTATTCCGAAGATCATCTTAACCATAATGGGATGTGGAGTGGGAAAACATACAGACACGCTTGTATCTATGGAATGCTGTTTGCAGACCACCAAAGGGCAATTCTCGTAATTAAAATGTACTCCAAATTCAGTTCCGATCCAGTTTCGATCTCACAAATGTCAAATTTGGTATTCTCGTATCACAATATGAAATATAACCGAAAATTACACAAACTAATTAATGAATGAAGTCAATTACTTAGTATATAATTTTTAGTCAATTCACAATTAAATCTCGCTTCGGTCATCTTTTGTTCTGCGATCGTAAAATAATTACGAGAATTGATCATCAGATCTTAATGCTCATTTTCATCGGTCGATAGAGCCCGAATGCGAGAGATTTTCTATTTACGCATGCCATAAGACCCGCCTGTGGGAACCGTTTCAATTAGTCGATGGGACCCACATGCGGTGTGCGAGAGATTGGGCCATTCGGATCAATTTCAGGCTTGCGCTGAACACCCGCATGATTCATATCGTTCGAGTAATGAACTACGTTTCCACTAACTGACATCCCACTTGCCCACTTTCGGGGAATACCCTTATCGACCGAGTTATCTACCAATGAAACCGAGCCTTAACCGTGAGTGGGAGCAGACAATTTTCTATATAATGTATCTAGGGATGCTTACTTATAGAAAATAGTAATATGAACTATGAGCGACTAAAAATGACTAAATGAGCGCGACTGGAATATTAGGTTAGGATAGATTCGATATGAGGAGCTCGATGGCGAAGTTGCACCTGTCAGTCTAATCGATCATGCAAGTTAAGCAACGTCGACCATAGCCTGTCTATGGATCGGTTTATTTATCACGACCTCCTCCGTGTTTCTGAGGGCACGTTAAACCGTTGGTCCTGGTTGTTGTCATAGACGATAATCATTAAGCCAAGTCAGTGATCTTTGGGCGGCTTGAAAGCACTGGCGTCCACCAAAACGCACAGCGTGATGGAGTATGCTCTAAACATCTTGGATTGACGGGAGGTTGATGCCGGTATGTTCATATCATCTTCAGTCACCAAGTTATTATAGTCGCCTAGTTTTATAATCTTTATAATTTTAAAGGCTGGGTTTATTACTATCCTTTATTTATCTTCCCGAAATTACAGACCCAACTCAAAGTTATAACCCAAGCAACTTCGCAAAAACATTACTGTTGTTAGCTACTTACGATAAACATCACATTATACATGTTTATGACGTTTACCTTCAACTTTCATTAGGTAACTAAAAACTATGTAACAAGTTTGGTTTATCTTGAGAGGGGAACAAATGTTTGCCACTGATGTAAATGAAAATAGTTTGGTTAAGATAAACATTAAGACTCAAGGGCGAATCTAGCCTTTGAATTGGAGGAGGGTGGGTAGAGTATGCTCTAAATCCTCTTCGATCGAGGGGAGCCGGTATCCCAATAGTGGGATGATTAGGAGTTGTAGCCTATGTCACTTCCACAACTGAGACGAATTTAATTATAACTTATATCTATTATCCAGTCAGGAAACTTACGAGAAAACCATCTCTATCTTGCCAGATTCTAGTCAGCTGAGTGTAGAGCACTCAGTACAGGTGAGGTTGGCATAGGTTCAAAGATACTGACCAAAAAGGGTTACATTGTAAAGAGTATCATCATCAGGTCATTTTAGTCTCCACTACAGGAGCACGACCCACTCTCGTCCGTCAAAGACAGGAGGATTTGGTATATACTCCCCACGCTGGCCAGACGGGTTGGGGAGGCCTGATCGATGTTTTATAATGTATTTCCCTTAGTCGCCTTGTACGACATCCATGGGAAGAGACGGAGTGATTCTATTCTAGTCTGCCGGAAACCACACGGCCAAAGAGTATAAAAATAAATAAATAAATATTGTCAGACAAATTACACAGCGCCATCTGGCCCCAAAGTAAGCGAAGCTTGTGTTATGGGTACTAGACAACTGATAAACATATGTAAATACATTTTTTTTATCGGTCGGGAGACGAGGTCTCGCTTAGATTCGCTTAGACCTCGTCCCCGACCGCTACCTCAGGCCCCGCCGCCGCCCCGCGGCGAGATCTCGCGAGAACGAGATTGCATTCCCTATATATATTATATTGTTCCGCAATATAATATATTAAAAGCACCCTGGTACATGCTGTTTGCTGACGACATCGTTCTCATCGGCGGGGAAAGACAGAGCTGCCCCCTTACCACCAACACTTATTGCGATTCAATAACTGAATAGATTGCTTAATCACCAATGAATAAGCGACTCTATTCAATTTGAAATAGAGGTATTCATTGGTATGAATAAGCAATCTATTTAGTTATTGAATCGCAATAAGAGTTGGTGGTAAGGGGGCAGACTGGTGAAATTGAATAATATTAAAGAGAGGTAGGGAGCGTAATTGTAAGCTGCTCGACTGGTGAATGTACCTCCACCTCACAGAATACCACAGCCAAATAACGGTTCCCTTGAGGGCTTTTGTGTTCCTGCGAGTGAGTGAGGTCACCAGAAAGGAAGGAGATGCTGCGATGGCAGCGGGGGTGGCGGCGCTCGAGCGATATTTTAGTTGCGAGCGTTAATATGGCTACGGTAACCGCTTCACATCAGGCGGGCCGTATGCTTGTCTGCCACCCGACGTAGTATTAAAAAAAATTGAAACATAACCTGGAGAAGGGCGAATGGAAGAAAAAGTCAAGTATGTCTTTTTCTTTCATTCACCCTTAGCACCCATTATTCGTAGTGCCAATCCCAAATAATGGGATAAGAACAAGCCGATGATGATGATGATCTGATATAAAAAAATACGTTTATTTACAAATGGCATGGTTACAACTGGATTTTTGACGCAATTTGGACCCGATCTTAGAATTTTTTGTAAGTGTCTGATATCTGATATTCTAATGATTGATTTTAAAAATGGAGTAAAAGAACTTATTTACATATTTTGTTTTACAAAATGTTTACGCCTACACGCTTCAAATCGACACTAGCGTGTCATCAGCCTGTATTGTCCACTGTGGAAATTTATAGGAAATATCCGACTTTTTGCCCATCTTCCTGTGGCGGGTAATCGGTTCAGTGGATACGGTATTACAAAGGAATTAAATGATACAATAAATGGGCAGACAGACACTCGAATGATTTTAAAAGGATTTCCCAGCCTTTCCCAATGCTTTCCACCATATGCGATCCTCCCCCACTTTGTGGACGTCGGTCCACCTAGAGACCCCTCTCTAGGTGGACCGACCGCCCGAGGCGCCCTACTATTGCTAGCGTGCACTTAACACAGACTTTTTATTTTATATAAATTCATTATGTATCAAATTTTATTCAAACATTTCCTTGCTTTCCAGTTTAATTGAAAAACGTTGTTTACACGGAAATTTAAACAACAAATAACTGACCTTGTTATTTAAATTTCTGTGGTTGGATGATGAAATATAAAAGATCCTCAAATATACATTGGTCACTCCTTTCAGAGCATATTAAAAACGAAATCAATACAATATTCTTTACGGCGCCATTTTTTTTATACTATGTCAAGTGACAGACAAGCCTACGACCCGCCTCATGTGAAGCGGTTACCGTAGCAATATTAACGCTTGAAACACGAATTATAGCTCGCGCGCTGCCACTCCCGCTGCCAACGCAGCAACTCCTTCCATGTGACCTCACTCACTGGCAGGAACACCACAACCCTCAAGGGAATTGTCATTTGGCTGCGATATTCTGTGAGGTTGAGGTACTTCTCCAGTCGGGCAGATTACAAATACACTGTACCGTACCGTCCCTTTTGCCAGAGCCTCTTTCTCTAGTCGGCAGGGTATACCACGTGCAGGTAGGTTTTCTTTGTCTCTAAAGACCGTGGTGAGCCACTTACACTCTAAAATATAAAAATAATATTGTTTAAAATCCAAATAACTTATTTCTTGACTACGTTTTCATTTTTCGTTCCATATCCTTTGATGATATATTATATACTACATGATACCAAGTTATGTTCTTCAGATACGCCAGTCGTATCAAAGTCTGAGTTACAAGGACCCTGTTGAGCAGAATAGATACAACTGACATTATGCAACTTTTAAGTTACAGCAATTTAAAGTTTAATAGGAATAAAATATCATGCAGTATAAATTCGGGAAGCAAACTTCTTAGAAGCTGAAAACTGCTAGAATCTGTTGCGAATATATAAAACTCGATTTGAAGTTTCTCGCTATGCATATCTCCCAATTTGGCATAACTTGTCGTTTGGATCTTTCTGCATAACAGCGTCCATTAGAAGCAAATCTATATTGTGTTGTTATTACTCCTGTATTTTATAAGCTTTGATGCAAAGCGGTGTCTGTAATCAAATCTTGTTAATTTTGACCCACGTCCCAGTGTCCAATTGAACTGATATTTGACATACTCGTGCAATTTTCGTGAGAATTAACAATCACCTAATAATGATAATTAATTAATTAACTGAGGAGCTCGTTGTCGCCAGTCTAACCGAACACGCAAGTTAAGCAACGTCGACAATAGCCTGTCCATGGGTGGGTTTATTTATTTCGAGCTCGTTAAGCCAAATCAGTGGCCTTTAGGCGGTTTGAAAACACTGGCATCCGCCAATCCGCAGTTGAGGAGCCTGGTGAAGTATGCTCTATTACCCCTCCAATAGAGGTAACACCCGTATCCCAGCAGTGGGATGAATAAAGGATGACGACGATACATAGTATCCTATCATTCTTGATTCAGCTGGCCTACAGACTGATAACAATTAGGCGCCATATGGGAATCATCACAAAATGCCGAAGCGCTGTATAATTCAATTCAATTCAATTCAATACTCTTTATTGCACCATAAACAGTAAAAAAAAAATTATGACAGTAATCACTTAAAATAATAAGTACAAAAGGCGGCCTTATCGCTTAGCAATCTCTTCCAGGCAACCTTTGGGTAGAGGAGACCTGAAATATAGGTAGATGGCGCAGCATATACTACATATATAGGTACATACTCAACTATATAAATATACTTAAACATACATATATGCCTGAATAAATATACATACATAAACTACATAAATGTTCTTATTACGGAAAAATAGTCAGTGACAGATAAAGGAAAAATGAAGAAGTTAAAGAGAGGTACGTGACATAGAGTGCTCTTTAACTAGATTTTTAAAATTTGAAATAGTTTGCGCGTTACGGATAGTTAGAGGCAGAGCATTCCAAAGCCTTATAGATTGGACAGTGAACGATTTTGAATAATATTGAGAAGAGTGAGAAGGTGTTACAAGACGAAGGGAAAGGGTGCTGCGCATAGCACGATCCTGGACATCGCTGTGAAACAAAAAAATAATTTCCACTTTAACCCGTCTGCTACATCTAATAAAAAGTACTTGATGAGCGAAACATTTTAAGTATTTTTTATTCACAACTAATAAAAGCTTCTTTCAGTATATTTTTTGTTGATTCTTTTTAAACCTTTCTCATTCAGTATGAGTGTATTCAGTATGAGATTCACAGTGCTCTCTATTGCCTACTCAATGAATGAATCGGCCATTATTGCGTAAGTCAGTGAGTGGAGTGGAGCTAAATAGGACATGAATAGTCATGATTATGTTACGTTGAGAGGTTTTCTATCGCCATTGACCCTCCTACACTAAGCTGTGTCCAAGATCTACCAGGTACCAATAATAATAGGCTAGTTCCGCAAACTTTTTGTGTTTAAGGTACATCTAGAAAAACGAAAATTTTAGGAGTATAAAAGAAAAATCAGTTTTTATTTGTGTATTTTTCTGCTGTCCATCTAGGTAGGTATTTAGCTTTATGAGATATTAACCTTATTTTTCAAAGGCACACCAACTAATGACCACGGTACACTAGTGTGCCGCGGCACACACTTTGCGGAACACAGTACTAGTTGACAATCTCTTTTCAATTTCTTATGTAAGAACGTCACAACAATTTATCTATAGGAAAGAATTACTTCGATAGAATAAAAACTTGTCGACCTATAATAACTTGAGAATCACAATTTTAGACTTCATGAAATGCTCTATGACGTCACACCTATGTATTTTGTATGCATCAAAACAGAAATCTGTATGACAGCACTGTTAAATATGAATAAATAATTTCATTCTTTTAAAATGGACTTTCCCGCCAAACTCTAAATCGACTATAAAATAAATGCGGTGTAAGTTTTTAAAATGAAAGATCGCAGATCGTTCTAATTGTTTGTACTTAGTTCACGATATTGTTAACTTTTTTATAATTTCATAGCATTGTTTTAACTGACGGCAACCTTTTTTAATTATTTATATTTAGACTTCTTTTTTACTCTTTGGTTTTAGATTAGTTTTTTTATACTTGACGGAGAAAATGATTGTCCCAATTGTTCCGTGTAATGTCGGCTACTAAGTTTCTGTATACCTGTGTAAATTTACGCTCTAAAACCCATATATCCAACGTGTCTTCTCCTTCTTGCTCCTAAATATAGTCCCAACCATTATAATTGTCATGTAGCCTATTGCAATTTATTCCAGTATTATACTTGTAAACGCAATAGATAATAAATAAATGAAAAGAAAAATGAACCAGAGGTTAATGTCCTCCTCCATGTTAAGGAAATAACACACCTGCAATAAGACCCACGCCATGTCATGTTAGTAATATTTAATTAAGTAAGAGAATGCAAGTGGTAATTATTATGTCAGTTGCAAATTTCAACGTAACCAGTGAAATAGGGTTCGATCGAGAAGACAAGATAATAGTACTTATTAGTGGTAGTAGTATTGAAAAATCCGACGCACATACACACATTCTAAGTCGTTCATCAACATCTTTAAACCAAAGCCAACTGGATTCAGTTGTCAGATGGGTGCACCACGTGAATTTAGATCACATGCACGTGGTGCACCCAACTGACAAACGAGGTTCTGGCGAAAACAGAGGTAGAGCATAGCGGCATAACCTCACAGAATACCTCAGCCAAATAACAATTCCCATGAGGGTTGTTGTGTTCCTGGGAGTAAGCGAGGTCACCAGAAAGACACTACAGACAGACATTGTAAGTCAATGAGATAAGACCACAAGAATAAACAACGTTCTTGGAATCCTATATTAGTTGTAAATAAAAATATTAAGTTTACTAATTGTATATCGCTCATATCATTTGGTAATGCTATATTAGATTTAAAATGACGGCATTTAAGTAATTGCAATCTTTTATTTGTTGGTTTTGTCTCTATCACAAACAGAACAGAATGCTATTCAAATATTAGAAAAAAATACGAAAAAAAAATATAAATATATTTTCAAAACCAATTTGTGTATCATTTCGTTTCAATTGGCTTCTTTTTTGTTATTTTAAATATTCTATCAAGGTTTGTATGGGAAATTCACAAGAATAAGATGGAAACGAGAAGACTGAGCCAGAGCGACGCGTAAGCGGCAGCTAGAATTAACATACAACATATTTCACTTACAACTAAAGGCTACATAATAATTACATTATACAATGTTAAAGATATACATGTTTATAATTATTGTAATTAAAGTAAGTTATATTACGTAGTATTTACTTTTTTATTTGTTTTCCAAGGGGGTGTCGATAAATAACCCCCGCAGGGTTAAGACTGAAAATGTGCCGTTCTGTCCGAGGAATATTCTGGGCAATGCAGGGTATAGCAAATAGTAACTATAGTGACGTATTTTGTAACTTATTTTGACTTATTTTGTAGGTACTTGTTTGTTGTATAATTTGTGACATGTTTAATTATTGAAAGTTTTATATTATAAGCTAAAATTCAAATACAATTGTAATATTGTTCTGTGAATAAATAATGAAATGAAATGAATGACTGCCGCGCCCAGTAACATTTCCATACAAACATAGAAATCACTTCGCACTTTGATGCTGTACGTCCAAAATTATAATATAAATGTGTTCTAACATAATTAAGGCTTGTTGCCATAATCACAGTAAATAAAAACATTACTTTAGAAATTATAAGCACCGAAAAATCTATTTTTAACACCAATTTTTACTTTGTACATAAATTCGCGTACTTAAGACCATTACGAGTATAAACACTTCAACATAATTAAGAAATACACAATTTTTAAAGAAGTGTCGTCGCGTCTGGTCGAAACATCTCGTGACCAAAATGCTGGCCTCTACTTTGCACAAAGAATTAGTGTTGCGATCCAACGAGGCAACGGGGCCAGAATATTGGGAACTTTGCCTACGGGCAGCGGTTTATTCGATTAATTTTGTTTTTAGTTTATTTTGATTAGTTTTAATGTAGATGTATTTATTTAATTTTATCTATTTTAAGTTTACAATAACTTTTTATTTTTATTTTACTAAAATTAGATATATACGTGTGTATTTCTACCAAATAAGAAATACACATAGTTTATTTATTCGAAAGTTTAAATAACTTTATTTTGCGTAAGCACATTGAGTAGATTTTATACATATAATTTCAGTTCACCCAAACGACTATTGAATTTGCTCCCATTACCATCTTTTTTTTTTCAAATAACATAATTGAAATATATAAACACGGCTTTTTTTAATATGAGAGGGGGGCAAACGAGCAAATGCGTGGTGGAAAGCAATCATCACCGCCCATGGAGATCAGCAACTCCACAACTCCAAGGGGTCGCCGATCTATTGCCAGCCTTTTATTATATATGCTTTATTGCTCATAAATAAAATACATGACAATTGTAACTGTTACAAACAAATACAATATAAAAATTCTTAGAACTAATACGAATGCAACAGTTTGTAATTTTGCAAAGGGAAATAAAGACTCTGTTCTTGAAGGCTCCCATGTAATTGTTCGGAAATACCGCTGGGAATAACGGTGCTCGTGTATTATGTGTGTGAACTAGCTAATAAATTGTTCAGCATCTTTTTCTCATCAGGCGTTTAGTAAAGTAATAACGATTTTAGAAATACCTACCGACGAGTTGGTTCAAACGTACTGCGTACTCTAAGCAAGGATTCTGTAGAGATAAAGCTTTTAACAGAGAAGAACGACCAACCAAAAGTTATAACTAGTGTTTCCCAATTAAAGGTACACGTACCCTTGGAGGTACGCAAAGCTACATCAAGGGGCACACGCTGCAATCTTTTTACTGAGACTAGTTGCTAATTACAAAAATTAATACGTAATCAATAATACATTAAAAGGTACACGAATTTGAGCACATTTTTTTTTGGTAAGCGATAAAAAACTAATTGGAAACCACTAGTTTAAACCAACAATACTTAACAAATTTTCTTTATTGGTAACTACATTGCAAAGGTCAAGAACCATTGCTCCTAAGCCTCTGAACTCTAAAATAATACGACTTAATAAAAGCTGACAACGAGAACTAACAATTTCCTAGTAACTCACCCCTACTCGGACGATAAATATTTAATATCGAAATAGGACAGGAGTGAATGAAAACGCGACATTTGTAAGGTAGTTGTTGAAAAAACTACGGTAAGCCTCTTACCACCACGAGGCGGCCACGTATTGTTGGGTTTTCCTTTACAAAATTATTTACGCAAGGATTTGCCACTAAAACATCATAAGAAAATGCAATGTTTTTTTACGATTGTATTATATATGTATTAATCATTGTTGTTGTTAGCAGTGAACCGGCAGGACTTGCAGTAATTGGTTTTATTTTATTTTTTTTATATTATTTCATATTTATATTCAAAATTTATTTATATTTATTATATTTTTAGTGTTATAATTTATATATTTTTGTTATGTCTGATGATGAATCATTTCATTCTGCATTAAATTTCAATCTCTCTTCCAGTATTAGCTCTGACTCCTTAAGCGAACCGGAAACTTTACGCAACATACTCGAAAACGCTATAATTTTTACACCTCACAGTTTTAATATCTGCCACATAAATGCTCAAAGCATACCCGCCCATTATACAGATTTACTAGATACATTTTCACCTTCCTCTTTTCATAGTATTCTTGTTTCAGAGAGCTGGTTTAAGCCATGCCACCTGTCTTCATCATATGCACTTCCTGGGTATGTTTTGATTCGAAATGATCGTATTGGCAAGGGCGGTGGAGGTGTAGCTATCTACTTGCGTAGTGACATTCCTTTTACCATTTTGGCCTCATCACCCTCGGTCTATTCCGGTTCTGCAGAGTACCTTTTCCTTGAAGTTTCCATCAGCGGTACTAAAGCCGTTCTAGGGGTCGTTTATTGTCCTCCTACTATTGACTATTTCTCACATCTTGAGTCTATCTTAGAACCTCTTTGTGTGGATTACAGGCATCACATAATTATGGGTGACTTCAATACTGATCTTCTAAGTAAATCCTCTCAATCTCAGAAACTCGTTGATATCATCAAATCAGTTAATTTATCTATTTTGCCATCCGAGGCTACTCATCACAATCCTATTTCTAATGATACATGGCTTGATTTGATTATTACATCCACTCCAGATCACGTGATCAAAAATGGTCAATTACCTGCCCCCGGCTTCTCCAAGCATGACCTTATTTTCGCCCAATACAAACTTAAACCGACAAAGCCTAAACCTACTACGGTGTGGATGCGTAATTTTGCACGCTTAAATATGACTAAATTGAGGGAGGACGCCGTTATGACTGATTACTCTGCAGTTTTTGAAGCCACGACAGTTAATGAAAAAGTAACCAAACTCAATCATTGCATTTTAAAATTATTCGATGATCATGCACCTATGAAGGCTGTTAGGGTTAAGCGGCCGCCTTCACCCTGGATCACTAAGGCAGTCCGTATGGCGATGACAAAGCGCGACCGCGCTTTTCGCGCCTTCAGGCATGACAGGTCTGATGCAAACTGGAATCTGTATAAAATAGCACGAAATCGATGCAATCAAGTGGTAAGAACAGCCAAAAGACAATACTTTCATGAAAATGTAGTTAATTCGTCCTCGGCCAATATATGGAAGTTTCTTCATTCACTTGGTGTTGGAAAATGTACGTCGCAATCTCAACTTCCTTCCTTTTCTCCTAATGATTTTAATAATCATTTTGCTACAACTCCTTCTCTTAATCCTTATATTAAATCATTAACAATTTCAAAAATTTCTTCCATGGCTAATTCCAATTCTAACTCCTTTTCTTTTTCCCCGGTTTCAGTAGATGAGGTACGTAAAATAATCCTTTCCATTAGGTCTAAAGCAGTTGGATGTGATGATGTGAGTAGGGAAATGGTAATATGTATTATCGAACAAATTCTTCCGGTCATTGCTCACATCATCAATTTTTCCTTTTTGGTAGGTGATTTCCCTTTTCTCTGGCACAAGGCTTTTGTTATTCCTCTCCCGAAAATTCCCACGCCAATGCAATTAAATAATTACAGGCCAATTTCAATTTTGCCTTTTCTCTCCAAAATTTTAGAAGCAGCCGCACACAAACAAGTATCTTCATATATTTACTCGAATTGCCTTCTTACCCCATTACAGTCCGGCTTCCGCCCTGGACACAGTACAACTACAGCACTTATTAAAATCACTGATGATGTTAGATTTGGCATGGAGAATAAACTGGTCACCATTCTCATACTCATTGACTTCTCTAACGCTTTTAATATGGTAGACCATGATATTCTTCTTGCCATTTTGGAACATCATAATTTTTCGCCCATAGTACTGGAATGGTTCGCATCATACCTTCGCGGTCGTCAACAAGCAGTGCGCTTGGGTGGCGAGTTATCAGATTGGAAAGCTTTATCTGCTGGTGTACCACAGGGTGGAATTCTGTCTCCGTTACTATTTTCTATCTTCATAAATTTCCTGTCCTTTTCGCTCAGTTGTTCTTACCACTTTTACGCTGATGATCTACAAATATATGTGCAGACAACGACAGAAAATGTGAACAGCGCAATTGCTAATTTAAATGGTAACCTATGTAATATCAGTTCTTGGTCGAAAGATTTCGGCATTCCTGTCAATCCAGCAAAATGTCAGGCAATTGTGATTGGTAGTTCTAGGCAGATTGCCAAGATTGATTTCAGTTCTGTGTCGCCTGTTATGTTTGAAAATAGTGTTATATCGTTTAATTGTACTGTTAAAAATCTAGGTCTTCATATGGATTCAACTCTTAGTTGGACCTCACAAATTGCCGAGGTGAGTCGTGCAGTCATATCGGCATTGAGTTTTCTTAATCGGTTTAGGAATTTTCTCCCAATTAGCACTAAGGTCATTCTTGTTAGATCGCTTATTTTCCCTATCATTGATTATGCTGATGTCTGTTATCCAGATCTAAATTTAGATCTTCTCAATAAGTTGGACCGGCTTATCAATAACGCTATACGTTTCATCTTCTGCCTTCGTAAATTTGACCATATCTCTTCATATCGGTCTCAACTTAAGTGGCTCCCTATTCATCAACGGAGGCAACAGAGATTGCTTTGCGTACTTCACACTATTCTCACTAGTCCTACCTCTCCGGAATATTTAAAGTGCAAGTTTCAATTTCTCTGTGACTCTCACAGCCTTCAACTTCGTTCTGACAATACTCGTCAACTTTCCATTCCATTATTCCATTCTGGCTTTATGTCTGATTCCTTCACACTACAAGCTTCACGCCTCTGGAACGCGCTGCCTGAATCGCTTAGAAGTGTTTCAAACAAATTTACGTTTAAAAAGAAAATCCATGCTTACCTTTTAGATGGTTTAATAAACAAATGATCATCATCTTTCTATGTATGTGTATGTATGTTTATTATTTGATATAATACAATATTGTATGTATTTTATATGTAGGTATGTTTACTGTTAATTAGAATTGAATAGAATAGAATATTATTTTAGTTGAATAATTATTACCTCTATTTGTGAGATGTTATTTTCTGTCATTTGCTTAGAACCGCATTCATGAATTTCTGTTTTTCCCGAAGGTTGACTGGTAGAGAATGCTTTTAGCGTTAAGTCCGCCTTTTGTACCCTTATGTAATTTTGTGGTCAATAAAGTTTAAATAAATAAATAAATAAATAAATAAATGTTTTGTGTAGACCAGCTTTGATCTTATTTTATACTACGTCGGTTAGCAAACAAACCCACCTGATGTGGAGCGGTAACCGTAATCTATAGATTTTTCGACATTTAAAGCTTACGATATGTACTACGACAGTTGACTGCTTTGAAATACTTTTTCTTAGTGCTGTTTAGTATGGAGTACATAATACGGATCACATAAGAATTTTAAAATTACCTCACTAATTTACGTCAGTTAAGGCTTATGGTGAAATAAAAAACTATAGACATAAACATAAAACCCTTGAAAAGTAACAATCCATTTTTTGAACAGCCGTGTAAAAATTTCAGGTACTTACACTAGTATTTCGTATTTTTATTAGTATTAGTTTGCATGTCGTAAAAGAATTTTTTATGTATTCGTGACGTCTTAAAAAATATAGAAACAAAGAAAATTGAGAGAGAGAGGGAGAGTCGCAGAGTTATGAGCGCATGTCGATGTGTCGCCCACCTGACCCTAACAGCCGACCTGACTTTTAAGCTTTATTCTTTACTAACTGGCCCGCTTCGTTAGGCGGTAAACATTTTTACGAAAAAGACTTTAAATTTTTCGGGTTAATAACTACGAGACACACAAATAACGTGGCTTTCTATTGGTAAATGAATTTTCAAAATCGGTTTAGTGGATTCAGAGATTACCCCCTACAACCTCACAAATAAACTCACAAAGTTTACCTCTTTATAATATTAGTATACATATGAACATCATCATTCTTCAAGAACCATTTTAGCCGTTGTTCTGACACGAGTATTAAAATTTGCGAACTCTATATATTCTCTCGTGCCGCGGTCCCAATGTTGGGTATTCAACTTTGCTTAGTTTGGGACTAGATGGCCGTGTTTCATTTGTCCAGGAATATTAATTTATTATTTTTTATAGAAGCAAATACAAACCAAACAAATTATTTAGAAGTTTTATCTGTCTGTCAGTTTGTCGGCATCTTTGTACGCGGGTCACGCAACAACTACTGCACCAAATTCGTTGTAAGTATGTGATTTTCATCTTGATACGCCAAATTGTTTATTGTTTATTTTCTGAAGTCGAGCCTGTGGTCGAGCATCTCTTGAGATTCCACGAAAGCGGAGAGGATATGAGTTTCATACATATTCGACAACACATTCAGCGTCAAACGGAGTACAGCGAGATGTGTAAACGTATTGAAACACACCTCCTCTTCACACATCTCAGCTTTGGTTGGAATTCTGGACTAAAATTGTAATGGGCGACTAATAAACACTTGAAAAAGACAACTTGGTGACTTAAGGTAAATAAACCTAACAACCTAGTATTCCTGTCGAAAATTTAATATTCTGAATTTATTATTTTCCGATTGAACTGTTAGCTTATTGATTGCGGTTTCGATTGCGAAGCACCCAGTACCAATGCGCTAATGTAATCCAATAATGCAGTGGTTGTGCGTCGTTATCAAAAAGCCTCAGCTGTTTTCATTGTAACATTATCTCGCACTGTACAGCCTGAAGTTTGACACTACAAATAGGGGATTAGAGGTTATTGTTGGTTACCACAATTTTGGGTGAATATTAAGCTTTACGAAATAAATATTCAACATAATTAATCTACACTAATATTATAAACAGAGAAGATTTGTATTCTTGTTTGTAATGGACGGAGAAACTGCGGACCCGATTTGAAAAAATATTTCGCCTATAGATCAGTGAGTAACTTAAGCTATATTGTATTATACCCGTGAAGCCCGAGCAAACCGAGCAAGTTGGCAATAAAATAGTTGTGTCATACCACTTTTTTTTATTACACAATTTCGGCAAAAAAAATGTACAAAAAAAAACATTAAAAATCCATAATTTTACAATTTATACGTGGCGCTGATGACAGCGCTACCGACATTAAAAATATTGTTTAAACTATTAAAATCGAACATATTAGCTTTTTTGAAATTTTAAATTGAGACAGATTTTTTTATTTGCTACTTCAAATATTATTGAATGTATGGCGGTTAGAATTTGTGACACAACGACTGATAAGATTTTGATCATATATAACCGCCATAACATCATACAGAAGACAACAACAACTATAGGTACTTATTTTACATAAACACATACGTATTAATAGACATATTATTCCTTATTTTTTCAGATGATAAATAGTACAATTTAATAAACGGTCCTAAACAGGTTGACACACGAATGACGTTTGCGCGACCTATCCACCTATTATTTTTTACAAATTTTTGAGAAAATTACTTAGATAAAAAAACAGTGAACAGAAGGCTGGCTGTGAAAAACCAATTGATGTGGCAAATGTAAATAAAGCAAGAATGAGTGTGAAATTAACTTTCATTATATGTTGACTCGCGTTCACATTTGGAACAGAGGAATTGAAAAATAATAAAAACACTTGTCTAAAATCAAAAACCATATCGATAATTTGAGAACTGTCCGCTGCACCGCTCTAATGAAACAGAAATAAACAAAGGAAAACGGAATGACAATGAGCCGTTGAATTTTGTAACATGTATGGTTGGTTGAAATTGTAAACTGTATAATTACCTATCAAAAACATCAATTCAATTATTCAATTGGCAGAAACTATAATTCGAAACATATACCTACTCGTACATAGTTTATTTACATGTAAGTCAATAACAGAGAGCTTCCATCCAATCCTGTAGAGTGATGACGATGTAACTTTGGTCTGTAAAACACATGTGTCAACTAACCCTTGTTTTACGATTGCTTTAATTTCAGCATTTCATATTTAAAACGAAATATTCACTTGGCACGACATGTTCAGGTATTTTTATTGTGGATATAAATTTATATGTATACATACAATGAGTTAATTTAACTGATTAGATGATTACAGCAACAAAGTGGATTAGATGATTGCAGCAGCAAAGCATCTATTACAAAAAAAAACAGAAAATTATGCTAATATGTATTTCATACGTTTTATTGATTTTACACAATGTTACGTAACAACTTTTTAACTTTCGCGTTGCATGATTAAAATGACCACGGGAATTAAAGCGCTCATGCATATTCGGTTACTGTTACATTTATGTATATTCCAAGTCAGATAGGCTCGAGTAATGAATATTGATGGACACACAGGTGTATCATATTTGTACGTGACAAATATCGAATTATATGCTGAAACTGATGGATTTGGTGTCTACTATAAACCAGGTTATATTTTTCTGTATTGTACGATTTCAATGACTAACTAGCCTGACGGTTCGTGTAATGGCGATAAATGTAGTAGACATAGAATATGTTATGGAAATTAAATTAATTGTCAACGTGAGATATAAGGTGATTATATAAATTTTATGTCCATTCATAGGCTCTTTTATAACATTAACTGGGATCCATCACGTGAGTAAAGTACGATCGATATATTTTTATTATTGTATCAGTAATTGTCAGCTTAATAATAATAATACTTCTTCGTCCGCAGGGCAGCTTGTGTGGCGAGCTGTTGTGTGAGTAGCGACACCACGGACCCGAGTCTCCAGAGAGTCGGTCAGGGCCTTCGTCTCCGGCGTGTCTTCATCGGTCGGAGTGTAAACACAAGAAGGCCCGCAGGACTCTCAGCTCTGGCTTGCCTTCATTGGCCGTCCAGAGAGGAGCCGCTAGAGCTATATGCTCCAGGGGTGGAAGTGTTAAAGGGCATCACGCCGCGAGTAACTTCGGAGAAAGCGCAGCACACCTCTCGACACCCCTGAGTCACTCACACCGGTGTTGCCTCCGGCCGATTTCCTGGCATTTCGGGGGCCCATCTAGTGAGTGGCAAGCCACCGCCTGCCGCAAATAACTAGCAATAAAAGCAGTTATGGCAGGCGTCCGTCCCTCTTCTGTAATAGCCCGGTATTAAGTTCACCCAGATCTCATCTCCATAGCCCATTTATTTTCCATCACACTTCGCAATAGTCTCAACGACTGCCGAGACCTGCTCATGGGTATATCGTTCCATTGATATATCCTGGAGCGGGTCACGGCGGGCGTACAACATTACATCAAACTTCTCAAAGGGGCCTCTACGTGTTGGATCTATATCCCCGCGTATGCCTATCAAATGACCGGGCTTGACCCGTGAATTAAAAGAGAATAATACTTCCACTCACGGTTTCGGTCGCGTTTACTTTATTTTAATTAAATGGTATCCTATGTCCTTCTTAATATCTTTCAGCATATGTGTACGAAGTTTCATGATGATCGGTTGAGTAGTTTCGGAGTAAGAGTGTAACAAACAAACTCACATTCACATTTATAATATTAAGTAGGCATAGTAGGGATGACTATAGGATCACTTGTAGCACTAATTATGCCGCTAAACAAAGTTTCCTCAAAATTTTCCAATCAAGTCAAAATAGACTATTTGACTAACATTTTTTTCGGTTTGATATGTAGGGACGTCTCCATAATATAACCATAGGTGAAAGAATTACTTCGATAGCACAAAAATCTCTCGAGATATGTTAATTTGAAAATCACTATTTTTGGACTGTCCCGAAAACACTCCATACAAAAGACTACCGAATTATGACGACACAGGTTTGTATTATGTATGCATCAAATCAGAAATTTGTACGATAGCTATGTTAAATATTACGTGTATGTAATTAGTATCATAATAAACGTTATAGAATTTTTTATTGCTTCTCCAATGGAAATATTATTTTTTAATAATTTCATACTTTTAAATTGGACTTTCCCGCCAAACTTTGGTCGACCCGAAAATAAGTCAGTCGGAAGATATTAGAATGAAAGTTTGCAGATCTTTATAGTTTTGTGTATTTTACGATATTGTTAAATAATTTATACAACTTTTTAACATTGTCAAATAGCTATTTCACCATTTTCTATTTAACCATTTTCTAATCATGGTCTCAAAACTTTCTTTATGTACCTCTTTAGAACAAAACGCACTGAAGGGTAAACCTCTGGCATCGGTCAGATCAGTTGTTTAGATAGGGCAGCCATTACAGTGACGAATTTCATGTTTTGTAACCTCGACACTAAAGTTTACAGCTGTCTTGTGTACTAAAGCTGGGATAAAGATTAAAGAGATAAGGAAGCCACGCACAAATAAATGGACAAATGGCAAAACGCCCTGCAATATGTCTACTGGGATACAGATAATCATAAAATCTAACCACTGCTAGGGTCAATCGGGAGTAGTAACGGTGGGTTGCCAGGGAAAAATAATAGGAAAATAACAAAATCATTACACGTTGATAAAGGTTTTTTTACAAGCTTTTCTTTAGTTTTACCGTGGTGTCTATAATCAAACAATATACGATTACCTAAATGTTGTCATTTTTAACCGTCTTCCAAAAAGGAGGAGGTTCTCAATTCGATTGAATATCTTTTTGTATGTATGTTATTCGATATCTTTGCGAATTGTAAACCGATTTTCTTAATTCTTTTTTTATTTGAAAGGGTATGATTGCAAGGTGATCCCATATTCACCAAGTCAGTATCTGATGATGGGATGCCAGGGAAATCAAGGGAAACCCTTAATTCTATTTGCCCTATGGTAGCCGGCAGAATAAAATTGTGCCACTCCATTGCTCTGCGCTGGATGTCGTACAAGGCGACTAAGGAATATTGTGTCACGCGATAACTTTTCTCCCGGAAGACGGGCAGCAGCGTCTGCCGGGGCATTCCACCAATAAGCTGCGCTCGCCAACTGAAGTGGGTTTAATATTTTTTTTTAATCAACTTTTTAATACAAATAATCGACGTACCTACTGCTCAATGTGCATCGATTTGTATTTACAAGTACATAATACACACATAATGTGTATTACTGACGAGCCCGGTGGTCGAATGGCTAGCAATGGCTACTTTGACTAAGAGGTCGCGGGTTCGCTTCCCTCACAAGACAAACATTTGTGTGCATGAACATGTCTGTTTGTCTACTTTGATTCAGTCGAACTCGGAGTCAAAGTGGCCATTCGACCAACGAGCTCGTCAATATATGAGAATGCATCGATCCGCAATCCTGCTACACACAAACTTCATTGTTTAAGCTAAATTACATACAGTACTTGCGAGTACGTACGGTACGTTCTAAGAATTAGGTGCATCAATGTTTTTAAATTCAAATCGATAATTTCGTGGAATTTACGAGCGGCATCGATTACAAATCGGTTACTCAGGTTGTTGTATTATACGGAATTCAACATTTAACTACAGAAGTATCCAGATATCGAATTGATACTGTTGATTGTTGGCACTTGGTGGAACATTATTATCATAATGTTATAAGTAATAAATAACAGATTACAATTTAGCCCGATTTAGTGGTAAATCTCCATGAAGTGACAGAAGTGACAAACACAGATGGGTAAATGATTTCAGAATACCCTTTTAACATTATTATTTTTGATAATTTTTGTCATTGATTGCACGGTATATTTTTTTATTTTGTTTAAACACAAACACCATATGTTTACCTTGATAATGCCTTAGCGGCGAAACCGGTCGGTAAAATTAAATATAATTACGTGGAACAGTTATAACATTACGATCGAGATATCAGCTTAAATTCAGATATTAGCTGATCTCAACAGTACAAGGAAATGTCCTCACTAACCCCCGTTCACAAATAAACTATTCGCAGTGCGTTAAGAAAAATGTTATAATGGCGGACAATGTATTTACAGGGATAACCCGTAAGGTTTTTGTTCAAGTTAACAACAACATTAGCAGATCTATTTTTGGAGTATTATAGCTTCATTACAATCGGGCACTTGAGTGTATCATAAATAATTAACAATGTTAATTAAAATTATTTTATTCAGAAAATCAACAAACATTTGCATGCAGGAATATATTCTATAGAATATATATAGTCGTAGATATTATCATAATTATAATAAATATATCTTATATATCAATTAATATTTTACTCTTTAAAACTTCGATCAAATTAATGTTATTGGTTTAATTTAATTATATAGCAATATGATGATTGCAGCTACTAAAAAATTTGTACACATATTGGTTTCCCCAAAAAGCATTATTTTTATATAATTTTATTCCACCAAGCGGATTGTTTGTTTTGTAAGCGTCTACAGGCCAACGATGCCTTATCGTCGTAAGTAGGACGCTTGCAACACCTTAGACGTCACTTCCGCATTGCGTACCCTGCCAAAATCACTTCACGACTTTCTTGAAAATAATCCTTAGTATGTGAAACATCGACTGAGAGTTCATTACACACGACAGTTCGCCGGAAAGAACCTTTTTAGAACTGTGGTTCGCACAGTAAGCTACTATTTTTGCTCCAACGGCTAAGGACGAATTCCCTGCCGATGGCAAGCGGTGTTCGTAAGATGTATGCAAATACGAGTAAGCATGTTGAACGTGACCAAGATGGTCTGGATTTCTGTGCAGTAAAAGTGTATTTACAAAAACAAACCTAAAACGGTATGGGGGCCCACCACACAATCCCACCACTGTGTTTCCTGAGAAGCTAGGATTAAGAGCGGTGATCACCAAAAAAGGCAATGAACAGTGAAATCTATTGCAGTTCCGCGGGTAAGACTACGGCTGCCTTGGAACTCACAACGAATTTAATCAAAAGAAATTAGTAAGAGTAAGAAACTTTTGAAATTTGACTTCGCCTCTGAAAATTGTGAGAGATAGCAATATGCCAAATAAGGCATTAAAAGCCAAGAGGGTTGACTAGTCAAGTGAAACTCAACTGCCGTGCACCATGGAATCTAACACTATTGGGAACCTAAAACATTGAGTTGTCACCTAACATATAAATTCCAATAATACGAGGGGAGGTCAATAAGTTCGCGGAATGAGAGAGAAGGAGGTTGAAATTAAACACCAAATTATTTTTCCTTTTCAATATATTCTCCTTTAACCCTAATACATTTTTCGGATCTCTCAAATAGCTTGTTTATACCATCGAAAAAAAATGATTTGTCTTTGGTGTCAAAATAGGCCGAAATTGCCGACTTGACTTCATCATCGTCGTCAAATTTCTTTCCACGCAGCTCTTTCTTCATTTTTGGAAATAAATAATAGTCACTGGGGGCCAAGTCTGGACTGTATGGTGGGTGGTTTAATTGTTCAAAGCCGCATCGGTGAATGGCAGCCGTCGCAACATGGCACGTGTGGACGGGTGCATTGTCGTGCAAAAGGAGCACACCTTTTGACAGTTTTCCTCTTCTTTTTTTCTTAATGGCTTCTTTCAATCTTTCCAGTAAAGAAGCGTAGTACTGTCCCGTTATAGTCGCACCACGTTCTTTATAATCGATCAGTAAAATACCTTCTGTATCCCAAAAGATAGTCGCCATGATCTTTCCGGCCGATTGTGACACTTTGAACTTCTTTGGAGGAGGTGTGCCTTTTTTATGCCACTGCATCGACTCTTGCTTCGACTCAGGTTCATAGTGGTGAACCCAGGTTTCATCTCCAGTAACAATCCGGGCCATAACTTCTTCCTTTCTCTCTCCACAGAGCTCCAGAAACTGGTGAGAGCACTCGACACGCTCGCGTTTTTGAAGTGGCGTGAGCATTCTCGGAACCCATCTTGCACTGACTTTAGTCATCCCAAGATGATGATGTAGGATATTTAAAATACTTGATTCGGATACTCCAACCATTGCTGCAAGTTGCTTCTTCTTCAGTCGGGCATCTTCCAATACAAGTTTTTCTACTTTTTCGACGATTTCCGGTGTGGTGGCCTCAATTGGCCGTCCGGAGCGGGGGTCGTCTTCAATGGACTCCCTTCCTTGTTTGAAAAGACCATGCCACTTGTAAACCATGGTTTTACCAGGGGCAGAGTCCGCGTAAACCGCTAACAGCTCTTGAAAAATCGTCTGAGCGGATTTTCCTTGCTTGGTAAGAAACTTAATAACGGCACGGTGTTCAATTTTCTCCATACTGGCTGACTTCTTCCCGATTTAGTTGTTTGCAGGTCGATAACTCAAAAGTTAATGACACGATTAGGTTCAAACTTGGTATATATACTCTTAATGAGGTGCTTAACTAGTGCCTACCTGGACGGGTAAATTTATCCCCATCAACCCCTCCATTCCGCGAACTTATTGGCCTCCCCTCGTATGAATTGTAAAATCGTGTGAACGCTGGATAATTTTCCCTTGTTGCTACCAAATCAGAATACTATACTACACCGGATGCGAGACGCAACGAATTCAACATGTCGTCCCGCTCCCACCCCCAAACATCACACTCCCAGAGAACATGGTATGCTTTTTGATCGAATTATTGATTTGCAGTAGAACATTCGCAAAATGACGACGGCACTAATTTAACGAAAAGAGTTTAACCTTAAAATTGCCATGCCCATTTAAAAATTGCGCAACGGGGTGATCGACTTTTAACCACTTTTTCTTTAATCTATACCGTCTGAAAGAACAGATACCTACAAGTGGCGTCTTTTGGTAAAACTTTCCCACCTTTCCTGCCACTCAGACAGCAATGTTTCAAGTACCTCATTAACAGGTTTGAAAAGTCCAAGCATTTTCTCACGATCACACATTTTCAGAAAATTAGGAACCATGTTTCTAGATGTATGGTTCATTTAGCGCGGCGTTATACTTCTAAGTCTACTGGCAATACACCTGCTAGCTCGGGTAGTGCCTCTGTGCTTACAGTTCTATACGATTTACTTAAAAATATCAGAGCAAGGCGCTGGCTTTGAAGCAATTTTTGAGGCGCCTTAAGACAACGAATGCCTTACGACATGAATTAAGAGAACCTGATCAAAATTGGTAGACAAATTAAACGCTCGTGGCTACAAGTATACAGACGAAAATTAGTCCACAATATATAATAATATAAAACATATAACCACAACTCTCACTCTTGGTCTGGCGCTGTTTTATGCCCCCCCGGCGATTCAGTGATTTTCCTAGGTGGAAGCTGAAAAGCAGTGGTTTGCCTCTAGGGGCAATAATGTTCACTGAGCATCCAACCAATTGGTGTTGCTGGAGCACATGCGCATCTTTAAACATGCTCCATATTTGTCAATCATTGTTTGTATTTTTTCAATTATGTCTTTTCTATAGTTTAAGTAAAAAGTGTAACAGGAAACCAATAATATCATCTATCTATCTATCTAACTGTTAAATAATGAATTGAGTGAGCCATATAGGTACTTGCAGCAAAACTGAACTGGAATGCCATGTGATTGTAATGGACCTGAATTGTGGTCTCGAACTAATTGAATATATGGACCACAGACAAAGGTTATTGCTGGTACGTGATGACCGTTAATAACATGTAAGCTTTGTTGTTTAATCCGCATTGTCTAGACTCTAGCCTGATGACGTGCCAGGATTAATTGCTTGTCACTTTGTAACTATCTCACTAACAATACTATTGTAAGCGAGCGATATCGGGCGCGTACACTGACTACTACACTTACGTACACTGACTACTAGTTTCAATGTGACTATTCTTAGTGTGTACCGCAATGCTCCGCAATGTACAACTGACTACTCGCCCGATTTTACTCTATCCGTGTACACTTTGCTTAAATTATTTTTATTGACAACTATGTTTTTTTTTTCACAATAGGCTATTTGACTAACATTTTTTTCGGTTTGATATTCGGTTTGATATTATTAGGGACGTCTCCATAATATAACCATAGGTGAAAGAATTACTTCAATAGCACAAAAATCTCTCGAGATATGGTAATTTGAAAATCACAATTTTTAGACTGCCCCAAAACGCTCCATACAAAAGACTACCGAATTATGACGTCACAGGTTTGTATTTTGTATGCATCAAATCAGAAATTTGTACGACAGCTATGTTAAATATTACGTTTATGTGATTAGTATCATAATAGTAGTTATAGCATTTTTTATTGCTTCTCCAATGGAAATATTATTTTTTAATAATTTCATACTTTTAAAATGGACTTTCCCGCCAAACTTTGATCGACGCTAAAAAAAGTCTGACTGATGATATTAGAATGAAAGTTTGCGGATCTTTATAGTTATGTGTATTTTACGATATTGTTAAATAATTTATACAATTTTTAAACATTGGAAAATAGCCTATTATATTATCATTATGACATACGAATACATTTAGTTTGTAAACTTGTATTTGTATTTTTTCATTTTTAGATTAAAGACACCTAGGTGAAACTAGGTAAAAAAAAAGACTAAAAAGTTTATTGTGTGTCGCTCATCATGCCCTTTCATTTGAAACCCATATCATAGAGGATGATGTCGAAAGTATAAATCGCTATTGCGGCGGCCGCAATATTGGACTAAAAATAGCAGCATTTGGAATATCGTGCTGAGTGCGAGTTTTTTATTCACATGCGAACGGGTTAACATACAAATTGAGAAAAGGTTTCATACTGTGAATTTATCAAATGTGTGTTATATATCAAAATTAGCCGGGTTGCTCACTTCAAAAGCAAGTAACCCATATAATTTTGATATTATAAAACAAGCGTCCTATAAATTCACAACATGAGTTCTTCACTATTTGGTCGGTTTGTTTACGTTGACATGATTGAACGCGAACAAAAAAAACTCAAACTAAGCACTCTTATTGTCATTAGATGACAGTCGTTAAGCTAAGTCAATAAGGGTTGACGACGACAAGAATATCGTGCATCGTCACGAACATCAACCAAGTGTACCAAATTTTGGTCCAATCCGACACAAGGAAGTGAGTCAAATTTGACTTTCATGATTTAATTACATACACTGGGACAAGTGAAAGTAAACAAAAGCATTTAATAAGTACAAACTTGCTGTTTCATGTATAGGTAAAGCTGACTAGGAATTGATTATTTAGGTACATTGTTATTGGATACAGACTCGTAAATCTCTGTAGTTGTTCGAACTCCGGAGATCGAGAACTATCGGAATACACTAGTATGTACCCCAAAGGGCGAGTTAATTAACTTGCCTGGCCTCCGGTTGTGTAGGTAACATCCAATAAGGGACCACGTATAGGGTTACTTGTTCAGTTCAGTTATATTGGCATATATGATTGATATTAATATTCCTATGAGCTATGTTCGTCTAAAAAGTTTTTTAACATCAGCCGCCCTACGTTTCCTGCCTCCAGAAATGAGGGTTTGAAGCATTTTGTATATCTCAGTATTGCACGCACCAAACGCTTGACGAATTGAAATGCGACTTTTTCCTTTAAGATTCTTATGTTTGATGAATATCGCTTTAATGATTCTCAGGATATACAATGCTATGAACAAAGATGTTTTTACTTATAGTTGGGTTCTACCTGCCTCCATTGTGGCAAGAAAAAAGCAAATTAATTGCCCGGCATTCACTCAGTGCCGCGCCACTTACCGTTGCGACAAGACATTTAGTGTTAATCAAAAAACAATAATTGAAAAGTTAGAAACAAAAGGACTTCCTGTGTGATCACGCTCTTCTCTGTATGTATACTCGTACATGCAAAAATATTGAGCAAGCGCTTTGTAGCCATTTTTACTGACGCTATGTTCACCTACTATGACCCGTCTATATATAAAGTGTCATAAGGTATGACACTTGTAAGGCACTTGACGTTGGCAAAATAACATACTGTAATAAGGAGAAAAAAAGTAAGGCTACGTAGTACGTTGACGGATCAAATCAAAGCGAATCCGAAACGATCCTATGCGGTGAAATGACATGTGCAACGGACGGCTTTGTTCTACATGTGCGCGAATTTTCCCGCGCCACCGCCGTAAACAAAGGACGCCGCACCGCAACCAATTTGAGCGAGGAGTATCAAGCCCTGTCACTCTTTCGCCAGAGCCTCTTTCACTAAATGCCAAGCACATACAGCACGTGCAGGTGAGGTTGCCTTTGGTCGTAAACGTTAACATGTTCGAATGTGACCAAAAAATTCGCACTAAGCACTGTGACCTATAATGTACATTAAATTAGGCTTTATAATTATTTAACGGGAACTACAAAAGTAAAAATATTAGCATCGGTTTAGTAAAGTTTCTATTCTCAATATTTTTTTTAAAACAATCAGGATGCCTTCGAACTTATAAAAATAATGTGTACGGTCGGCCAGAAATGTAATTTGAAAAGTACAAACTAATGTCAGCATGAACGAGGTGGACAATTTCCTAAGTCTAACTGCACCATAGTGCAGATTATAGTGGAGTGGACTGCGGTCACAGAAACCCTTTCGGATCCGTGTTTCCAATATGTTTTCACGAGCAAAAAACAACTTGTGTTGAAATTATATTTAATTCCATTGTAATGTAATAATATTTTGGGTCGGCAACGCGCATGTGATGCTTCTGGTGTTACAGGCGTCCATAGGCTACGGTAACTGCTTTCCATCAGGCGGGCCGTATGCTTGTTTGTCACCTTCGTGGTATAAAAAAAAAAAAAAAAAATATGTGAAGTATACTGACATTGAGATCTCAACATTGAAATAGTTTACTTTCGAATCAAATAGCCAAACCCATATAATATTTAATACACAATCTGTTATAAATTCATCACACCATTATTACAGCAGAGATTATGTTCCAACTACAAGGCGAAATATACTAACTACTTAGATATTATCAGACAAAACAATGCATGTAGGTACATAATTTGTACAGAACTTTGCAAATAAGCTGGCAGGTATGTAAACCGGAAACGAACTAAATTTCCTAAACATTTCCCCGAGACAAATGTTATAGTTCCGAAATAACTACCCAAACAATGTCTCTAAATATCATCAACCTGCGGATTCATGCTATTTTCAGACTCAAAAGGCTGTTTCAAAATACATAATACGACTCATCTGTAGAACAGAATTCGATGTGATCGTGAAACAAAAACGAGTTAAGCTAGCTAGACTAGATAAGGAATATGAATTCTTCAGACATTAAGTTTTATATATATATTATACTTTCTTATATCATTTACGAGTATCTTTCGATATTTTGAATCAAATAAAAGGTGCTATATATTAGCCAACATGTTAGCCGTGTTGGTGACATTACCTAACAAGATAACTGTGTAGGTGTTGTCAATCAAAATATCTGCCAATATATTTGACAACAAATGCATACACATATATATACTCAATACTCAATACTCAATATCTTTATTGCATTTCATATGTAGTACATAGTTATAAGGATGTTTATACAGTATACAGATTATTACATACATATGAACCCTGTTGGGCATTGCAAAGATGGTTAGCGGTTTTTGAGGTACGGCAGATGGATTTAGGCGTTTCTCTGATTATTAATTTTTATTAAAATAAAATAAAATAAAATATGACAATTAATCTTATATATATGTAAAAAATGTGTTTGTTAAAAAAATACATTTAGAACAAAATTAAAATAAGTTTTGATGTCAATCATTGTCTATTCATTGTTAATATCAATATTTTGTCTATTTATGTGGGTATTATATGAATGTCTATAATTTATAATAATCATATTATTTTAGTCATAAAGTATGTTAATTTAATTTCAATGAAATGTCAATAATAATAATATTTCATTAGTATATAAAATTATATTTAAATATTCGTATGTCAAACAAAATTTTTTGGTCATGTTTAATAGTAGTACTAATGTTTATTTATTTACATAACTTTTTGTCTTTATCGTTTAGAAATTCGTCTAAGGAATAATAGCTTTTCTGTGTTAAAAACTGTTTCAGTTTATTTATGAATTGCTTCTGGTTGTCTTCTGTTTTGAACTCGTCCGGCAACGCATTATAAATTTTTATAGACATAGACAGTGGACCTGAACAGACTAGTTTGAGTTTCGAAGTTGTTGGTATTAATTTGTCTTTGTATCGAGTAGGATAGCGTCGGGGTAAATCTCCTATTTTTGTGTAAAAATGACTATATACTGTTAGGCAACGTGATCAACACCGATAAACATGTTAGCTAATGTATGACAGCTTTAAAGTTCAATCTGACATTAGCTCCTTATAAAAACGCACTAAAGCAACAATACATATGTACGAGTAACTTTATTCTACATATGAGTCGAATAGGTATTTAGTTATTAATTTTATAATTTAGTAATTAATTTCGGCTATCAAATTAAGGAACTATCTCTAAAATCACGACAAACATATGCACACAAATCTGCAAACTAATTATCTTTTCTTCGCTCTAGCTAGAGTTGGTCGACTCAAAAGATTTTCGTCTATTACCTTTATATATCATCATCATTACAGCGAAAGGATGTCCAGTGCTGAACATAGGCCTCCAAATTAGACTTCTACCACACCCCGACCACTCCATACAAATGTAGCGTCGTTTACTACTACATAACCAATGACGTCTGTACAGAGCGTGAATGAGCGACTGTGCATGCTGCGCCATACAAACTGTTCCAGATTTTCTCAGATGGCCATTCAGTCATTGCATCCTCCGGCTCTTCCTTATCAGATCTTTGGTCCATCTAGTAGGAACCGTCCAGCGCTTTCCGGTCCGCAGGTGCCTTTCCAGTACCTTTTTGCCCCATCGGCCGCTATCTGCATTCTATGTGGCCTAATCACTGCCTCGTCAATCTAACACTTTGTATTCCACAACAATCGGATCGCGGGTCATTTACTAAACGAAATCGCTTTTCCCTTTATACAGTAACGATCTATACTCGATTATTTTACAAGATATTGTAAAACTGATTACTGATCTTGAAAGTGCTTCAATGCGTCGGAAGTCAAAAACTTTATCAAATGGTATCAAAACTGGTTTATAACATAAACTGTATCTATTAAAAACTCGTTGCATTACCTACCTACATGTATTTAGAATGCTGACAATACTCTTAGAGTGAGATATTAAAATTACACGTGCATTTACTTCTATTCCAATTATTGCTGTAGGTACAATACATATCTGGTTATTAACAAGTTCCTAGCACATTTTATCTAACTATATGATAAAAATCTCAATTTATGAGTGCCATAACGTCACACCAAATGAATGTTACACAGAATCATGGAATTTTTAAATAGACTGAGTTTATTTTATTTATATAGCACTAAACAATTTAATTTAATATAATGTGTATCACCTGTGAGATACATTGTGTTATCATGCGATGGCCAAGTCATTCTGTTTATTTAAAACATAAAAGATTTTTAATATTGATATGGCCCCTATAAGATTTTGTTAGGTTAGCTAATTACGTAATAACTGAAGACAGAACGTCCCTTAAGTAGGGACTGAATAAATTAATCGACTTGTTGTTACATGGATCTCATAACTTTTTACGATAGAAGATCTGAGTTGCGAGACTTGGTTTTTTTACAAGTTTTGTTTTTGATGGCATAGAATATACAGGGTAATAGTTGATGCAAATAGTATACCATAGTATAGTAGTGATCCCAGTAGCTAAATGGTAAGAGTCCATATGTATACTATATACAACTTGTTTTCAAGTTTATATTATATCAAGTTTATATGTGATAAACCGGGAAGAAAACCGAAACACAACTGTGTTTGTACGTAAAAGTCGGAGAGCACTTCGTGTCGTAAAGTTACAATCAAGTCTTTAATTAAAACTATGACAATGTAATGCTTGCGGCGAAGTTTCCGCTTGCACGCTGAAAGATACAAAACTACTAGCATAAAGATTATGTATGTGATTCCCGAAAATAGTTATTTTATTGTTCTATGGTTAAATATAGTGAATACAAGAAAAAAAAATTGGATTGCACTCCGCGAGTGCCGACAGAAGTGAAAACTTGAACATTAATGTTGTGCATTTATGAATATTTTGGAATGGTTAGGGAATAATTTCGCACGTATTGCTTTATTTATCAGTATAAAAGTACTATATTTATTTGGTAAAATACAATATTCATTTATTGCGCTATCATACCAAACATGACAATTTATATTACATTAAAAATAAACAGCAGGTGCACGCATACATTTTCGCCGCGCGGTAGAAAGAGACTTCCACTCCTACGCCGCGCTTTAACGTTTTAAGTAATTTTTTTTTTAACGTTTTACGTTTTACAATATAAAAGTTCAACATTTTTTACCCGTCCCAAAAAGTGCACAACGCCGCTAAAGAAGTTTTCACTTCAAAAATATACCGCATATAGACAACAAGGCTACAACAGCGGGACGTCGAGTAAATAGTCAATGATGACTTCAGAATAAAACGATCATTTAGTGTTAATGCTAGGATACTTAGATTGTATGAGCGGCACGTAAAAAAATACAACGATATAGGCGAGTGCAATCAATACCACCATACCAACGATGAATGATAACCAAACCTGAAGAATAGTTTTAATGTATGTGAATTTAATAATAAAAATTATGATCGTGATTATATCACTTTGTGTAGTAAGTCGTAGTCATCAGACGAAGAGTCAAAGTTGTCGACATAGCTATCAAAATCAGCAAACTGAAGTAGCAGTGAGCCGGGCACATCTGTCGAGTCAGCAATGGCAGATGGAGGACTCTAGGGTTATCTGGAAGAGATCTCTTGTTGAGATAAGCTCACCATTGAAAATTTCTAATAAAACTATAATAGATAATTATTAAACATTATTAATTGTTTTTGCAAAAAAAAATCTATTTTGAACTATTGAATAAGAAAGAAATTAATATTTCTACTAATAGAACAAAAACTAGTACTACGCTGTTTATCGAGAATACCTGAGTCAAATAATACTTTTACACAGAACAACGAAAGAATGAATAAATAAAACAGATGGTAGAATATTAATTAATGAGAAATAAGAAAGATAATGTATAGTGACAGATGCGAATGAACAGGAACTGTGTGTACGATTTTCTGGCAAATGTCACAATGAACGAACGTATTGTTGAAAGAGATCTTGAATTAGTTTATATAGCCGCCATACAGCGAAATTATAGTAAATATTTTTCCTCGAAATTGTGTTAATTACATTAGGTTTCTGGGTTAAAAATTTTGAGCAATTTTATCTGAGAGCAATTCTGGTAATTAAAATGTAGTCAAAATTCAATTTGGATCCAGTCTCGATCTCACAAAGGTCAAATTTTATATTTTCGTATCACAATATGAAACTTCAAAGTCTAATTTATGTGGGATTATATCGAAATATAACCGAAAATTAAACAAGCTAATAAATGTTATATTGCCAACAACAAGAATTGATAATAATTAATTAATGAAATTAAGTATATAATGTTTAGTCAATTCACAATTCAATCTCCAGTCGATCAACTTTCATTCTGCGATCGTAAAATAATTATGAGAATTGGCATTCTGTTTAAATAGATTCAATGTCACGTTTTTCAGAAAAAAATATTATAAAGTTTGCACTGTCTGTATATATTGCAGCGCTATTTCATGTTGCCAGCGTTAATATGACTACGGTAACCGTTTCACATCAGGCGGGCCGTATACTTGTCTGCCACGCGACGTAGTATAAAAAAATGATGCTCGATTTGTTTCAGATGCATTTTCAGATAATAAACTGTGAAAATAGTAATCAATCGAACTAATACAATTTAGGTAGAAATCATCCAGTCATCATTGAATAGCCTTTACTATATATTAAGTGTAATCGAGCTGCAGAATTCCATAATAATCTCTCATTAACTGTTAAATGACGCAGCTCAGCTCACAAGACTGGCCATATCGACTGCATATTGCATTAACTCAGATTGCCCTTCGGGAATTAGAGGTATTATCCGTTGGAATGCACTAAAGCATTTCTAGTTGTCTTCCAATGGACGACCGTACCTGGCTATTCTAAAATAATGCACTTCGCTTGAAGTCTGCAGTTAGAAATTCCACGACACGACTTATTAGTGAGATCCACTAAAAAGAAGTGAAAAACATTCTTGGCTAGTCTCATCGATTTTAAGAAAAAGAACCGTAACAGTGAAGGTATTTTAAATTGAAGCATTGATTTTTTTTATATTTGGGGGAGTAAACGAGCATGGGTCTCCTGATGGAAAGCAATCACGACCGTCCATGGAAATCCGCAACACCAAGGGGTCGCGAATACGTTTCCAGTCTTTTACTGGTAATATAGACTCTGTTCTTGAAGGATCCCATGTCGTAATTGTTCCGAAATACCGCAGAGGGAAGTGACGAACGAAATATATAAGTAAGAAATTTAAAGGAATGGTTCTGTCCCAGATTAATAATAACAGAGGATGAAGTGGAAGCTATAAATTATTTTGTAACAATTTCAATATCAACACATACCAATTATTAACAAAAAAAAATGGGGTGTGGCTGTGTCTTGGACATGGTCGTGTGTTGTACGTGAATACGTTATATGCACTAAAATGATCTCAAAATGGCAGCGCTTCGTTCTTCCCCGCACGCGATTTCATAGTCCTTACTTAGTGTAATAAATTTTTGATCCTTCATCTAACCAGTGGTGTGATTGAATTTTGGAAGGAGATGATAGATTTGGCTGCAACGCTAAAATGCCCGATTTTGTTATCATTCGTTTTTTTGAATTGCCTCCATGGAAGCAATTTTAAAGACGAATTCACGTCAAAAAGAAATAAGTATCTCATAAAAAATCCCCGAATAACTCTTACATAGTGACATATAGTTAACTAAGCAAAGCATACACATTATATCGTCATTCTATTCATATATTCCACAGAACGTAGGATGTTCCTGGCATGATTGCAGGATGACGGACTAACCGCCATTGACAAATTAATCCCATATTCGTCCTATTACGCAGTTGATTGCAAGCGAGGCTTCATTATGAGAACAATTGGCACATTATGCATTCAATACACCAGACTGACACGTGTGTGCTAATGTATGTGATTGTGATTATAAGGCCATGCGTACGTACGACAATATATTGGGTACATTAATCATTTTATCGTCAAATACCTTCGTCGTTGTAAACCCTTATTCATCCCACTGCTGGGATATGGGTCTCCCCTCAATTTATGGGGTTTAGAGCATCCAGCAGTGGATAAATACAGCCTGATTATGAAATTGACTTGTAAGATTGCAAAAAGAATCTTCTTAAAAATTAATAGAACCCGCTAAAAACTAGTTTACGTCTCTAAGTAATCGACTATCAAAATATATTCATATCGTTCTTGTGGCAAGTTGGTGAAGGAAATAAAAAAGACCGTATAAACAGCCGCAGAATAAAATTAATATAAAGAAGGTACTGGTAGAGTCCCCACATCTGTTCAAAGTCATCGTTGAATATATAGTGCAAAGGATTCTAGGCGATTACGTGGTAGTATTCGCAAAGATGAATATCGTCCAAAAAAATGTACCTACGCCTTGTCGATGATACTAATAGTAATGATTTTGGCAAAGTGAAAAGTCAGGTTTATAAAGTAAAAATAATTTTATCTCCATATCAAAAGAAGAATAGGCTGAAGTTATGTTTTTCGACCGAACTAATCCGAAACCATAGCACTGTCCAACGGATAGTACAATCTATAGGAAACCGCACACAAATTTGTATACTTAGGTCTCAGCATATAATAGCCCGTAGTATATATTATTTATACTGTGGTCACAGGAAAGATTCACATTGACGAGTGACGATGCTCACTGTAACCAACACCGCCTACTTCGAATCAAAGGTCCGAAGTTTCGGCCCCAAAATTCAAATTTTATTACAATACATTTTCTTGTGTCTACAATAAACCAATTGTCATTATTCGTTGTCTATTGTGTTATTCAGACAATAAATTATACTAAGTCAATGACAGTTCCAGGAGGTATCCTGCGGCTTTCTGGAACCGATTCCATTTATTCATTTGGCACGATATAATTTATTGTCTAAATGAATAAAGTCTATAAAACCTGACTGAATAGAATAAAATTAGTATGCGAAAAATTCCGAATTCCTAACTTTTCTGGACCTCCTGGTTTTGGACTGAAAATGTAGGGACTTTTAAGAACGTATGGTGAAAATTATGTCTTTAAACTGTATATGGAATGTACTTTTGCAAATGACTATACATACTAATAATGTAATTTATAACTACCGACCCACAATTAATTACTTTGTAAGCTTATTCTATTAAGTGAAACATGGTGTACTTTTTTCTTGTCATCAGTACAACCATTTTCATGCAATTAAATGATTGATTTAGTTTCTGAAGTGTTAGTGAAGTTGTTTAATACACGAAAGTCTTATTCAATCAATATCAACTTTAGACATCGCACACTCGCGTTCAATTCAGCATTTACAATTTTTACGTATGTTGTTATAACAACCCTGAGTATAAACTACTCTCAAGGTATCCCTTGAGAGTAGTTTATGCCCGCATTTGCGACCCTAAAAACCCTGTGCTGTTCTAGATATTGCATTTTTTTTAATAATACCTTAAGGAAGGTTTTTCAGATAACTCTGTTCTAGTCTTTTTAGGGTTCCGTAGTAAACAAGGAACCCTTATAGTTTCGTCATTTCCGTCTGTCCGTCCGTCCGTCCGTCCGCGGCTTATTTACATTTAACCTGCAAATTTTTGTTAGACGCAAGTGTCCCCCCCCCCCCCTGTATCAACGAAACTGTTATATTTAGAAATTTGAAAAAAATCATGGAAGTAGTCCATATAGTGAATTTAAAAGGAAAACTAGCACGGCTAAGTAGACTTTACAAGTTACTGAGTAATTAAAATAAAGTCCAAATTTAGTTCAGATCCAGCCTCGATCTCATAAATGTCAAATTTGGTATTCTTGTAACACAATGAAATTTAATGTTTAATTAAAGTGGCATTATATCGAAATATGTCCGAAAATTAAACAAAGCAAGAATGGTATTTTGTTAGGTGAATTGATAATAATTAATGAAAGTTCGGAAAGAATCGGGATTGAATTGTAGATTACAATTCAATCCCGATTCGGTCAACTTTCTGCGAATTAATACACTCTATTTACAACTCCATGCGCTGATGCAGTTTCGAAGAAAACAGAGTTAAGGATAGAAGCGCAACACAACGTGAAAAAAATTTCACGAGACCTGGAAAGCCGTAGTGTCACGAGTTGCTTACGGTAGTCACTTCTCTTAGTTATAACGAAATGACGAAGAGAAAAAAATGTATAAAAATCGAAATCAAAATTCGTAAACAGACTTTCAACTTTAAATTTTTTTTACTAACACAAATCGTACGTTAAATGTCAGTGTGTACATATTTGAAAGCAAATAATTTTACAGCATGGATGGACGGGTAATTTGTCAATTAACTATCGTTGTATAACGACCTGCCGATAATAATTCTTGCTGTATAACTCGAATCCAGTAAATCGAAAGGATAAAAGATTGATTATTATCAGTAGGGTGATTATGTAGCTGATCGACCGTCCACAATCGAATAATTTATGACAACAATAAAGTTTCATATTAATGATGATGCATCACTTTATCATTGAAAATAATAACAAACAAAATGAATCCGTGTAAAAGCAAAGGAGATTTTTTAACATATGACTAGCTGTCTGTCTGCGACTTCATCAGCTTTGACGTTGGATAAGTACCTACGGTTAACTTTAACGTTTGTCCACGGATTTATAATCAAACTCAAAATGTCACAAAACATCATTAAAAAAAAAATGATTAAGCCGTTGGTGTAATTAAAATGCATAAAGACAAATAGACAAAAACTATGAAAACATTTTACTTGGCCTCAGTAAAATATCCTCTGAACCTTCGAACAAAATTTAAAAACAAAATGGCAAGGCAGTTGCAAAATGATCGACTAAAAATACATTTGTATTGCTCAGACTTTAACAACTTATATGAAAAATAACAAGGGTGGAAAGAACGCTCCAGGCTTTAGAAGAAATTATGGACGTTCACGCGAACTTAATAGTTTAGTCTACATCAAACCATGTTCATATACGATACGAGTCTCCCGTTAATGGACGGGGGTTTACAGCTCAACTGGAACAAATTTGATAAAATAAGGTACGCACGTCTACGTATTCTAACAGCTAGCATGTCGTTATTAGTGAAATAATGACTGAGCATTTACCTACACAGCTGCGGTTACAATGACCATAGGAAAAGAACCAATAACTTTATGTCAACATCGATAATTGCATATATCGCGTATTATCGATGGTATCGCATAGCAATTCGGATGCACTTCATATTAACAGTTATTTATAAGTACTGTAACCTATTGGCCACTTATTAGTTGTTGATTTAAGACTATCGCCGCCTCTAATAATTACTAAATTACAGTTTTTACTATCTTTTATTTAATTTTACCTGTAAGTTTTGACCAAATTTAGTAAATACTACCTGACCCGACAAACGTTTTGCCACATAGATTATACTAATATCGCTATTAAAGGTTTGTGTGTATTTTACAAAGCTAAATTAAAAATAAAAAAGAATGTCAATAAAATATTTAGGGGTGGGTATTCACTCTTATCATTTAGGGGTATGAAAAATACGTGTTGGCCGATTCTCAGACCT
The DNA here is from genome assembly GCA_937001555.2 of Hypsopygia costalis. Lineage (NCBI taxonomy): Eukaryota > Metazoa > Arthropoda > Insecta > Lepidoptera > Pyralidae > Hypsopygia > Hypsopygia costalis. The sequence continues at coordinate 8,344,856 of OW443326.2, read as the reverse complement.
ACCCAATATGCACACAAAATTTCATAAAAATCTGTACAGCCGTTTCGGAGGAGATTGGTAACAAATATCGATACACAAGAATTTTATATTATTAGACTGAAGTTCTAATTGTTAATCATAAATATATGTTTGGAAATCTCAAGGATATTGCTGCTGTATAACCCGACATTCTGCATAAGGGAACCAGTAATATTACTTATTCTGTGCTAATACTAGCACTATTTCTTATCTTGCGACAAGGGCGCTTTTTGACTAATATGAGCTGTGACAGATGCGGATTTTTCTTTAGTTGTATTTATTTGAGGATTGAGAGATTTTACTTTAGTTGCATGTCGAAATAAGTTTAAACTTAAACTGATTTCGCGAATTTGAGACATGGTCCCTCAATCCTCATACACAAACAGACTCGCCTTACCCGTTTTATTGAATATTTCGTAAAAAAAAAAATATACCACTAAAGTGGAAAACAAGCATACGGCACGCCTGATGGAAAACAGTTACCGTAGCCTATGAATGCCTGTAACACCAGAGGTATCACACGCGCGTTGCCTACCCTGTAAAAACGTCTTCACGCCCTTCTTTAAGAACCTCATGCTGTAGTCTCCTGAGAAAACCTCGACAGGCAATTCATTCCACAGCTTGACAGTTCGCGGGACAAAACTTCTCTGGAACCGCACATTACGCGACCACTTAGGCTCCAATGTGTTAGGATGAATTCCCTGTCGATGGCGAGCGGTGCGACTGTAGAAAGAGGCCGTGGGCATAATGTCAAACAACTCCTCTGAACACACCCCAATGTACAATCGGTAGAACACACAAAGACACGCAAAATCTCTTCTCAGAATTAAAGGTTCTAAACCGTCTGTTAGTTTGGGATCGTCAACAATCCTCACAGCACGCCCTTGAATAGTCACAAGGTACAAGCTTGGTATCTAGGCGCTCCCGCCCATAGATGGCAACAGTACTCTATGTGCGGCCGTACTTGATTTTTTTTATTTGCTTAAACTAACTTCAAATATTCGAAAGAAATAATATAAAAAATATTTATTTAATAGAACAGAAGCATACATTTTGCTGGTTTGCGGGCGGTCCCCACACTAGGTCAGGGCTATCTCTTGGGAGCCTTAGGGCCGGCTTAATAATTTATAGGAAGTTACATGTAGAATACAATATTCGATAGAGACGAAGTTAACTTTACCTACTAAAAAGCAGTATTGGCAATGATCACAACAACACAGATTCGATAATGGATTTATAGAATCAACTAGCTTGCGCCTGCTTCTTCGCACGCGCGTATTCCGGTATCCCGTTTTGAATTTTCAAACATCCTTTCTTATCTGATGCCGATAATAGCTCCTACCTGTATGCCAATTTTCAATCCGATCCGTCCAGTGGTTTGAGCTGTGCGTTGTTAGACTGATCTAACATAACTAACTGATCTAAAATCAGGGACGGTAAGGTTGCCTTTTATACCTAGCGCATACGAGTATATATCATTTGAGCGTTCATGATTAGCTCATAATCAAGCTCAAGTATTCGGTACCACGTATAATGAGCATGCTAATGTGTCACCGCCGATGAGCCGGCAAATCAGAAAAATACCTAAAATATACAAACTGTTTTTTATTCATAAGTAATTCACGGAAGGTATTTAAAAATGTCTCTTTGAAGTAAGAAACATGATATAATTTGATTATTAGACGCTGACGCTACAAATTCGAGCGCTTAAATAAATTCGAGATGAGATTTATACAATATACGAAGAGGTATGTGCCAACACAAAATGTAAGACAAATTATACTCTCAACTTGTACTATATAGAACTAAGTCGCAATTGTGACACAAGGCAGCTTTGGAACTGAAACTACAATATCGAACTTGGAACTGAAGATATGTGGAATAGAACAAAGCGTGGACACAACTTCGTGATTGAAATATCACCCGCGATACATATTGTGATAACGTTTAGTCCAAAACACAATGAAATGAAACGCCACAATGGTACATTTTTGGGATCTACAACAAAATATTTTATATTTTATAATAGGTATGCAGTGTATGTATTTTTATTAATTATTCAATTATTTATCAGTAATAGGTACATTACATATTTTCGTCTATACATAATAAGGGATCGCCGATTTGTTGCCAGCCTATACTACTTCCTTTCTTTCTTTCTGGTGACCTCACTCACTCACTCGCAAGAACACAACAACCCTCAAGGCAATTGTTATTCGGCTGCGGTATTCTGTGAGGTGGAAGTACCTCCTCAATCGGGCAGCTTAAAAAATACGCTACCTCTCTTTTGGCCAGAGCCTCCTTTGTCAGTCAGCAGGGTGCGCGTGCAGATGAGGTTGGCTTTGGTTCAAAGATACAGATAGAGAACCACTGACACCCCTAATGTTAGGCTCATGTTAGATAGAGGAAAATAATGTCCGCATATATTCAATTAACATGACTTGGTTCGTTAGTTCGGCGACCCATATTAATATCCATTAGTGTTGATTTTAGATCGATGAATAATGATGGCAAACAGGGAACAATTGGCCAATTTCCTTTTAATCATCGAGTATGTAAACGAACAAAATATATAATGTTAATATAATAATCTTGTACTTCACATGACACGATGAAAGTAAGATTTTTACACGAAACCACAATATAAGAAATAGTACTACGTTCCGTATAGCCACTCCCTGACGCTCTCTCGAGTCGACCCCATCTCCCCACTGAGACAAATATGGGACAGTTTGTATGAATAACTAAAAAAAATATCATGGTTATGATATATATTTTCTTATTATAATTTAATAAAGTAATGAGTATGAAATAAAATCTACTTATCAGCAAACAATTACTTTCAACTGTTCGACACGTTTTAGTTCTTATTTTTAGTTATCTTAGTATTTTTAGTCATTTTGCCGTACATCGCGAAAAATTTAATATTTTTCTTAAATTTTATGTGCACAAGTTTTTGATAATTAACAGCAAGAAAAAGACACTAAAATTTGCGATTTCAATGAATTTGGTATCACATTAAAGAAAACAAAAGAACCTATCGCTATTTTAGAGAACACAAGGCAGATAAACACAAAACCGGATGTTAGAAAGTGGATTGCGAACAAATCAATAAGACTCCAACGAAGCTACATGCTACATCCGATTCTCTCACAATGTATCGCCTGACAAACGCGCTCGGACTTTCTGAAACGCTTCTAAAACGGATATAAAAGTATCAGTAGCGAATATCGTCACAATAGCTACGGTTGCATCTGATAAAGCTGGAAAATAGAAGATTTATATCGTTATTGTACGTACATGCTATACGCATGTAAGATAGTCATCTTACATATACAATTATACAGCTTGTACATAACTTCAGAATAAATAATAGGCATGGAAATACTTCGTAGTTCCGAACGAGACCGAGCATTATTAGATTATATATTGTATATCTACGTTGTAAGAATCTACGTTGATAAAAAGGAAATTAAAAATGTTTTTAATAACTTATAATTACAAATGTAATCTTATATATACTGTTTTTTAATAATTTTATTAGCTAAGTATGGCTATTATTTTAGATCAGTATAATTGTTTTAGGTAAGGTGTAAAAGTCAATAAAAACAAGACTGTTTATAAAAACAAGAATAAAGAAAAACTACTTTTTACAAGATTTTATTAGCTGGTAATAAAAATAATAAACTGCAAACTTAATGCGGTTTCCCTCCATAAGACCTTTAGATTTGATACTCATATCATATAGGTTAAAGTGGAAAATATAAAATGCCATTGTCATGCTAGTGCCAAAATTAAGCTCAACTAGACACAGGGAATTAGGTCTTTAACTTGCAAGTTCACAGACACCGCAGGAAACTTAATAAAATCTTGTAAAAATTTATTATTTTTCCAGTATAAAATAATAGATAATTAAATTGCTCCAGTCTCATCCAGTTTTATTTCCCTCTGGAGTACAATGTCTGTTAGCATTATTTGTGCACTGTATAGGCGTTGAACTCGATCAAAATTATTTTTTGTTGTTGATATCACGTTGCAAAAGGTAATAATAATAAATAAATAATATTTCTGGACAATTTACACAGCGCCATCTAGTCCCAAATTAAGCGCAAAGCTTGTACTATGGGTACTAGACAACTGATAAATGTACTTAAATACAAAGGAAACATCCAGACCAAGACAAACAGACATGTTCATGCATATAAATATGTGTCCTGTAGCCCTACCGGCTAAGCTGAAGCCGATTCCCATCGGATTTTTTAATTGCGAATATCAAATGTCAGCTTAGACTTATGGTACCTGTGTTTAGCCTAGCTTGTAGTAACCCTACCGTCTGAGCCGAAAATGTTTGTAATTAACTAAAACGTAAGGCTTATTTTTCGGATCAAAATATTTAATGGTAATCGGCTACAGCTTCGGCGGTAGGGCCCCTGTGCGGGAATCGAACCCACGACCCCGGAGTCAAAGTGGACATGGTTAGCCATTCGACCACCGGAGTCGTCTATATACTCGTATTAGATATAAAATAAGGGTACAAAATCAATGTTTGATATTGTGATGTGGAGAAGTTGAATGACATTATAAGATAACGTTCGGCTACGTAGTCGAAAAAAAAAACAATAAGAATTTTCCAACTAAAGAGATCTGTACACGTACAAAATTGTATCTACGCGTTTAGTAGGCATAAAATACCTATGTCAGAAATCGTTCTCACTGACTCACTGTATACCAAGATCGCTACAAATCAGATTGCCCGCGTGATGGCAACCGTAACTGGAAGTCACCCGCGCTGCCAGCGCAGTACCGGTTTACTAGCATGACCTCAGTCACATGCATGAACACAACAACACGTTATAGCTTAGATTTTCTATAACAAGACACTTCTCATGGTCTAGCTTTGGTGCAAAGTTACGGAGATCATGATCAGATATATGAGGTATTTTATAAACACAATCGTTCATTATCAGTACCTAAGTGTTTAACTATACCGTAACCACAGTATAAGTAATAGTACTTCATACAACAGGGCCACTCCCTTCCGCCTCGTATCGACCTCACCTCCCTCCTGAGGCAAATCGGAAATAGTTAGTAAAAGTTTAGAAGTTGCCAAAATTATTTTTTCATTTGTGACTTGCCGCTTACAATTACGCTGCACTACATCTCTTTGTGCCACAGCCTCGTTAGTGAACCAACAGGGTGCACTACGTGCAGGTATGGATAGGCTTGGACTCTAAAGATGGTAAAGAGCCCCTTATACCGCGAACTGACTGATGAGTGAGCAGTAATGCCTACAGGCACTGTCTGGCTATGCATTTTGTATCACTGTTAGGTAGGTTCCAATTTTATTGTCTTCTGCTGTCATATTAGGTTTGTTAACGGTCACTCCATATGTCAGACGTTAAGACTTTATGGGTACTGCAGGCAAAACCAATTACAACATTCTCTTGAGGCTGCCGAATCGGTCATTAAAGAAATAAAAGATTATATTAAGGAAGGTTATAAGTTTCATTAAGATGATTGAGGAGCTCGATGGAGTTTTTGCGCGTGTTAGTCTAATCGAACACGCAAGTTAAGCAACGTCGACCGCAGCCTGTCTATGGATGGGTTTATTTATCTCCTCTGTCTATGGATGGGTGATTAGAGCTCCTCCGTACTGCGGAGGGCACGTTAAGCCGTCGGTTTCGGCTGTTATCATTAGATGACAGTCGTTAAGCCAAGTCAGTGGCCTTAGGGCCGGGCGGTTTGATAACACTGGCCTCTGCCAACCCGCTTTGTTGTGAATATAATATAATTTTGTTGTAAAAAAATGTGCGGCGCCACAGAAACTGGTCCAGATTCGTCTCAGATGGGAGGTGAGGTTGATACGGAAGACCGGCAGGCAGTGGCCATACTATGCGTAGTACTACGTATTACGTATACTGTGTTGTAAATAAATAAGAAAGACTCACTTGTAAAATATAATAATATGTATCCACCTTTAATTTCATCTCCGTAACATTTTTCATGCTTTGATCTTAGTCAATAAGGAAAATTATTTTCACATGTTTAGAAAAACAGATCATCAATTTCCCTCGATGTATCAGAGGAACTTATATCCAGGAGAATGATCAATAGACGCCGTTAAAAGGTTTCTGTCCGAAAGGGAGTCTATGATATACGTAGCTAATATACTCGTAAGTCTTAGCTTTTCGGGAGCGCGCAAACTACAGACTAACAATAAATCAGTAGGTACCTAAATTTAAAAAACATTTTTTTTTTTACCTATTGATTTGTTTAGTAATTTCTTCTCGCAAACCACTCGACGAATTATTTAATTAACTATCTGACCCGACAGACGTTATCCTGTCTTCTTAACAATGAATTTTGAATTCGACTTGTTTTCGCGCAATCTGTCAAATAACTGACAGTTCAGTCAAACGACAAAGTTACATTAGAAAAGTTGCAGTTTTCTTAAATTTTCTAATTCTCCGCGCAACTTTGTAATTTTTTTTTTCATAAGTACCTTCTCCTGGTAATAACAAAGAGATCAAGAAAAGAATTAGTGAAATCGGTCGAGCCGTTAACGCGTGATGCCGTGACTAAGGGAAATAGGGATTAATTTATATATACTCGTATATAGATTACTGAAAAATATGAGGCTTTATTTTTAGTAAGTATTTATTGTTCATTTCATTATAATCGACGCTATGAATCAACTGAAGGCCAATTCTCGTAATTATTTTACGATCGCTGAACGAATGATGAACGAATCGAGAATGAATTGTGAATTGACAAATATAATATATACTTGTATTCACTTTTTTTTATACCACTAGGGTGGAAAACAAGCAAACGGCTCGCCTGACGGAAAGCAGTTACCGTAGCCTATGAACGCCTGTAACACCAGGGGCATCACACGCGCGTTACCGACCCTGTAAAAACCTTTTCACACACTTCTTGAAGAACCCCATGCTGTAGTATACTGAGAAAACCTCGACAGGCAGTTTATTAGTTCGTTCAGTTCACTAATTAATTATTATCAATTCTCGTTATTGGCGAAATAACATTCTTAGTTTGTTAAATTTTCGGTCATATTTTGATATAATCCCATTTAAAATTAGACTTTGAAGTTTCATATTGATTTAAGAATACCAAATTTGATACTTGTGATGGAGACTGCATCGGATTTGAATTCTGACTACATTTTAATTACGAGAATTGCTCTGCACTATGCAATTTTTAAGTGTAATTGAGTTAAATTTACAGAAAATAATAAGTAAAAAAGCGTTACAAGTATTGCAAGTGTAGGTACACTGTTTGCCAGGTCAGGGGCGTAAATAACTCCCATCTAAAGTGTGCAATCGTGGTAGGGATTCTGTTTTCTCTCACCGGCAGGTGCCGGTAAACAATGGTGGATTTTAATTTATAGACCTGAATATCCAGCCGGTTTTTATGTAAGGATTGATTTACCAAGTAATTACATTTCGATGCATTTTATTCTAGTGCATTAGGAAATAGCATGCTTAATCGTTATAGACATAAAGAGAAATTTCAAAAGATTACTAGTAATTTATGAAAACAGTTCAAGTGGATTCCCGATTTTTTTGGGAAAAATAGCACTGTCAGGAAGAAATTGTGATATTTCGCACACCTTTTTTTACATATTTGATCCATAACATACTATATACTATACTATAGTAGCTACTATGACCTATAGCGTAGAGACTTGGATGCTGACCATTGGGCTGGTTCACAGGCTGAAAACCGCACAGCGAGTGATGGAGAGAGCAATGCTTGGAATTTCTCTACGGGATCGAATCCGGGACGAAGAAATTGGACGGAGAACCAAAGTGGTCGACATAGCTCTCAGACTCAACAAGTTGAAGTGGCAGTGGGCTGACCACATCTGCAGAGTCAGCGATGGCAGATGGGGGAGGAAATAATTTTGGGGTGTAAGTGGTTAATCAACATCTTTGAACCAAAGCCAACTTCACCTGCACGCGGTGCATCCTGCTGACTGACGAACGAAGCTCTGGCGAAAAGAGAGGTAGGGAGCGTAATTGTAAACTACCCGACTGGGGAATGTACCTCCACCTCACAGAATACCGCAGCCAAATAACAATTCCCTTGAGGGTTGTTGTGTTCCTGCGAGTGAGTGAGGTTCACCAGAAAAGAAGGAGATGCTGCGGTGGCAGCGGGGGTGGCGGCGCGCGAGCGATATTTTATGTTGCGAACGTTAATATGGCTACGGTATCCGCTTCACATCAGGCGGGCCGTATGCTTGTCTGCTACCCGACGTAGTATAAAAAAAAAAAAAAAAAGAAAGTCCTAGGATGGAGGCCACGTATGGGGCGAAGAAGAGTGCCACCTCTCTAGATTGACCGACGACGTCAAAAAAGTAGATGGTAGCGGTTAGATGTGGAAAGCGGAGGATCGCATATGGTGGAAAGCATTGGGAAAAGCCTATACACAGCAGTGGGTAGATACAGGCTGATAATGTTGATGATAGTAGCTAGTAGATAGTATAAGGATCAAAAGTTTCATGTACGTAAAATTTCATCCCAATCCGTTCAACCGTTTATCCGTGTATTAACAAAAAATATACATATAATATATATATTGACGAGCTCGGCGATCGAATGGTTAGCAATGGCCACTTAGCCTCCGAGGTCGCGGGTTCGATCCCCGCACAAGACAAATATTTGTGTGCATGAACATGTCTGTTTGTCTTGGTCTGGGCGTTTTCTATGTATTATATGTATGTATTTACAAAAAAAAATAAGTATTATATCAGTTATCTAGTATCTATTGCACAAGCTTTGCTTAGTTTGGGACTCGATGGCCGTGTGTAGTATTTATTTATTTATTTTTTATATGTTGTACATCTATCATCCAAACATCAACCCTCACAAACCTTCACTTTTGGAATATTAGTTGGAAGTATTGACGGAGCTCGTAAAGCAATTTTATGATCAGTAATTAGTTTTTCGATATACTGTCCTCTTATTTTTATCACAATAGAAATAACATCATGTTCATTTTAACTTTATCAAGAGTTACTGGCAATGAAGAGACAAACAAAAAATGTTGCCGCTTTATACAAAAAAAACATGTTCAAAATATTTAAAAACCACATTTTTCTAAAATGTAATAATGGTAGCATTAAATGAATATCATTCTAAATATATTTATGATCAGTAACCAGGTCAGGTTTTCGACACACTGTCCTGTTATTTTTATCACAACAGAAATCACATGATTTAATTTTAATTATTATCAAGAATTAATGGCAATGAAGAAACAGGCAAATTGCCACTTTATACAAAATACTTTTTTAAACTAGTTCAGAAAAGAAATATCCAAAACGTTACATAATACTAACATTAGTTTATAGGTTAATTTTGTAATATTTTATGGACGAGCATGAATGTCTGAAATTAAATTATTATCAAAATTACATGTACAAAATATTTAAAAACAATGTTATTATGCAATTGTATTGTACTATATTACGTTGCATTTTACTATTTTTCTAAAATTTTATAAAATGGTAGCATTAAATTAATATCTTTCGAAAAATATTATTTTTGTTTTTTTTCTTTTCATAATATCAATCAGGTAATCTTTTCTTTATCAGATTTTATAGTGAAAGACGTTTATATTCATGAGCAGAATGGTCCTCTTTAGATGTTTTTGGTTTGACACGCTCATTTCATTCCACAAACTACGTAAAATTAGTCTAAAACGGTTTAGGACCAAGTCATAGAAAGGAAATTGTTTCAAAAGAATTTCAGTAGACTTGTAAATTAGGATGAAATTGTTTTACGTTATATTTTAGATAGCAAAGCAAACAAAAGTTTTAGACAAAAGCTATTCAGAAGAATATAACCTGCACTGAATCATTACTAGCACTCGCCAGCGGCTGAGACTTACAAAGGAAACTTTGACTTCGGAATAAGAAATCCTTTGTTAAATCCAAACTCAGGAATTTATAGTGAAAGAAAATGAGAGCGACAAGATTGCTTCGTTCGAAATACCTTGTAATCCTATTTAAGGCACCTACATTTTCAAACATATTACCTATACGAGAGATAATATTGGGAATCTACTAATCGCTACACTCTGAGTAATTGCAACTGAGGCCAGTGTTTTTAAGCCACGCAATGGCTACTGACTTGACTTATCGATTTTATCTCGAGAGAGGCCTCCGAAACCCGGAGGAACTGGTGCCAGGAGTATGCTTCAGAAAGCATGTATCCCAGGTTCCCAGCTCTCGGGCGTCATCTAAGTTAATGAATAATTTACACCGGCGGTTCCGAACCTGGGGTAATGACCACCGCAGGGGTAAAACAGGAATTCTGTGAGGGTAATAAAGCTAATAAAAGGTAACAAATTAGTAAAGTAGCAAACCAATAAGATATAATTTAGTGACGGGGTAAAATTAGTTTATTTGATGAGCCAGGTGGTCGGATGGCTAGCAATGGTCACTTTAACCCCGAGTTCGTGGGTTTGAACCTCGCACAAGACAAACATTTGTATGCATGAATGTCTGTGCGTCTTGGTCTAGGTGTTTTTGTATGTATTATATGTATTTACAAAAAAAATGTATTTAAGTATTATTATCAGTTATCTAGTACCCATAGTTCAAGCTTTGCTTAAATTGGCATTAGGCAGTGTTTGGCCAATGATATTTATTTATTTATTTGTGTAACAATATTGACAAAAAAATTACTAACGGAATCATAAATTCTAACAATTACTTTTATTTTATCATCTCATTCTTTTTCATGGACGCGGAATTGAAGTAATCCCTACCCTATATCGCTCTGAAAGCTAGGACGAATCGAACGACTTGTCATATATGAAATCCACGGAAATGAAATCGAATGGATATGGTGTGCAATTAAATTTGTTTGCCACCAAGCGTGCTAAACTTAAACAACGACAGACAAGCAATATGATTTATATGATACTACTAATAACTGGGATGTAAATAGTTCATCAACATTTTTGAACCAAAGCCAACCAAACGAGGCTCTGGCGAAAAGAGAGGTGCGAGAGGCGAGAGAGAGAGCACAGAGTATTTTTTAAGTTGCTCAATTGGAGAAGTACCCTTTTTCCTTGATGAGGTCACCAGAAAGAAAGGAAGGAATATAGGCTGGCAGCAGATCAGCGACACTTCGGTGTTGCTGATCCTTGTGAATACGTTATATGCATTAAAATTATCTCAAAATGGCAGCGTTTCCAACTCCCCCTGACGCGATGTTCCATAGTCCTTACTTAGTGTAATAAATTCTTTGATCCTTCATCAATCCAGTCGCGTTTGGAACGGAGATGTTAGATTTGTAGATGCAACACCAACCTGTACCCCCGATTTTGTTATCATTCGTTTTTTTGAATTGCCTCCCTATGGAATCAATTTTAAAGACGTATTAAAATAAATAAATATTGTCAGACAAATTACACAGCGCCATCTAGCCCCAAAGTAAGCGAAGCTTGTATTATGGGTACTAGACAACTGGTAAACATACATAAATATGTACTTTTTTTATTGTAAATACATACTTATGATACATAGAAAACACCCAGACCAAGACAAACAGACATATTCATGCACACAAATGTTTGTCCTGTGTGGGAATCGAACCCACGAGCGTTGGTGTCGAAGCCGCGTCATTAACCGCTACGCCACCGAGCTCGTCTCATATTCATTCGTCTCGTATTCACGTCAAAACAACCATCCATTCATCGTGAATGGCGTAAAAAGGGTAGGAACCGCTGATCTACACGCAACTGAAACTAGGTCACCTTGATATGTAGAAACAATAAGCTGTTAATTTCAAAGACATTCAAAAACTACGAACTTCACAAAACATCTTCAGATCTTGTTTGACAGTTAATGAGATGAGCGGTATTTCATCTTGCTAACGTCGCTAACTATCTTCAGAGAGGTCGAGTTCAAAAGATATTTACGAGGGCTGTGCAAATAAATCAAATCTACTTAACGATCATAAGTCATAACCATAACGAAGAAAAATATAAATTCAATCTGGGTACAAAAAAGCTTCTCTTTTTTTTTCGTATTTCGTCTTTTCAGCGACTTGCCACCATGACTAGGGCCAAAGCCAATTTCGGGCCCTACCGACTAAGCTAATGCTGATTCTCTACCGACTAAGCTGAAGATGTTTGCTATTAACTTTAACCTAAGACCTATTTTTAGATTCAAATATTCGATCGGAATCGGCTTCAGCTTACAAAAAACGTTTATTTTTTCGAATTTCGTCATTTCAATGACTTGCCACCGTGACTAGGGCCAAAGCCAATCTGGGACCCTACCGACTAAGCTGAAGCCGATTCTCTACCGACTAAGCTTGGAATCAAAATATTCGATCGGAATCGGCTTCAGCTTCGGCGGTAGGGCCCCAGGCTGAAGCAGATTCCCATTATGATTATTGTATGCGAAAATCAAACTACAAAAAACTGGTAGAGCTCTACCGACAAAGTTAAAGATGTTTGTCAATAACTATATAAACTACACTAAATATCTATTTTTGGAATCAAAATATCCGATGGTAATCGGCTTCAGGTTCGGTGGTAGGGCCCTAGGTGTTGTTAAAAAAAGCGAGCGTCTATTTATACTAATTTGCTTCGCGATACTTATCGTGATAATAAAAAAAAAATGCCATTATGGTGCAGTTACGAAAACGCCATTTTAATCGTATTACTATTTTCATTCAAGGTGCGCCATGCAAAAGCACGAAAGGGGTGCATTTTTTGCTTTTTCATAGACCTTGGCCGCCTGAAAATTGATTCACGAAGGTTAGCAACAGCATTTATGTGGCCTAAATCGTCTGAAACGGAACTTTGGATTGCGTTCAGCTTCAATATATAGGAACCTACGTAGAATTGAATGTGTTTGGGATTGGGATGATACCTTCCCAGGCAGGCATTGAATTTTAATGGGAACCTGCCAACACACCCCCTATTGCCAAAAATCGATTTTAAACTTTATTCATATAGCAATAAGGTTTGTTTCCAATTACAGCTTAAATTACTAATACTGATACTTTTATTAGTTCCGATTTAAGTATACGCCATTATTCAATAAAGGATCAGAATATACAGTGAATAATTTAAATGTTCATTTGTAGAGTTTATATTTTTCCATTTCAGCAGTGTGGCACTTTGATGTGAAATCATTTAAATTAAAACTTAGGCTGGCCGCCGGAATCCATCATGGAATTTAACAATCAAAAGGCCAATTCTCGTAATTATTTTACGATTACAGAATAAAAGTTAATCGAATCGAGATTGAATTGTGAATTGACCAAAAATATACACTTGATTTCTTTCATTAACATTTATCAAAACTTATTATTGACAATTCTTAGGTTTTTCAATTTTGGCCATATTTCGATATAATCCCACTGAAATTAATATTTGAAGTTTCATAATGTGATACTACCAATTTTGATATTGGTGGAATCGGAACTGAACTTCGACTGTATTCTAATTACGAGAATTGCCCGTCTGACTTCCGGTTGCGTCTCAGTTCGCTCCATAGAAACATTTGTATGGAGCGAACTGAGACGCACTCGCGTCACCAGGGGCTCGCGTCCCGTCACAACGTCACTTAGTGTGTGGGACACGAGCCCCTCGTCTCGCAAGAGTAGCTTTACAGTCGTCTCTTCGTTCAACTATTTTCTATAAGTAACATACTCTGTGTCGATGTGAAGTTTACTCATGTTTATGACAGGTGTTTGGCGAATTCAAGGTTCGGTTAAGCCTCGCGTCCCATCACAACGTGAAGTAAGTGAATCTACCTGACGGAATCCGGCTGTGTACGGCCGGCCTTAAGATTGGTTATTGGCTGGGAAATTAAGAAAAGCCCCGGTATTAGCGCCCCGGTATTTATTTATGTCAATCGTCGTTTCTGCAACGGAAAAGCTGAAATTTCAACTGAGACTCCAACGACATTTGTAACACACTGAAATATTATATAAAACGTTCGGGATTTTTTTCTACGTGGGGTGGCAGAAAAGGATACAGCCCGCCTGATGAGTAGCAGTTTTTTATATTTTTTTTATAACGTTGCCATATAGCTCACAACATGAAATATCGCTCACACGCCACCACCCTGTAACTCCTTTCTTTCTGGTGACCCTCACTCGCATGAACACAATAACTCTTTAAGATAATTGTTATTTGGCTGCGGTATTTTGTGTGGTGGCGATACTTCCCTAGTCGAGCAGCTTACAAATACGCTGTCTCCTACCTCTCTTTTGCCAGAGCCTCTTTCGCTAATCGGCAGCGTACACCACATGCAGGCGAGGTTGGCTTTGGCTCTAAAGATCATGAACAGCAAGCTACTGGAGTGTAGTGTAGTAGTAGTATCGTGAAAATTTCGTGAGGAACATGTAGTTGTGTTTATAAACCTAATATACTATACCTTTATGCTATTAAAGGTTTAGGTATAGTAGGGTCTATCTATTTCTTTCTATCTATACCAGGACTTCCCAACTAAGGGGCACGCCCCCCTTGGGGGACGTACAGAAATGTCAGGGGGGCGGGCGTACTACGTACGTTTACATTTCAAAAAATCTATTTAATTTGTAGGTAAATTAATTATTTCCGCTTGCATTAGGATGCAAGTGACATAGGTATCACTTATATAAACTATTAAGGGGGCATGAAAATATTAATTATGGTTCGTTGAGGCTCGGCGAAATAAAGGTTGGGAATCCCTGATATATATATATATCATTTAGGGAAAGTCTTTCCGAAGGTTTTCTTTTGTGCGTTTAAATAAATACATTGATATAATCTTAGGTCGTCGAAGCCCGGGGGGATTGCTGATTAACATTACAAAGAAACTGTTTGCAAGGTTCTATGTATGGGATAACTTCCTAAAATACTACCTACATCCAAGAATGAATCTAAAGAAAGTCACCAATGTTTAGAGGGGACAATGTTTATTTTTAATTTAGTCTTTAATAGAAAAAAACTTTACTTACTGTGTTTCGCTTCATTAAATACTTTCATTTGATACGCATATGACATTTTTTTTTATACATAGAGGGGGGGAATAAACAAGTGGGTAACCTGATGGATAGCAATCACCACCGCCCACGGAGATCAGCAACGCCGATCCGTAGCCAGTATATACTCCTACCTTTCTTAATAGGGGATAAATTGGAAATTATAAATGGTTGTCACGAGAACCAAACAAATTACAGCTCAATTCCAATCTTATTGATCTAATCAGACTTAATTATAGATACCATGGTGAAACTATATAAAAGGTAATTTGATATAGTACACTACTCGTTGATGATTAGAACAACAATGTAGGTTATTGTTCTAACTATACAGCCTACGTAGGAGATATTTAAGAAAAAATAATTAAAGAAGATATCAGTTATCTAGTACTCATAGTACAAGCTCTGCTTAGTTTGGAACTAGATGGCAGTGTGTAAGTTTTCCGGAAATATTTATTATTATATTTATCTTTTTAATCACGGGTCAAGCCCGTCCACTTTATAGACGTGCGCAGGGATATGGATTCAACGCGTAGAGGCCCCTAGAGAATCTTAATGTAATTTTGTATACACGCCGTGACCCGCTCCTGGATATATCAACGGAACAATATACCCATGAACAGGTCTCGCCGAGCATTAAGACTATTGCATAATGTGCTGGAAATTTAATGAGTTCTGGGTAGACTAGATAATGGTCTATTACAGTAGAGGGACGGACGCCTGCCATAGCATAATTCATTTATTATTATTATATTATAACTACATAATAAATAAAAACGGAGAGTGGTGTAAATTTAATAGTCGTTTGATAGAACTGGAATAACAGAATAACTACTCGATGAAAATACGCAAAATCAATGTATCCTACGCTCGGGGGTTGAATGATTCACAGAATATTCCAGAACATATTGATTAATGCCATGTCCGATTACATTTCCATACAAGAGTAGAAATGAAATAACTTCGCTCTTTGACGGCGTACGTCCAATATTATGGACGATATGAGTTTCTCCTAACATAATCTAGACTTATTTCTCATTATTACAGTTAAAAAGTCTATTAGTTTGTAAATTATAATATCGAAAAAAGAATTTTTGACCCCCATTTTTACGCAACTTTGGACATAAATAAATACTTCGAAAGGTTGAATAATTTGATTTTGCGTAGTTATTCTGTTATTGCAATTCTCCCAAACGATTACTCAATTTACTCCTTTTTTTAAATATGTTATTTTAAAAAAAGGAGTAAATTGAGTAATCGTAAAATAATAAAACACGACGTTCATATAATATAATAATAAATAAGTCCAGAGCAGCTTGTGGCGAGCTGTTGTGTGAGTAGCGACACCACGGACCAGAGTCTCCAGAGTCGGTCAGGGCCTTCGTCTCCGACGTATCTTCATCAGTCGGAGTGTAAACAGAAGAAGGCCCGCAGGACTCTCAGCTATGGCTTGCCTTCATTAGCCGTCCAGAGAGGAGCCGCTACAGCTATATGCTCCAGGGGTGGAAGTGTTACGCCGCGAGTAACTTCGGAGAAAGCGCAGCACACCTCTCGACATCCCTAAGTCACTCACACCGGTGTTGCCTCCGGCCGTTTTCCTGGGATTTCGGGGGCCCATCTAGTGAGTGGCAAGCCACCGCCTGCCGCAAATAACTAGCAATAAAAGCAGTTATGGCAGGTGTCCGTCCCTCTTCTGTAATAGCCCGGTATTAAGTTCAGCCAGATCTAATCTCCATAGCCCACTTATTTTCCATCACACTCCGCAATAGTCTCAACGCCTGCCGAGACCTGCTCATGGATATATCGTTCCATTGACATATCCTGGAGCGGGTCACGGCGGGCATACAACATTACATCAATCTTCTCAAAGGGGCATCTACGCGTTGGATTCATATCCCCGCGCACGCCTATCAAATGACCGGGCTTGACCCGTGATTTAAGAGAGATAAATATTTCTGGACAAATTACACACTGCGATCTAGTCTCAAACTAAGCAAAGCTTGTGCTACTATGTGTAATAAATAACTGATATATGTACTTACTAAGTACATTTTTTAAGTATTATATCAGTAGAAGCAGAGCTATTAATAATATTATTTTTTAAGGCGCAGTCGTGAGGCCGCTAATAATGCATTGCGAGTATAGGTACATATAGGTACAGAAATTATCTGTATGATACTCCTACCCAATCAGAAAAAAACATAAAATAACAAGTTATGCTGGAACAAAAACTCACAAACATAACCATTACTCTTATTATTTTTCAGTCACGTAAAAAGTAGAGCCTTTGGATTGGATTAAAAAATAGCACAACAGCAGCTCCGTCTACCTTTTGCTCTATGCAAACATTAATACTACTGGCCGCGACCTCTATGAAGCATTGAACAAACTAAACTACTCAACTAGTTCCATGTAAATAAAGTAGATGGCGCAACGAGTATTAAATGTAATGCAAAGCACGTGAGTAGCGAACACAGCGCTTCGATCAATCATGTCTACAATGTACCTATTGTAGCCAACTTTAATGCGCACTTTAGCGGATGTACCTACTTATTAATTGTAGAAGAAAATTTATATGTTTTATAACGCTAAGTGGCTAATTTTGGACATTGCAATTCACACTGAATCACTAAACACAATAGGCACATCTTCCTACACATTTCAACGTCCTTAAAAAGACATCTCTAATAAACTAACAAACCAAATGGCAATTCGGTCCTATTAGATTAAAATCGACAAATCTTAAGTCAACACATTAAAAATAATTATGCACAAACAAAAAAAAATTAAATGCATTAAGCAGGTTACCTACCTATTTAAATTGAAACAGGCGAGACGCGTTGAAACCTTGTTTTGAATAGATAGGAACCTATAGTTACACAAAACAAGGTTCCAGAACAAAATTAGTGTCAGTCAGAAACGAGTTGCAAAATGGCGAATGATCTACATAATTAGGTACTTCGTTTCCATAAAGAGAACCTATTAAACTCAGCGCGTTGTCTGAGAAATCAGTATTACACGTTCAATAAGGTGGTGTCACTCATATAGAAATAAAAATTTAAATAAATTATGTTCACAATATTACTTTAAAACTTAATTATTGGTGTGGTGCTTATGTGGTGATTTACGAGCGGACTTTTTAAAATATCTATGGTGTTTAAAATTATCATTAGCTACATATTTGTTATTTTATTTGCAATGGCATTCAATGCTTATTGACATTTATTTGGTTCTCCACCAGTCAGTCTACTTAAGACTACTTAATTTTTATAGCCATAAATTTTACATACCCATTTTTAGTCAACCTTACACTATTATCAACATTTTTCACAACGTTCTGTTTATGCCTACAGAATAAACAAAATCGTTGATAATAAAAAAATAGTTGATAATCATTTTATTAGCTGTAACTAATTTCCTAACTCAAGTGCTGTAAAAAAAAAGCTTACAAAAACATCAATGAAGAAATAAAATAAAAAATCATAACTGTTCTTAGCGTTTCCATTTATTAAAAAGAAACTCAAGTTTCGAATTATTTGTAAACTGTTTAAATCTAGTTACTCAGTAGTATCAGTACTGCCTGCTATAAGAACACCCAGTTCTAACCACAGCACGGATCGGCCAGAAATTTAGAATACATATAGCTAATATAACACAGCCATCTGGTAAGAATACTTGAAAATTCTCAAGGAATACCGCGATAATCGCAAGCGAAAAGTACTTTTGCATATTTATTTCAACTCGCTGCTCCAAACCGAAGCTTTCACAGTGCTTACACTGAAAGGGTAGTTTCACATAACCATTTCTAGAAATTGTCACGAGATGGCACTACTCGTAGAATTGAATTGAAGTTTAATCTCCTTCCAAAATGGTAATAGATTATCCAGACACAGAATTCTCGACTTTGTATTAAAATAATAATTTAATGGAACATAATTTATTATGAAAAATTACTTGCCCCTGGGAGAATGTGCACTTTCAGTAATCACATATATTAATGTTAGGTGCCTAATTTAAACTAATTTTATTATTATTTTACTCATCTCAGAACTAGTAGACAATGCCTTGTCTTTTTTTCGAAATTGTAATTTCAGTACAACTCATCAATTATAAAAGTTAACACTACAACCAACCAACCAACACTAAAAACAACAATAAAAGCAAAAATAAAATATATGTCGACTTACACAGCCCTTCTTGATCCTCCAGAAAAACTTCACAAATAGGACAGACTTCAAAATCTATTATGTATTCGATTAATTTCAGTTTGGTAAGACCACGGCCTCTCAGTTTTAGCAGCTGCTTTACTTTTGCCGTAAAATCTATGTTCTCACCTCAATGTTAAAACATTCTCTACAAACTTTATTTTAAAATGTACTTGGATGAGGTTTCACTATCGCTACGTAAAGTAGCGGTGATCCTAGTCTAAAGCTCTCTACCGCCCTTACAAGCACGTTTTGAAATTCGTACATCTTTCAAGCTGCACGATAATGGAACGCGCTTCACCTCAATATTGAATAATTATTGAAGGTCACGAACTATAGCTTAACCCCCTACTCTATTAATAAAAGATTTTATAAAAATCCTAGTAATTTTATGTCAGTCAGTATCGACCTGGGTATCGATATAGACTACTTAGGCCGCTAGTTTTTAAAGCGTCTCCGTCCAGGTGGACAAATATTTTTTTTTATACTAAGTGGGTCAAATTTACTTGTAAGATTAGATTCATAGTTTCATCGTAGTGACACTACGGTGAAACTAAATAAAAACTCGAAAAAAAAATAAAAGGTCGCATAAAATATGTTTTTTATAGTCATTAAGTAAATTCAAATTAAATATCTAATAGTGTAAGATACAGACTGGTCATGAAAATATTTTATTATAAAACTAACTTTTGGCCGCAACTTCACTTGCGTGAACAATCTTCCAGGATATCGAAAGAAGCATAATTCAAGAAGTCAGTTTTGGATCTATTATAATAAACTTTTAGACAGACAGCAATAATAATAAAATCGTCATGTATGATTGATGAGCACAGTATGGCAGATGGGGGAAGATAGTGGAGGCTACGTATGAGGCGACGAAGCGTGGGACGAAGATGGACCGACAACCTCAAAAAAGTGGCTGGTAGCGGTTGAATGCGGAAAGCTGAGGATCGCATATGGTGGAAAGCATTGGGAAAAGCCTATATCCAGCAGTGGGTAGATACAGGCTGATAATGATGGGGCATAGTATAAATAGTCACGTTACACATAAATATTATATTAACACAGATGGTTACATTAATCAACAGATTAAACTAATTTTATTTCATATTACTATCACAGAATAAGATCTTCATCACCTTTTAGTGCACGTCATTATCAATCCTACACTTAATATTTTTTTAATTTAATAGGAGGTATCAATTTATTTTCTTGTTAGTAGTTTCTGTTTTATTACATTAAGATGTATGCAATTTATTACGCGGGCGAAGCCCTTCCCAAGGGTGGATCTCTGAACTCTGCGCAGTACTTGATTACCGCTGGTATAAACACATGATCGCCAGACTGATCGGCACAGATTGATTATCTCAATTAACTGACGATGTCCCAAAATAGGTATTATCCTATAATTGTAACAACTACAAAGTATACATAACGAAGTAGTTTGGCGCGTCGCCATTTTCTTAATTCAACCAACCGCCAAAAATTATGATTAGAACGTGTCATATACGGCGAAAATTATGATTAAAACGCGTCATATAAGGCGAAAATCCTACTGCGATATAAATGAAGAAGTATGTGAGTATTTATGTATGGATGAATATATTTGTTACTCTTTTACTTTCGGATCGAATTTGTCATACATATAGAATATAATCTGGATTGAAATGTAGAACTTGATACTTTTCAACCGGTACTGTGTTATCGCTAAGCGAAGATAGAAGTAGTAAGTAAGGC
Source organism: Hypsopygia costalis (assembly GCA_937001555.2). Taxonomy (NCBI): domain Eukaryota; kingdom Metazoa; phylum Arthropoda; class Insecta; order Lepidoptera; family Pyralidae; genus Hypsopygia; species Hypsopygia costalis. The sequence continues at coordinate 8,323,879 of OW443326.2, read as the reverse complement.
AGTAAGGCTAGCTATATATCTAGCCTTTTATAATCAAAAGAATTTTAAAAGGCTTTTAGAATAAAAAGGTTACATATGTAACCTTTTTATTCTCCTCAAAATCTGCCTAGATGCATTTTCAATAGTAAGTATAATGCAAAGTACTACGATATTTACAGAAAATATTTATATCACCCGGTAATTTAAGATACTGTTATGCAAATATATTTGTACCAGAATCGATCAAGTGCCTGTCAGCTCCCACCGGTGGGCTATAATAAACATGCATGCTCGGCGGCCGCGCCACAAGCGCGGGCACAAAGTCCTATTACAAACAACGTCCCCGTCAGCTACATCAGTAGCGACATCGAGGAACCTGGAACGAGGAAAATGCGAAGCAGCTATTTTTCGGCAACACGTCCGAGCGTACGCTTAATCAGGGGTGACGCTAGTGTCGTTCTGTTGGAGCGAACACTTCTGATAAAGCATTAAAAGTTTTTCCGGCAAAGACGTCCTCCTAGGTGAGGTGAGCCGGTGATTGGTCGCGGTAGAGTATGAGATAATCATAACCAATACATCCCTAGAACGCTAGGTATCTGTGGGATTTCATCACCACCACCTGTCAAAATCGAGAGTGCTTATTTCACACTTGTGGAGCGTAAAAAATACTTTTGTCTTAATGCTCGTCGATCGCAAAACCGTACAAATCTCTATAAACATGACTCTATTTTGATGTGTCAATTTAATGTTGTAAGCCCTGACAAATAGATACACCATTCATTCCATTACGGCTTTCCTTCCGAAGTTATTGTTTGCAATCGAACTTACCCATGAAATTTGTTTTAGTAATTATATTTTTACTCTCCATTTTTGATTGCCCAAGAAAATAATAACAAAGGGCTTTAAAAGCGATGTCTCTGATTTTGTGTTTTATTTCAATCGATTACAGGAATGAACCGAAGATTGTTTGTAAAATTTGATGTACACTATTTTGCGTCATATCAAGAGACACAGTGGTGGGAATGTGTGGTGGGTGGGTCCTCGTCCTGTACACTACTTTGCGTGCATCCGCCACCAATTAGTTCATGCAAACTACTGCCGGCCGGTGCCCACCCACTACCGTTAGTAGATGCATACGACTACCGTGGCTGTTTTGGTAGCCTGTAGAGGCTGCTGATCGAGACGACCGCAGCAGCTGGACTGCTGCGGACGTCTCGGGGAATCTATATATATAAAACAAAGACGGGTTTGTTCGAACACTTATAACTCGATAACCGCAGGACCGATTTTCATGGTTTTTAATTTGTTGGATTTCTCTCCGTCCCGAATAGCAGAATAACTATTAAAAACATTGGAAAATAGATGAAAGAATAAAATAGAAACAAAAACATTTTCCCATACAAATAAAAGTGTCAGTTGAAAAAGAATTGCGATATTTATCGGTTGTCAAATAACAAAATGTCAAATCGATTGGTGTCACTTTTATGCCGCGAAAGTTGTCTGTGATTTGTTTTTAAAATTGAAAAATGTCAAATCGTTTGGGGTGAAAACGCTTGGCCCGTGGGGTCCGAGCGCAAGAATCAAATCAGATTAAACATCAAAAGAACAATTTAACAACAAACAATTGAACAACAAACATCAAAAGAAGATTTGTAATTGTTATTTCTTTCGATTTCAAAACTAAAAAATAATACAAAACGTTTTTTTAAATTTTTTGATAAAGATTTCCTTATTGTTTACAATAAGGAAATCTTTATTTTTATGAAATTTTCAGTTTTTATCGATACGGGTCTTCCCTCAACCGAAGGGGTTTAGAGCATACTCCACCACGCTGCTCAGCTGCGGGTTGGCGAAGGCGAGTGTTTTCGAGCCGCCTATAGGCCACTAACTTGGCTTAACGACTGTCATCTTATGATAACAACCAGGACCGACGGCTTAACGTGCCTTCCGAAGCACGGAGGATCTCAAGATAATCTAATGATATAATAAGACGACGTGACGTGTCTTTCGAAGCACGGAGGAGCTCGAGGTAATATAAACCCATCCGTGTACAGGCTACGGTCGACGTTGCTTAACTTGCATGTTCAATTAGACTGACACGCGTAATGATGCCATCGAGCTTCTATATTGTTTTCTATCATTCATTGTTTTAATTCCATAAAATCATAAATTTAGTTCAGCTAATATGTACCACGAAATTAATTGATTGTTAGGCGGTACGAAGTTCGCCGGGACAGCTAGTTTCCAATATCTGTAACATAAGAAACTTGCGATTGCGTGGTCGTCTCTGCGACACGTGTTTCGCCTCTACGCGAGGCATCATCAGCCGATCTGTAGATGTTTATGCTTAGAACAATTTGCGTGTAAATTTGACTTTCGCAAAATAACACCTGAATCAATTAACAATGTTTGTATGAAGTATTGTTGGTGAAAGTGAAATGCTTCTATTGTCGCGTCCGAATTAGCATTCGGATTTAGCATTCTTATTTGGGTAGTATTGGTATTACTGGTATCAGTGGTATACTGCTAACAACATACTTATCTCACTGACAAGTGTAAGGGCAGTAAGGGCTCAAAAAATCGACGAAACATCCACTTGGTTCTTTCATCGTTGGCTCAAACACACGTGCCCCATGTTACTACAGGCGCATTTCCATTATGCAAGTACTTGCATGCAGGTATGACGTCACACTTGCAAGCAAGTTACTTGAATAGGAGACATGATTGCTAGAATTTGCACCTCGGATGCAAGGTAATATAACACTTGTATAAACGCGTCGTCAGTTGCACGTTTTGTTCCAAGTTCGAAACTACCCGCATGCAACCCGCGTCTTGCATGCATGTTTATGTTTTCATTAGTCAAGTTGGATGCAACTTGGACCTTGCATGCAGGCTACTTACATAATGGAAACATGCCTTAACGGCAAAGACAATTGCAGTAGTTAGCAGTCGACTACCGTCGACGACAGTCGGCAGTTCAACACACCAGCGATAGAGCGCGGCTGCCATTGACACGTAAACTTGACATCGCCGACAGCAGTCGACGACTACAGTTTGCCGCTCGTGTGTCTAAATGGAAATAAAAGCGGCATCCAGACACCAAGAACAAAGTAAACAAATGAATAGTCCAAATTAATGACATGAATACGGCTTGTTACATATTCATGACGTTTCCCGCTGACTGAAGGTTTTCTAAAACGTGATACTTTGGTTTTGATGAATGACACCTATGTGTGTTTTGTCTTATTTAATTAGGTAGGTACAGCATAGCCCTAATTGTATAACTATATTTCAATGTGGCCATATTCATAGATATGATATAATTTTTATCAATTGCTTATAATTATGAAAATTAGACGGATCGAATTTCATCGTGTCATCTGCGATAGATAGTGCCTATTTATATAAATCCATTACATGTAAAGCCCTATCAAACAATAGGTTACCGCTAAGTGTGGACACATAAGCATAGTTTAACTATAGGCCCCTAATCTGTATAGTTCGACTAAACAATTGGTCAAGTATCAATTTACTAAAACTTTAAAGAAGTATTTGAACAGCAGGGGTGGCGGAACACGAGCGATATTCTGTGTGCGAGTGTTAATATGGCTACGGTAACCACTTCACATCAGGCGGGACGTATGCTTGTCTGCCACCCGACGTAGTATGAAAAAAAGACGAGTGAGAAAAGGACCCAAATTTTCTTATTTCCTTAGATCTCCTTTTGGCGGCACCACAAATGTAATCCGAGGTGTTGCAACCATATAATTGTTCGTATCAGGTAAGCTTCATTTAAGTACCTTCATGATATGAAAGTAATACAAAAAAGCTCCTTTTCCGTAGCCAATCATTGGAAAGTTCCAACGCAAAAATACGATAAATTTAATATCGCGATTTCAATTTTGTGGCACTTTTTACAGGCATTGATTCCAGTGAGCGAGGAAGCAGGGGTACTCAGAAGCAATCAGAACATTTGAAAGCTATTCATCGGCTTAAGGTATGCTTTTATTGGAATGTAGGTATTAATATTGCTCTCCATTCTGTCACAATAAATACAGCCGAGCAGTAAGCAAATTTAAAAAAATAATTGCTTGTATTACGACCTACGTATTGCAATCAACGTCAAAGGGTATAATCACTACCAACCTCACTTCAAACAGACAGAGATGAACGTTCATCGCCTATAAACATCAAACCAAAGATTAGCAAAATGTTAGCCGTAGTAGTATTATCTATCACTAAAGGTCAGAATCGCAAAATATCAGTAGAACTTCGCAACACAACTAAAACATATTATCACTGTCAGATACACAAAAAGTTCCGATCAATAATTCACTTGACCAGGGGAAAATGCAAGCGATAACAAACAGCGTCTACAGTGCATAGCAATGCAAGATTTAAAATTATATGTCAAGTATGGTCTGAAATGTAGAAACAAAAACATAATAATATCACACTTGCATTTTAATTGCCGGGTGTTTCGTCAAGAAAATGGGCAATTTAAACGTGCAACTGTGTAATGCGTCTCATAATTTATGGTTAATTTTAAAATGGCTCATTCAATATACCTACTAGTTACCTACTGCACATTAGTTTAAGGCTGCTTAAATTTATTTACTTTAAAACCGAAGCATTTTATTGACGTGATTACCTCTTTCAAATTGCTTCCATAGGGAGGCAATTCATAAAAAACGAATGATAACAAAATCGGGGGATACAGTTTGGTGTTGCAGCTACATACTATCATCTCCATCCAAAATTCAATCACACCATTGGATAGACGAAGGATCAAAAAAATTACAACGCTAAGTAAGGACTATGGAATATCGCGTGTGGGGGAGGGGGAAGCGCTGCCATTTTGTGATAATTTTAATGCATATAACGTATTCACATTCAACACACGGCCGTGTCCAAGACACAGCCACACTCCATTTTTAGAAGTAAAATTCTGTTCCATAACAAATTCAAAATATAAATGTAGTCACTGGCATTAGTGATCCCTTTTAGGGTTATCACAAACTTGGCTTCGACTACAAGTACCTTCTGTGAGTACCAGTGATTAAATATATATATATCTACATGTGGCTTCTACAAGCATCACAAAACAGAAACAACAACAACAGAAAGAGTAATTCGTTCGATTTTGTGTATGCAAGCACTGTAGCAAGATATACCTATTACCTCACGTAGTCTTTTTTTTAGAAGAGAGACAAATTCTACATGTTAGTGCATAGGTAGGTATTAATGTCAAATAAAACATACCTCGTTGAGATACTGCTCATTTTATATGTTTACCTGCCTGTTCTGCTTTCAGAACAGTTTATTACTGTGTAAATTTGCTGCCTGTGTTTGGGTTACAGATTAATTGATTGTGGAAAACCAATTAATTAGGATTAGAGGTATAATCTAGTCTAATACTGCCTTGCAAATTGTAATAGGTGATTTTGCACGTATGAGTAAACATGAAATATCGCTTGCGCACCGCCACCACCGCTGCCAATGCAGCAACTAATTCCTTCCTGGCGACCTCAATCACTGGCCGTGTGGTTTCCGGCAGAATAGATAGAAGCACTCCGTCTCTTCCCGTGGATGTCGTACAAGGCGACTAAGGGAAATACATTATAAAACATCGATAAGGCCTTCCCAACCCGTCTGGCCAGCATGGGGAGTGTAGGCCAAATGCTCCATCTGTCTGGGACAGACGAGAGAGGGTTGTGCTCCTGTAGTGGAGACTAAAATGACCTGATGATGATGATGACCTCACTCACACGCAAAAACACAACAACCCTCAAGGGACAGTCAGCCTGTGACCACGGTCGGTGCAACCTGGTCGAAACGTCAGGCAATAATAAAGGTATGTAAATACCCTTATGCATGATCGCGTTAATTCCCGTTCTTATATTTCATAAACCCTCAAGGGAATTGTTACTAGGCTGCGGTATTCTGTGAGGAGGATGTACTTCCAGTCAGATAGCTATCTGACTGGAAGTACATCCACCTCACAGAATACATTAAATACGGTGATCCGGCCTACCTCTTTCGTCAGAGGAGAGTTTATGTTTGTTTGAGTTTGGTTTTGGCTAACAGATGACGAAGAACCGCTTATACTTCAAAAAAGAGCATACTCCACCTCACTGCTCAACTGCGGGTTCGCGGAGGTTGTTGTGAGTGTTTTCCATCCGCCCAAAGGTCACTGACTTGACTTAACGACTGTCATCTAATGACAACAGCCGTGACCTACATCGTAACGTGCCCTTCGATGCACGCAGGAGCTCAAGATAAATAAACCCATCCATAGACAGGCTACGATCGATGTTGCTTAACTTGTGTGTTCGATTAGACTGAAACACGCAAGGACGCCAGGACCTCTTCGAATTTCGAAAAGAAAATTGTTTCAGTGAGCATAAACTGTAACCGAATATAAATTAATGTGAAGAATCTTATTAATTTAAATGACTTTAACAATAAAAAAAAAGAGTATGTGTCAAATACATGGTAGCGTTTGTAATGTTTTTTTTATTGATTTATTGGTTTTTATGCATTTTTGTTTTAAATATTAGCATTCTGCACTCCTTCCCTATGTAAACTATAAGTGTGCGAAAATTCACACTCCTCCGTCAGCAAAGTTAAAGTCAGTCAGTCAAATTTTTAGCTTCACGTATTAATATTATATAGAAGATATAATAGGTTATTTTTTCTTTCTGTCCTTTACTGTCCGTGCTGCGCAGCTCTAGAACAAACTGCCTGGACATATTAGAGATAGCTGTACTGTCGCTACTTTTAAAAAGAAGCTAAAGGAGCACTATCTTACTCATGACTTGTGATAAGTTTAAATTAGATAGTATGTAACTCGTATTGTTTAAAAGATACCTACTAAAATGTTATGCATAGCTTGCTTGACTCCCAGCTATGTAAAATGTCTGTATGTAACAGTCGGGTTGGCTGTAAGAAATCTCTTGAAGAGATAAGCTCACCTTTGTATACTTGTCTGTTCACAAATTTTATGTATTTGTTGTTATGCAATAAAGAATTATAATAAGTTATAATTGCTTATATTTTATCTACTCGCCAAAAACGTCTTTTATCCAATTCAGCATCAATTAAATTCGAAAACTGGACCCTCGCAGGCTATTATGAAGATAATTTAAATAAAACCCAAATACATTTCCATAACAAAGCAAGAGTGTGTGATCATAAAGGTCCGTGTCTTAATTGTCCGTAACACTATATTATAGAGGTTTAGAACCGCTGCCGGCAATGGTAAGCTCAATTACTATTTCGTGTATGTTTTGGGCAGTATATCTTTATGTATATGTGTATGTCGCAGTCGGATTGTATAATTCGCCATATAACAAAACGGCTCGCCATCTTAAAAACCAGGGCCGTTTTGTATTACGGCGGGTCAACGATAAGCCGGATTGCAATACGGCTGAATGATAATTTGCCGCATTGTATACAGCGCTTTGTGTTTATCAACACGGCTAGCCGTAATGTATTACAGCGGCTCGATAGCCGCCTCTTTGGCAGTTTTTAGTACCAATTTTCTACACTCGTGGCGCTACCTGCCATTACAACAACAATGGCATCGTATATAGAAATTGTGTTACAAAAAAACGTGACAAATGTGCATGAAAATAGGACTTTTAGGACAAATTTAACGTGCAATTAAATGATTTCTATGAATCTCAATGCGAAATAGTAAACTGTGGACAAAAGAACGAGTTTGAGAGGTTATGCATATTAAAACCGCTAAGGTGACTATGGAGTCTGGTGTACCGGGGAAACCTTATAAACTCTCGTAGGTTAGCGAGCGAGTTAGGTTGACATAAACACAGCGCACGAGCCGAGTGAGCGAAGCGAGTCATCATTTTAATCAACACACATCAGTTTGATCATCAAAATAATAAATCCGTCACCTAATAAATAGATCAGTTCCTTAATTTAATGAAGAAATGGCTACTAGGGGTGAAGTCAAATTGGCGTCATATTCACTGACGAGTCTTACCAATACTTGGTCAATGTAATAAATCATGTTTTGGTTAGATTTGAGTTGATTTTTGGTTAGATTAGGGTTTTCTTGTGTCCTGTCATCGGAAATAGGAGCTCCGCGAAGCGGAGCTCAGTCAACCTAGATGATGAATGATGTGGTGCCAAGTAAACAATTGATGTAAATAATTGACAATATAATACATATAAAAACATTTATTTGGTACTAGACCCTATATCTCCATGATTTTAGGTGATTTATTGGGGAATCGATTTTATATTGTTTGGTGACAAATCTATTATTTTGCGGGCAAACCCTATTAGTTAAGAAACACAAAACTAATTTAATTGGCATAGCTTTTCTTAATGCATTTTTATTTTGCAAACACTGTTTTACTTTGACTTTGACTTAGTGTGGTCATTCTACAATTAGAATTTACTACAATGCGGCTAAACGTACGTCGACATTTTGTAGAACGTATAGTAATGACAATCCGGCTTATTGTTGACCCGCCGTAATACAAAACGGCAATGGTTTTTAAAACGGCTCGCCGTTTTGTAATATGGCGAATTAAACAAAACGACTGCGACATGTACACAAAATACTGCAAATTTTGTGACAGTTCATGATATACTCGTACATACGAGTATATATATGTTACTGTAGCCATCTGTAGTCAGCCGTATAAACGGTCTAAACGTATGCAACGAAATAAAGCCGTGCGCTGACAGCCCACTGCCAACACTGCAAATCATCCCTTTCTGGTGTCCTCATTCACTCGCAGGAACACAACCACCATCACGGGAATTGTTTTGTGCCTATGGTATCCCGTAAAGTAGGTAGATATACTTCCCCAGGCGGGGAACATATCAATATTATCGTCACACTTCTTATTATTTAATTTTGGAGGACCAGCTCGTCAGCGCGGAATAGTTATGTTTTATTATTTATTTGTATTCATAAAAATAAATAAAAATTCTAAAATAAAAGTAGCAAAAGTTACTCCTTATTACATTAGCTATGTGCCTGTGAAAGTCGGTCCAACAGTTTCAGAGATAAACCGGAACAAACAGACAGACAGACAAAAATTGTAAAAAAAATATATTTTGGTATATGTACCGTGTATATGAGTACTTCCCATATGCATTTAGTAAAAAGCAGTTATTTTAATATTACAAACAGACACTAATTTCATTTATCTGTATAGATGATAGACAATTGTATTATAACTAAATACATTTGTTCCAATTCATAAGCACAGGCTAAAGGTCACGCAGCGAGCGATAAAGAGAGGGGTTTCTCTGAGGGATCAAATCCGAAACGAAGAGATTCGACGGAAAACTAGATGTCGACATAGCGTTCAGAGCTTGCAAGCTGAAGTGGCAATGGGCGCACATCTGCCGAGTAAGTGATGGCAGATAGGGGAGGTATGTATTGAGTGGAGGACGCGCGTAGGACGACGAAGCGTTGGACGCCGTATTTGGTGGAAAGCATTGGGGAAGGCTTATATCCAGCAGTGGATAGATACAGGCTGATGATGTATTCCATAAGCAACTAATAGCACCATTAAAATTTTACAACGTCATTTCTAAATCGAGATGGAATTTAATAGGAAAGGAACTGGATAGCGTGTCTTTTGATCTGATACTTGGGATACTAATTGGAGAGTTAGAATTGTTTGGATATCTTCTTTGAGAGACGTAAACAAAGGAACGATTTGCTTACATTGTTCACATTACGAGAATAGACAGGAAAACACTGCAATCTTCACATTATTGTGACGCTCAGCTATAGTTAATTTTTCAATATATAGCTATTCTCATGAATCTCTAACTGAAGGACAATAATAAATACTAGTGGTCGCCCAACGGTTGAAATTCGATCATAATTAAGTAATTTAAATTATGACTTTAACATAATTTTAGTTAAAAAAAACGACTCTACAAATTACTCTTCAATCATAAGCACCGCTAAAAAGTTAAAAACACTATCAGAACTGAATTTTATAATATGAAAAAAAAATGGGACCAATCTGGAAGTATACTCTTTCAAATAAAAAAAAGCTTTATTTAAATCAAATGACGGAGTAATGAAGTAACAAAAATTAAAAAATAAAATACAACCGAATTGAGAACCTCCTCCTTCTTTTGAGTCGGTTAAAAAATCACAAGACTATATAATATGCGTTTATGTGTCAAATACATGGTAGAGTATGTAATGTTTTTATGCATAATTAAAAAAATATATTAGCAGTCTGCACATCTTCTCTATTATAAACTATAAGTAGCTGAGATAAAAATATTAATATTCATGTAGGTAATCTTAACTAAATTGATTCTAATAAAATTATCCAATAAAAGTTGAAATTGAAATGTTCCCCTTTGATGACAAGGAAATATTATGCCAGATGAAACTGGCGCAGGGGACCTACCGCTTAAATTTTCCACAGTATAAATAATAGTACTACGTACAGTATGGCCATTCCCTGCCGCTCTCTCGTGTCGGCCTCACCACCCCTTTGAGACGGATCTGGAACACTTGTTCACGCTCTGCACAAACGTCATGTAGTAGTTACTGACGCGACATCTGCCCCTTCATACTAATAATTCATACTAATGAATAAGCGACTCTATTTCAAATTAAACAGAGTCGTTTAGTCATTGGTATGAATAAGCATTCTATTCAGTTATTGAATCGCAATCAGAGTTGGTGGTAAGGGGGCTGTATGGAGTGGCCGGGATGCGGTGCGGTTTACCTACACCATATACCTAGTACAATTAATTCCCTTCGCCAGAGACGTGGCGAATAAAAAGAAAAAGAAGAGTGTTAGAGTGAGATAGACAATAAATCCATTAGGTGGGCAATATGTTCGTTTTCACATAGAAAAAAAAACATCCTTTTAATATGAGGAATTTTTATTTTCATTTAACTTGGTGCCATTACACTAGGTCGTATAACTTTGTGGTAAGCAGGATTCGACAGGAGAGGAGCTCGATGGCATCGTTGCATGGTATCAGCGTAATCGAACACGCGAGTTAAGCAACGTCAGCCATTGCCTGTGCAATAATGGGTTTATTTATTTCGAGCTCATCCATGCTTCGTAGGGCACTTGATGACGTCGGTCCCGGTTGTTGTCATTAGATGAAAGTCGTTAAGACAAGTCAGTGGCGTTTAGGGGGCTTGAAAACACTGGCCTCCGCCAACCCGCAGTTGAGCAGAGTGGTGGATACGGGATTCCCTCAATAGAAGTCTATTGAGGGAATCCCGTATCCCAGCAGTGGCAGCAGTCCAAAATCGTTATGTTTTTTAACTAACTAATGTAATAGAATCATCATCCCGTCGGGCTAGGCAGGTAGACGATATCATTTCTCATTAAAAAAACTCAAATGAAATCTAAATGTCGTTTCGTAAGATTTTTTCTTTCGTCTTGTACAGTATAAATCTTGGGTAATCGAATTTCATGTTGCTAGTGCCTACGGCTTCTATAAACTTATCTAACTTGGAATTAGTTTCTAAGAAAAACAACGGCTGTAATTCAAAATGAGGTACTATAAAGGAATCGCGTAATACACAACAGTGTTTGTTGTACTTTTTTTCTTTATTAAATTTTATGTCGAATTATTTAGTTTTTGAAGTGATATCGTCTTACACTCAATCAATCAATGAACGCCGGCTGCACGCACGAAAAAGCAAGACTCATTGTCACGTTCCACCTGAGTCGAGCGTGCAAGCGAGAGCGCGGCTTGTGACGCATCTATCTCATCACCGCCCATGGAGATCAGCAACACCAAGGGGTCGCCGATCCGTTGCCAGCCTATACTCCTTCCTTTCTTTCTGGGGAACCTCACTCACTCGTAAGAATACAACAAACCTCAAGGGAACTGTAATTTGGCTGCGGTATTCTGTGAGGTGGAGGCACTACCCCATTCGGGCAGCTTAAAAAAATACGCTATGCCCTACTTCTCTTTTCGCCAGAGCCTCGTTTGTCAGTCAGCAGGTTGCACGTACAGGTTGGCTTTAAATAAATAAATAAAATAAAATAAACTTAAGTTTGAATGTACCCTACGCAAATGATCATCATCATCATCATCAGGTCATTTTAGTCTCCACTACAGGAGCACGACCCTCTCTCGTCCTTCCTAGATGGAAGGAGGATTTGGCCTACACTCCCCACGCTGGCCAAACGGGTTGGGGAGGCCTGATCGATGTTTTATACTGTATTTCCCTTAGTCGCTTTGTACGACATCCACGGGAAGAGACGGAGTGATTCTATTCTAGTCTGCCGGAAACCACACGGCCAAAACGCAAATGATACTGCACGAAATTGTAACCAGTTTTCGCAGTTTAAATACTAGAAGTCTATAAAATATTATGTAAATACGTCGTATAGAAGAAGAATGATTAATCGGAGCAAACGAAGTCACGGGCAGCCGTTAGTTTTTAATCAAATTATAAGTCTACTTATATTATCGGAATTTAGATGTAAAACTTTATTTGTTTTTTATTTTGGAACGATGTTTAACAATGGTACTGTCACAAGCTGCTATTTCGTTAAAACAACATTTACAATCCCAATATCTCCACTTAGCAACAAAGTTTGATAGGATCAAGTTTTCGTTGTTCAATTCCTAACTAAGCTAGTGGACTTGGCAACTTTGAATAATGTCTTCAATAATTCCATGGATATCTCTATTCACACTGGTTTCCTAGCAACCAAGTTTGACTGGTGATATCATTACGCTCAATCTTCTGAGTACACCATAATAGGACTTTGGACGAAGTTATTCAATCGTGTAGTACCTTTATTCGAATCTATTGGAATATTCCGTCAATCCCGGGCTTGTTCTGCAATTCTAGTTTGTGGAGAATTCCTACAATTTCAAATGAAAAGGGGGCAAAGGCAGCATACTGAAGCGGATATGTTAACTGAATTTCAATTATTTGTTGAGTTTATCAAATAAATAATACATTTTTATCTCTATAACCACAGTATAAGTAATAGTACTTGCTATAACTTAAATTTGTTGTACGTCTGTCAAGCTCGGTGGTCGAATGGTTAGCAAAGGGTACTTTGACTCCAAGATCACGGGTTCGATCCCCGCACGAGACAAATATTTGTGTGCATGAAGATGTCAGTTTGTCTTGATCTATGTGTTTTCTATGTATGTATTTACAAAATAATGTATTTAAGCATTTATAAGTATCTAGTACCCACAGTACAAGCTCAATAAGCCTCAATTGTATTGTTATTTATCTGTGGTCCTCTGTGAATTGGATGTATTGAGGCCGGTTGAGGAGGTTTGTCGAGCCCATGCTTCAAACTCGATAAGTATTCAGCAGGATGCACCACATGCAGGTGAGGTTGGCTTACGGGTTTCAAATGTAAATAGTGAGCCACTTTTATCATATAAGAATAACAAAATGTGACTCATATAAGAATATTGTTTTTAACACTAGTTTTGATCTGACCTACCATTTGGATGCTAATGTTCATAAATAAGCTGTTAATTTATCAAGTTAATTAGGCTGTTGTAAATGAATGATGATAAATCTAATCTAATGCCTTCTCTCCGGTGCACAACAATGGAAGCACTGTGGAATGGAACGACGCATCCGATTCTCATAAGGAGCTTTTGTAATTAGTCGTAACACGGCACGGTCATAAACATGATGTTACCAGTTGTAACCTTCCCATCCCCCCCTCTAGTAGTTACCAATGCGACATTTGCATAGAGTGCCCAGGGTGTGACCAGGGTTTCCCAAACTTTTTATGTACTGTGAGTCTATCGGGGCTAGCGTTGCCAACCGTCCCGTATTTCACGGGACGTCCCGTATTTCACGTGACGTCCCGTATTTCATGTGAAAAAGATAAATCCCGTATTGTATAAGATTTATGACCCATAAGGCCGATAAAAAAATTTGGTACCCCTAATCGGGGCCCATTATGGTCATGGGTTTAATGACAGTTTAACATTTCTGGAACCTAGAATTATACTATATGTAGCAATACATCTAACGTTTTATGATAGAAGGGACGTTTGACACTCCATCACCATAGAATTATTGAAATGATAGATTTTGACAGCCTATAAAAACTAAAGAAAAAATTTGAAGCTGCCATTTTGTATTCTCTATCGAAAGAACGTTAAATTATGAGAGTTCGGCGGCCATTTTACTATGTATACGCATGTGTATAGCGAGTCTGGCTCTCTTTTGTCGTCTGGCTAGATGAGAGGGCCGAATGTATGGAATTGAGGCATAATGAATAGATTTTTGACGTCAGATGTTCTTGGGAGCTCCTGCGGTCCCGTGATCGTGCTGACCAGCTTAATATTATTTGTTTTAAACAATACAATAAAGGTTTTATAAGAAACTAGTATTACTTTATAGTACAAGGCCAATGCTACTAAATCCAATAATTTTCTTTCGTGGCCCGGTAAAACCCTCCCTTTTGAAAACACTGCATATCCTGCTTTCGTTTTTACTGAATCCTCAAATATTGTCATGCCGGTAACGGGACGGGACTCCATCTCACATTCCCACCACTGTGTCTGCTGTGTAGTGTAGCCAGAATTATCCGTGGCGACTAAAAAGGCAATGAACAATGAATCATCACACCGGCAAATCGTCGAACCGCTAGCTAAATTTGTCAAATAGTTCATAAATTACAGCCTAATCTTCCTAAGTAATCCCTCATTATATTAGTATGCCACATGGATTTCTGAAATTAGCCCGAACAAACAAAAACTCAGCGCGTCGGAACAGTTTAATTTATAATATGTACTGATGATGATGATAACATAAACGACGTAATAAAAGACAAACATAGATTTTTTGGTGTAAGTTCATAATCATCTTTGAACAATCTTACCTGCGCGTGGTGCACATTGCTGATTAACTAACGAGGCTCTGTCGAAAGACAGGTAGCGCACAGCGTGATTATAGACGAGCCCGATGGTCGAATGGGTGTCAATGTCCACCTTGACTCCGGGGTCGAGGGTTCGATCCCCGCACAAGACAAATATTTGTGTGCTAAACATCTTCGTTTGTCTTTCTCTGGATATATTCTTTGTATTGATAATTTTGATTGTTATATTATACTTAAATACATTATTTTAATGAAAAAAAAATGTATTTAAATATAATATCACTTATTTAGTACCCATAGTACAAGCTTTGTTTAGTTTGGGACTAGATAACAGTAAGTAATTTGCCCAGGAATATTTTAAAAAAAAGATGTAAGCTGCCCTATCTTGATGTTGTGTTCCAGCGAGTGAGTGAGGTTATCAGGACGGAAGGAGTTGCTGCGATGGCAGAGGCCGTGAAGGCGCGCAAGCGATTTTTATGTTACAAGCGTAGTATAGGTGACGGTTATCACTGGACCCTCTTAAGCAGAATAGATCCAACTGACATTTTGGTACTTTGTTAATAAGTTGAAGCTTTGAGATATAAGTTTTGAGAAGCATATGTCATCAAACTGCTAGAACCTACTGTGAATATATAGAACTCGATTTGAAGGTACTCGCTATGTATATCTCTCCATTTGGCATAGTTTGTCGGTTGGATCTATTCTGCATAACAGGGTCCACTTTACAACGGTTTACCATCCGACGTAGTACCACACCCCGGACACTCCATACAAATGTCGCGTCGTTTACAACTACATAAACTATGACGTATGTGCAGAGCGCGAACGAGCGTGAGTGCGTGCGCCGCCATACAAACTGTTCCAGATTTGTCTCAGAGGGGAGGTGAGGTCGACATGAGAGAGCGAAAATAAACAAATACGGCATTGCATACCACACGGTTTGACAATCACATATTGCCTTTTTATACCGTTAATTTTCTATACCAATATTAAGCTGCCCGACTGGGGAAGTACCTCCCACCTCACAGAATACCGCAGCCAAATAACAATTCCCTTGAGGGTTGTTGCTTAATTAGTAGCGGGGGTGGCAGATATATCATGTTGCAAGCGCTAATATGGCTACGGTAACCGCTTCACATCAAGCAGGGCGTATGTGTGTCTGCTAACCGACGTGGTATAAAAAAACCATTACGGTGACAACAAGAATACGACCTACCTAATGATAAGCAGTCATCGCAGCTTGTGACTATAGCCATCGCTAGCCATATATATAATATAGCCCACAGAAATAAAAAAACAGGTAGAAATCGTATGACGACCTATTAGTAAGAAAACCTTTGTCGCCAAACTCACACATGTAAAGCAAAATGTTAACGTGTTACTACATGCATGTTTGTGCTATGATTGGTCTAAAAATACTGTAAAAAATGACATATATACTGACTGACTGGACTATTTTAATGGACACGTATGAAAAGCACTATAAAATCCCAGAAGATGTGGTTGTTTCGACATCCAGACCGGACATTTTCCTTTTCTCCAGAGCTACAAAACGTATAGTACTTGTAGAGCTTACCGTACCGTGGGAAACTAACATACCCAAAGACCACGCGATAAAACAAAACAAATATTATGACCTCCTAAACGAATTAACAAAAAGCGGCTATGTAGTTAATCTATACGCTGTAGAAGTAGGAGCGAGAGGTATACCAGCAAAATCTCTCTATAACCTGCTGAAAGACCTTGGCTTGTCCAGAAGTGCAGTAAGTTCTATACTGGAACGAGTATCTAAAGCTGCATTAGCAGGTTCATACCAGATTTGGCAGGGCAGGGAGAGAAACACAAGTAGTGAAGGTGAGTGTTGATGTACGTCGGAAAGGGGCCCCTTAAACCTACACCCGTGTCACAAGTCTCGGGATCTGCTTGGGTTTCTCTCTCTACCACACGATGGACCCGGCACCCGCACGGTGAATCCATGGAAGCTAAGAAGTTCGTCTCAAATATGTTAGTTTAAATTCAACCTTATGCAGTTATGACACGGTTCATAAACAATTAAATCCCGAATAAGCATCTAGTGAGCAATAGCTGTACTTCTTATTCTGTCAGAATCTAAACAGTATAGCTAATCGACGCAAGGTGGCGCTACTAATATTGATTTTAATATTATGACTTCTGTCCTTGACTAAAGGCTGATATTTGAATGACCGTACTGCACGAATGTAGATATCACTACTTTTCGAAGTGATGTAGTAACGAGGAACACCAAGTATCACCGAGTACTGCTACCGGATTAATGAATATCTACCTATTATTTTTGGTACCATAAAATTGAATATTTTTACAATCTTTTCTTCAACTTAGTATGTATGTCAGTATGTAACAATGTTTGTTCGGGTGGAATGCATTCGGGTGGTGCAACTTAATTTTGAGACAGATTTTCAACCGATTGAGCTAAAATTTTGTAGTACACGTTTGTTTGGATGACAATGCATGATAAACGTAAAAGCTGCCGTAGAAGCTTGTCCCAAAAAATATTTTTTTGAAAAAACTTATTAATTATGATGATATATGATGATGATAGGTGAAATCATACTTCACACTAATAATTATAAATGCGACAGTTTGTGAGGATGTAGGTACATTCCCCAGTCGGGTAGCTTACAATTACGCTCCCTACCTCTCTTTTCGCCAGAGCTTCGTTTGTCAGTCAGCAGGGTGCACCACGAGCAGGTGAAGTTGGCTTTGGTTCAAAGATGTTGATAAACCACTTACACCTCAAAATAAAATATTATATCAAAGCTACAAACTACTAGCGTTTCGGAACAACTACTGATGAGATGAGAAGAAACGCGGAAAGAAACTCAGTCAGTTCAATATCGGTCCCTACCGTGCCTGCCTATATTTATTTATAATTTATAACATTTCTTTTAATTTATTATATTATGTTCATAATTATGATATAATATTTTTTCATAATTAAAAAAATATACTGTTTCAATATCGTGATGGGAGTAAATAATCAAGTAAATAAATACTGACGATACATGAGTCACATCACTAATCGATTAACGCTAGAATGTTCTAAACAAGAGAAGAGGAGTGCGTTAGAAATTTGACCTTAAAATTAAACGAATAAAGGTTACTTTAGTTTGTTCGCATTTGTGCATTTTATTGAATATGCTTAAATTCTATTAAATAATGAGAAATATTACTTACCGATGGTATGAAATGCCACCATTAGACACATTATTTTTGCTACTATTATTCTTACACGATAATATGGCACAAGAAGGCATTTTTATATTTTTTTTTCTATGATTGTTTCCGCGGCTGTGACAAATGACGACTGAGATATGCGACGATCGAGATATGCCAAATTGGAGTATATTGACCTACGCGGGTAACGCCCACTTATTATTTCTACTGTTTTTTGATTTCTGTGATATAGCCAGAGGCATACACTCACTGCTTGCCGACGCTAATATTCTACACACAATTTGCTTCCTTATTTCACTACGATTGACGTACAGTTAGCAAAATAGGTATATGTTATTATCGTGGAGTAACGACTATGTAATGTCATTGTGAATGCCAAATCATGCCACCTTCCTAATACGGAATAATAATTATTTCTATAACATGTGTCCAACTATGCTCGCGTGACACTCTGCCACCGAAATATCACATGGATGCCAACTTCTCGAACTCAAGGGCAGAAGAGTACCTAAAGGTGCTTCATGGAATCGTTTCGCGTGTAATTCTAATCAATCACGCAAGTTAAGCAACGTCGACAGTATTCCGTTTAGGTATAGATGCATTTATTTATCTCGAGCAGCTCCGTGCTCTGAAGTGCACATTAAGCCGCCGGCCGTCGCTGTGGTTTTAGATGACAGATGATAAGCCTAATCAGTGGCGCTTGAACGGCTTGGGAACTGCGCCAATCAGCAGCGGTTGAGCAGCGATGTAGAGTACGTGATTGTGGAATAAATCCCGATGATTGAGGAAAGGCCTGTAAGCCTGCATGCAGTGGGATAAGTTGATGCTGAAGCTTAGTGTCAAAGTTGATGTGAATCGTTATTTATCCGATTGCTGGGACACGGGTCTCCCCTCCATCGAAAGATTTTTTTTACACCACTAAAGTGACAAACAAACAATCGACCCGCCTTATGGAAATGAGCCTATGGACGCTTGCACAACCAGCGGCATCATACGCGCATTGCGGTCCCTGTAAGAACCTTTCACGCCCTTTTTGCTGAACCATAGTTTAGAGACTTTAGAGGACCACCCCGTTGCTCGACTGCGGGTTAACAGCGGCCATTTATACATATGGCATTTCATGAGGTAAATTTTAGTCTGTCCGTGAAATTCTGTGGTGCAATGAGCATATCTGTTACCTGGAGACCTAAGGATCTTTTTTTTTATATATGAGTATGCGGGTCACCTGATGGAAAGCAATCACCTGCACCAGCAACACCACGGGATCACCTTTTAAGGGAAATAAAGACTCTTTATTGAATTGGCTCTTATGTCGTAATTGTTCGGAAATACCGTTGAGGGAAGTTGATCTTTAATCGTTAATCTTTCATGCTACGACTATTTTGTGAAATAGTTGTTCAAACAACAAATATCTTTATTCTCGTCTTTGATCACTAATATTAATGATCAAAGCTGCTCGTTGATGGTTCAAATTTGTGTTTTAAATTATCCATACCAACGCTACAATGATTGACACGTCATTGTGGTTTACATAAATTAAAATTATCACTACATCATTATGCTTTCGTCGTCATATTAGTTACCTAAAATTTAATCTCCAAGTCATTATGCAAATAAGTAATTTAAGTATAAAGGTTCATAGCTAATGACTCCTCTAAATTAATTCGGTTATGACTAAGCTTTTCCTTGAACGTTAATATATTTTCTGATTTTTCTTCCCGACATTCAATGTCTGCGGGGCTTGTAAAATACAGTTTCAACGAGCGAGCTTTTAGTCTAATTAGATTTTTTCGGCAATATGTTCTATAGAGAAAAATCAGGGATTTTTTTTAATGAATCCTTTTAGACTAAATACTTACCTTCTGTATAAAATATGAGGTTCCTAAGTTAAAACTTAGTGGAAATGTTAAGTATTGCTCCTCATTCTTAAGATGACGAATCTAGGGACAATAGCTTACAAGAATCTCGACGGAAAATAAATGTAAGATTTAATTAGCTTGCAAGACTCCGCGCCAAAATAATGCTCCTGAGCCAGCCAACTAGGCTACTAGGAACAGAGCAGTTAATAACCTCGTTTTTTATAAAAGATGAGATAAGGGTACAAGCTGGCTAACCCAGATACACCACTGAGCCATTGGAATACTTAAAGTTTTTTTTAAAAATAGTAAACATAAAAAGACAATGTCAAGTAGTAATCTTTAAGCGGGACCACGTAGATGCTAGTAATTATTGACAATTTCAATCTTACAGGAGACTTCATTTTATTTTTTTATATATCATTTAGATGGCAAACAAACATACGACCCGCTTGTTAGAAAACAGTTACCGCCGTCATAGTCGCCTGCGACACCATGAGCAACAAGCACGCGGTGCTGAACTGCTGACCCTGTAAAAACCTCTTTAAAAACGGGCGTCGTTTTGAAAAACCCCATCCTGTGGTCTTCTGGGAAAACCTCGATCGGCAGTTCATTCATCACAGCTTGTTTGTACGTTGGAGGAAACCTTGGAACTGCACAGTACGTAAACACCTCAGCTCTAATGTGTAAGGATGAAAATGACGACTGTAATAGGATGACATGAGAGGGCATCGTGTCAAGGAACTCCTCTTTTAACGATTTTATTCCGATTTCAGAAATAAGTGTCTTCAAAGGTATCGTTCGACGTTATGCACACGGCGCGTCCAACAATCGCACCGCTCATTATCGGCAGGGAAGTCATTTCCATGTACTACATGCTAAATGGTCGCGTACTGTGCGGTTTTCTCCCACTTATAATCATAGCTGTGCAATGAAGATTTAGTAGCGAGATGCCTACTATAGCCCTTGGTTGACTGTTTTACGTCAACCAAGGGCAATTTGGAGGTTTTCTGAAGCAGTCGTTATGCTACTAATTGTATGAAAACGTAAAACAGTCAACCAAGGGCGATAGTAGGCATCTCGCTACTAAATCCCGGATTCTCCAAAACAGGCGTACAGGTTTTAAAAAAACGACTTAAAAAGTAATTTTTGTATCTGTTATCGAGTAGTGTAATTCGGAAGTCGGGTAGGGACTCGAAATCCACCTGAATTATACCTTCTGTATCGACCTGTGAATTAAATTAATTGGTACTACCAGCTCTCTCCAGAGCCGTTAATTAAGTTATTATTTACGTACTCTTGACAAAAGATGGCGCAACCAACACTATACATTAAAATATCGACCTAAAATGTTTTTTTCCGTAGAATCCCCAACCTTAAATTTTCATCAGTTATAAATAATTTGCGAGATAATCGTTTTTCTGTGCCATGCCGTAGTTAACATTACATATCTAGAGTCTGTTGAGTGGCTAATAAAACTGAATTAATTAAAGTAGCTAGGCATTTGCTAACAGATAGCGTTAAAAGGCATTGTTAATTGAAATACAGTTTTAAGGGGAAAACTGTTTTTGCCAGAATCCAAACATTTCGTTGCCTACATTGTAAATATCACCGAAATCGATATAGCCGTTTACAAAATCATATTTTTTTATCCTACGCCGGGTGGTAAACAAGCATACGGCCCGCTCGAAGTGAAGCGGTTCCCGTAGCTATACAAACACTCACAACATGAAATATCGATCGCCCGCCACTCTTCTACCAACGCAGCAACTGCTCTTGGTGAACTCACTCAAAAAAATTGTTATTTGGCTGTGGTATTCTGTGAAGTAAAGTTACTTCCACAATCGACCAGCTTAGAAATAAGTTGTGCCCTACTCTCTCTCTCTAACATCATAATGGTATAGTCAAATATTTCATTTTATACACAAGACTTGCTTGTATAATAAGTATAGAATGTATATAACGTGTATACCAACACTGCCGACGTAATGTATCTTGTAAAACGGTGTAGCACTCAGACCCGAAATCGATATCTCATATGAAAGACGCATCCGGCACCCCGCATAAAGGACTGTGTAGTGTGGGATTTAAACACTATAACACTAACACGTTAGACCGAACAAAAAGTATCCAACGTTAACTATCTTATCGATTTATACTGGAAACCTATCGAGAATTAAATCGCCCGTAGCATGCAGATAATGAATTATGTTCGCAATTTATGCAGGCAAATATTGGGATTTAAAATCTGAAGTCCCAACTACTACTACTCGTGTGACTAGTTACTAGTACAAACGTGTACCACGATTATTCGCTAGCATAGACACTTTGCGTAAATAGAGGCTCTTGCCAAATCTATGTTAGTGAACTTTAGATTTGGCACTCGAGAGTGTCTGCGCTGTTTGTTACGTTAAAAATATGCGGCGTCATGAACGAGTCACAGCGACTCTATGTGTCTGAATAGGCTGGCCCGGCTCCAGGGTTCCAGGGTGTGCGCAGCGGCACATATTGTCGCCTCAGACTGACTACGCCACCGAGGTCTGGGCGACGACGGTGCATGTTCACAGTTTAACCTTCATACGCCGTCCTCGGCCTGCATGTCGTTTTACTCGTGTGATGCAGTTGCTCGTTAAATAACTCGCTCATTACATATGCACGAATGACGCACTAAACTACGTAATAACGCGCATGATAACAAAACCATATTGAGTTATCCGTTGATTGAGAAACGCCTAACCAGCATAACACTACAAATGTATGTAGGCGTATAGACATAAATCGTTAAGTACCTACAATGCTTGTACGATTTTATAGTCACACAATTGTGAATTAACGCGAGTACTACATATAATGTCATCGAATTAACTGTTTTTAGGGCAGATTGTAAATGTCGTGTTCCGATAATTTTATTGAGCCTATGTTCTCAATAAGAACCCATAAGAAAATAGCTCAAGAAAAATTGTGATTCATGAATAGTGGGAATAGTTAGCAATAATTCAGCGACAGAACAGATGATCGCGCGCTACAAACTGATGTCATACTGGGCCGCGTGTGGAGCGTACGTAACGCCTGTTTAATGACATCACACTAGCGTTTATTTTCGTATTCGCTCTAGCCTTAAAATAATTATTTAGACTCGTCACATCTTGAGACGGCGTACAATTATCGCATAGCATACAAACACAATTCCGGGTTACAACAGGCACATATTTTTTCACTTCCTAGTAGGTATTCTGTTCAGTACAATATGGATCAAAAATGTTATGCAACATTTTATCTCTACCTTTGCTCTACCTTGTGCTACAAATAGGTTATCTGTCCCTTTGTGTACAACAAAGAAAGCTAAGTTCATATTCAAGTGTACGGACGCTGCATTATTGGATCATAAAGCAATCCAGTACTTTCAACTACATATCAAAGGAAATGCTAATTGAAGGTACACAGATCTAAATGGACATCATTGGTTTTAGTATTATGTAACTACGCATTTATAAATGCATTCGCCAATTCTGTCCGATACAAACGGGGTTACACGTTTATCGCGGAAATTACTACAAAGGTTAAATGCGGCATGGACACGCAAACGTTAGCTGCCAGAGAAAATAATTACTTTCGATGAAAAAACGCTATTCTAGCAAATGATACTATTCATTTACGATACGTCGATACATTAGAATTAAGGAAACAGGTGCTGATATCAAACGGTTCCTCGACTAAAAGTACTTTTAGTGGCAATAAACTTGAACATGGGGTATAAAATATGCGATGCTTCCGACCTTATGTTTATTTAATTTGGGAACATAATAATATGAGCAATAAAAATTCCTAAATGGGTGAATGGAATACTAGTATAGGTTTGATATGTTTAAAAATGATCTACAGCATGGGGACTACACCATGGGGCTCTTCAAAAAGGGCGTGAAGAGGTTTTTACAGGGTCGGCAACGCGCGTATGATGCCCCTGGTGTTACAGGCGTCCATATGCTACGGTAACTGCTTTCCATCAGGCCGTATGCTTGTTTCCACTTTAGTGGTATAAAAAAAAATCTAGTCAAGTTACTGTTATAGTATAGATCAGTTTCATAATTTTAGATGTTCGCCGGTTTAATACTATCCTTTAATATTTAACTATAGCCTTAAGAAAAATATAATAATAAATAAATAAAAAAACACACGTTACATTATAATGTGAGCAAGCACGATTTTCATAACATGTGATAATATCAAATAAATAAAATGCAAATTAAAGACACGCTAAGCGTGTCACGTTAAATTCAAGTTTAAACTCATATTTTCAAAGTTAATATGGAATTTGGTCGATATTATTTTTAAAACCATCGCTTCATGTCATATTATTACGTACTAGCTTCCACCCGCGGCTTCGACCGCGTTTCCCTTTTTTATAGTATCCTGTCCTTCATGATGATCCGTTGAGTAGTTTCGGTGAGATATCGTAACAAAGATTCACAGTTATAATTTTAATAGGGATAGGAGAGATAATTTATCTAGATATGGCTAATTTGCTAGCTATCCTAGAAAGCCAGAACTAATCTGTGTGTCTGTCTAGAATTTATTAATCTTCTTCAACTCTCATTGTAGGGAGTTTCTATATCTTTATGCAAAGATAGTATATACATAGTATAGCCATTTTCGGCTTAACGTCCCTTTCGAAGAACGGAGGAGCTCCAGATAAATAAACCCATCCATGGACAGGCTACGGTCGACATTGCTTTACTTGCGTGATCGATTAG
Organism: Hypsopygia costalis; assembly: GCA_937001555.2. Classification (NCBI taxonomy): domain Eukaryota; kingdom Metazoa; phylum Arthropoda; class Insecta; order Lepidoptera; family Pyralidae; genus Hypsopygia; species Hypsopygia costalis. Next base: position 8,299,222 of record OW443326.2, on the reverse strand, counting down.
ACTGACATACGAATCGACGAATCGAGCTCTTCTCCATCCTGATCACGAATGGCTCGAAACAAAATAATACAGAAGTTAGTAAAAAGAAATTATAAAACTAGGTATATCTTATAATTCCCTATTTCTTCATGTGAACTGAGTCATACTACATACGTAATTGTACACCATGATATTCTCTATAGGTTCTATATAGGGATAAGTGTACAGTGCTACTGCCCATCACAGTAATTGCGGGGTAAATGTGACCATGACCATAGGGAGCGAGTGAATGCCAATGACAATATCGATCGATGTAAAATCAAGGATCAATTGTGTCCATGTGTCTATGCACTGAAAATTTTATAATTTTATGCTTAGTTAGTAAATTAAAACCCTGCCACATGGTTCAAGTCATTGTCGAGGTAACAATAAAGGTGAACGCACAATTATTAGTTTGAAAAGGCATAACTAGAAAACTGAAAAGAGTAATGGCACAGTTTCTTTGAGAAAAATGTTGTTTGAGGTATGCACGATAGGTAATTTTTCGCTGAGTGTGTAGTTTCCACTTACCACTTTCCACCCGGTATATATAGACAAGAACATCATTATTATCTCTCTTAAATCACGGGTCTAACCCGGTCATTTGATAGGCGTGCTCGGGGATATACATCCAACGCGTAGAGGAGTTTGATGTAACGTTGTACGCCCGCCGTGACTCGCTCCGGGATATGTCAATGGAACGACATACCCATGAGCAGGTCTCGGCAGGCGTTGAGACTATTGCGAAGTGTAATGGAAAATAAATGGGTTATGAAGATGAGATCTGGGTGAACTAAATACCGAGCTATTACAGAAGAGGAACGGACGCATAATAATATGATAATATTAATAATAATAATCACTATTTTATTAATATTATCTCTCTTAAATTCACGGGATCAAACCCGGTTCTTTGACAGTCGTGCGCGAGGATATGGATTCAAAACGTAAAAGGATGTTGTACATTATTAATTATACGTATACTAAAAAAAAATGGTTGATTTCAAAAAATTTTTACTCTTGTATCAATAAATATATGACTTGTCGTAATAACATTAGACGAGGGTACAATTGTTACAACTCCTTCAGCGTTCAAAACAGGACGCCTTTGACAGGCAGGCAGTCTGTTTATCTTTGCCGGTCATCTGTACCCAATGAGATTAATTCGTTTATCTGTAACCCTGCCCGCTGTTCAAATTATTTTAAACGTATGCAGGATGAGCCCCGGCTATCTAATAATGGAAATACTTTAAATAATGTAGATTGGATATTTCACATATTTCCTGAAAAGTTTAGGGATAATGGCTCCTAAAATACGGTTAACTTGATGGAGATCATATTGTAAATTTTGTCTGACAGCAGTAGGTAAGTCGAGTAATTTAGGCGTATGTGATAGTTTGCTACTTTTGCACGTATAGCGCCTATATGGTGATAGTATACAAGAAAATAATTTATTATTTTGTAAAACATTGTTAACAATAAACAATATCACAACCGATGGATCGACAAAAAATATGTTCACTTTAACATTCATTCATTTTCCAATTTGGGGTCCATAGGCTGAGATGAGTCCTCTCCATTAGGCGGGTCGTACGTGTTTGCCACCCTAGTGATATAAAAAAAATCATCTCCACTTTTTAATTACAGAAAGTTGATTATTGCAAAATAAATCGTACTAAATAAGTACAACGGCACTTCAACCTTAACACTCCGAATTTTCTACCGTTTCTTATTTTTTGACTGTTATGCATGATCTGTTCATACCTGTACCTGCTATAACTTACTAACTATTACTTATACTGTGCTAATACTTATGTACAAAATGATATATTGTCAAAATAAAATACACGACACATTGAAGAATAGCACGACGCACGACTCAACATTTCCTGTTTCATTATGGATACATTAATATATTGTATTTAAGTTGAAAACATAATCTTCTGTAGTTTATTGACATTCGTCAAATTAAAGATCTAAGTAAAATATTAGTTCAATTCATTTTATCTTTTAAAAGATTGATTGAGTAGGCCCAGTTACCGTACTGTTGTCAAATCCTTGAGTCTGATGAAAGCATTGAATGAACGGAATATAATTATATTCGTAATTCGAGTGACAAAGTCCAAAATACTAACGAATAATTTTATCAAAATTCAAGTATTCTCAATTTTCCAGCAGTTTTCATGCCTTATAGAAAATAGAATTAGTACCTTATTGACGTATAAATGCGTTCTATCTGCCTCTATTGTGGCAAAAAGAAAGTAGGTAATAAGTAAAGCATTTACACATTGACGTGCCATTTACAACAATTGAAAAGTTATACATAAAATGGGTTCCTATATGTTATTATACTGCTACAGTAAAAGATAGAGATATAGCTTGAGTGAGCGCTTTATCGCATCTTTTTAATACCGTAATGTCCGCTTTAGATCAGTCAGTTCAGTCAGCATAAAATTATTTCACCTACAAAGTCATAAATATGTAATATCGTAGGCCGACAACTTGCATACTTAAAATTTAGGTTAAATAAAAATCGAGATTTCTTTGCTTTTAACCGACTTCAAGAAAGAAGTTTCTCTGACATATATATGTAGGGATATAAGCAAGAATACGAAACTATACAAAAAAAAATGTTATCAAGCTTTTATTATTTTTTAATAAAAACAGAACAATATTTTTTTATTGTGTTTCGCATATCAAGCCTTTTCATTTGATATCCATATCGCAGGGGTTAATGTGGAAGTTATGAATCTCAATTTTGAGGCGGCCGCCATATTGGATTACAAGTTGCATTTAAGCAATCACATGACAATCTTCAACAAATATAGCCTTCTTAATATAAAAACGGAGTAACAAATCTGCGTCATAGCATTGGTGATTTTATTTTATACAAAAAAAAAACTATCCCAACATCGTCTGGTTATGCTCCGTACTTTTTTCAGCTTTTCAAAATGTTTTAACGGAAACTTTGTCCCAACAATAATGAACACAAATTAAAGCAGCCATAGCCGTCGACCCGTAATTAAGCCACGCTCCGTCATGTATATGGTAATTGATTTTTATGTGTTTAAAGAAAATAATGTATAATAAAATATCAAACACTTTCAAAAGCCAGTTCGGGCCTTATACATCCTCCGTGACATACAATAAATTCTTTATATTTGTTTAGGAAATTGCCTTTACCAAAGTTTTCTCAGCGCCAACGTTGAACACAATACAAGACATAAAATAGTACCAATCTCCTGTGGCTTTGAAATGTGCAACATCTTGCCTGGTTGACAATCATTGAAGTATAAAAAGACATTAAAAAACTTTGTAATGCTATCAAACGCCATATCACATAATTAGTAATAATATCCGCATTAATATGGCGACAAGTATTTATGTGCCTTTCTTTTTATTACTTTGAGTATTTTCAATGTATACGTACCGGTAAATTGCATTGTACCTATATAACAACTGCGAGGTAAATAGCATCACTTGGACGAAACCACGAGCGGATGATAGTATGATATATTGGAGTGACTTATCAAAAGTGCTTTTACTCCTTACTTTGTTTTGAGTAGCGAAGAACTAATTACAATTGGTGATCAATTGACATAAAGGTGGCACAATATGTAAGTATAGAAAACCCTTTTTATGTTTTGTTCTTACCCCTGTCGAATCGATCGAAGGTAGTACCCATGTATTGGTTTTTAAAATAGACATGGCATAATAAAACTGAAATATACATATAGGCTACGGATTATACCTTGTATTTCCGTCAGTAAGTCCGTAAGTCACGTTGTTAAAAAAATGTGTTCCTATATGTAATAGGTAGGTAGGTCTGTACCCATAGGACAAGAAATAATTTTATACAAAAAATCTGTCTTATGGGAGTAAAATTGAAGGCCTAGTTTGTAGAAAATTCTCCCGGGATAACGGGAAGGCGGAGCGATATTACTCGTAAATCCTGCGGGATAAAAAAAGAAACTGACTGATCGCTCAACTCACAGTTGAAACCGCTGGGTCTAGAAGCATTTTTGTACAAACGTTCCCTTAAATACGTAAGTGACCACTAAGTAAAGATTTTACGAAATTCTTCCCCTAAGGGGTTAAAATGAAGATTGAAAGTTTACATGAAACTTGGTTAATTTTGAAGTTAGAAAAGTTTACTGTATGACTATTCATAAAAAAATCATGGTACAAGAGATATAGGAGGTAAAAGTTTCAATGAAAGGTTGTAAAAGAAATATAAAAATTGATATTATTGTGTGCTCATAATTTGAGACAAGTTTACTGTATCGCTTGTTTATAAAAAATCGTTCTTCAAGGGGTAAATATAGGATGAAAGTTTATATGAAGCTCCGCTTTGCCACTCCATTTTTTATGGAAATAATTTGATAAAAATCTCAGCCCTTGCGGGTAGGTAAATGAAAGTTTATTAAAAATTCAGGATATGCCGAAGTTAAGCTCTTCTTTTTGTTAGGTAGCTTCTTTAGTTACTTTTTTTTACTAACAACTAACATTTTTTTTAAATTATTCTTAGTTATATTCAGTTTCATCACGGTCTCTGTAATCAAATCTTGCAAATTTTTTGACCCACTTCCAGGCGATTGAGCTGGAATTTGGCACACTCGTTTCGTACTCTAGACAACGTAGGATCATCTAAATGTCGCCACGTTTATTTCAATATGGCGGCCGCCATGAAATGGTGATTCATAATTTTCACATTAACCCCCATGATATAGGTATTGACTTCATTAGCGAAACTCAGTAAAAAAACATTTCAGTTCTTCTTTTATTAATTAGCAACTAAAAAGTATGTTACAAAAAAAATACTTGTTAACAACCTACTCCGCATATATTTACTAAAATTCAAGAAAGTAGCGTAGCGTAAAATTAAATCCTACATCTCCGGGCAAAGTACGTGTACATCATAAACTTACACGATACGTCTCATTTTAAAATGACGTTGTATCTTATACTAGCTCCCGCCCGAGGCTTTGCCCGCTTGAACAGCAGTTATCGAGTCAAACTTTTGATCATCCCTCGGGAATAGCTAATTTTTTGGAGATAAAGGTTATCAGATTATTTCTTCTGGACTTCGAATGTATGCAAAATGACATGGCAATCGGTTTAGCTATATAGGCCTGATGTTCCATGTCACATCGAAACGATCATCCGCGTGTCGATAACCGGTCAACCAGTGCCGTTGGCACGAATATTTGAATGCATCCGCGGGCCTGGCGTGCCTGGGATTAACCAGCCATGGTCTACGTCACCGGCGCTAGTGCAGCTATCCGCTGCTGCAGCAGGCGGGGTCAGCCCTCCCTATGTGCCTCCGGGTTTAGAATAACACTCTAGTATTGGGCAGACAAGTCTATGCGTGAAGTCGGAGTCATTAATTTCTTTTAATAATGGCGGGGGACTTGGCCCCCTCGGAATTGAGAATTCTTTTTTAGCCTACGTCATAATACTTGTATCCAAAAGCCAGCTTGTATCATCAAGAGAACCTAACAAGTGTAGGTATCAAATTTCATGTACCTAAGTTTAATATGGCAAATGGGCCAAATTAAACTTAGGTACATGATTTGATTACACACACCGCGGTGAAATTAAAAAAATACTTGTAATAAATCTCCGAGCATCTAGATGTGTAAGCGGCACACTGCCATGTTTAGAGCCAGAGCCATCATCATCAGCACGCGGTGCATCCTGTTGACTAAGAAACAAACCTGGCAAAGGGGAAGCAGGACATGTCGAGTCCGGCTAGATAAGTTCCACAAAATGGCAACCATATCGCAATATCCTTAAGGAATGTTGCATTCCTGTGAGCGAGGTCCTCAGACGAATTACCAGCGAGGATAACGGCACGCGAATAATACTTTTTTTGGTGCAAACGTCTATCTATAGGCTAGGGTAAAACCCCTTCATATCAGACGGAAGGTCTTCTATGTTTCTTTGGCATCTGGCGTTGTATAAAAAAATTCTAGAACGAATATTTTTATATACCTACGTTACACAATAGCTTTGCGTGCATACGAACAGTCTTTACCAACTACGTAGAAGATTGTTGCCGGATGGACTAGGCAAAGGCTTAGTAGATCCGTATCCGGATACCGTCGGCCTTGTACCCAACCACCGCTATTGTACTATGTAGACGCACCAAAAGTTTTGTGTGATATCGACATAGAAAGTTGTTTAAACGAAATACAGTACTACATTGTAATACACATAATAGGTGTTATTCGCTTTTCTACAAACAAATAGGTACATTTGTCATGTGTGTGGGCCCTTGCATACATTTTTCAGATTATTACGACAAGTATAAAATGGCTAGTTACCGCATAGAATACCAAATTATTGAAGACAGGAATAGATAAAGACAAATTTATAATTTCCATCACATTCACAATAGAAAAAGAGCAATTTACGCCATCATAATGTAAGGAAATGAGACAGATTGACACGATTTTTGTCACGTCACGTGATGGTTGTTTCTATGAAAAGAGCAATAATACGGAAAACATGACAGCGCTATATAAAATCTGGCATATTCTCTATCTCTCTGTGTTTGCCACAGGAGTCTATAAAAGGTAGTCTATTAAATGTCTATGCAAATTATACATTGCCATAAAAGAAAAATTTTAATCCGCTAGGTACACAAACTGAAAATTTTACATCTGGTTTTTGGAATAATATCGTCACAAACTTCAGCTAGTGTGAAACCTAATCATATTTGAGACACTTAAACTGTAGATAAAACAATATGTCACTAGAATAACTAAAAAAAATACTTTCTGGAAACGGGTCCATTCGGCACATTAAAAATTCAAGTTTTATATAATCATTGATCAATAAGGTACATTCATAAATACCTATATCATTTGTAATTTATATATCGCATAGTTTTTGGAAGATATGCGTGAGACTTTACTAGAACAGTCACGTATGACGAAGGAAAATGTCCATAAACATGAATATATTAGGAATACATATTTTCTACAATTTCTACAACGCTTTATTATCATCATCATCGTTCATCATATACTCCATGCGATTATTACTACCTGCGATTGTCGGTCCATCTATCATAATGACGTCCTAGGCTGCGCTTTTTCTGAAGTCGCCCTTTTTATGACGTAGCCTACCCAGTTCGGAGCCCTAAAGCTAGCGAATTCCTATACTGTAATTTAATCAACAAGTTCAAACAGCAATGGATTACCTTAATGAGCATCAAATGTGTAGGGATGCATCCTCCAAGCATTTGTGTTAACATATGTATTGTTAGCATGAAGCGGACAATTCCGTACTTTTTTTTGATTATTATTATACTATGCAAAATACCAGCCTCTACATCTAAAATGAAGTTATGACCCATCAGGCAAACAGTATCCCTAGCAGAGCTCTCCAAGAGTTGATGTTTGGTATCACCACCAGTGTTAATAATTCAGCATCTAGTTTTATTATTAATTTCTATGAACGCATCCGTTAGTGTCACTGGCTGCGATTGCAGAGAGTATATTATCTTTCTTTAAATGCCCACTTAAAAAAAGAAGTATGTAACACGTATTGTCTGCATAAATTCCCCAGCGCCAACAAATCCCAACAAAAGTTGTGATCCCATTCTCGCGCGGCTCATATCGTTGCACAAAGATGCGTCTATTTCGAGTGAAAAAAAATGGAACTATGAAAGATCTTGCATTGTTCCATTGAATGACCTAGCAAGCGAATAAAGCATGAAGCAAGTTTCCATGAGGTCTGGCCACGTCTGGTGATCAGGTCGGGCGTCACCACACGTGACACGTGATCACGTAAAGATCAGTGCACGGTGGCACTAATCCGTTGCCAGCCTATTCTCCTTCTTTTCTTTCTTTCACTCGCAGGAACACAACAACCCTCAAGGGAATTGTTATTTGACTGCAGTATTCTGTGAGGTGGAGGTACATCCCCAGTCAGGCAGCTTAAAAAAATACCTTACGCCCTACCTCTTTTTTTGCCAGAGTCAGCAGGATGCACTACGTACAAAGATGTTGATGAACCGCTAACACCCCACCACCACCTTTAGCTTCATCGTGACTCAAAAAATATTCCTGCACGAATAACTCACGTCATTAATATAATATTGCCTCCGATCTACCCAGTACTTACAGTCTCGCCTCAAGGGTCGTTTATCGCATTACTTAGTAGCTTTGCTGAGCTGCCGATATATTGCTCCTGGGGTTATAATGTTGTTAGTGACTACATGCAAACGTGGCGGGACTTTTGTAAATTGCATTCCAAGCAATTTCAACTTCGTACAGTGCATAAATTGGTTTTTGTTTGTAGTTGTAGCAACTGACACCGTTACATAACTATGGAATGGGAAGGTGTGACGGCGTTATTGTTTGAAGTTACGAGTTTGAATCGACATTTAGGTCATTGCATTTAGGTATACGATGGTTTTAAATGCACATATTTTTTTTGCCAACCTATACTAATTTAATTAAGTTGAATAGTTTCGTTTTGAATCCGTTTTTTAAACTGCGGGGTTAATGGTAAATAATAGCTCATTTTGACCAGACATTGACGGGTTCGGTGGTCGAATGGTTAGCATTGGCCACTTTGGTCGCAAGTTCGGTCCTCGCACAAAACAAATATTTGTGTGCATGAACAAGTCTATTTGTCTACATACATAGAAAACATGTACATACATTTTTTTTGTAAAAACAGTATGTATTTACAAAAAAAATGTATTTAAGTATAATACCAGTCATCTAGTACCCATAGTACAAGCTTTGCTTAGTTTAGGACTAGATGGCAATGTGTAATTTGTCCAGGAATAATTATTTATTATTTAGCTAGCGCTAGCGGTACTGAGAACCTGACTAATATGCTTTTAACTTCAGATTGAGACCGTACTCGCCCAAATTAAAGTATCTACTATTAAAAAGACATATAAAATTTATGTATTTCCTTCAGATCTTTCACATCTATTAGAGTTACGAGGACGCCATCTGATAAGTTTATGTGCAAAAAGCGACGCGAATCGCATAATTCATAAATAAGTATTAACTTTAAAAAAATATCGATGGCTCCATAGATAATAATTATTGTTGCAACATGTGATATTAAATAACATTAATTTACAAGTCGCGTTACAATAGGTGACGCGGTTTAAATGGACTCTATTACCATTAAGCCTAGATTTTTTTATTAGAATCTAAACAAGGATACGGCCCGCCTAATGTGAAGCAGTTACAGTTGCGATACAGAAAACAACAATATATGAAACATTTATGAATATGAAAAGATAAAACAAAATAAATGAAATGAATCAGTAAACGAAAAAAATGTTTACGACTAGATGCTTCAAATCAGCACTAGCTTTCACCGTCCCTTTAATGTTTAGTCATTTCTAAAAGGATACTTAACGTAACATCAAATAAATACATTGCAAACCTAATCTTACATATTTTGCAACAAAAAATACTTATTGCACATCAAATCTGATCGCACATCAAGTGCGATCAGATTAATTTGTTGTGCAAATCTAATTTTTTGTGGATCAATTTAATATTTTCCTTTTTAAAAGTTTACAGAAACATCTTTAAAGTTTCTGCTTGAGAAAATCATCACTAAGATTCTCTAGGAGTTGGGTAAAAACGAGTTACGTAAAAAATATTGGCCCTAGGACATCCACTATAAAACTATGAATCAACGATAACGCTTGATTGATATTTGTCTATTAATAAAATATTACCTGTTTCTGTTGTCATAGATTAAATTTCTCGCGGGTTCTCAACCGATTTATAGGTCAGGCGTGCTAGGAAAGATGTGCACTAGGATTATTTTCAGGGGAACTGGGGCACTCGAGCGAAGTTGGGTAGAGCCTGCTACTAAGTGCTTATCTTGGAATGAGCCAGGGCTGTAGAACCGGTGGCACGTCGACCCTCTTACACCTTTTCTGCACTCCCAGTCCTTTAGTAACTCTCCACCGACTATATAGAGCAGCGGTTCTCAAACAATTTTTGGTGACGGAACCCTTTTGGAAAGCGAAATACTTGACGGAACCCTACAATAAAACGTTCGACAAGAAAGTTGTTTTGATTTTTTTTCTAAATTCTTGCGGAACCCCTCCATGGGTATCGCGGAACTCTAGGGTTCCGCGGAACACACTTAGAGAATGACTGTATAGAGACATGCTCTAAGTACTTCAGTACGCCTTTTATTCTGAAGAGCCTGTAGCCTTCCAGGTCAGGGTACGCCTTACCTAGGATGTCCATTTGTTTTCCAGCTAGGACATAACATTGACTCAAGTACTTCATGGTCATTACTTGTGCTGTACTCTGAGCTATTGACAAGTCTCATTTTGGATTGATGTACATGGCAGGCATAATGACCAGCCAGTAATAAGCATGATACGCGTCCGGTTCCTGTCGTATTTAAACTAGTACTTACTAGATACTTAATACAGGTAATATTTACTTATTTTTTTACTAGACTGTGATAATCTTAAAGTAACAGAGTGAACTAGGGCGCGCCAACGGGAGCTTGTAAATGTCTATCGTCCAATATAGGGCACACCTCTATCTACCAAAGAACAATAAATTGACGTCATTAACTAGGTACGCTCTCTTTAAAGTACATTGCTGTATGTTCAATTTATGTAATTATCGCCTTCCAGCCAAATAACGTCTACTACTGAACATTGGCTTTCCCCTTCACGAGATCGGTTTCGTGTCCCTGGAATCTCAATCAGGTCATGCAGTAGGGATTCGAGTTACCCTGCGTTTTTCGGTTTACGGTCGCCATTCCAGGATCATCTTCTTCGTGTGCGCACTGCATAATAGCGAACGAGGAACTAGCTAAAATGAGGTAAGACACTTTTTATAAGGGCACTTTTCGCACAAATTGGAGCAGCCCTATTTGCGAAGTGCCTGTACATTACAAAAAACCGCAGCCAATTAATAAACTCTTTACAGTTTATTATGTTCCGGCGAATGAATACGGTCACCAGTAAGCTCACCTCTGTCCTCGCCATCGTTAGTACTATTACTTATACTGTGTCACCATCATAATAGCGGTATTAGAAAAGAAGGAGTAGTTACATTGTCGTCAACGTGTGAGTATTACCTTCGATGTTGTAAGCGTCCATTTTACCATCAGGCAGGTTGTATGCTTGTTTCCACTTCTGTAATTATACATTGAAATGATATAGTGATGACTCCACTATGTTTTGAGAACATTATGTTTTGAGAATACGATGTTATGAAAGTGTTTTAACGTCGGAGGGTTCCCAAACGATAAAAATGTTCAACAACTTTCTTCTTAACAAAATACTGTGCATTGGATGCCAAAGAAGAATACGATCCGCCTAATGTAAAGCGTTTACCACAGATTAAATTAAAACTCGTAATACCTACAGAGAATATTGATTGAACTAACGCAATGTCGGTTTATAATTGGAAGATGTTATGATGATTAGTTCCATAAGATATACTAATTTTAGTAAGCGTTCCGCTACGTAAAGGTTTAGGCTCCTTGAAGAATGATCATCAAGTATATTTTCCATTGAAATCAATGGAAAAAAAAATACACTCGGCGAATCTACTCTGTCCACTCAACCTCGACTTCGGCCCCGTGGGCTAGAATCCGGCCTATTTCCATGGCATCGGTTGAAGATCGATTGGTGTTAAAAGATTTCGATTCATCTGTCCGATCTTTATTGTTGATAGTTCAATTTGTGCGTTTTATGGGGAACTAAGTTCAGATTGAACGTTATTCCATTCTAAATATCAGAAAATAAATTAGATAATAAAATTCATATTCCTTGTCTCGTCTAGCTATTTAACTAGTTTTTGCTCCATAATATCATAGGACTTTGTTCTACGGATGAGTCGATTTATAACATCAAAACGTGTCATAGCTATGGGATGATTTTATTACTTTCAGATTCATGTAAACATAATCATCGACACAAATTTCTTTCTGATCGGGAGGGTTTATTACTGCCACGTAATACATGAAGGAAACTCACAATGTACAACGTAGACTAATGGGATTTTAACGTATGTGCCCACAATTTTATTGTACTACTTTTGCAATGCCATAAAAATATATCGTAAATTGTGGATGATTATAAAACAAAAGCCAGTGCAATGAGTTTCATTCTTACAATGAAAACATCTCTGCAAAATACGATAAAGACGAGTAAGTTCAAAATGTTGCCATACAAATTATAAACGGTTTCATATTCCTACGTAGACATGGTATCTTAGTTAGGGTTGGAAACACTAGGACCATTCGGTTAGAAAACAGGAGACAGTGGTAGAGTAGCAATATTCAATGATAATATAACATGATGACACCAGGAGCATCACACGCGCGTTGCCGACCCTGTAAGAAAGTTTTCTATGAAATTGGCCACCCAGGTAATGCAAGTTTGGTCTCAGAACAAACAGACTTTAGGCAAACCCCGGCCACTCCATACAAAAATGGCGCGTTTGCATGTAGTAAACCAAATGCGTACACGGGCCTATGTTTGCGTGATTTTCTCTAGGGCTGACACTATTCAATTATTAGTCGGACATAGTAAATACACTACACTGACTCCAGTCAATATTCACAAAACGCTTTGTTTAATTGCCATTGCTAACTTACCCAAATTTTTATATTTTCTAATCATCACTGAATACAACGAACACCGGTTCATTGTAGATGGTAAAAACATTTCATGTTCACTAATTGTAGCTTTTTACTATCCATATAACTGCATGCGTAATGTAATTCATATTCACATAGAATAAACGTAATTTGAAACTAACAGTAATCACACACAAAATCAATGACATGTAAACAAACAATTGTTAAAAACCACAACTCGAGCAGCAATGTCGCATTCGCGCTTACGCGATCACGCGCTCTTTGACACATATAAATCCATACTTCCATATCCATATCCATACTTCCATACTTCCATATCCATACTTCCATACTAATCCATACTAATATTATAAATGTGAAAGTGTGTTTGTTTGTTTGTTTATTTGTTTGTTTGTGTGTCCTACTTTCACGTCGAAAGTAACGAACGGATTGACATGATTTTTTTTTGGAGATAGTTTATGGCCTGGAGAGTGACATAGGCTACTTTTTATCCCGGAAAAACATATTATTCCCACGGGAAAAAATTAAGTTTATAATCATTTCTCCTTCTTTTACGTCGAAAGGAATCCGCGTACGGACATGATTTTTTTAACGGGGATAGTTTACGGTCTGGATAGTGACATAAACTACTTTTTATCCCGGAAAAACATCTTATTTCCATAGGATAAAAAATAAACTTTGTAATAATTTGTCCTTCTATCACGTCGAAAGGAATCTAAGTCCCGACATGATTTTTTAACGAGGACAGTTTACGGTCTAGTGAGTGACATGAGCTACTTTATATCCCGGAAAAACATCTTATTTCCATGGGATAAAAGATAAACTTTGTAATAATTTGTCCTTCTATCACGTCGAAAGGAATCTAAGTCCCGACATGTTTTTTTTAACGGGGACAGTTTACGGTCTAGTGAGTGACATGAGCTACTTTATATCCCGGAAAAACATCTTATTTCCATGGGATAAAAGATAAACTTTGTAATCATTTGTCCTTCTATCACGTCGAAAGGAATCTAAGTCCCGACATGATTTTTTTAACGGGGATAGTTTACGGTCTAGAGAGTGACATAAGCTACTTTATATCCCGGAAAAACATCTTATTTCCATGGGATAAAAGATAAACTTTGTAATCATTTGTCCTTCTATCACGTCGAAAGGAATCTAAGTCCCGACATGATTTTTTTAACGGGGACAGTTTACGGTCTAGAGAGTGACATAAGTTACTTTATATCCCGGAAAAACATCTTATTTCCATGGGATAAAAGATAAACTTTGTAATCATTTGTCCTTCTATCACGTCGAAAGGAATCTAAGTCCCGACATGATTTTTTTAACGGGGATAGTTTACGGTCTAGAGAGTGACATAAGTTACTTTATATCCCGGAAAAACATCTTATTTCCATGGATAAAAGATAAACTTTGTAATCATTTGTCCTTCTATCACGTCGAAAGGAATCTAAGTCCCGACATGATTTTTTTAACGGGGACAGTTTACGGTCTAGTGAGTGACATGAGCTACTTTATATCCCGGAAAAACATCTTATTTCCATGGGATAAAAGATAAACTTTGTAATCATTTGTCCTTCTATCACGTCGAAAGGAATCTAAGTCCCGACATGATTTTTTTAACGGGGACAGTTTACGGTCTAGTGAGTGACATGAGCTACTTTATATCCCGGAAAAACATCTTATTTCCATGGGATAAAAGATAAACTTTGTAATCATTTGTCCTTCTATCACGTCGAAAGGAATCTAAGTCCCGACATGATTTTTTTAACGGGGACAGTTTACAGTCTAGTGAGTGACATGAGCTACTTTATATCCCGGAAAAACATCTTATTTCCATGGGATAAAAGATAAACTTTGTAATCATTTGTCCTTCTATCACGTCAAAAGGAACCTAAGTACCGACATGATTTATATCTATATATATATATGTTTTGTGTTGTTTTTCGATCCTTTAGCGTCAGAGGTTCGCGGGTTCGATCCCCGCAGAGGGCAAACATTTATGTGGTGTTAATATTATAAGTGTTAAAGTAAATAAATTCATCCGCAGACGATGATGATTAAAATTTGTACATATTGGTACTACGTTTTATCCCACGAAGTAAAAAAATTGCAACAAGAAAAAAATATACACAAATGAATGGCAGCGCCCCTGGACCTAGCGGGCGAAGCCGCGGGTAACAGCTAGTCTGCTATAATTCTATCCTGTTCACATCTCGTATTAATTCTATGTAAATTATATTGTATCCTACTCTGACAGATATGAATTAGTTATGATTAAACTATGGCTGCCACATGCTTTCAGGTAATTTATAAAATGTAAAAAATATTTGTACCTTATTTCATCCAAAGGGAACGAATATTTTTTTCTTTTTAACTTTCCATGTGTTGAGACATCCGTCCACTGCATAAGTAACTCCCATCTTTTGTTTTAAACTGAGTGGAGAATAAAATACGAGCGATGTCAATTCGTACGTTGTGGCATACCTTGTGAACGGTTCCACATCGGTCTCAGAGGGGAGGTGAGGTCGATTAGTGAGATCGGCAGAGAGTGGCCATACTACGTAGTACTTATTACTTATACTGTGCTTTAGGTATACTTATTTGTTCTTTTTGCATTTTCATTGTCATTGATAATTTAAGGTACCTACTCATCTAGATGTAAAATGTATGAACTTTTTTTAATCATGATGTTTTTAAGACCCAGGACGACACTTAACCTATCTATGACAACGCAGGACACTCCATAAACCAGTACATGTCTTGGGAAAACAGGACGGTTGACAACCCTACTCTTAGTACGCAAATTAAAATGTCTCGAACAGATTGTGGTTTAGGAAAAACGAGCTCTGAAAACTTTGGTTGTAAAAGGAAAAGAAATGGTAGCAAATTAAAACGAACAAATAGTATTTAGAACTGTAACCTATCTAACCTACTAATTTTCCTTTGACAGATGTTTTACTTACTATTAATTTCCAGAAATAATGACAACAGAAGATTTGTTTTCATATTTACGATTAATTAATGAAATTAAACAGGTCACTCGCGTATTTTTGTCGGGAAAGCCTACTAGTTATGATCTCATACGGAAATTTTTATCAGGGCGAATGTCTGGACGCGCACTACCTCGCTCTATCGCGACGAACACTGCCTACTGTTATTAATTTACCATGATCATTTGAGTTTTAAAATATCACATTAAGATTATTATAATATATTTGTGTAATTTGGAATTACTAGCAGTCCGCCATTGCTAGGTTAAGCTAGGTTAGACTTGCGACTATCAAAAGACGTGCGAGGGAAGCGAGCGAAGCTCATATTCGTATGCACTACATAATTTATCATGTTTGAATTTTTAACATACGTAAAAAACTTCTATGTGATCAAATCAAAAAAATTTCAAAGCGAGTACATATAAAAATCAAAGCAAATTTACTATTATTTGTCATTCGAAACGTTGTATTTTCATAATATGGATCACATTTTTCTGGAAGCTAAAACATCCAGCAATAATTGTAATGGTTAGAATTGAAAACAAAAAAAAAATTACAATAAAATACAGTCATAAATCGCAAATTTGTCAGTTGTATTTTCAGGCAAATGAAAATATAAAACTAAAACGTTTCGACTTTATGATAGGTAACCATTTAGAACTACTTATACGAATCCCCATGATTTCATTCGCCTGGTTTGTTCGAAACGATTAAAACGTCATGCATGACACGACATCCTCGATTTGTACACGAGTCTCATGGATGTGAACAGTTCACGTGGATCAGTATTGATAATTTTATACATATCCAAGTCACATTATTCGCTACTCACAAAAGAATCTACACGGAAATCGGAGTAGTCGTTTTCTATAGTGTCACAATTTGGTCCCCACTGAAAATCAGTGCCGAGTCTACAGAGTTACAGATTTCGACAATATATTGCTTTTGAACCCAATTAGGACATCACACAACGCAGATTTCTCTCTTTGTATGTACTTTTATATTAATATCGGCCGACTGTAAAAATAAACAATTATTATTAATATCCCCTCTTCTATTCGGAGTATCAAGATAAAATACAGACCAGATTTTAAGTTAGGCCTCCTAATATGAACTCCGCATCAAAAACTTATGTTTTTACGTTTGACAAACACACAAAATTTATAAAATTAATTATTTAGCTTTCTATTGCTCTCTGATAATGACTGAATTTTATGGTATGTAAAGAAAGATTCCTTTATTTGTTATTATTATTATATTGTTGTATTACGTTTATGTATAGATATGTATTAATTATTCTTTTAGATATTCAAGTAATTTACTCAAACACTGAGAGTACCAAGAATAGCATGGGTCAACAAAGTACCACGGTGAGGAAAGTTTAAATGGATTGCGTAGTACTGCAACCCAGGCAAACATTGGGGCTTCGCAATAAACTTGTAAGAAAGATTTTAAATATCGATTTAAAAACAAAAGGGAAGGCATTCACTGTGGCCCCAGTACATAAAAATACAAACGACATAAAAAAAACCTGTTGAACAATTTTAAGAACATAGTTGCAGACAACACTGTAAATTACCGGCGCCAAGAAGCCGCTGTTCAGAAACTGCACCAGAAAATCAATTCGGGAATACAATCTGCAAATGGCGATATCGGTTACACCATAACGCGGAAACGTTACCTTTTAACCTTATCTAATAAATCATCCAAGTAACCAACACTAAGGAAGTATTTTGTACATTTTTCGTTAATAATCTATAATTTTATTTTCATGAAATGTCATCACATTACATAATCGATGTACCTACCTGCCTTTTAAAATTTTGAATATTGTATATTTATAGCCTAACTTAAAAAAAAATGTACTAAGCTCTCGAGCCTAGGGCCCTCTTGGTCCGGGTGCCCGTGGCATTTTGCCCGCTCTGCCCTGTAGTTACGCCGCTGAACGGGACGAACGAAATACGTAAATCTTATATAGACATCTCCGATTCTCTTCAAAACGATAAGATTTGTAACTAGTTGTTTTAAAAATCTAAAATAAGTAATGAAAAAAGGAAATGCTGTGCAACGACGGCAAACCAGGTGTGTGGGACGGGTCACGGCATTACCAATAAAATGTGAGAGTGTTATTCAAAGCTTCAACAGCTGAACAGATGGTACTAGTGGTACTGGTATGCGTGTTGATTATGCAGGAGTTGTTAATATGTCAGCGGGGGTGGCTGCGGCACCCATGCGATAGCCGATACGTTACATTGCGACCTTAAGCTTCGGTCAGCGCACATCAGTCGGGCCGTGTGATGGTCTGCCACCCCACGTAATATAAACAAAAAAAGGAGGGACAAGAGCTCACTTTGTGTCAGTTATGTCAGGTTTATAAATAGTCATCTCTCAGTGATGTGATACGTGCATGTGGATAAAATGTATAATAAAAATCCTTTAAGTTTATACAAACTTTTATTTAGTTTCACCGCGGTGTTTGTGAGCAAATCTCGCAAGTCAACCTGTTTTAATTCCCAGTGTCCGATTGAACTGAAAGGCACACTCGTTTGTTTTTATAACAATGCACGAATATCTGAATGCCGCCATTTATAATCTAAAATGGCGATTTATAATTTCAATTTTAATCATAATGATATGTGTATCATATGGAAGGTCTCGATGAACGAAACACATTAGAACTTCTTATTTATTTTATTAACAACTAGCTGACCCGACAGACCGAATAATTCGAATTGGTTTCGCGCAATCTGTCAAATAACTGACAATTCTGTCAAACGACATAAATTTCCATTAGAAAAGTTAATACGGTTGTTCAGTTTTCTTAAATTATCAAATTTTCCGAGCAAATTTCTTATTTTTTCTTTCTTAAGAAACTTCTGATAATAACAAATACAACATAAAAAGAAATAGCGAAATCGGTCCAGCCGTTCACGGGTGATGCGTAACCAAAGGATAAGGGGATTCATTTTTATATATATAGATTAGGAAAAGCTCGTTTCAATATTTTTTTTTTTTGTTTATACTGATTGTATTCTGATTTCGGCATCCATACAACAATGTTTCATTTAATGTATACTATGCAGCATTCACCTGCGAATGATACATAAAAAAACTTCGTATTCACGTAACTAGTGAAAATTATCAAAAAAGTATATATTTCATACAAAATTTTAAGTCTCTACGAATCAGAGCAGCAATAAACACAAAATCAAATAATCTAAACCCAATCTATCGATCGCAATCGCAAACAACTCTAATCAAAACTCCCCTGGAAATAAATTAAAACTTAGTAGGAACTTAGACATAAAAGTGTACGAAGGGAAGCTTATCTGACGCAAACTTTAAGGCCGGCAAAAATACAATAAACGTGTCGTTATACAAACATGTACCTATAGACGGTATACGCGAAGAACACAAAGAAATTAAAAGCTATTTCACATAACCCATAATCATCCCAATGCGATAAGAGGTATTAATTGGTTTAGAGCGTATTCCACCAACTGCTGGTTGGCGGAGGCCATTGTTTTCTAGCCGCCGAAAGGAGGGACCGACGGCTTAATGTGCCATTCGAAATACGCAGATGCTCGAGATAAATAATTCCATCCGTTGACAGGCCACGATCGACGTTACTTAACTTGCGTGATTAGTCTGACACGCGCAACTACGACGACACCATCGAGATACTAAATGAATGACTGAAATATTAGGTTAGATTTGGTATGTTTTATAAATCTTTAGTCGCCAAGTTAATAGTCGCCCGGTTTTACAATAAAATTAGTTGCTCGGATAATTACTAGTCTTTAATAATTGGAAATTACCTCACTATAAGTCATGAAAACTTAGTAAACAAGTGATAATAAAGGATTTTATATCATTATAAAACAAATGTTAAGTAGTAAAGTACACTATAAAAATACGTACGTACGTTTAAAATATGCTCGTAAAGTTCAAAGTGGTAAACAGCTTGCAGGATCAGAAGTTTTTAATCCATAAAACTATTATATTATGTATTAAATAAAGTGTTAGTTATTTTTAGTGTAAGTATAGTTAATTGTAGAACAAGAGCGGAAAACAAGTAGTTCAAACGAGTGAAAGTTGTTAAAAAATTTAAGTTTTATTCAGCTACTACCAAGTTTGCACCAATAAACTTTTACACCCGTCAGACGGAGTTTTAAACACAGTTACGGGAAAACAGATAGATAAAAAAATTACATTGAACTAGTCTTAATTTTTTCGGCACAAAAGACTATAACCTCGCAGGAACACACATAATCCTCAAATCTTCCTGTGGTTTTCTGTAAGGTAGAAGTATTAGGAAGTAAACCCCTGCTCGGGATTGGCATTATCTTTCTTTCTCCAGAGTCTCATTTGCTAATGAAATGGGGGTACAACACACAAGTGAGATTGGCTTAAGCACTAAAATGAGCTGCTTACACACAAAAATAAAAAAGAATATAACAATCGCACAAAATTACAAAATCTTAACAGTATTTCCTAAGTAAAATTGTTTGATACAAGTTTAGGGATGGGAGACAAAATGTGATTTGAGCAAGGATTTGAGAGATAAAGTAACAATGGAAAATTGGCGCAAATTAACTTTTAAAACTTCCTAGACGGTCCGGAATCTAGATCGTAGAGAAAGAGAAAACGGCCTACGGGCCGTTTTCTCTTTCTCTACGAGATTAATGATAACAACCGAATTTAAAATGAATCTACTGTAATTTGATTCAGGATACATTCACAATCATATTATGTTAGACTAGCCGTGCCCGTGGCTCCGTTCACGTATAATGACAGACCATGTCTACCGTGAAGGTGACGCCAAAATTCTTAAGAATTTTGGAAATTGTATGAGAAATTACGAATATGAGTTCCTACAACCAAACATAAATAATGACTACTTTTAATTTTAATTTTCGTAATCGATTATTTGTCCTCTGCCCTAAGGTTGTCTGGAAGAGATCGCTCGACGATAAGACCGCCTTTATACTAGTACCACTAGTGCTGAATGTTTTCCACTGTTTTTTTTTTCTTTTGGTGGTTTAAAGTATTGTAGTATTGTAATTGGATTGAAAAAAACTTTCACCCTCTTAACATTCTTCAACTGTCGACACTCCATACCATGCGATAAGGCAAGAAAATAATCCCCAAGTTACGTGTAGGAAAAGTACCTTAACAACGATATCGAGTCCTTATACTACTGTTGTCGGTGAGATTTTATTTACGTCGACTCATCCGTAAAGTCCTATCTGTATTGTTGGCAGTTCACTTTCGTGCGTTTTTATGGAGAGCTAATGTCAGATTGAACGTCATTTGATTCTACATATCGTAAGATAAATGAAAAAAGAAAATTCAAAATACGGATATTTGAAGAATTCATATTCTATATCTAGTCTAGCTAGCTTAAGACGGTTTTGTTCCATAATCACATCGGAGCAGATGTATACCCATGGCAAATTACAACTGCCCAGCTAGTACAACAAGTCTCTTGAGCTGAACCGCAGACAGGCAGATGGACGAGCATGACGAAACAATAAGTGTTTCTTGTTGGTAACGGTATCCCAAACAGTATTGTGCCGGAACTGTCTTTACCTTTGCACAATCGATACAATCTTTAATATAATAATTTTATCAGTTCACGCAAAACCTGCAAAACAGTCACTACAAGCGCATGCAAATTATGTCAGGCATCGAATCTACTGAGCAAGCGCAACTAATACGTATTACGTGTTGCCATAGTTACCCGCTGACCTGACCTTAAGTTGATAAACTGCTGACTGGCTATAACATATAGTTCATATTAAATTCCCAGAACAAGTTTCTCGGTTATGTCAGATACTTTAGGCAGAAAACAGATTTTAGTACGGAGGGAAGTAATTTCATTTTAACCTGCACTTCGTACGCTCGTATTATCTTCGCAATTGAACACTAAAACATCATAAAATGTTTATTGCCCGTTGCCTAGAATACAAGTACGTAGGTGGCAGTAGGCATTTGTAAATGTCACGACTTGGGCCGTGGTTACATCTATTTTCTAACAGATCTATTGGAAAGTGACAAACTGTGAGCCATAAAGGTCGGAAGACAAGAATAACACTTCACGATCTGACTCGATGAATAAACAGTCTTTAGAGAGTTCTTTATTTTGCCCATTACCTATTTGTCGCTAGAAGGTGCTTGAGCTCTTTGTCATATTGATCGAAGGGATATTCGGTCAAAACTTCTAACTGATCACTAGGTTGACAGCAAATGATAAATCACAGTAAGAAAAGATTGGATAAATCTGCCAATCTTTGATGACCAAGTTTCATAATGCTCTCCACGACACGATTCCAAAGGAAGATGATTATTAATGATGCATTGTCAGAAAATATGATTTTACATTGAATTGCTCAGTAATGAGGAACCCGATAAGAGGAGGAAGATGTTTATTTTGTATTCGACCGAACGTTTTAGTAAAATGTAAACGCGAAATATCGTCGCTCGGAATGCGGGAGCACGAAGAGAGATTAATGTATCGAAATTCGATAGGAAGCACACTGACGATTTGAACAAACATTTGTTTTTCTCTTCAATCGTAGTCAAATATACTACGAAACCTGAATATTTAAAGGCTGCGCAATCCGAAGTGTAGTCTTGCTGCAGTATAAATTGTTAGAGTACCTACATTAATTTCTTGAGTGATTTAGAATGGCCAAATAAATGATCTAAATTAAAAGAAGAAACTGACTGACCGGCTGTCTGACTGACCGAATAACTGACTGACTGACTGACTTATATATCAACGCACAGCCCAAACCGCTGGGTCTAGAGATTTCAAATTTGGCAAGTAGGTTCATTACGACGTCAAGGGGTGCACTAAAAAAGGATTTTTCAAAATTTATCCCCTAAGGGGGTGAAACAGGGGTCCAAAGTTTGTATGACGAAACAAGATTAGTTGGACTATTTTATCCGAAACTTTACACGAGTACTTCTATAGATAAATGAGTAAACACGTGTTTCAGCTGTTTTCAAAATTCATCCCCTGGAGGGGTAAAATAGAGTGAAAAAGTCTAAAAATCGTCGTGGGTATTGTTTTTATGGTTTATCGGGTCGCTGATTATGAAAACAACAACTACTTATTTTATAATCCAACATAGCCAACGTGACATCAAATCACCCCTGTGGGGGTGTGATGGGGTTGAAATGTCATAATATCAATATGGGTGTTGATTCTATGGTTTTCTGGGACGTCAGTTATGAAAATGGCATCGATTTGATTTTTATATTATAACATAGTGGACACGAAATTACTTAAAAGGGTTTTTCAAATTTTACCCCTAAGAGGGTGAAACGGAAGTCTAAAGTTTATATGGGGAAACTAGATTAGTTGGACTATTTTATCCTAAACTTTACACAAGTACTTCTATAGATAAATGAGTAAATACGTGTTTCAGGATTTTTCAAAGTTCAAGCCCTAAAAGAGTAAAATGGGGTTAAAAAATTTGAAAATCGTCATGGGTATTGTTTTTATGCTTTATCGGGTCGCTGAATACGAAACCAAAAACGATTTTTAAATTCAACGTGGCTAACGTGACCAGCATCCCCTATTGGGGTGCGATAGGATTGAAATCTAAATATATAAAAGAAGAAACTGACTGACTGACTTATGTATCAAGGCACAGCCCAAACCGCTGGGTCTAGAGATACCAAATTTGGCACGTAGGTTCCTTTGTGACATCTACGGGTGCATTAAGAAAGGATTTTTCAAAATTCATCCCCTAAGAGAGTGAAACGGAGGTCCAAAGTTTATATGGGGAAACAAGATTAGTTGCACTATTTTATCTTAAACTTTTACACGAGTACTTCTATACATAAATTTGATTTTGAAATAGTCTAAAAATCGTCATGGGTGTTGTTTTTATGGTTTATCGGGTCGCTGATTTCGAAAACAACAACTATTTTATATTATACGTTTTTTTTAAATGGAAAAATCCACAGATATGGATACAATAATTGACGAGTTTTCTGATGTCATTAAGTAACACAATTTGCATTGGGAGGTCATGATGTGACACTCCTGAGCTGATGAGGAACGGTTAGGAGTTGAATAATGATGACTTTTCTTAAGTTATTCGTGTATTTTAGTCTATAAGGCACCATGTCACTACTACTTACTTATTGTTATAATAAGTAAATAAAAAAAATATTCACTAAAAAAGAAATAAACTTAAAGAAAAATAAACCTACTGAAATATCCTGACACGAAAAAGCCCAAAATAATTACTACCTACTTTCTGAGATTATTGAGGTCGGTGTAAATTTTGTAAAATTTGATTTATCCTTTTTAAGTTGATGGAATAAGACTTGTGTTATCCTAATAGGTTTTTAAATTTGTATTCAGCGTCAATCAGTGCTTATGTGAACGCAAATGAACGGGAACGGGACGGGTGTGTAGTAGTTATCGGGAAAGTTCTTGCATTCGTACTCAGTACAATTAAAGGTGCTACATGAAGGTGGTTGCGTTGCGTGTTAGACTTTGCTTGGATAATCTCAAATGCCCGAATTTCACGCGAGCGAAGTCGCGGGCAAAAGCTAGTTATAACATATTTTTAGGGTTCCGGAACCCTTATACTTTCTACGAGGGCCACCCAGAAATGATCGGGAATAGAAAAAAACTACAAAGATAATACAATATTTTTATTGCTTTTCGAAGTGACTATCAATGCACCTTTGTATTCATTCAAACCAATTATTGTAACAGTAATTCCAGTCTGAATGGGACATAGTCGAAACGGCCGATTTGTAAACTTCGACAGCCTATTCTAGACCTTGAAACTGTTAACCACGTAGCAAATCTTTAGTTCTTGGGAATGTAAATTAATCATTGGGGCTCAGGTCAGAGCTGTATGGAGGATGGTCCATCAACTCCACGTTTTCCAGATGTAAAAACGCGATCTTTTGCCGAGCGGTATGTGAGCTCGCATTATCGTGGTGAAGGATTATGCGACGATTCGGATTACTTTTACGAAATTTTCTTATGACTTATGGCAAACAAATTGTTGTGTACGAATTAGCAGTAACTGTTCTCCGTTCCTGTAAAGGAATCGTAGCCACATGTCCGGTTTTCGATACAAAAAATGAAGCGACCATTTTTTTCGACACACTAAGAGAGCGCACAACTTTTGTTGGCTTAACCTCACCTTCGTAGACCCAAACAGCCGATTGGTGTTTTGTTTTGGGCTCATATGAATAAATCCACGATTCGTCACCCTAGACTATATTGTAAACTGTATTTGAGCTACCTCTGTCGAACCGTTGCAGAGCAGACCGAGGCCAATTAACACGAGCCGACTTTTGTTCTTCTGTCAAACGATGGGGCACCCAGCGGGAAACTAATTTCCTGACACCCAGTTCATCAAGCAATATTATTTGAATGGCTGTCAAACCAATGCTGAGAGAAGCTGGTATTTTCTCGTATGTGACATGTCTGTCTTCTTGTATTAATTGGTATTAACAGCTTCGATGTTTTCTTGTATTGCCGCTGTTTTTGAACTTTGAACAGTAGAAGTAACTGTGGCAAGAGAAGAACTCGACAAAGCTCAGAATACCTGCGATATATAGTTGTTTCACTAGGTGCTTCAAGTTCATAAATAGAAACAAACTCGGCGACATAATGTTCTTGAGATAAACCTCGGCGAAAGTTGTGAAAATGTTCCCGCGTAAGCTCCATTTTCTCACTAACTTGTCAATGTGATTTTTTTTTATTTCAAAAATGGAATTAAGTTTGAAAGAATACTACATTTCAAGTTCCAAAAAGATTTTAAGTGTAGGTAATTTATTCAAAAGTATTCCATTCCCGATCTTTTCGGTGTGGCTCTCGTATTCGATAGTTCTTCCGCATTTTTTTATATACCGCAAACAGAAATCTTCTCTGTGCCCGAAGATTACAAAGAGAAAAATCTGAAAAACAAATAAAAAGTTTGAGATTGTTCTCAATATGATATGAGAAAGTTTATGGCGTCGTACCGCGTATCGACCTAACTAAACACGCAAGTCAAGAAATGTCGACCATAGCCTAACTACAAATAGATAAATTCGCATATACGAGTATTTCTTGGTTTATTATCTCATGTCACCCATATTTCCGACGTTAAGTCAGTACCAGCAGTCACCATTACCTACATAATAAGACAAGTTGACTGGCTTGTAAACACGAACCTTTGAAGAGTGACCGATAATTAAAACATTGTTGTTAGACTGATTCTCATTGCATTTAAAATAATATATGTAGCTCCACGTGGTCCCGGAATGCGGAACGCAATTGAACAAAAATTGCTGACATTTTGAACAGTTCATCAGCTGTCATATCTACAGTTACTCCTTTCTTATCCATATCATCTCTCAGACAATTTTTGGTCTTCCTCTCTTCTTATAATATCCATTCATATACAAATTCATCGTTCTTTCTGTTCATACCACGAAAGGTGTCCTCTAATCATTTCAGTCAATTTCATGCGATTCATACATAAAAGCAATTTTTAGTTTCAGTGTGATTAGAACAATTTTTATAAATAGTTATGATAGTTCTGCCCCAGAACAATTTACCTATTTCAATGCCACAGGTTAAGAAGGTCCAAGGAGCTCGATAGCGTCCGACGAGCTCGAGGGCGTCTTTGTGCGTATCATTCTAATCGATCACGTAAATTAAGCAATGTCGACCGTGGCCTGCCTATGGATGGGTTTATTTATTTCGAGCTCTTCCGTATTTTGGAGGTCGGTCCCGGCTGTTATCGTTTGATGACAGTCGTTAAGCCACGTCAATGGCCTTAGGGCGGCTTGAAAACACTGGCCTCTACCAACCAACCAACTGATGGAGTATGCTCTAAAACCCCTTCGATTGAGAGCAGACCCGTATCCCAGCAGTGGGATGATTATGGGTTAAAGCCGCCAGGCGAACAAATCCTGATGATCGATGCGGTATCCGATTGACATCGTAGACAAAAAAAAGGAGAATGTTATAAAAAATACATTTATGTAATCCATACATCAAATCAACGAATTTCAAGTAAAATCCCGTGAATTTTCTGGAAAGGTATCTTGATGAAATATAAATTTTCTCTTACGGCATAAATACATTTACATTATGAAAGGAAAATCAAAGTGAAGGCAATCAACGCCCAACTTGACGTCGAAAACATGTAATAGGGCGAAGTTTTATGTAATTAATTAAATTTAAACATCAGTACGTATTATAATACAAAGTACCTGTTTCTTTGTCTGAACACAATTAATTCAAAAAGTAGCAAAAGATTTGAGGTAAAGCGAACCTCACCTGCACGTGGTGCACACTGACTGAGTAACGAAGTCCCGGCGGAAGGTAGGACAAGCGAAATGGTATGGGGCAATAGCTCCATCTCACTGAAGACCGCAGTCAAATAACAATTCCTTGAGAGTCTTTGTGTTCCTGTGAGTGAGTGAGGTCACCATCAGAAAGGAAGGGGTTACTAACTAAGTTAGCAGCGGGAGTGGCGGCGCGTGAGTCATATTTGCAATATCTTCGATAATTCACGTAGCGATTTATGGCTACGGTAATCGCTTCACATCATGTGGGGCGTGTCTACCATCCTACGTAATATGAAAAAAATTGCCGCTACACGGATGTTATCTTTTATAACGGAAAAAGCATGACTCATTGTCACGTTCCGCCTGAGCGAGAACAGACAGCGAGAGCGCGGAACAAGCGCTAGAGAGGCACGTTCGTCCTAAGCGTTCGGCTTGTGACGCATCTATCTCTCTGCCATTCCATCGGCCGATGTTTTCTTATGACGTTATCACGTAAAATTATCGTCCGGAAACCGATTTTACAGCAACTAATTTTTTTTTTTTCGTGTTTGGGTAAGTAATTCAAATTTAAAAGGTTTATACTGGAGTTCTTTGAATCCAGTTTAGAATCAAGCACCAGAAGTGCTCGATTCTAATTAGTAATTTGCCGTGTATTTTTAAATTTTATAACACTTATTAATTGTATTATATACGTATATATCATCATCAGGTCATTTTAGTCTCCACTACAGGATCACGACCCTCTCTCGTCCGTCCCAGAAAAAAGGAGGATTTGGCCTACACTCCCCACGCTGGCCAGACGGATTGGGGAGGCCTGATCGATGTTTGATAATGTATTTCCCTTAGTCGCCTTGTACGACAACCACGGGAAGAGACGGAGTGATTCTATTCTAGTCTGCCCGAAACCACACGACATGGTATATATATATCTACATGCCTCCATCGATAAATAATTTGTTAACTTCGCCTGGAGATACTAATGGAATTTCATAAACTTACTTAGTAAACTTTGTCACTAACCATGAGCACATAATATCATTTTCACGTTTCTAACTTCGAAATTGAGAAAGTTTCATGTTCATGTAACTTTCGCCCCCAATTTCACCTCTTTGTAGATTTTTTTTAAATAGTTATACAGTAATTTTTTGTTATGAACCTGTATGTATTTTTTACATTTCTAACTTTAAAATTTACCAAGTTTATATAAGCTGGGCCGCAATGAAAGCGGGTCGGTAACAAAAACATCAATAACTTCCAAAATATTTTAGCTAGCTTTATGATATAAATAAATACTGAATTAAAATTTATTTCCTTACAAATATAGGCAGAAGTAAAATCGTTTTATTTCTTTTTGGTGATTGTATTAAAACCATAAATAAAAAATAAAGACGATTTCAAAAATTGATGTTTTTGTTACCGAACCGACCCGCTTTCATTGCGGCTCAGTGTAGAAAAGTGCAGAATGATATTTTTTTTTTTTTTATACTACTTCGGGTGGGAGACAAGCGTACGGCCCGCCTGATGTGAAGCGGTTACCGTAGCCATACCGTAGCCACCCCCGCTGCCACCGCAGCATCTCCTTCCTTTCTGGTGACCTCACTCACTCGCAGGAACACAACAGCCCTCAAGGGAACCGTTATTTGGCTGCGGTATTCTGTGAGGTGGAGGTACATTCACCAGTCGGGTAGCTTACAATTACGCTCCCTACCTCTCTTTTCGCCAGAGCTTCGTTTGTCAGTCAGCAGGGTGCACCGCGTGCAGGTGAAGTTGGCTTTGGTTCAAAGATGTTGATAAAGCACTTCCACCCCAAAATAAATGATAGAGGAAAAAAATACATTAAATCAATAAAAAAATTGGTTGCCTGTAAAGTCGGTATACGGGCGAAAGTTTTACGTGACAACGACTTTGAGTGGTAAAATGTTTTCGAGTGGAAGGGACGCATGCCTTTCACTTTTTATGTCTGTCTCTCTCGCTCTTAGAAGGGACGCGTGCCTCATTGTAAGCGCATAACGTGAGCCAGTTTCTTGAAGTGTCACCCGGCTAACCAATTTATAAGACGTTGTCACGTCAAAAAAAGATTACACACATTACCATTTACCATTGGTATTTGACACACACAAACATTATACTCTTTTGTTTATTGTTAAAGTCATTATGGTCGAATTTCGACCACTTGGCGACCACTAGTTTAGACGGATAGATTAGCTAGTTATCGAAATTCACCATCGTCAGCAAGTTCGTCCAATTAGCATGTGAAAATTTTACTATCACAATAAGAGAGCCACATGAAACTCACAAACCAAGGCCGTAGCCTTGCGCCCTGCAACGTCATACGCGAACATAGATTATTTTTTCATGCGAGACAGGTCAGTTTTAAAAGCTTTTATTTATTTGTTAGTACATTTGAATAAACATTGTAAATCTGGTAAGATATGGTAGGATAAAATTTGGTACTCGGAAGATAATAAATATATGGACGTTTGAAACCCTTTCATGGATTTGGATGAATTTTGGAAACATATGATTTGCATCAGCTCAGTTTTTTTATTTGATACATAAAACTAGAAACCACAGTGAACGAAATAAAAATTTGTAAATAGTCAGAAACCACGAATTTTTTTTATATATACATAATTAAGAAACCAATCAAATTTCAATATTTCCTATTATTACAACCATTTTCATATATTAAATTCATCATGAGTAAAAGTAAATAGTAGCCGTAGTCCCACTTGTAGCCTCTCGAAGTGCAACAGACCGACATCATTGCTTTTTGGCTGTTAATCCAACTATACAGAAGAAAGAGCGGTGGGAATTCCCACTGTGTCAGCAAACCACTGGAATCAAGTCTTTTCATCTTATTTCGACCGTAATGAGTCGATTTAAGGTGGTTTATTTAGTTGCTTGCGACAGAAATGTCATGGCTCTTTAAAATTCATGAAATCGATGTTTTTATTGCGGCTGCCTTCAAAGTTTACCGACCCCTAGCCTAGGGCATACTGGTAATTATCTGTATACGAGTAATTATATTTTTCAGAATTACAAGTACGACGAACAAACAATGTCTATAAAAATTGTTCCAATGTCCTTGTGCTCTAAGTTCAAGCTTCATACCAAAAAATGCCGCCAGGCATCTATCTACTTACAACAGTCGCCTACACAACTCCACGTAACCCTAGTATGTAAAAGAAATTTTATTTCATGTTACATTTAGCAAAAGGAACTTTTCTAAGGTATGTTATGAAAAGAAATATGGCGGTGCTTGTTTGGGATATTATGAGGCGACGATGTTACGAGTATTTACCGAGTATTCAGGTATCCTTTGAAATTCTCACAAATATAAATGTGATATGAAAGCTGTTTACCTACTGACGTTTCTCGCAATAACTGCGACACGTTCCCTTACTTATCTCCGAGAATTTTTTAGTTACATAAAGTGGAAACGATAAGTGATCTCACTAGATCATTTTCCTAACTATACAAGATATTAATAAATGATAGATCCGTTTTAATAAATATATAATAAATAAACTATTACTAATACTACCTGATAAAGCTCGTAAAGTACTTTCTGATTCAGTAATCAAATTCACAGACAGAAGTTTCATAGAACTTCGTTACGCAGAAAATGTTCCATAGAATATTTGTGTCTTGTATTTTCATTTCAAATATTATTGTTTTAAATTAAATAAATAAATAAATCTTAATTTGCATAAAACATGGTATACAATGAGCTTAGGTGCTCAAACAGGGCGCTCATGTCTTGCCAATCATTACCTTAGCACGCAAATATTCCTTTTAATTTAAAACTTATGTTTAACTGATGCATTAATACAGTAAAAGATTTTCTCGTTAAGCCATCTATACAATTCTTTTTGAATTGAGTGTTATTTAATTATTTGAACTCGCCGGGAATTTTATTAAAAACACACATCACTAGGCATCTTTTGACATATTTAGCTCACCTTTCTACAATCTAGATTCTACACTCTATTCATAGCTACATTCTTTTATACTAATCCACCAGGATCTCTCTGCAGCCTGGCATTCCTATCACCTGCTTCTATAAACAGTTAGTTATGTTTAATAACATATATTAAACATAAAGAACTTCTCTATCTATCTTTAATAACATATATGTATAATGAAGGTAGTGGTAATAAGCCAATGCGTTTATATTGGTTAAGAAGATTGATCCGGTCTTCTCTATCTATCTTTAATAACATATATGTATAATGAAGGTAGTGGTAATAAGCCAATGCGTTTATATTGGTTAAGAAGATTGATCCGGTGGGATACCACATATATCTCGAATGCATTTTTGTGCAATTAATGCCTATTTTTTACTTCTGTGCTATTACCCCATATGACTAACCTTAAATGTAACGTAAGATGGACTCGACGTATGCACGATAGGTAGTAATAGCAGTTTTGACTTTAGTTGTATTTTTCGCTTTATTGAGAGCATAAATGAACTGATATATACGTCTACTTAGATTTTCTGCATGTATTTTTCAATTTAAATCGTAGTCTAAAGTTATGCCTAAAAATTATGTGTGTGACATTTCTTATATTTAATATATTAATAACGACTATTCATTTCTAAGAAACATTTTTCACAGAAAAACAATTCAAAGAATTTTATATATAATATCACATATTATTATTTCACAAAATAATTCAAACGTAGGGATTATTTTTTTAAGAATATTGCGGTGTATTTTTTAAAGTTTGATACGATATAACTCCTCCGTGCTTCGGAGAGCACATTAGACCGTCGGTCACGGCTGTCGTCATTAGATGATAATCGTTAAGCTAAGTCAGTGGTCTTTATGCGGGTTGAAAACACTGGCCTTTGCCAACCCGCAGCTGAGTAGCGTGGTGGAGTATACTGTAAACCCCTTCGATTGAGGGGAGACCTGTAACCCAGCTATGGGATAACTACGGATTGACGACGACGACTCTATAACTCGAAAACTGTTAATAATCATAGCATACTTGCTTTGGCAAAACTATAGTTTGAGGTATGCACAATCTGTAATTTTTCGCTGTGTCGCTCGTATCAACCCTTTATATTATTTTAATAGAAAATTTAGTTATCAGTCAAGATTTCTGAAAAGAAAAAAATTGGATTCATTATGTATAATTTAAGTAATTATGATTAAAAATCAACGAACGGATTTGCGACATGCACGAATGCATTTGTTTACAATAATTAACTGACGCGGCGATTTTATAAAGAAACAACGTCGAAGCCAGAGTCAAAAAGCAACGTATAAGAATTTAAGGTGCTTAGTGCTGCAAAAGTCGAGCTTTGATTAAAAACTCATATCTTATCATTAAATCCCATAAACACGAGAAGAGTTAAATCGGTAGATACAAGACATGGAGGATGTACGGATAAGCAAAAACGGCAGTTTTTAACACTAATCGCTACAATTTCTAAAATAAAACATTTCAATTGGCTCTCCTTAATTTGATAGCTACTTCAAAGTTATATAGTTTTTATAACTCCCTGCATTTCGAAGCTCATCTAATTACCTATTTCTGAAATATTTAATCGCTGCCTAGTTATTTTTTTAGTAGCAAACAGTTAGCCGTCCTTAAAATTGTTAGTCGCTCGAAGTCATAGAGCGATTCCATTATCGCGGGTGCAACATGTAAACGCATTCAAATATTTTTATTAAATAACTTTTTTAATGAATTGGTTCTTTGAATGGCTACATTTTAAGCTTTTGTCTTTTGATTCGCTTATAAAAAAATATATGTTCCAGTTGAATAAACAGGAGGATACTTTAAAGTGATATGGCGGGTGAAACAAGATTGTCCCACTGTTTTAAAATCTTAGTTCAAAAACGAAAATGTCTGTTAATTGTGACACTTTTAATAAATGATTTGTTGATTGTAATCA
Source organism: Hypsopygia costalis (assembly GCA_937001555.2). Lineage (NCBI taxonomy): Eukaryota > Metazoa > Arthropoda > Insecta > Lepidoptera > Pyralidae > Hypsopygia > Hypsopygia costalis. The sequence continues at coordinate 8,266,345 of OW443326.2, read as the reverse complement.
ATTGTTATAAAGTTAATTATAAAGTTAATAAAAAATATTGTAATAAAGTTGGATAGTTTGGGTACTACATAGCTTGTTTTATTTACACACTTATTTCTTGAACATATTAGTGGCGACGAGTGTTGATATATTTTAAAACAGACAAAAAAGCAGTGAAATTGGTGTGAAAACTTTAATTCACAAACGGACAATCGGAACATTTATTTAGAATTAGAAAGTTTAAGATTTTATTTCGAGGCAAATGGCGTCGTGTTAGAAACAGCAAAAAGGGTTAACTTCTTCACTGTATGCGATTTAATTCACAAGTGTTATGAAACGTTAATTGCGTTAACACGTTACACCGAGAAAAGCGAGTAACCTGATATTTGATGAAATTGAAGCAATTCTAACCAGACATTATTGTCCAAAATTTAATGAAATATCAGCGTCGATTAAATTTTACAATCGTAATCAGAAATACGGCGAATAGACGTCAGACTAGCACAGCTGAGAAATCTTAGTTCTGGTTGTAATTGTAGTGATTTGGCGAGAATATTATGTAATAGACTGGTATATAGTATGTGCGACGACAAATTAAACGTGACAATTTACGTTATAAAGACGTGGTGGACGCTATGCCATCGTCAGAACGCGCTAGATGTACTCATGATACAAACAGCTGCGGTCGGTGCAACCGCCGGCAGTTAAGCAGCGTGGTGATGATCTAAATCCCTTCGATTGAGGGGAGACCTGTATCCCAACAATGGGTTGATGCAGAGTTACCTTTTAGATGGACTTGCAAAGTGGCTGGACTAAAGCGTACGAACCAGGCTGAACCAGGACAAATATCTTTTGATGAAACTGCACCGTGTCTAAGCATGACACTGCTGGTAAGCTTGAAGGTTCAAGACACGCAGTTAGAGATTCAAAAGATTCGTCATACGAATCGCTATAAACATTCCAAAAGGCCAATAATAGTGCCTTTTGAGGCATCAAGGAATTATGCTATTTTTTATCTGTTAATCAGTCACGTTTTATTAGTCCCCTTGGTCCTATCATTTAGTCAGTCAGTAGCTCTATAATACGATATTTTATACAAGTAAATACCTGTGAAATATATTTTAGCAATCATACAAAGCGAATATTCAATATTACAAGTCATAATATATTTTTAAAATGTGATAAATGACACCACAATGTTAACAGACAATGGTGTTGCACCCGAGATCTTAAAATCACGATCGCGGGTGCAAAAAATTTGCGTCAATGTTTATTTCAATTCATTCAATCACATCTAGTGGTAGAATTAAGTTTGTTTTTGTATTTTTTTTTTTACTTTTGATAAGTTTCATAACGGTGAGACTATATTTCTGCAAGAAAGACTAACTTTTGTACCTTCTACTATGTCGCGGGTGCAACAAGTTAACACTATCAAATATTTACATGTATTTGCATAAATCAGTAAATGAAGCATTTCAACATATGCTTGATCAGTAGAACACAACTTTAATATATGGCAAAAAGCTATTTTGTATCAGGGTTTTCAGTTTCTAGCAAGCATTAGTAAGATAAATTTTCAAACTAAAACCAAAAGCCAAAATAATATGTATGACCTTAGGCACATAAGAAAATGTTATATTTGTAAATTTAGACTTTCTACATTGTATTATTATATTACACAAACAAATAATAAATACTGTGATTTAAAAATTGATATAAAGAATCGTCTATGGGGAAATTGCCCCATAAATAAATATACCTAGACAAATTACAAGTATATAATTAAATAATATATATACTATATATAAATATATATATAATACACATAAAACGCCACATACTATGGCAGGATTTGGCCTTCAGAGTTAGCTCATCCTATAAGCTCAGATTATACTACTTCAACCTAGATATGATGTAAGTCAACAGCGCTGCAGCGTACACAACACAGTCCTTATCACATAATTTCGAGTTTAATACATTCCTACATCAATAACGGTGTACCTGCAATGCATGAACAGTCACCAAGAACTTACTTGCATCAGCAAAATCAGAATTTATCAGTATCCATAGGTATATAAATAATAATAATAAATAAATATTTCTGAACAATTTACACAGTGCCATCTAGTTCTAAATTGCTTGTGTTATGGGTACTAGACAACTGATAAATGTACTTAATTTTTTTTTTGTATATACATACTTATAATACATAGAAAACACCCAGACCAAGACGAACAGACATGTTCACGCACACAAATTTTTGTCTTGTGCGGGAATCGAACCCCTGACCTCAGAGTCAAAGTGGCCATTGCTAAGCCTTCAACCACCGAGCTCATCAAATATTATATATATATATATACTTCTTAATATTATATATATATAAATACTTTATATCTATATATATAAAAGAAAGTCGTGTTTGTTACAACACTTATAACTCGAGAACGGCTGGACCGATTGCCATGGTTTTTGATTTGTTGGATTTGTTTCTGTCCCGAATAGCACAATAACTCTTAAAAACATTGGAAAATTCTCGAAAAAATAAAATAAAAGAAAAAACATTTTCCCATACAAATGAAAGTGTCAGTTGAAAAAGGGATTACGATATTTATTGGTTGTCAAATATCAAAACGTCAAATCGATTGGTGTCACTTTTATGTCGCGAAAGTTGTCTGTGATTTGTTATGAAAATTTAAAAATGTCAAATCAATAGGGGTGAAAACGCTTTTCCCATGGGGTTCGAGCGCAAGAATCAAATCAGAGTAAACATCAAAAGAAATGACAATTACAAAGCACCAAAATGATAAAACCTATTTCAAAACTAAAAAAAATAAAACAAAACGTTTTTTTTTAAAAAAAATTAACAATAAGGAAATCTTTATTTTTATGAAATCTTCAGTTTTTATGGATACGGGTCTTCCCTCAACCGAAGGGGTTTAGAGCGTACTCCAACACGCTGCTCAACTGCGGGTTGGCGGAGGCCAGTGTTTTCGAACCGCCTAAAGGCCACTGACTTCACTTAACGACTGTCATTAAATGATAACAACCGGGACCGACAGCTTAACGTGCCTTCCGAAGCACGGAGGAGCTCAAGATGAGCTAATGATAACAACCGGGACCGACGGCTTAGCGTGCCTTCCGAAGCACGGAGGAGCTCAAGATGAGCTAATGATAACAACCGGGACCGACGGCTTAACGTGCCTTCCGAAGCACGGAGGAGCTCAAGATGAGCTAATGATAACAACCGGGACCGATGGCTTAACGTGCCTTCCGAAGCACGGAGGAGCTCAAGATGAGCTAATGATAGCAACCGGGACCGACAGCTTAACGTGCCTTCCGAAGCACGGAGGAGCTCAAGATGAGCTAATGATAACAACCGGGACCGACGGCTTAACGTGCCTTCCGAAGCACGGAGGAGCTCAAGATGAGCTAATGATAACAACCGGGACCGACGGCTTAACGTGCCTTCCGAAGCACGGAGGAGCTCAAGATGAGCTAATGATAACAACCGGGACCGACGGCTTAACGTGCCTTCCGAAGCACGGAGGAGCTCAAGATGAGCTAATGATAGCAACCGGGACCGACAGCTTAACGTGCCTTCCGAAGCACGGAGGAGCTCAAGATGAGCTAATGATAACAACCGGGACCGACGGCTTAACGTGCCTTCCGAAGCACGGAGGAGCTCAAGATGAGCTAATGATAACAACCGGGACCGACGGCTTAACGTGCCTTCCGAAGCACGGAGGAGCTCAAGATGAGCTAATGATAACAACCGGGACCGATGGCTTAACGTGCCTTCCGAAGCACGGAGGAGCTCAAGATGAGCTAATGATAACAACCGGGACCGACGGCTTAACGTGCCTTCCGAAGCACGGAGGAGCTCAAGATGAGCTAATGATAACAACCGGGACCGACGGCTTAACGTGTCTTTCGAATCACGGAGGAGCTCGAGGTAATATAAACCCATCCGTGTACAGGCTACGGTCGACGTTGCTTAACTTGCGTGTTCAATTAGACTGACACGCGCAATGACGCCATCGAGCTTCTCTATTATTTTCTACTATTCATTGTTTTAATTCCTTAAAATCATAAATTTAGTTCAGCTAATATGTACCACGACATTCATTGATTGTTAGGCGGTACGAAGTTCGCCGGGACAGCTAGTATATATATATATATATATACTTCTATTCATCTTTAAATGAAGTTTTAATAATTGTTGGTCTGGATTGACTGCTTACCATCATGCAAGGCTTATGGTTGTTAGCCACCCTAGTGGTGCAAATAAAAATTTTGATTCTCTTGTAAGCATAATATTTATTACTGTCATTTTCAAGTTTATAACTGAAATAATCTTCATAGCTGGATCCTGTAAACTGTAAATTTGCAGAATGCAACAATGTTTTTATGGACCGTTAACGCTGGTTTATTGACGGTTCCCTGAAACATTGTTGCACAAGCAGGTTATATTGGAAACCTAGGTATTTTGAAAGTCATACATTAACCGCAATTTGTAATACATTTTTATCATTTAAAGAAATTGATATTAAAAAAAGATTCTAGACTGAATATATTGAAAATATTCTATCTTGTTACATCAATATCCTGTTAATAAATTTTAGATATATTTTGTATATTGGATATATTTATGTACCTAAATACAAGAATCATTTAATGTAAAATGAAGATTGTTTAGGGAGAAAGACAGTCATCTGGAAAACCTTTTTTTTATATGATGTTTATCATATATTATATATAAAATAAAGCTCTAAATAACTCAAGGCAATAAGAGATAAATACCAATATTAATAAAAAAATAAAAACTTACCATATTTGAAGGCTGCACCTGGTCGCAGGTATTTTAATTCTTCACTTGTCTTCAACATAACTTATTGTCCATACATTTAATACTAATAAATACAATACAAAAATTATCTAAACCCATATACCTAGATTTACATTTTTGGTTTTACATATAAAATAGAAATAACTATGCCTACCAGTAAGATACAGGATATTTTTACAGGTTCTTATTAGAAATTTCAGTGGACAGAAGTGCATGTCTTGACAAAACTTCTATGTAATTAAATAAACAAACGTCTAACCATCTCCAATTATGACAACCAACCTAAACGTAAACAAAGCTACTATACATATTAAAATTAGCACTGTAACAAACATTAAAAAGATTAAATAGAAAACGATCGTACAAGAAAATCTTTGTTAAAAAATAATATTTTCGAAATTTTGTACCTACATTTCGTAAAATTCACATCTCACTTTTAAACCAGTAGTATCACTATATCAGACGCAAAAGTCTTATCTTATGTGCATGTCTTTTTTAATGTAATTCAGAATTGACAGTATAACAAATTATCTTCCACTGCATTTTGTACAATCTTACGCCATATTTGCAAAGTGTGTACTTCGAAGTGTCACTCAGTCAGTTCCGTACGTCAGTGTTGCCAAGTCTTGGAGTCGAAATGTCAGCTTGACACTTTATTTTAATGAATGTCAAATAATGGAAATACTCTGTGGAAATATGGAGTTAAGCCGAGTTTCCTGCGATGGTTTTTGTTTTTTATAACATTCTGCAAAACAACGAAACAAAGACGCGTGCCGTGCGCCGTGCCTATAACTTCTATGGTGTGTAAACGGATAGAGATTGGAATTTCGTCGGAAAACCGTAAAAATGCGAATAAAATATATGAATTTTCTCGGGAAAATTACCGATTGGAAATTTATTTGGGTTTTGTCACCTGAAAGTATGCTACGTGATGCCGTAAGGTCTTGCATGGCCTCTATGTAGAACGTGGTCACAGTGTAAACAAAATAAGCACATGAATCAAAAGTGAATTTCTATTATAATTATACTAGGGATTTGTCTCTACAGTCGATCCTTCCGGATCCTGCCCGGTCTGCGGGTGACACGGCGTCGCATATAGCATTACAAGTCAACAAATTGGAATGGATGGCCACGACTGCTACAAGGCGGCCAATCGATCTTGCAGAGAAACTATACTCTGCAAGCAAACTATATAAGAGGCTTGGATCTCGGCTCGTATTAATAGTAATTCTAATGTTTGATCGGAAATGCGAGTTTAATGCTGCTTTGAGATACAAATGCTCAAAAAATTGACGCAGTGGTCTTCAATATCTGATAATGTCATTGGAGAATTAACAAACCGTAATTGAACCTAGATTCCCGTAATGTTCAATCATTACGTTAATGTATCGACTCAGTCATTGAAGCCTGCATTCACATGACGATTATAAGATTCGAATTTTTTACATATACAATTTTTTCGTATCGTCGTCTACCTTTATTAGATATATAGGATAAGGTCGTCAACGTTATTCATTCATTCCTTTGGTGGGAAACAGGGCTCCACTCAATCGAAAGGGTTTAGAGCATACTCAACCATGCTACTCAGCTGTGGGTTAGCGGTGGCCGGGTGATTTTAAGCTGCCTAAATGCTACTGACTGGGCTTAATGACTGTCATCTAATGGCAACAGCCGGGACAGGGACCGTACATGTCCTCCGAAGCACGAAGGAGCTCGAGATAAAAGAAAGAGACAGCATTTTAAAAGCTCAAAAAAGATGCTAATGTGGATTAAAAAGTACAGACAGCTGCAAGCCAATGTTTAAGTTGTTTATAATATTAACATTACCATCTTTGTACATTCTTTAATTATTTTAATTTTCTTCTTTGCACCTTTATCAACACAAAATCAGCATCTCTTTGTTACAATATCGTAATCTAGAAGTAGAACAGTGGAATTCAACTGTTCTACTTCTAGACTACGTAATTATTACGATCTCAATCTAAACTAATATTATAAAGAGGTAAGATTTGTTTGTTTTTTTTTGTTTGTTTGTTTGTTACGAATAGGCTCCGAAACTACTAGACCGATTTAAAAAAAAATTCACCAATAGAAAGCTACATTATCAGGGAGTAACATAGGCTATATTTTAAGTTCGAAAAAATTAGGGATGCGTAAAAAAAGGTAGAGAACAAAAATCTTTCTTGATGTGGGATGTGAAAACTATTGATGTTATAACAAAACAATGTATTACGGATTTATAGATCTATTATTGAGACGAACTTCTTAGCTTCCATGGATTCACCGTGCGGGTGCCGGGTCCATCGTGTGGCAGAGAGAGAAACCCAAGCAGATCCCGAGACTTGTGACACGGGTGTAGGTTTAAGGGGCCCCTTTCCGACGTACATCAACACTCACCTTCACTACTTGTGTTTCTCTCCCTGCCCTGCCAAATCTGGTATGAACCTGCTAATGCAGCTTTAGATACTCGTTCTAGTATAGAACTTACTGCACTTCTGGACAAGCCAAGGTCTTTCAGCAGGTTATAGAGAGATTTTGCTGGTATACCTCTCGCTCCTACTTCTACAGCGTATAGATTAACTACATAGCCGCTTTTTGTTAATTCGTTTAGGAGGTCATAATATTTGTTTTGTTTTATCGCGTGGTCTTTGGGTATGTTAGTTTCCCACGGTACGGTAAGCTCTACAAGTACTATACGTTTTGTAGCTCTGGAGAAAAGGAAAATGTCCGGTCTGGATGTCGAAACAACCACATCTTCTGGGATTTTATAGTGCTTTTCATACGTGTCCATTAAAATAGTCCAGTCAGGTGCTGCACTGAGGATTGAGTAAGGCTTGTTCTTGGAGTTTGAAGTTGAGCCTCCTTTTATAAAGTTAATTTGTCTTTTGTTTGTCGTTAATCCTTTTTGGGCTCTAGCTATTGAAAGGCTTATGGCTTCACGTATGATTTGAAGTACTCTGTCATGGCGATGTGAGTAATGACCCCTATCAAGGAGCACCTTGCATCCCACCAATAAGTGCCTTGCTGTACATATCGCCTCTCCACAGGTATAGCAACATTTTTCAGAGGCTTTTCCCCACCTAACTAAGTTACTCTGGTCAGGGAGGGTCATTTGAAAGGCATTAAGATAGAATTTTAATAAGGCAGGAGACCAGTCATACAGCAAGGTGCGCCACTTCAGAGCTAACGGGATGCAAAACTCGCCTATGGTTAACCACTCACTTTGCATTTCTAAATTCATAGCGTGCACTTTGTAACTGTCATTTTCGTCTTGTTGTAGAAAGGTTTTTACTATGTCTCGGTCTTCCCTTTTCTTTCTCGCGCCCAACCCAGCTCTATTTGCCTGTGCACCTACCATAAATTGTTTGTGGAATTGAAGTCTAGATTCTAGGTCTGTGGCATTTTTGTCTTTTGGGAGAGATTTAACTAATTCGTCTTGCGACTTTTGCAAAACATGCGTTTTTGTAACTCTCAGGTGTTTATAGAGTTCAGAAGGTTTCTTTAATTTCAGCCCAAAACTATTGTGATCCCTAAATAGAGTCGAGGGATCAGCCGGATGTGCCAGTCCGAACCATGACTTCAATATCTTTATGACATTAGCATCTAACTTTGCCAAGAGGGTTTTACCGAAGTCATATACTAGGAAAGGCCAAGTGAGACGTGATGTGAGATAGTTGTCGTATATCCATGCTTTTTTAATATTACTGATAGGCTGTTGGTCTACCTTATTGAGGTCGTTAATGAAATTTTCGACAACTTCCCCCAATGATGGTGTGCGTCCTTTGTAATCTATCTTTCTACCAAGAAATTTGAAAGGCACTGTTTCTGCAATCGTAGCAACTTTTTGGCCGCTTATGGAGAGTTCCGGGTCGTAAGAAGTGTATTTGGTATTTCGTCTACCCAGACATAAACAATAACATTGTATTGAATGTATTTTAACGTAATTTGACTTTAACTTGACCTTATGACTTTAATAATGCATATTTTTTTGACAAATAAGTCAATTTGATATATAACCAATTGTTTAAATTAATATCAATCAAGTTTTTGCATGTCTTAATTAAGACGAAATGTATAAGAGTCGAATTGTGTACATCACCTAATTATTGTACCTAGATTTCTATCAAATAAATATTCATCATTATGATTATAAATAAACCCATCCATGGACAGTCTACCGTCAACGTTGCTTAACTTGCGTGTTCGATTAGACTAACAATCGTAACGACGCCATCGAGCTTCTAGGATATGGGTCTCCCCTCAGTTGAATGGGTTTAGAGAATACTCCACCACGCTGCTCAACTGCGGGGTCGCGGAGGCCATCGTTTTCAAGCCACCTAAAGTCTACTGACTTGGCTTAACGACTGTCATTAATGACAACAGCCGGGAGGCCGGGACCGACACCTTAACGTTCCCTCCGAAGCACGAAAGAGCTTGGTATAAATAAAACCATCCATAGACAAGTTCTTAGATTTATGTATTTTTATATGTAGAGTTTAATTCAATCAATTTATTAATTTACTAATTTCTTATAATTTTTTTCAATGTCTTGTCAACGTTCATAGCACAAATTCAGGTAATAAATGACATAAAACCTAATTAACCCAGGTATTTTTGTATTAATTTAAGACGGTGACAAATACTTAAATAAATGCAAACAAGGATGAACAAATTATGAACATTTAAATGATAAAAAAAATTATGAACATTTAAAAATCATGTGTCCCAACAACACCAATGGATTGGAGATTCAGTGATAATTATTACTAAAGGCAAAGCACTGATTCTCAGCTCCCATCTATAGAAAAATCAGAGAATCGCTGAGAGTGCGTAAAACATTTATGATAATAATATAGAAGAAAGGGGCTTCTACGTGTTAGATCTATATCCCCGCGCACGTCTATCAAATGACCGGGCTTGACCCGTGAATTAAAAGAGATTCTTAGAGAAGAAATAAGATAAACAAATAAAACAAAAGTCGACTAATAATTAACAATATCAATCTCTTTTGTGCGTAACTGTACGACAGTTTATTTATTCCTAGATCTTTTTTTTATATTGTAGTGAGAATGAAAATAAAAAAAAATATACTGGAAGAGGCAGAATTTCGAGCTGGATTAATTTAAATAGCATTTAAATATCTGTTTGTTTGTCTGTTTTCACAACTTTATTTCTTATATTTAATCTCTTCCAGCCAACCATTGCCTTTGAATTACTGAATGGAATCATGAACGGCGGTAAGGAAATGAGAAGACAGAGAAAAAAAAATCAAAAACCAATATGAAATTAAATAACATACATGTACTATGCACTGTGTATGCTTGAGTGTCATGCTAGAGTCCACAGTAAATACGGTCTGTATTTTTTAAACTAGTGACGCACTGCTTTTTTTTATCACTCTGATTAAGCAATATTCATTGGAATAACAACAAACTTAAAACCAAGCATGTGCACGCTGCCGTCACGGACAGTCATATGCAAGGTCGACAGGTGCCGAAAATACAGGAACATTACAAACATCGAGACAAAGAGGCTTGTCATACCCACAGACATTCAATTAAACTTAGGTCATACCATATGTTTAGCCACACCTTCTCTTTTTTTGATGATTGTAAAAGGTTTAAAAAAAACTTGCAGCAGACCTGGCTTTACATCAACTCCAATATGTGGTGTTGCCACTGCCCGAAATATATTGTGATCTTTTTTTGATTTGGTATTATTTTAAGTATACATAGTGTGATCTTTTTTTCGATTTGGTATTATTTTAAGTACAACGTAAAGCCGGTCCTATAGAATTGGTAATGAACGATGAAACAGCAAAACAAAAAACAAAACAACCGTGTGGTTGGTTATTTGCCTGTTTTTGTTTATATTTATGATCACCAAACAAACCTCATCGCGTAGTATCGAAAGCTAAAAAGAAAAAAATAATAAACATTTCCTTTTTTCTTCTTGGCCATAGCAAGGTGTCAGAGGATTATGAGATGTTGTTTCAATAACAATGGGAGAGAAAAAAGCGCGGTGTCTACTGCCGGAGAGCTATAGTGCAAGTTGTGCTGAAGGACCCCAGTCCCGCCTTGCTGCAGCACCCGGTTCCACTCCGTTCTTCTTCCTCCCGCACGACTTTCCTCCCGTCACTATCACCATCGCAGCAACTGAAATTTTTAAGTTCTATATGTTTACATCAGAATAGGTAGGTAGAGATATTTTTTGTACTTGCTATACGTTGTAGTAATATGGACTTTCTCGGAATTCCATGATTTAAAATATACATTATTTAATGAAGTTGAAAATTACCTACAGGTAACCTGTACATATAATAATCAATATTATGTTAATTGTCTTTTTCACAATTACATTAAATTTTTCATGTTAGAATTTGGTAACTTGTCTAACAGATTCGTCATTATACGTTTGCCTATTTAATAATAATAAAATACATATGTAATTTTATTTTATATTTTCAACTTGTCTGGTACTTTATGGTAAATTTTCAGAACAATTTATAGTAGATTACTGGAATTGAGAACGGTAATACAGTATTCTCTCGTTTTGTTTGAGTCTGTGGTGATCTCTGTCTGTGGTCTGTTTGTCTCATTCTCACTCGCTCATCTCATTTTGATTTTTTTATTTATTTTTGACATTTGTTCTTCTCGCTCCGTCCGTTGTTGCATTGTTTCAACTTGAGTGAGTTGTTCCTTCCTGAAATATGTTGGAAACTATACATTGTTTATTTACGCGTTAGGATTTATTTATCTAGTAATAAATAAAAGTATTTCCCAGTGTTTTTTTTGTTACTATGGGTAAGAGAATGTTGTAAAGATTTTTTTTCTATTATGGTTTTAGTTTACTACTTAAATTTCTTTTTCTTTACAGAAAGTATAGTCGACGAAAGTGAAAACTTAAAAGATTTTTTGGATGAAGCCGAACTTGAACAATATTATGAACTATTTAGGTAAACTCTTGCACTTCATCTTCGATTTTATCATAATAGGAATGTTTCCTTGGAAAGAAATTTATATGTAAGCGTCGTGTGGCGAATTTTATTCTTTGTTCAATGCTCATTTGCGAGTTGCGACAGTTATTTCCTTGTAGTATGTATTTCTAATAATTTAGATTATGTACAATATGCCATGCTCTTCATCTGTCTTTCTGCATATGTAATTTTTTTCTCTGCGAATTTCTAAATAAGTTTGTATGTATAGTCTTGTTCCCACATGCTACGTCTCATTTGCTCCCAGTGGGAGCTTACTAAACTTTATGTAGGTACCATTAAAAGTTTTGTACTTGCTATGGTAATACTCTATCATTATTCTGTATTCCCATCACCCATAAGTACTTATAGGTACGCATAACATAATAACATGAGAAATGTGCAGTAAAAAAATAATCATCTTTGTCTAATAATATAAAAATTAGAGATGAAACGGATAGTAGTTTGGCCGGATACCAGATACCGGGTATCCAGTCTAACTTACGGCCGGATAGCCGGATATCTGGCCACCGGATATTCGGTCGAACACTGCTGATTGGCGCAAACAAGCGTACATTTGGATAGCACACAAACGACTGTGGACTAGGGTAAAACCTGAATTCAGTTTCTTAAATTGAAGGTGTTTCATTGATTTGATGAATTGATTGCAAGCACGATTCAATCTATATGTTATGGTCAATATAATAAATTGGTCATTATTGTGATAATGACCGGCCAATTTGATAAATTGTCAATTATTAATAATTAAGTTTACTTGGCACCATATGTTGGTGGAGCTCCACTGCGTAGCTACGTCAACCAAGATGATGAATGATGATCTATTTCCGATGACAGTACACAAGAAAACCCTAACCTAACCAAAACAGCAACTGAAATCTAACCAAAACATGTTTTATTTCATTGACCAAGTATTGGTCAGTATAAATAATGAGCAATTTATTATATTGGTCTGGTAATTTGGTATTTATTATATTAGCATATTGAGGCAGGCAAATCATATATTTTTTCTTATTAAAAATTGGCGTCAACAGTTTCTAAACGCTCGCTGTTCTGCTGCTCATCTAGGGAAATTTCAACAAAGAGATCGAGCTTCACAGCGTGGATATCCCACTTTTTATTAAAGGTTTCAACCAGTGCACCCTCCTCGCTGTCACCTACAGTGCAGAAACTTAGACGCTGACTGTCAGGCTGGTCTGGTGGGTGATAAAGTTTTCTTTATCATTTTATATCTTTAAATCTTCTATCTATCGAATTATGCAAATATTTTGGTATGAACAGTGACTAATTAAATTTAGTTCGTGTATTGTTAGAATTTATTGTTGTATTTTATAAAATCCGGTATCCGGCCGGATACTTCTATATTATCCGGTATCTGGCCAGATAGTAAATTTCGGCCGGATACGCCGGATACCGGATAGTTGCCGGATATCCGTTTCATCTCTAATAAAAATCCAAACTACCTCAAAACAATTCAAACGCGAATTATTTAATCTAGCCATAAAATCAGTAAAATACAAACCTAGTATTTCGCATCTTAAACCAAATAGATTTTCATAACATTGAAAAGTGTAAGTTTGCATAATAGACATGCCGTTATATGATATGACAATACAATGATAATATTATTATCCTTTCTATGAGAGCATATGGAATTGTAAACTTTCTCAGTTTCCGTATTATGACATGCATAACAAAGAAATGCGTAAGATAAATAGGTAGAGCTTGGCTAAGCTGAAATGACGTGCCCTCTATTCCTCTGTTTACGCACATGAGTATTTTTTTAAATATAGACAGAACACACATAAAAAGGCCATTCCATTAGAATGAGTCATTCAGTCAATGGCCAAATAGACTCTTACTTAGAAGCATGTGTCGCTCAGCCACAAAAGTACCATCAGCAGGTCGCCAGCTTTGGAGTCCAGATGATTTTATTAAGATGAGTAAATAATAATAAATCTAAATAAATCTAATAATAATGAAAATAATAATATTATTATTATTATATGAAAATAATAATAATAATTTTATAGCAGAAGGGTGGCAAACAAGTTACCTGTTGGAAAGCAGTTGGCGCAGCCTGCAACACCGACACCTGCAACACCAGGGGCTCTCTCTTTAAAAAAATCTACTTATAATAATCCCACATCTGAAATATGGGCCTCATTTTGATTGAAACAGGTCTGGGCATACTCCACCTTGCTATAGGTTAGCTAAATTTAAAATTTTGTGAAGTGAAGTGGGTACCTATGATGGGCTGTGCTGGGATCATGTTAAAATATATTTTATTTCTCACAAGTATACAACATAAATCTTGGGTGCTGTGCTTGTGGCTGGTATGATGCGATGGCGCCAAATAATTATCTTCTATACTTGCATCTAATACAGATTATTTTGGGTTGATGCGTGCGAGCGCAGGACGCGGACACCTGCATCATATGTTTAATGCAAAAATACATAACCTAGTAAAACATTTAAAAAAGTGCCCTAAGTTTATTATTATGATAATTCTTTAATTTTTTGAAATTCTAAAAATACCTACCAAATATCCAACGAGTCGTAAATAGTCTGAATGCGCGACAGAGCGGATGTCTCGTTTCATACAATACTTCAACACTCCACACCCTACAGTGAATGTTATCGGATTTATCACGCGACTAGTCTACTGTTATGTACGGATAGAGATCACCAAATTGATTGATGTTCTCACATATAAAGTTGTTGTTGATATTTGCACCCACACACCTAATACAACTAATTAAGTAGAGGCGCGTCATTTCTGCTTAGATGAGCTCTATCAATGAGCTGTATTTCAGTTATTTTGGATTAATGTAAATTGCGGTTGAAGGGGGCCTATGCCAAAGGGAACTCTGACCTTTGAGGCTTGGAAATGTCTGCTGAGCGAAACATATTTTGTAGTCAAACATTTCAGATATTTTTATTATATATATATTTTACTTAAATTTCGTTTACTTAATTTATTTGTAAATTGTATATGTATACAATTTTATGCTGTTATTAATTTACGCTGGCGCTAGCTCATTGATATTATATGTAAGTAAAAGAGGTAAATATAGCAATAATGCATGGAAAAATGGGACAGTGAAAGTAAGACAATTGTTGTACTTTTTAAGTGCATTTTTTCTACAACATTACTTTATTGGATGTAAAGTATGTCATCTTTTTTTACTACAATATCATTGTGCTAACTAATCTTTCAGTGTTTTTATTTTAATACATGTTATTAAGTATATTTGTTTATCTTATATAGATAAACAAATATACTTAATAACATGTATTTATATGTTCATTACATTCACCAGATTTCTTGATTGGTGGACCACATTGTGATTTTATGCCAAAAACAGTTTTCCATAATGCTAAGCAAATAAGATACTAAGCAACTAAGCTCCTGCTGGCGGCTTTGCTCCGTGTGATCATACTAGGATATAATGTTCTCCTATATGAATTTGATTGAAATTAGATAAGCATTTAAACATTTTCACAGACTTGCATTTTTATTGCTAGCAATTGATCGGAAGAAATCCGATCAATGCATCATTGTGTCTAGAACAGCCAGAAAAAAATATGTATTGTAATGACTTATTACTTTGAAACTTCACAGCAAAGACCTTCACCTTAATGTCTCTCTCTCTCTCTCTTACGGCCTCTGTTTTTTTAGGGCCGTTCCACAGGAAAATTATCTATTCAATGTATATGGTTTTTTGTTGTGTTACGTCTACCCAGGTTATTATTTATCCCTGTATATCTATCCACTTGGAATAGAACGCATTCCTGATAGGAGTAGTTGTGTCCGCAGTTATTTTCTATTCATATAATATAAACTATATAAAAAATTTTGCATAGGAAGTATCATTAATCCTGCCCACTCTAGACACAAATTCACTATCCTAAGGTTGCCTTGAAAAGATTGCTCACAGCAATAAGGCCGCCTTGTTACATATATACAAGTCTGTAATAATTTATTGATTCATTGTACTTCTAATTTGTATTATGCAAATAAAGCACATTCTATCTATCTATCATTAATAATAATTTTTTTTTACAGGGATATATTGAAAGTAACCAAGATTTCTCAGCTCAAATTTGTGGTAACAGAAGATTTGGGACAGATCGGACTTTCCAAACCAGAACAAAGGCGATACAAAAAAATATATTCCAAATACTTTCCAAACCCCTATATATCGAAAATAAGAAAATTATTGAGTTCCAGTAAAAAACCTGACCCGGTAAGTAATAAAAAAAAGTATGTCTTTTCTTTTCTTGTTGCTGTATTTGTTTTAATATATCATGATCCAAATATTAATTTTCTTCCGTGTACCCTCAAATTATGGAATGAACTTCCTGCTGAGGTTTTCCCAGGAGTCTACACTACAGGGATTCTTTAATCAAGGCGGGAAAGGAGTTTTAAAGGATCGGCTATGAGTTAATGATGCTTCTGGTATTTCAAGTATTAGCTATAGGCTGCGTTAACTGTTTACTATATGTGGTATGCTTGTTTGTCACATGTAGATACAAACTACTGATGAAAAGCAGAAGTTACGGCAAGAAGTCGATAGTCTATCCCGCTATAATAAACTAATCTCTCAGATATTATGGCCGTAGCCACTTTCCAACATATATCGGTCGTTCATATGCCTGCTGAGATCTGCTCCTGGGAACAATATACGTATTGTGTTGCCTGGAGTGGGTCATGGTGATGTTAAATAATTCTTTACAAAGTTAATTTTGTATGGAGAGGCCTTCTCTATATGTTGGATCATCATCTTATATTATTGAGTGTTCTGCGTTTAAGACATCATCATCTTATATTATTGAAGATTATATTTGATCCCTTTGTGCTTTACATGTGATAGATTTTGACAATTATTAGGAAAAGAACTAAAGACTGTTCTTTTCTAAGCATTAGTTTATGTGTAATTTGGTACAATTCAAAAATTCGGTAAATTTTGATGCGGTAAATCAAAATTTACCGATTTTTTTAATTGAACAAAATTTACCTTATGATCTCACATCTTATCTGTCCATCTTTTAGTCACAATCTCTCAGTTTATGAACCATGACTTATGACCTCACATTCTTATCTGTCTATCTTTCAGTCACAATCTAGTAGTTTATAAAATACGGAAATGTTTGTTTGAAATGTCATAGGATGATATTACTAATGTTAATATGAGCAACTAAAGTGGAAATCAAGCATACAACCTGCATGATGGTAAGGAGTGACTGCAGCTGATGTACGCTCGCAACACCAGAAGTATCAGTCGAGCGTGTAGAAAAACTGCATATATATATATATATATATATATATACAATACAGACCACCTACCCTACAAGACGTGAAATAGTAGGGCGTCGTTTTCTGTAAACCATAGGCGCAAATGCACCTATTAAGGTGAACGCGAACACGCGCTGGTTTAGTAAGAACCAGGTAATAGATACGCAATCTGCGTATTAGCATCAACAAAATTAATGTAAAAATAAAACCATTGCCGATTCGAGTAGACTCTAATTTCCAAACCATTTTGGTTTGGAAATTAGAGTCGTATGAATAACTTCAAAAAGGATAATATTTTTAACTAGCTTTCGCCCGCGGCTTGGCTCGCGTGACATTCGGGTCAAACACGTGTTTACTCATTAATCAATAGAAGTACTCGTGTAAAATTTAGAATAAAATAGTCCAACTAATCTCGTTTTCCCATACAAACCAACTAATCTCGTTTTCTCATACAATCTTTGGATCTCCGTTTCACCCTCTTAGAGGTAAAATTTGAAAAATATTTTTAAGTAATTCGTGTCCGCTACGTTATATTTTCAAATCGATGCCATTGTCGTAATTAATGCCCCAGAAAACCATAGAATCAACACCCATATTGATATTATGACATTTCAACCACATTGCACCCCTACAGAGATGTCACTGTCGGCTATGTTGGATTTTTAAATAGTTGTTTTTTTCGTAATCAGCGACCCAATATACCATAAAAACAATACCAATGACGATTTTTATACTTTTTCACCACATTTTAGACATATCAACGCCATCACACCCCAATAGGGGATGATGGTCACGTTACCGCCCTACGGGTATAATAAATCTCACGGACTCAAGGTATCTCTCAACCAAATTTCATCTAAATCGGTCCAGCGATTTAAGCGTCAAGTGGTAACAGACATAATGTCGCATTTTAAATATTAGTATGGATTGGCGTTCCGATAACCCGTAAAAGCGACACATATTCCAACCTCATTTACATATACATTACATTACAACCTCATCGCACCTCAATAGAGGATGATGGTCACGTTAGCCACGTTGCATTTTAAAATCGTTGTTGTTTTCGTAATCAGCGACCCGATAAACCATAAAAACAATATGACGATTTTCAGACTTTCACCCCGTTTTACCGCTTTAGGGGTTGAATTTTGAAAAATCCTGAAACATGTGTTTACATATTTTTTTACAACTAATCTTGTTTCCCCATATAAACTTTGGATCCCCGTTTCACCCCCTTAGGGGATGAAATTTGAAAAATCCTTTCTTAGTGCACCCCTCGACATCATAAGGAACCTACGTGCCAAATTTGGAATCTCTAGACTCAGCAGCTGTGCGTTGATATATATCACTCAGTCACTCAGTTTCTTCTTTTATATAATTCATCCCCATCGCATCCCCACAGGGGTGATTTTATGTCACGTCAGCTATGTTAGATCATAAAATAGTTGTTGTTTTCGTAATCAGCGACCCGATAAACCATAAAAACAATACCCATGACGATTTTCAGACCTAAAGGTCTGAAAATCACAGGATTTTAGACATTTCAACCCCATCGCACCCAATAGGAGATGATGATCACGTTAGCCACGTTGAATTTTAAAATCGTTGTTGCTTTCGTAATCAGCGACCCGATAAGCAATAACAACAATACCCATGACGTAGAATTTTGAAAAATCCTTAAACACGTGTTTAGTCAATAATCTACAGAAGTACTCGTATAAAATTTAGGATAAAGTAGTCGAACTAAACTCGTTTCCCCATACAAACTTTGGACCTCTGTTTCACCCTCTTAGGGGTAAAATTTGAAAAATCCTTTTAAGTAATTTCTTGTCCACTATGTTATATTTTCAAATCGATGCCATTTTCGTTATTGACGTCCCAGAAAACCATAGAATCAACACCTATATTGATATTATGACATTTCAACCCCATCGCACTCCCACAGGGTGGATTTTATGTCACGTCGACTACGTTTGATTAGTATTTTCTAATCAAACGTTATTTTCGTAATCAGCGACCCGATAAACCATAAAAACAATACCTATGACGATTTTCAGACTTTGTCACCCCATTTTAAACATTTTCACCCCATCACACCCCCACAGGGGAGATTTTATGTCACGTCGGCTACGTTTGAATAGAAAATTGTTGTTATTTTCGTAATCGGCGACCCGATAAACTATAAAAACAATACCAATGACGATTTTCAGACTTTTTCACCCCATATAACCCCTTTAGGGGTTGAATATTGAAAAATCCTGAAACACGTATTTACTTATTTGTCTATAGAAGTACTCGTGTAAAGTTTCGGATAAAATAGTCCAACTAATCTCGTTTCCCCATACAAACTTTGGACCCCCGTTTCACCCCCTTAGGGGATGGATTTTGAAAAATGCTTTCTTAGTGTACCCCTAGACGTCATAAGGAACCTACGTGCCAAATTTGGAATCTCTAGACCCAGCGGTTTGGGCTGTGCGTTGATATATCAGTCAGTCAGTCAGTCAGTCAGGACTTTGAATTTTATATATATAGATCAAAGCAAGCAGAGTTCAATTAAATCTAGTTGTTGCCACATCAGTTTGTCTCTCGTCTCTGTCTATCACGTTATGATTACGCACTGCGTCTCACCCTTACAACACGTGTAAGTTAGGGAGGCCATTTGAACTAACGCAAAGAGAGCGTAAAAGTCGACAAATTTTATTCTTTCAGTGAATTGTGTTTAAATAATTATTATCTTTGAAAATACGACCACTAGATCTAGGTTAACTGTTATTTTGTTAACTGTACTATTGTAAGACTATATTTATTATAACATTATTTTTTATACAATGCTGCCACCTGACGTTACAGTATACTATCGGCCTGATATAAAGCGATTACTGCAGCTTATGGATGCTTATATTACAATTAGTATTGATCGTTCGCTGCTCCCTGCTGCTAACATAGTATCGTGTACACATATACATAACATAGTCGTTATCATTACGTAGGTATGGAAAGAAAGAGTGAAAAGAGTCGATTTGGCGGTAAAAATATTGTTGTTTGTTACCATATTAAGGTACACTATAAAGCCAAACCCCGGCCACTCCATACAAAAATGGCGCTTTTGCATGTAGTAACCAAATGACGTCTGTACACGTGTCTATGTTTGAGTGACGTTCTCTAGGGCTGACATTATTCAATTATTAGTCGGACATGTAAGGGGGTGTAAGTGGTTCATCAACATCTTTGAACCAAAGTCAATCTTACCTGCACGGGGTACACCCTGCTGACTGACAGACGAGGCTCTGACGAAAAGAGAGGTAGGACATAGCGTATTTTTTAAGCAGCCCGACTGACGAAGTACCACCACCTCACAGAATACCGCAGTCAAATAACAATTTCCTTGAGGATTGTTGTGTTCCTGCGAGTGAGTGAGGTCACCAGAGAGGATGGAGTTAGCAGCGTTGGCAGCGGGAATGGCAGCGCGCGAGCGATATTTAATGTTGCGAGCGTTAATATGGTTACGGTAACCGCTTCACATCAGGTGGGCGTAGTGAAGAATAAAAATTGGTTGCCTGTAAAGTCGGTATACGGGCGAAAGTTTTACGTGACAACGACTTTGAGTGGTAAAATGTTTTCGAGTGGAAGGGACGCATGCCTTTCACTTTTTATGTCTGTCTCTCTCGCTCTTAGAAGGGACACGCGTCCACGACACGCTTACAATGAGAGCGAGTGAAAGGCACGCGCCTTTCACTCGCTCTCATTGTAAGCGCATAACGTGACCCAGTTTCTTGAAGTGTCACCCGGCTAACCAATTTATAAGACGTTGTCACGTCAAAAACATAGTAAATACACTACTCTGAC
The DNA here is from genome assembly GCA_937001555.2 of Hypsopygia costalis. Lineage (NCBI taxonomy): Eukaryota > Metazoa > Arthropoda > Insecta > Lepidoptera > Pyralidae > Hypsopygia > Hypsopygia costalis. The sequence continues at coordinate 8,245,384 of OW443326.2, read as the reverse complement.
TTCAGCCAATATTTACAAAACGCCTTGTTTAATTGCCATTGCTACCTTACCCAAAATTTTATATTTTCTAATCACCACTAAATCGATTGTTCGCCTTCCGAACACCGGTTCATTGTAATGGTCAAACCATTTCATTCTCACTAATTGTAGCTTTTTACTATTCATATATTTGATTCATTTTCATATTCGCATGGAACAAACGTAATTTAAAACTAATACCACACATGACATCACGCGCAATGAACATTGAAATGCAAATAAGAAAATTGTAAATATTAACAATAAACCACCATAACTCAAGTGACAGCAATGTCATATCCGCGTCTGCGCACTCACTTGCTCTTTGAGACATAAAGCTGCTATAACGCTATCCTTTTCTCATCTCGTATTAATTGTATCTTGTATCCTACTTTGACAGACATGAATTAGTTATGATGAAACTATGGCTACCGCATGCTTTATAAGTAATTTATAAAAAAATCTGTACTTTATTTCAAAAAGGGATCGAATTGATTTCTTTTTTTGATTTCCATGTGTTGAAACATCCGTCCACTGCACAAGTCACTCCCATCTTTATTTTGCTGAATGAAAAATAAAACACGAGCAAGTCAATTCGCACGTTGTGGCATTCCTTGCGAACGGTTCCAAATCGGATCCATAGGGGAGGTGAGGTCGACTAGTGAGAGCGGCAGAGAGTGTCCATACTGTACGTTAGTACTATTACTTATACTGTGATAAAGCTTTGGTTTCCTCCAAAAGCGGTGGCGTCATAAAGCAGACGCAAAACGATGGCCGTAAAAGACCACAAAGTTAATGTCAACGGTTGCAAATGGACGACATTGATATAGCGTTACTCGTATATTTGGAAGATGAGCAATCATCAGAAGACGAAAATATTCGTATGGGGGAAAGTGATTTATACAATAAATAATTTTTGCTTCATCTGCGTCTGTCTGTAGTCTTTATGCTTTACATTATTATAATATCTCATGAATCTGCACAAATTAATTAAAATTTCGTCGTCCTCGCTGCTTCAGTTGGAATTGGCATTCATTTTGTACACAAATATTTTAAAATGATTTCACCGCTATCGAACGTTCGATAAGAACGTTCACAAACCATTTGCCACCGACAAGACGGCCGTCATGCACCGCTTTTTGACGTTACGGTGTCAAACACCGCTCTTTAAGAAACCACGCCATTTTGATTAGACAACGTTCTATGACAGCCGCTATATGACGCCACCGCTTTTGGAGGAAACCTAAGCTTTAGGCTCAATTGATACCGTCGCGGCGCATAATGAACTTTATGTCAATTATTATCATATAAACTTAATTACGTGCCAAAGATAGGGAAAATCTCAAGAATGCGTGAGGATTCCCTGGAAGCACTATCTTTTTTCGTCTGTCGGCTGTCGCTGCCAATGTCGCTTCCATTCCGCGGCGGTATAAATTGAGCCTTAGGATAACAATCAACCATGCGGTTTATAGTTTTTAGGGTTCCGTATCCGAAGAGTTTAAACGGACATTTAGTCAATTTAATTAAGTGCCTCGTCCTTACCAACACCTCACCTCTTGCACATTAAATACATGGTAACTACATTTAATAAATAGTTGGAGAAGTACTTCCACTTTACTGTAGACACAGTCAAATAACATTACCAATCGTTGAATGGTTCTAATGCATGAGGTTATCTGTAGACTCCACCTCCGAGTGTTCTAATGTAGCAAGAAACCTTATGCGTCTATGCTTTATATACCTAACTTAGTATATAAAAAAACTTACATTACATAAATTCATCTGTAGTAACTTCCAACTTTATTATCATTTCAGTACATACATGGCCAGACGTCAATTCCTTTGGAGTTCCAGCCGTTTTCTGAAAACAATGTCAAAGTTCCAACAAAACACATTATATCCATTGAAGATATTACCATTAACAAAGAACTTGGTATGGGCCAGTTTGGAGTGGTCCAGCAGGGTACTTGGACCACAGGCAACCAAAGAGTAAGGATATTCATAATATAATGTAAATTATTATTTCATATACCTAATATTTATGTGCATATGTTAATATTTATAACTAGCTGCCCGCCCCGGCTTCGCACGTGTAGAAAGTGATGTTTTATTTTCCTCGCAATTTTTAAGTTTTTTCACTCATAAGAACCTTCGTTATTTATTAACGAAAATATAAATTAAAATAGCAGAATTGGTCGAGCCGTTCTCGAGTTTTGAGCTTAGCAACATTATTTTTTATTTATATAGACATATCCAAATTAATGTTTCTCAAGTGCGGCCGCATATGGAGTACTATTGTCATATATGGGCAGGAGCGCCCAAATACAAGCTTGCACCTTGTGACTCAATTCAAAGGCGTGCTGTAAGGATTGTTGACGATCCCGAATTGACGGACGATTTAGAACCTTTAAGTCCCTTTGTATGTTTTACCGATTGTATAATTATATATATAATATAACCCATTGTACAATGGGGTGTGTTCAGGGGAGTTGTTTGACAAGATGCCTTCTACAGTTGCACCGCTCGCCATCGACAGGAAAAATAGACTGTTTAACTGTTAAACGGTTTTGCTGTTGAATATTGAAGAACTATTGGATTCCTGACGATATTTTTCGGAATATCCCTGAAGCCGGGGCAGTGAAATTATACAAAACAATAATGGCGGAATAATCTTCGATAGAAGTGTGATCGCCAATCAAAAAGACAAGAGTAGCCTGTGGCTTGTTCATTCAATGTTCGTAATTGTACTCATTGTTTCTTTTTTAAATCACTTTTAATCTCTAGGGATTAAAGCATTTTAATTTATTAGTTCCTTATTTATTAGTTGTTTTTTTTTTGGTCACTGTTAACGTTGATTAAATGGAAAATGGAATAAAAATTGTTGAATAAGTTAAGTAATGGTATTAACCATGCGCGGAAGTGACAGTGCTGTCACTTGAGTTATGGTGGTTTGTGTTTACAATTTTCTTATTTACATTTCAATGTTTATTGTGCATGATGTCAACTGTGGTATTAGTTTTAAGTTACGTTTGTTCCATGTGAATATCAAAATGAATTTTATTACGCATACAGTTATATGAATAGTAAAAAGCTACAATTAGTTAGAATGAATGGGTCGACCATTACCCAGAACCAGTGTTCGAAAGCCGGACATTCGATGTATTAGAAAATATACAATTTTGGGTAAGATAACAATGGCAATTAAACAAGGCATTATGTGAATATTGACTGGAGTCAGTGTAGTGTATTTACTATGTCCGACTAATAATTGAATAATGTCAGCCCTAGCGAATATAACGCAAACATAGGCACGTGTACAGACGTCATTTGGTTTACTACATGCATAAGCGCCATTTTTGTATGGAGTGGCCGGGGTTTGCCATTACTAAACTTATTTTTATATGCATTACTTTATGCGAATTATAATTTAATAATTGTAAATATTAGGAGATGAACTGTTGCGCCTAATGTCGAATTTGAGAAGTTATAATACGGCGAAAAAATATTATTGTATTAAAAATAGGCCAAATAAATAGTTCACAAGTTAAAATTGTGATTCGGATACACCGGAATGAGGAGCTCGATGGCGTCTTTGTGCGTGTCAGTATAATCTTACACGCAAGTTAAGCGACGTCGACCGCAGTCTGTCTATGGTTTATGGGTATATTTATCTCGAGCTCCTCCGTGCTTCGGAGGGCATGTTAGGCCGTCGGTCCCGGGTGTTGTCATTAGATGACAGTCGTTAAGCAAGCCTTAGAGCTGCTTTAAAACACTGTCTTTTGAGCAGCGTGGCGGAGTATGCCCTAAACCTCTTCGATTGACGGGAGACCCGTATCCCAGCGGTGGGATGATTTTAGGGTTGATGTCGAATATGAATGAAATTCTTAAATCAGTTTATGAATTCTGTACTGTGGAAGGCCGGCTTTATATATTACAGAAGTTGTGACATAATTAATAATTATTGTTTACAGTTGCAAGTTGCAATAAAGTGCTTGGGTCACGAACGTATGACGTCAAATTCCACCGAGTTCCTGAAGGAGGCGGCAGTGATGCATAGTATCGAACATCCCAACATCGTCCGGTTGTATGGTGTGGTTCTGCACCTAGACTCGTTAATGCTGGTAATTATTTAATTTCTTCCTTCTGTATATATATATATATTTTATACTACGTCGGGTGGCAGACAAGCATACGGACTGCCTGATGTGAAGCGGTTACCGTAGCCATATGAAATAACGCACGATACATGAAATATCGCTCGCGCGCCACCACCCCTGCTGCCATAGCAGCATCTCCTTTTTTGTGGTGACCTCACTCACTCGCAGGATCACAAAATCCCTCAAGGGAATTGTTATTTGGCTGCGGTAGTCTGTGAGGTGGAGGTATATTGCCCCGTCGGGTAGCATACAATTACGCTTTCTATCTCACTTTTCGCCAGAGCTTCGTTTGTCAGTCAGCAGGGTGCACCGCACTGCAGGTGAAATTGGCTTTGGTTCAGAGATCTTGATGAACCACTTACACCCCATAATATATGAAGCTGAAGTGGCCATCCATAAATTACGTCACACGTTTCATGATTTTTTACCCCTCCCCCGCCCTTGTCACAGATGGTCACATTTGTGAGACTTCCCCCTCCCTAGCGTGACGTAACATATTTTGCAAATTACATCTATAGTTGCAAATGTTTTTGAGTTTTTCCTTAATAGTACACAGATCGTGTTTTAACACATAGATTATAAGATTTTGAAATGTCACGTCACGAAATTTAGAACCACTCCCACCCCCTTTGTTACACAATGTCACACTTCATCGACCCCCTCCCTCCCCCTTAACGTGTGACGTAATTTATGGATTGCCCCTAAGTGATAGCAGATGCGGGAGGAAGGTTTTAGAGTGGAGGCCGAGCGTAAGACGACGCAGTCTTGGACGACGCCCTCCTAGATGGTCCGACCTTAAGAAAGCGGCTGAGCGCGCTTAGATGCGGAAGGCGAAGGAACGTATTTGGTGGAAAGCATTGGGGAAGGCTTATATCCAGCAGTGGATAGATACAGGCTGATGAAGATGATGAGATTAAGGTTGTCTATCTATCGTATGTTTATATGATGATGATGATGATAATGATGATATGAATCTTACGGGACGGGAGCCCACTACTGTGTCTCCTGAATAGCCAGGATTAACAGCGGCGACCGCCAAGAAAGGCAATGAACAGTGAAGTCCATTGCAGTCGAAATAGTTTAGTTTTCCGGAGATCAGTACTTAAAGAGAAGCGCTTCATGGCACCCCTCTGCTTCGCGGCGCATAGTTTGGGAACTCCTGACTTAAAAGTTTAATGGGAATTATTATTCCCAATATACATTTTCTTTATAGTAGCCTGGTGCTAACGGCCTACCTGATGTACAGTGGTTACCATAGCTATATAGGCTTTGACAATAATAGATATTGTCAGACAAATTACACAGCGCCATCTAGCCCCAAAGTAAGCGAAGCTTGTGTTATGGGTACTAGACAACTGATAAACATACGTAAATATTTTTTTTTTGTAAATACATACTTATGATACATAGGAAACACCCAGACTAAGACAAACAGACATGTTCATGCACAGAAATGTTTGTCCTATGTGGGAATCGAACCCACGAGCGTTTGTGTCGAAGCCTTTGATATTTGGCTGCACTTTTGGTATTGTTATTTGGCTGCGGTATTATATGAGATGGAAGTACTGTCATGCTCGACATTCCGCCCGCAAAGCCGAGGTTTTGTCTGACATCCCAATCATTACATTTTGACGAACTCGGTGGTCGAATGATTAGCAATGGCCACTTCGTCTTCGAGGCCGCGGGTTTCATCCCCGCACAAGACTAATATTTGTGTGCATAATAATGTCTATTTGTCTAGGTCTGGGTGTTTTCTATGTATTTAAAAATAGTAGTTTATGAAACTGTTGCATAATAAGGGTATTAAAATACGAGTGTGTTATAATAGACCACACGAGTATTTTAATACCTAATTATGTGCAGTTTCATACACTACTTTATCTAATCTCATGAAATATATGATAATAATATTTTAAATACAACCATGAAGTTAATTTAACAGCTATAATTCTTACTTATAAATCCATTTGCAGATCGAGCATGCGTAGTGCGCATGCGCGACGCGCCGCGCGGCGCCGCGTTCACAGATTATGTAGAAAAATTTTGCATAGTTGCAATGTATTTGCATTGTAACCTGTTTAAAATACCTGTATCCAGGGCTGAAGCTGTATCGAAATGGTAAAAAAGTTATTTTACGATACAGTTGTCCATAGAAGAGCAGGTATCGAAAAATAACTTTTTAAATTTATTTTGATAGCTTTTGCGTAAAGACTGTCATTAAGATACTGTGTTTAGTTTTTTAATGTGTAAATTTCAGTATGAGATTAGATAAAAACAGTTATCTTGTACCCATAGTACAAGCTTTGCTTAGTTTGGAACTAGATGGCCGTATGTAATTTGTTTAGGAATATTTATTATTTAATATTTATTTTATTACTACATGAACCCTAAACCATTTCTTTGCAGGGCAAGTTGTATAAAAATAATGTATTAATTTTTTAGGTAACCGAGCTAGCTCCGCTGCGTTCGCTCCTCGAGTGTTTACGCGAAGTTTCCCTCCGACCGAACTTCCCCGTACCGAACCTCTGCGAGTTCGCTGAACAGATCTGTGATGGCATGACTTATCTCGAAAATAAAAGACTGATTCATAGGTATGACTCACTTTGATATGTATGACATCGTTTGCAAACATTCAGGACATTAAACTTAGATGAAATCATTGTTTAATGAGGCCACTTTGCATCTTTTATAACTGACATGCTAAATGGTGTTCATCCTTTATTCTCCTATTAGATAGCTGTACGTATACTGATCATCCATTTATTATGTGAATGTCGCAGCCAATTCGTAGAATGCGCCGTATTACATCAGCTTCTGCTTTTTCGTCAGCGCTCCAAAGAGGAATCCTCTTGGGCATACACACCACTGGATTTCGTTCATTGGAGGTAATTAGCCAGGTACTCGCCACTTCGGCCACACTTCTTGGCAACTCCATTATTTTTCATGGAACTCCCGTCCTTATATCTTGTGGGAGCCTCGTCTTTCGTTTATCACCTCCCAGGGGTTCCTTCTTGAGGTTTTTACCTATGGATGCGGGAGAATGAATTCATAGCGGCTAGCTGTTTTAAAAAATGGTGGCGCCATTAATAGGTGAATTTTATTGTCACTTGATGGCGTATCAGCAACTTAGCTGAATCCTATCCCTAATTGATCTCAATTCTAATTGATCACAAAGCAAACCTAACCTAACGGAAAGTTACATTTAAATACAATCCGAACCCATTTTTAAAACAGCTAGCCGTTATGTAATGTGGCAGTTCTACAAATTGACTGTGACAATCCACATATATACCCAACGAAAAATATACATATATATTTATTTATTTCTTTTATATTTTTTTTGCAGGGATTTAGCTGCAAGAAATATTTTAGTATTTAGCAAGGATAGGGTAAAAATATCTGACTTTGGGTTGTCGCGGGCGTTAGGTGTTGGAAAAGACTATTATCAAACAAATTACAATGTGAACCTAAAACTGCCTGTGGCGTGGTAAGTGTCTATAATAATAAGTTATAGTTTTATTCTAAGTAGAGCTCGTCTAAGTTGAAATGAAACGCCCCTCCACTTAATTTGTTGTATTAGGTGTGTGTGTGTGTGCAAATATGAATAACAACTTCTTATGTGAAAAAATCAATCAATTCGGTGATCTGTATCTGGACATAACGGTCGACTAGTCCCGTGATAAATCCAATAACGCTCACTGTAGGGAGCAGCGTTGAAGTATTGAATGAAACAAGAAGTCCGTTCTGTCGCGGGTTCTGACTATTTATAACTAGTTGGACAATTAATCCGAGAACATCTGATTTTTGATAGGTACAAAACATAATTCTTCGTCGTCATCGCATCACTCTCGCCAGCGGCACAGACGGGGCAGACAGCACCCAAGAGTTATGTTGTATACTTACTTATGTGAAATAAAGTTTATTTTATCTTCATTCCAGCGCGGCTCATCGCGGGTGCTTAACTTAAATGTACCTAACCCGTACCATGGTGGAGTATGCCCTGACCCCTTTCAATTGAAATGAGGCCCGTATGTTATCAGTTGGGGTTATTACAAGTAGATTTTTTTTAAAGAATTATATAGTATTTTACATATGCGCGTGTGCTGCTCTTGGTGTCGCAGGCGTTCACAGGCTGACATAACTGCTTTCCAACAGGAATCTTAATAGAATCACTTGATCATCGCCTGGACTCCGAAGTTGTCTTATTGGCGACATACTGAACGGTACTTTTGTGGCTGTGCTACGTGTGCTTTTACGTTTAAGCCTATTTGGCCACTGACTGAATGGCTCATTCCAATGGAAAGGCATTTTTACGTGTTTTCTGTCTATAATTTAACTTTCCTCGTGTGCGTAAACGCTTCAGTGGGGCGCATCATTTCGGCTTAGACAAGATCTAAGTGTTAGTATTTGGTCAAATTATATTCAAATGAGATTGGTTGATTGACCAGGTAAAGCTGTTTTTCAATTTCAATTCATCACTTGATGTCAGTGAAAAAAGTTTGTTTGTTATAACTTTATTGTACGCGAAAGATGTATTAAAGTTAAAGGTAACACAATGTTTTGTCTTGCCTTTTAGCGATCTCTTCCTACCAACCTTAGAGTATCAAAAGGATAAAATTAAAGGCATGTAAATGTTGTACTTAGTTACAATTATTGCTGTGATGATAATGGATAAAAACTATTTGACATAATTTAAATACCTATAAACATGTAACTTTATTATAATACTAGCTTTTGCCCGCGGCTTCGCTCGCGTGAAATTCTTTTTCGTATTTTTTTTTTAATAAAAAGTATCCTATGTACTTCTGATACCTCCAAGAATATGTGTACAAAGTTTCATGATGATCGGTTGAGTAGTTTTCCCGTGAAAGCGTAACAAACGAACGGACATTCACATTTATAATATTAGTAGGGATGTGTATAAATTAAATTAAAGAATAAACACTCAATTTGTAGTTAACATAATGTTGCGGAGAGACCTCCTTGAAGCTGATTTGATTGAGACAAGTTTTTTGTTTGGTCTAAGTGAGGCTGTTATAAAGGGGAATTTTCAGCAAAGGATCCACGGATTCAATGCATACGATTATCGATGGCACATATTTGAAACCGTCCACTTAAGTAATCATGAGAAGATGGATTAAAGAGCACATTGAAAAGCAAGTAGATGATATGGAAATTGCCTGTCGTTTACTTGTAAAACTCAGAAATATGGTCTGCTGGATACAGGTAGACCCCATCCGCGTAGTCTATAAGAGGAAGTAAACGGAAGCAGGCCTGTGTAGAGGTGCCGCTGCATACATTTGAAAATCGTCTGCGTATAAGTGAAATGAATGAAGTTATACCGTTTGTGAGCATTGAAAACAGAACAGGTGACAGTACGCCGCCCTGAGGCACACCAGTACTCAAATTACACGAGTGAGACCGACTATTGCCAATTTTCACCAATTAACGCCATCTTCTCATATACGACTTAAACCACGTGAACCCGGTTTTTATTACTCCGAGTAAAATGCCAAAATATATACTGCCGAAAGACTCGGAATATTAAGCAAAATTAAATTTATGTATTATAGTTAATTATAGGATTAATTTCCAGTTTAGAACAATTAGCAGTAAATGTGTCTGCACGATCTGCCAAAGTCATACGTAATTGTCATTTAAAGAAATTGGCATTCGCGTATTAAAAAATGCATAGCAGAAGTTAGAAAAAATTTCGAGAGTCAAAATCGGGACGCGGACGAAGTCACGTGCACTAACTAGTAACTTATAAAACTATGCCCATATTTATTTTTAAGAAATATGATAACGTAAAATATTGCCAAGTATTTAAATGCAGTACGATAAGGTTCTCATGACAATGAACGGTAACCTAAATACCGCCATATTTAATGCAATATAGCGGTTTTTTGTTTTTTTTTATACTACGACGGGTGGCTGACAAGCATACGGCCCGCCTGATGTGAAGCGGTTACTGTAGCCATATTAACGCTCGCAACATAGAATATCGCTCGCGCGCCGCCACCCCCGCTGCCAACGCAGCATTTCCTTCCATTCTGGTGACCTCACTCACTCACAGGAACACAACAACTCTCAAGGGAATTGTTATTTGGCTGCGGTATTCTGTGAGGTGGAGGTACATTCCCCAGTCGGGCAGCTTACAATTACGCTCCTTACCTCTCTTTTCGCCAAAGCTTCGTTTGTCAGTCAGCAGGGTGCACCGCGTGCAGGTGAAGTTGGCTTTGGTTCAAAGATGTTGGTGAACCTCTAACACCCCTAAAGCGGTCTCCAAAAAAGAAGATATGTAACATTTCCACTTTACTCTCTGTGATATATTATTATCACAATCAAAAGGCTTAATGAGCGTAACACAGTAAGTAAACATTTTATATACAAGTAATAAAAGCTTATTAAAAAAACTTCCTTTCCATTATAAATAAAATTATTATTTTATTATTATTAATTTATTACTGTTATAGCAGTTGAAGAGCATTATTCAATAATGAAGAACACGAGTTCATTCATCCATACAAAAAAGTACATAATTGCAATTATTAAAACGTCATGAAGGAAAAAAAGTAAAATTTTATTAAAACATGAGATATTTTTTTTCAGTAGGTAGGTATTTTAAAATCGCCAAATAAATTCTTGGAAAGACTTGTGTTGTTAATCAGGCCAAACATATTTTTTTCTTTTATTCTTCAACAATTCATTTATAAAAAAGTTCAGGTTCACCTTAAACGAAAACAAAATCTCACATGTATCAAGTTGAGCAAATCGTCATAATAAAAATAGAGAAGTAGGAGAACTCAAGCCCCGAGCGGGAGATAATAGCCTAAACACGTAGGGCTGTCGCTTAATAGTTTATTCAACCGTCAAAAATACTTAGTCAATCTCTATTATACAAAATTAAGTAAGGTACAAAATACAAAATTAAGTAGGGTAAGTGTTAGGGATCTGTAACAAAAAGCCGGCCAAGTGCGAGTCGGACTCGGTCACGAAGGGTTCCGTACCAAAAACGACACACAATCACGTTTGTTGTATGGGAGCCCCCCTTAAATATTTATTTTATTCTGTTTTTATTATTTGTTGTTATAGCGCCAACAGAAATACATAATTTGTGAAAATTTTAACTGTCTAGCTACCACGGTTCATGAGATACCTACAGCCCTTGGTGACAGACCGGTACAGGTATAGGGGTGTAAGTGGTTCATCAACATCTTTGAACCAAAGCCAACTTCACCTGCTCGCGGTGCACCCTGCTGACTGACAAACGAAGCTCTGGCGAAAAGAGAGGTAGGGAGCGTAATTTGTAAGCTACCCGACTGGGGAATGTACCTCCACCTCACAGAATACCGCAGCCAAATAACAATTCCCTTGAGGGTTGTTGTGTTCCTGCGAGTGAGTGAGGTCACCAGAAGGAAGGAGATGCTGCGTTGGCAGCGGGGGTGGCGGCGCGCGAGCAAAATTTTATGTTGCGAGCGTTAATATGGCTACGGTAACCTCTTCACATCAGGCGGGCCGTATGCTTGTCTGCCACCCGACGTAGTATAAAAAAAAAAAAAAAAACAGACGGACAGACAGACGGACACCGAAGTCTTAGTAATAGGGTCCCGTTTTTACCCTTTGGGTGTGGAAATCTAAAAAGAATAAAAATAATTATTTTTGTACATACACCAGGAGTGACTGCAATTTTTTCATTACCTACATTTTAATGCATGCTTACTCAGTGACAAACGAGCAGACAGCCCACCTGATGGTGAGCGGTAACTGTCGCCCATAACATCCACGATTCACGCATTCAAGCTGTTGGCAACAAAAATGCAGAATCGCAGGTGCGTTGTCCTTCAAACCGGAACATAAAACACAACAATGCAAGCATTGTTGCTTGGCGGCAGAAATAGATAAGGCAGTGGTCCTCACCCAGGCGGACTCCTACCATTTGATAAAACCTACTTCATGTTATCTGTTTAGTGATTTTTTTTTTATACTACGTCGGGTGGCAGACAAGCGTACGGCCCGCCTGATGTGAAGCGGTTACCGTAGCCATATTAACGCTCGCAACATAAAATATCGTTCGCGCGCCGCCACCTCCGCTGCCAACGCAGCATCTCCTTGCATTCTGGTGACCTCACTCACTCGCAGGAACACAACATCCCTCAAGGGAATTGTTATTTAGCTGCGGTATTCTGTGAGGTGGAGGTACATTCCCCAGTCGGGTAGCTTACAATTACGCTCCCTACCTCTCTTTTCGCCAGAGCGTCGTTTGTCAGTTAGCAGGGTGCACCGCGTGCAGGTGAAGTTGGCTTTGGTTCAAAGATGATGATGAACTACTTACACCCCATTTGAAAAATTACGGTCTAAATAGGAATACGATTAATTAAAACGTAGCTTTACTGAATCATAATATTTATTCAAATAATCTAAATTATTATGAAAATATATTTTTATTAAGTACCTATTATATATTATTTTTTACACTAAACTATTTTTAAAACTTTATAATTTACACACTTATCATGTGATTATTAGGAGTGTCGGTGGCCGAATGGTTAGGGTATCCGACAAATTGTTATTGAGACATCCATGAACACTGCAATGTTTTTTTCGACTTTGTAGCCATCTTTAACGAATTTGTAGATAAATACGACGTAGGTAGGTACCTAAATGTTCAAATTATTAACGAACGTCAGCGCAGGCGCGAATCTTGCGCGGTTTTGCGTACGGCGCAGCTCCGACCCCGACTAGCGCTCCATTTAACCTCCTATAAATGTTGTCAGTGTGTGCGTGCGACGGCCATACGTACGGGCGCGCTAACATACAAACCGCGCTCGGTGCGTTTGTATGAAGTTATCTTACTTCTCTATTTATACTATGAAATCGTGTTGTACTGATGGTCATTTTATTTCCTACAATGTAATCTCAAACATTTAAAAATATCTATCAAATCTTTTATAATGTTTACTTGTATTACTATTACTGCATATATTTGTTTGTAATATTGTGTTAATAAAAAATTACATGTGAACATACCAGTCAAAGCAGCTGTTCTTTTGTAAATGTCTTCTAAATTCGATGAAATTTTACTAGTATGATAATCCTCCTAACATTTCAAACTTCGCACTGGAATACTGATTCGTAGTGGGATCATCATGGTCATTGTAAACAAGGTAGGTATTTTACAAATTATAATTCACTATCCAAGAAATACTAGAAAAAACTGTGAAACATAATTACAAATCACAGTGTTTACATATTTTGACGGTACTCTATGTGTTGCTAGAACGGAAATTTGGTAGTTCCAATTTAATTAATATTTACTGTTTTCCTTTACAAACGCTGTGTACGAGGTACAACCTACAAATATTGTATACTTTCTTTACGTAACTTAAAGCGGTCGTCCGATACATTTCCTGGCTATTAAAAATACGTTTCATACAGCTAATGTACGTGCTCAGAATATAATTTTTCAGAGGAATTATATTGAATTATCTTAAACCGCCATGCTGTTTCGGACATTTCGGCTACGCAACACAAAAATGCAAAATTGCGTGGTATGCGCTTTGTATAAAAATTATATCAGGCGGTGTGAATTCCGTTATAATGTGTTTCTTCATTTATTCTAGCCTAAGATACGCATAGGTAGACGACTCTCACCCATCCTATATATCAAATTTAATACGTTTGAAAATATTTCACGATTGGGTTGCCTAAAATCCTGTCAAGGCTAGATTAATATAAAATTTTAAAAATATTTTGACTCCGATTGAATTCTATTGTGTCATATGGATAAAAATCCTACTAATATTATAAATGTGAAAGTTTGTGACGATGTATGGATGTTTGCTACTCTTTCATGAGTAAACGACGAACGGCTTTAGATGAAATATGGCATCCATGTAGAATATATTGTGGATAGTATGATTAATAGTTCACACGGGGTGAAACCAATCGTAGAAGCTGGTACAAACTTTTATCTATCCTTATGTCACAATCTATTTATTTATAATATATACAACAAAGAACATTCGCCCTGTATATTTACCTTGTGTCAACGGTTCTAGGTCGGCGGGACGAGACATGCACTTTCAGTTCAACATTGTTTAAAATGTATTTGTTTTGTAATCACTAATTAATAAGAATGTTAAGCCGTGTACGCACGTTCGAACAAATTTGTTGTGTTTCATTATATGCTACAACTTTTTTTACATGTGCGTACCGCCAATAAACATGGCACTTTATGTTCGCTAAGAAGATCCAATTGTGTACTTATTTGAACGATATTTGATTAACGTAAGGTAACAGCTATTTACGCCCATACTTTAGTAAGTATGGGCGAACACAATATAAACACAAACATCTGGTTAGTAACCAGAGGGGCAATTCTCGTAATTAAAATATAGTCAAAATTCAGTTTCGATCCAGTCTCGATCTCACAAATGTCACATTTTTGGTATTCTCGTAACACAATATGTAACTTCAAAATTAAATTTAAGCGGGATTATATCGAAATATGAGTGAAAATTAAACAAACTAAGAATGTTACTTTGCCAACAACAAGAATGTACAACCATTGAGGTTGGCTGGAAGAGATCTCTCGTAGAGATAAGCTCACCTTTGTATTTACCTGTATAACACGAAACAGTTTGTAATATTTATGCAATAAAGAATATATATAAGAATTGATAATAATTAATTAATGAAATGAAGTATATAATTTTAGTCAATTCACAATTCAATCTCGATTCGGTCGACTTTCAATCTGCGTTCGTAGAAAAATTACTCGAATTGGCCTTCAGATGTTTTTGTTCGTAATGTTCGTGTTTGTTCATTACGTTTTTTTATGTGAGTCGGGGGCAAACGTGCGTGTGGGTCGCGTGATGGAAAGCAATCAATACCGCCCTTGGAGATCAGCAACACCAAGAGGTCGCCGATCTATAGCCAGCCTATACTCCTTCCTTTCTTTCTACATACATATATATGTACACGGCTTTACAACAACAAAATAGATGTCGTGAATATAACCCAATATTGTCATTAATGCAGGTGTGCTCCAGAATGTATTCTGTATCTTCGGTTTACGTCATCCAGTGACGTATGGGCGTTCGGTGTTTGTCTCTGGGAAATGTTTACGTATGGATTCCAGCCGTGGGCGGCGTTCTCCGGTCAGCAGATACTCGAAGCTATCGATGCACCAAATTTCCAGGTAATGCACTGATGTAATTTATACGGCTTTTGCGTAATCATCTGGTTTTTTTCCAAACAAACTGTGCCTGTTGTAAAGGAGATACCGTATCAATATCATAGCCATGTATTACTTATTCTTACATTTCTTTTTCTTTGCAAATCCTATGCATTTACTTTGATTGTTATTATCTAAAGGTGGAGACTTGGTGTCTTGTATCACAGATTGCATCCAACTCATTTCAAGCGGCAAGCTTCCATTAAGTGCCTGAAAAAATAAGTTCTCTGTAACATTGTATATGTGAAGAGAATAATTCATTGTTATAATTCTGTAGTCATTATAATTTATAATCAATATAAGTAGTAATTTATAATATCTCATAGGCTACTTGACATTTTTTTTTCGATCTGTTATGCAAGGACTTCACAATGATATAACTATGCGTGAAATAACGCTTTTAGTTGTTTAACCCCCTGATCCGATTATTGATATACTCTAAGAGTCGTTTATTGCATTCTGTATTTTACGATACTGTTAATTTTTTTTACACCACTAGGGTGGAAAACAAGTGTACAAAGCGCCTGATGTAAAACAGTTATCGTAGCATATATATGCTTGCGACAGCAGAGGCATCACTCACGCGTTGCCTACCCTGCAAAAACCCCTTAACGCCTTTCGTGAAAAACCCTATACTGAAGCCTTCTGGGAAAACCATGGAAGAAGTTCATTTCACAACCTGACAGCTCGAGGTAAAACTCCTCTGGGACCGTACAGACGGCGGTGGGACAAGTGCCTATGTATATAGTGTATTATATAGCATCCGTCGTCTATCCTTATTCATCCCACTGCTGGGATCTTCCCTCAATTGAAGGGGTTTAGAGCATACTCCTCCACGCTGCTCAACTGTGGGTTGGCAGAGCGGTATATATCATAGTGAACAAAAATCATATATGTAAATAGAAATAATCTTGAATGTTTTATTTTAATTTTGACAGAGACTTGAAAGACCTGAGTGCTGTCCGGAGGCATATTATTCGACTATGTTAGAATGTTGGTCTCAGGATCCAAACGATAGACCAAAATTTAAAGATCTAGGCGCAAAACTGAGGGAAATCCGACCAGACCAGGTACATTTTTAAAATAATTGAATATTTAAGATAAATAATTTGATTATCATCATCATACAAGTAACTTATTTATTGGTTTATATTAGGAGCATTTTAAATTACTCCGTCCTTTGGATTGACATTCGTATGTACTTTTCAAATTAAGAAGGTCTATATTCGCTCTCAAATATTATACAAGATCAACGTTAGCAACATTTATGATTCTTAGAAAATTTTGACAAAACCAATAGGCCGCTTTCTTGGCCAGCCTTACCTTGTAGATTTTCTACTAATTATGTAGTATATAATTACTCTATACAGCTGATGAAAAGTAATTAATTTGACTATTGTGTCAAATACCCAATTAGTTTTCTACTGAATTCTGTGATATGGATATTATTTACTTCTAGTTCGTCAGTTTCTAATCTGTCAAATGTTTTTTTTAGGTGCAGGCAATCATCAATTTCCAGAAGCCGGAAGATGGCAGGCGGAGCAATTTCTTGGAATACAAGTCGGGGCAAATTATAACAGTGTTGGGCAAAGAGTTAGTATTAAAATACCATATTAATTATTATTCTAGTATTGTTATCACTTTTATGAAGATATGATATAGCGTCCACACTACCACAATAAAAAATCATAGATCACAAACGGAGTCAATCGGCATGATCGACTCCGTTTGTTCCATAGTTTACCAAGAAGTCAACAAAATATCCCTGGCCAAGGCCAGTCACTCAATTGGCTATTTGACTAACATTTTTTTCTGTTTGATATGTAGGGACGTCTCCATAATATAACCATAGGTGAAAGAATTACTTCGATAGCACAAAAATCTCTCGAGATATATTAATTTGAAAATCACAATTTTTAGACTGCCCCAAAACGCTCCATACAAAAGACTACCGAATTATGACGTCACAGTTTTGTATTTTATATGCATCAAATCAGAAATTTGTACGACAGCTATGTTAAATATTACGTTTATGTAATTATTATCATAATAAAAGTTATAGCATTTTTTATTGCTACTCCAATGGAAATATTATTTTTTAATAATTTCATACTTTTAAAATGGACTTTCCCGCCAAACTTTGATCGACGCTAAAAAAAGTCTGACTGAAGATATTAGAATGAAAGTTTGCAGATCTTTATAGTTTTGTGTATTTTACGATATTGTTAATTTATTTGTACAATTTTTAAACATTGGAAACAACCCAATTGTTCCAATTGCTCCTTCTATTATGCTCCCACATATGAAAATACATATATGAATATAATAAAATATGAATTTCTCCGAGTTTCATATGCTCCCTTCTAATATTAGAGGCATCAAAGAAATGCATATTTCAAACTACATGATATTTTCTTAGCCGGTGTCTGAATCACTAACCAACGGTAAGGCCCTACAAACTAGAGGTAAGGACTACAGACTCTTCCCAATTAAAGATGTGCTGTAGTACATGGAATATGTCTCTAGACAGTCAGGGGAGAGTTACTAAAGAATAGGGAGTGCACAAAAGATCCAAGAGGGTCGACGTGCCACCGGTGCTGCAGCACTGGAC
This sequence comes from Hypsopygia costalis, assembly GCA_937001555.2. Taxonomy (NCBI): domain Eukaryota; kingdom Metazoa; phylum Arthropoda; class Insecta; order Lepidoptera; family Pyralidae; genus Hypsopygia; species Hypsopygia costalis. Next base: position 8,227,359 of record OW443326.2, on the reverse strand, counting down.
CCATTTCCAGATAAGATCATAAAACATAAGATACTTGTGAGTTGCCTGACTTATGGGAGGATAGAAAACTTTAAAGAGTTCCATGTATTCCCTGTGGGAGAATATGGAGATTATCCAAAAATGCCAATGTACCACATCATTCTTTACTCACAGGACCATGAGTAAAACGTCTATGTGGTATGGTGTTCTACCGGGCGGTGCTTGCGGCCTGTTCGATCCCAGCCAAACGAAACCCTACATAAAACAAGAGGTATGTAATGTTTGGGTATGTATATTTGCCTTATAATATTACTTTTTTGCTTTTCATGTTACTAATTTGTGTGAAATGTACTGTTAACTTGGGAAGTCACTTCTGAAGGTGTCGATTTGTTTCATTTTGGAATATGCCATTTTAATAATCTGAATGTTGTTCATGCGTAATTAAAAAACCGGCTGGGATAATAGTTAATCTCATAAGAATCTTTTATCATTTTAATAAAAAGTACTATTGTAACATACATTTAATACATTTTTTTTGTTCATAAATAAAATTTAAGTGATTTTAATGTTAACAAGTTAAAGAAACTGTACTTTTTCGGATGTATTTAGCAAATTTGAAAACATAAACAAGTAAAGGGTAATGAATAATCTTCTATAATATAAATATAAATCGCTGAATGTGTTGCTAAGCGCAAATCTCGAGAACAGCTGAACCGATTTCGCTAATTATTTTTTTAGAATATTCCTTGAAATAATACATAAAGGTCAAGTGTTAGTGGAGAGGTTCCGGGAAGGCAAAACACTTGAGTGACGTTAGTTACTCCTTACTTCCTACGTAAGACTTTGTTCTGTGTTCGAAGCAATTTTTAACCGACTCCAAAAAAGGAGATTTGATAGATTGTGCGAAACCATTTCGATTTAAAGAAGACAGGACAACGTCTCTCGGGTCAGCTAGTAATTATTAATAATATACGTATTCATAAACATAAATACTGTGTGGATATAAAGTAAAATTTGGGATAAGATTTATTAACAAATTTTCACTAGCAATGAAACCTTTTTATGCAGCTATATTATCAGGCGTTAAAATCAATAGATGGATTTTGCTAAATGACGTTTGTTATTAATTAATTTTAGATGTATACCTACTAATATCATACCATTTGTATCCCAGCCAGTTTCAAAGTTACCAACATTGCCATGTCATATAATAGGAGACGCATCGATGTGAAAATACAATAGATTGGTCGATTTTGATCAAAGACCGTCGTAGCCGCCGTCCGTGGGATGTACTAATTAAAATCACTAGATGAATTTTTTAACAGTGGTTCCCAGTTAATGTAGACTGGGTGTATGTGCATCCATTCAGAAGTCCATATTTATAGTAAATATATGAAAAGTCACAATTTAGAAAGACATTTAACTCAGTCTGGGTATACTAGAAATAATATTTGTCTTGTGCGGGGATCGAATTCGCGACCTGCCAAAGTGGCCATTGCTAACCACTCGACCACCGAGCTCATCGACGATAGTACGAGTTAAATGTGTTTCTAAATAAATACATATAATACATAGAAAACACCCGTTTTCTACGTATTTACAAAAATATATATATTTATGTGTTATATCAATTATCTAGTACCCATAGTAAAAGCTTTACTTAGTTTGGGACTAAATGGTAGTATGTAATTTGTCCAGAAATATTTATTTATGTCATACTAACGACTTGCGCCGGCTTCCTACGGGTACGATAAAATATCACCTATTATTCGCTGATATGTGAATGATGAAGAATTTCTAAAGTAGGTTCAGTAGGTTTTGGTTTCTCGATTACAAACAAAAATAAAATCTTCTCTCTTTATAATGATAACGTTGTCGTTGACGAGACCAAACTACCTGGCGTATCACAATGCATGTAATAGTATATTTCTAATGTAATATGTTTCGGGACATCATAGTGTGTTCTTTAGTTTCCTTGCGAACCACTTCAGAAAAGTATTACTAAACGTAGTAACATAAACCTGGTTTATACAATGACAGTAGACGGACAGTACAATAATACCAAGTCCAACGCTGATTTGCCACTAGGCTCGTGTGGATACTTCTTTAAATCCTTTCCAGTGCTGGCTTCAAGCTCATTGCTGATCTTGTCTACATGTACCCAGTTACTGAGCCCAAAATTCCAGTTACTGTCATCGTGTAATCCTGGTATTAATCAAAATATTCCTGCACGTATATCTTGGTGCAACTTCCCGTGCTCCCATGAACACGCGAACTAATAATTGAGAAACACTGTTTTATAAGTAGTATTAAAAAGTCACTGTTAGCTTGTATGTTTGATTGTATCTTGTACATTATTTCAAGGATTTTGATGTGATTTTGATGGCCTTCCTATCATCATCACTTTGGGTTAAGGACGGTTAGGTTACCGGTTTATTATTTGCTGTTTATTTGTCTTTAATATGGCAATCTAACAAATGTTTAACAGCTATTATTTTCTGACATCGATGGCATGACAACATTAAGCTTCCATCACCTTCTTCCGATCAGAAACCACTATCACTGGCGGGGTCCTTATCACCGCATCCGACTCGCAACTCTACTCGTTCTTCCATCCGATCATCGTTGATGCGATCAGACGTCAAAAGGCACACGTACACAGGCAAGAGGACCATCCAAAGGAGCATGATATCCAGCCCACAGGGGGATGTGAAGCATACAAGCCACGTGGGATTGGACGGCGCTTACTTTGGAGACATATCGTTCTTGGACCCGGCTGGATGCGTGAGTATCTTTGTGGCGTGTTGTTTTTTTACGTTTCATGGGATTTGAATTTATTATTAATAATCTTGTATCATTCAAGCTGGGTCAGGGAGTGCTCTTTCACATTTTATTCCGCTCATTCAACTTCGTTGCTTCTTGTTATATACTATCGGCCGCCCGCGACTTCATCCTCGTAGACTTATGGAATAAAGAATTAGTTATGCTTTTGCTATATCATAGTAACGCATACAAATATACAGACAGATTGACAAAAAAAAATATTTTAGCTCCTGTTGCTCAGAAGAGAGCTCTCATATTATTTTTTCTTAAATATCCTATGTAAAGTCATCGGCTATTTAGTATGCTAATATGTGTATAGATGTTACGGTCAATATAATAAATTATGTCATAACTAATAATTACTGGCAAGTATAAACCATAACCGTATTAAATCATTGTGCCTTCTGAATTCGACGTCCACTGCAACCAGACTGAACATGAGTGTGGGCCTTTGTCGCCGGCGTGTCAAAGTGTCTTTTTTTTGTATATAATGTTACTAAATATTATCTTATAGCCGTTCATTATAAATGGTAACAAATAAAAATATTACGTACAGTAATAAATGTCCGGAATATTGCTTCTACAATTATCGGCGAATTAAAAATTTGCACTGACTTCCTGCACCACCGCTTTAGTACGGCATTAGGTTTTTGACATTTATTTTTAATCATCTATAAACTATAAAAAGACGTACATTAATAATTAGTCGTAATTCCTCACTTGTACCTGGGAATTTCCATTTACTCACGTACTCACCTGTACCGCTCAGAAATGACGGCATAGTGCTCAGAGTTATTTTCTGATATAGTAACAGCCTTCTAAGCGTTATTCACGTTGGTTCATTTCACAGGTATTTTTTTTCCATGGGCTTGTAGTCTATTATTAGCAATATTTTTGTTTCTCACTCTGTGAAGAAGGGAACTCATTCCTTTGATTAAATGCGTTGTGAGTTCCCGTCTCATCCCGTGACTGCAGTGGGCCTCCTTGTTCATTCCCTTTTTGGTGGTCGAGGTTGTAAATCCTGCCTACACAAGAGAGAAAGGGGTGTGGTGGGTCCTGTTACCAACATCTTTATAGCGAAAGCCAACCTTATCGCATGTGGCGCACTTTACCGATAAACAAATATGACTTTGGCGTCAAAGAGAACATGGTCAAGCCCAAACTGTGGACGTCACCTTTTTCACAGAAGATTGTATCCAAATAACAATACATCGGGGTTTGTTCCTGTGTGTTAATCAGGTCAAAAGACGTGAGATTGCACGCGCCATGGGCTACAGTTACTACTTTACATCAGAAGGATTTAAATAAATGGCACAATGAATCTAAAGAGAAAATCTGAAGAGGAGTTCTGCAATATCAGATGTCGTCCCGCAGAAGAGGTACAGGACAAAGCTTTTAAAATAAGTTGTGGACGACGTGTCGACTTTTGTTGTGAAACATCTCCACCCGCTTCCTACCGAGACGCTACTCACGTGGTATACGTCAATTTTAACAGTTTGTTAAAATAAAAATCGGTACACTAAAAACTGCCTAGCCAAAGTTCTGCCTCGGAAAGTACTATCAGTTATCTTAGTTATTTTGTATGAAAAATGATACCCCTGGAAGTAGGTCATCAGTAGTCAATAACGAAAACACCTACCGAGGCGAGCATGACGACATCGCCAGCACTTTTGGATTTATTAGCCTACATGCCTTACCGATTGTTACGTGTGAGGTACCGCGTCCCTCTGCCCTCCTGCCGCGCTTACGTCACCATAGGGCTTGTTGCCAGTCATGTTACTTCTGGCATGCTACCACTGGGCAATATACACCCTTCGATTAGACAGATAAAAAAATGTCTTTATCAATTCTTATAGCTGTGCCAGCGACTTTGTACTATATAGGTATGTCAAGTAAACTTTTTTTTCCCCTAATTATGATACTGTAATTAATTTCTGAAATTTAGAAGCCTGAATGCACAACACTGCAAATCTGTTGCAGATACTCGAGGAATTAACGTTGTTGTATATGGGTGTTGCAAAATTCGCTGGTAGTGTCTTCACTCTTTCAGTCTAATACGTACCTATAATGCATGAATAAGAATATAATGTTTATGGTGGTCTAGTGGGAGCATATAGTACTCTCTAAGTATGTCCCCAGTGGGAATATATGATCAAGTGGTAACAAGCCCACCGTGGTTTAACTTCCTAACCTACTAAGCGGTCTGCGGTCTGTAAAAAGGTATAGAAGAAAAGCTACTGCCACCTTGTTCTACCACGCCCAAGACAGACAGGCTGAGATGAGAGGCAGTGTTTTATAGTCATTTATTCATTTTTTTATTTGGGAGTCTTAACAGCTTCATAAACATATACATGATTAAATATGCAACCTTATTACTAATTACAAGACTCCACGATTGTGTAGTTAAATTGTGAGATAGTCGAGCAGCGTTAACGCCAAAATAAATCTGAAAGAAAAAACTAAATAAAAAAAATTAAGCGAAGTATTTTTTGAACTTCATAAAGGAGAATGACGATGCGCTATGGTCGTAGAATACGTCTGAAAGAACCTTCGCATTTTGAAGCGGTTGCAGTCCCGACTCAAATTAAAATTTAGTACCTACTTAAACATTGTTGTATTGTTTTTCAATAAATAATAACGTTTATTCACTTCTCACAAAGGTTGTACAGATGAACATTAGGTACATTAATTTAAGTAAGTTAATTTTACATAAGCTTGTGAGATAAATACGAGTATATCACAAGTATAACAGCGTGGGAGTAGACATATCCTCTCATATACCTGGAATAAACAACTATGCTTGTTATTATATTGACCGGAACTTATGTATGTACATATAAACTTCTTTAGATTGTTTGTTATCACAAACCGGCTATGTACGAGTCGGACTTGCACACTAGGAACCACATATTTTTTTTTATATGAGAGAAGGCAAACGAGCATGTGGGTCACTTGATGGTAAGCATTCACCATTGCCCATGGAGATCAGCAATATCAAGAGGTCGCTGATCCGTTGCCAGCCTATACTCTTTCCTTTCTGGTAACCTCACTCACTCGCAGGAACACAGCAACCCTCAAGAGAATTATTTGGCTGCGGTATTCTGTGACGTGTATATACTTCCCCAGTCGAGCAGGTTAAAAAATACACTACCTTTCTTTTCGCCAGAGCCTCGTTTGTCAATCAGCAGGGTGCACCACGTGCATGTGAGATTGGCTTTGATTCAAAGTTGTTGATGAACTTACACCCCAATATCAATGGAAATTATAAAAATACCTTATTCACATTACTTGAACCATATTGTCATACATAGGTATATAAATAAATTTAAATGTAAATTTTTGGACATTTACCTATACTTGCGCTGTGAGACCGTGTTTCTTGCCATGAAATTTAATTTCATGACTAGACTAACAGGAAGTACTCTTAGTTTAGATTCCATTGCGAATGTCAAAATATATGACATAAATGGTTTAATAAATTTAATAATATTTTTGATAAATAAACGCATTATTTTGAAAGTTTTTTTTCTCTGCTTCAAGGAATTAAGTATTTGATAAAAAATGCAACTAGATAGCTCTGGGTGTCCCTAAGGAAATGGTTCTTGACAGACAGACAAATGGACTACGGTGTGAGCTTATAATCTTTATATCTATTTATAGATATAATTTATATTCTACCCTTTTGAGGTACGGAATCCTAAGAAAGATACATTATTTGCTAAAGGATGGGCGTATGCACACTTATTTCTCATCCTTAGCTCGTAAAAATATGAACAGTTTTAGGAATATACAATTGTAAATTTTAGAGGCGAAGCCAAATTTCTATTATTATTAATTATAATAATTGTATTACGGCCGTTTTCTTGCCTACAAATAATGCCAAAAACTCTAGGTTCGTTATACTGTTGATGAATTATTAATTATTAATTCTAAGCAGTTTGCTGTGTTGACATCAGCGATAGGTATTCTATTCCTTAGTCATTGAGCATTTCAGGCAAAATGCTGCCAAGTCAACGTAAATTTCAGTTAATATTGCTTCATAGTAATTTTTGAGTAAATTCGATCAACAAGGTGTGGACTATCGTTTACAACTGCCCCAAAATCACTACCTCGACTGTTTAATATAATATCGCGTTAATGTTATTTGTGTTTCAAAACATTTGCGTCTATTCTATTCACAGTAGCAAACGTCTTGGAAATGTATGTGCAAAAATGTGTATTTTTTGTACAATTAATGTGGCAAACAAGCATACGACCTGCCTGATAGTAAGCAGTCATCGCTTTGGACGCTTGCAACATGAGAACTAAACTCAAACATTGCCGATCCTGTAAAAACTCCTCCAATCCTTTCATACTTTTTTTTATACTACGTCGGGTGACAGGCAAGCATACGGCCCACCTGATGTGAAGCGGTTACCGTAACCATATTATCGCTCAGAACATGAAATATCGCTGGCGCGTTGCCACCCCCGCTGCCAGCGCAGCAACTCCTTCCTTTCTGGTGACCTCACTCACTCGCAGGAACACAACAACCTTCAAGGGAATTGTTATTTGGCTGCGGTATTGTATGAGGTGGAGCTACTTCCCAGTCAGGCAGCTTAAAAAATACGTTATGCCCTACCTCTCTTTTCGCCAGAGCTTCTTCTATCAGTCAGCAGGGTGTACCACGTGCAGGTGAGGTTGACTTTGGTTCAAAGATGTTGATGAACTACTTACACCCCAATGAACCACTTACACCCCCAGGTATATACTGTAGTTTCTTTGAAAAACCTCGGCAGGTAATTCATTCCACAACCTAAGAGTTCGCAGAAAAAAAGGTCCCTAGAACCGCACACTTCGCGACCATCTTGGATCCAACGTGTGAGGATGAATTTCCTGTCGATAGCGAGCGATGTTTTTTTGTCTTCCAAACAACAGTTTTAGATTAGTAGACAAATAGTTCAACTCATCTGTGTGCGCGGCGCTATGTTTGCAGCTACGTATGCGTTATTAACTATGCACCTTAGATTTGTTTGGCAGTTACGCATACGTCGCCATACCGAGTGCATAATGAGTTACTATATCTCAATGTTCAAATCAAGTCATTTATTTGGATTACTGGTAGGTACAATAAATGCAGCTGGATCGTAACAATAGAATCGTTTTAGAATATAACGTGCTGTCTTTAGTTACATGTTCTACATCTATATTTTCTTGTTTCGCAGCCACCTCGTCAAATAGTGACTCCGTATAAACCTTCCGAAGACCTGGAGCAAGTGCCGTTAATCAACCCCAACTCGCCCTCGCATCTGTCCGGGGCGTCCTGCACGCCGCCCTATCCTCTGCTGAGTTCTCGACCGGATATAAAGACTGAATGCAACGATTTACCTTGTAAGTAATTTAATTGTAATAAGAGCAAATTATATATTTCTAAAAAAATATTTCTAAATATTCGTTTTAATAATAAAGGGGATGATGTCACCCTAGTCAATTTAATTACTTTTAATCCCCTGTAAAGACTATTTTGTATGAAAAATACACTGTGTCCCGGAATAAAGTGTAAACTTGAAAGCGGGACGGGGGAAAATGGATCAAAAGTAATGAAAAAAATATGTTTTTTTATCGATATTTCACTTAGTGTTAATGAGCGATTTCAAAATTTTGTAGCACCATAGGAAATGTTACCAAATGTATAGTAACAAACCTGACGTAACATTTTGTTGTTTACATTATGAAAAAATGTCTATAAAATTATTCATATTACTAAGCGACTTAATATTTGTTTATGTAGTTTCCTCTAATACACTTTATGTTCCTAAAAAAACATATATGGAATAATTATATAAATCTAATTTCATAACAGTAACGTACCTTGACACAATTTTTTAGCCACTTGGCGACAACGAACATAACTGCTCGAAACACTGTTATAAACATTTTTTTTTATGGCGGCTGCAAAGTAGTTGCCATTGTGTTGGCATTTATAAATTAAGAACAGCTCTAATGTCTTACAGAATTACGGAAAATGAGTAACAAAACTTGACATGTCAGGGTGACTCAAATATCGACTTTAGTTAGAAAACATGTTTTTTGATAGACATTACAGATTTACAATGGCAATGCCAGTGTTTTTTAAATTTCTATAGATTAAATCAAACATTTGCAATTCCATCACACTGGTAACATTCCAAAACATGACTTTAATCATAAATTTTTGTTACCGATATTATGGTGGGACAAGCGAAATTCAATGGACATGAAACATTTTAATTAAATTTTTAAAATAAGGATAAGTATATTAATATAACTTGTTATTTCTTTCAAAAGTTTCTTTTTCTTTATTTATTTCTACAAACACTTTTCACTGGGAGAGTTCTAAGTGTTTGCGTAAAAGTAATGGGATAAGTGGGACATGCCAAAATGGAGGGGTGCATAAATTTTGAAATCGCCCTAATATATAAAAAAAAATAGAAAACATATTTTTATTTTATGAAATATTTTTTTTTGTCGATTATTTTTTATCTATTTACACCCTCTTCAAGGGTTACACTATCCAGGGTCACACTGTACAATTAGACCCGTTTTATATCGTTAATTTTTTTTGTCTATTCCAACTGAAATAACTTTAATTATATTTTATTGGTTTAAAGTTTGTAATAATTGTAAAAAAGCTTGTCGAGTTAATTATCCGAGATGGAAAGCAGTTATTATTAGTCCATTTAATATTTGATCATATTTTGACATAACTACACTGAAGTTAAATTTTGAAGTTTCATATTTTGTTACGACAATACCAATTTTGACATTTGATCTGAACAAATGTCGGAATAGGATTTTGATTATGTTTTAATTACGCAAATTTTATTGATCGCCTGTTCTTAAATATTGTATCTACGTTAGAAAGACAAATACAAAATGTAACGCTTTTTTTAAACAAGCTATAAACGAAAAAAAAATTCAAGCAAGCTATAACATAAACCAGCTAATTCTTTGTTAGCATATCATCACCAACATCAGGTTATTATAGTCTCCACTACAGGATCACGACCCTCTCTCGTCCGTCCTAGGCAGAAGGAGGATTTGGCCTACACTCCCCACGCTGGCCAGACGGGTTGGGGAGGCCTGATCGATGTTTTATAATGTATTTCCCTTAGTCGCCTTGTACGACATCCACGGGAAGAGACAGAGTGATTCTATTCTAGTCTGCCGGAAACCACACGGCCAATAGCAGTTAGCATATAGTATATCGTTAATATGTAACTAAACTGTAAATGTAGCTTTCGTCCGCGACTTCGTCAAATTATTGCCGGGATAAAAAGTAAACTATTTGTTAATCTAAGTCATAAACATTCTATGTGTCTAATATCATCCAACACGTTCAGGCATTTTTGCTTGATTGACAGTAACAAACATAGATAGATAGATAGAATATGCTTTATTTGCACTATACAAACTACAGAAACAATTTAGCATACAGAAAATATCAACTTATAGAATATATATGTGCAACAAGGCGGCCTTATTGCTAACAGCGATCTTTTCAAGGCAACCTTAAGGTAACGGATACATTAAATGAACTAGGTAAGGTTCGCAAGACGACGGAAAGATGAAAATACCTAGTAACATAGAAAGAAGCATTCATCTATATATCTGTTAGTTTGGGTTTAATAATTGCAACTGGATGGTAATGGTGTTACATTTTATCAAAATAATTCAGATCACATAGGAGTATTAACGGGACGGGGGCCCATCGTAAATTCCCACCATTGTGTCTCCTGTGTAGCCAGGATTGAGGTGGAGACCACCAAAAAAGGCAATGAACAATGAAGTCCATTGCAGCCCCGGGGGTAAGACTGCGGATGCCTTAGAACTCACAACGAATTTAATCAGAAGAAGTTAGTAGGAGTATTATTATAATAGGAACAATAAAATAAAGGTTCGGTCGACTAGCATTCTGGGCTGGATGGCGATGGCCTTGCAACGCTGTTGCAACGTGACTCATGTAACATACTAAATTAGTAACTAATAACATAATCGTTCTTTCCACCTGTATAATAGACCTTGTTCCGTAACGTTCTTCATCACAAAGTAGGTAGGATACAGCTTTTATATTGTTATCCCGGATTTGTATTCACGATGGGCATCGCGGGTAGAGGCGTAATATAGTTCTGTATTCTATGTCGGATGGCAAACAAGCATACGGCTCGTCTGATGTGAAGCTCGGTGGTTGAATGGTTAGCAATGGCCACTTTGACTCCGAGGTCGCGAGTTCGATCCCCGCACAAGACAAACATTTGTGTGCATGAACATGTCTGTTTGTCTAAGTCTGGGTGTTTTTTATGTATTATATGTATGTATGTACCAAAAATAAAAATAAAATGTATTTAAGTATTATATCAGTTATCCAGTATCCATAGTACAAGCTTTGCTTAGTTTGGGATTAGATGGCCGTGTGTAAATAGTGCAGGAATATTTATTTATTTATATTATTAAGCTACCTTAGTCGTGTGGTTTCCGGCAGACTAGAATAGAATCACTCTGTCTCTTCCCGTGGATGTCGTACAAGGCGACTAAGGGAAATACATTATAAAACATCGATCAGGCCTCCCCAACCCGTCTGGCCAGCGTGGGGAGTGTAGGCCAAATCCTCCTTTCTGTGACGGACGAGAGAGGGTCGTGCTCCTGTAGTGGAGACTAAAATGACCTGATGATGATTAAGCTACCGTGGTCACATAAACACTCCCAACATGAAATATTGCTCGCGTGCCCCACTCCCGCTGTTAGAGTAACTTCATCCTTCCTGGTAAGCTGATGAGTTTACCAGTAAGGAAATAGTTACTGTGCTGTACTGCCAGTGAGTGCACTGGCAGGAACATAACAACCATCAAGGGAGTTATTTGACTGCGGTGTTCAGTTAGGTGGAACTACCTCCTTAGTCGGGCAGTGAATTACGTTTTTTGACAGAGCCTCGTTTGTCAGTCACCAGGGTGCACATCAAGCAGGTTTGGCTTTATTTCAATGAAGACCACCCCAAAATCAATAATGTAAAAATAAGCACGAATTTAGTCTATCGATATTCGATATGATATATGTAACCCGATATAACGCCTTTCAAATCCAACTTTACCACATACACATTTGTCATATTGCAATATATCACCCATTGACCTTTGTAATCGGTGTCGACCACCCCGACTCGCCTGGCGAGTCGAGCTGACTCGGCAAATCGCCGGACATCGGCCTGTGGCAATTGCAAAACTACTTGGGTGGGTGGCCTATGATAGGTTTAAAAGTTAATGTTAGTTTAATTTTATTATATTTAATCAGCGTGGGGTTTCGATAAAATTATTCTATTTTTTAGGGTTCCGTACCCAAAGGGTAAAAAGGAACCAAGTAAAAAGGAACCCTATTACTAAGGCTCCGCTGTCCGTCCGTCCATCCGTCCGTCTGTCACCAGGCTGTATCTCATGAACCGTGATAGTTAGACAGTTGAAATTTTCACAGATGATGTATTTCTGTTGCCGCTATAACAACAAATACTAAAAAACAGAATAAAATAAATATTTAAGGTGGCTCCCATACAACAAACGTGATTTTTTGATCGTTTTTGCTCGCAATTGATAACGGTAATAGGTAGACGCTTGAAATACTCACATAATATTTAGTTATATATTCACTTTAAAAAAATTGGTTGCCTGTAAAGTCGGTATACGGGCGAAAGTTTTACGTGACAACGACTTTGAGTGGTAAAATGTTTTCGAGTGGAAGGGACGCATGCCTTTCACTTTTTATGTCTGTCTCTCTCGCTCTTAGGCGGGCTAACCATGCCCGAGTGAAAGGGACGCGTGCCTCTCACTCGCTCTCATTGTAAGCGCATAACGTGAGCGCGTTTCTTGAAGTGTCACCCGGCTAACCAATTTATAAGACGTTGTCACGTCAAAATAAATAATAAAATAAAAATAAAACAAATATTGAAGGGGGGCTCCCATACATCAAACGTGATTTTTGCCGTTTTTATAGATAATGGTACGGAACCCTTCGTGCGCGAGTCCGACTCGCACTTGGCCGGTTATTTCTTTTTTATACATCGTCGGGTGGAAGACAAGCATATGGCCCGCCTGATGTTAAGCGGTTACAGTAGTCATATTATCGCTCGCAACATAAAATATCGCTCGCACGTCGGCCACCCCCGCTGCTAATGCAGCATCTCCTTCCTTTCTGGTGATCTCAGTCACTCGCAGGAACACCACAACCCTCAAGGGATTTGTTATTTGGCTGCGGACCCTCAAGTGAATTGTTATTCTGTGCGATGGAGGTACATTCGGGTACCTTACAATTACGCTCCCTACCTCTCTTTTCGCTAGAGCTTCGTTTGTAACCCAGCAGGGTGCACCGCGTGCAGGTGAAGATGTCCTTGGTTCAAAGATGTTGATGAACGACTTACACCCCGCTATCTAATATAATTCAAACGAATAATATAATTCGAACTCTTTTGTCTAAGAAGCAATTTGGCATGAAATAAACACTATATGTTATGGGTAAGTAACCACATTGGGAAAACCATTTTTATATCGTTTAAGCCGTACAGACAAACAAACACAAATTGTACTATATAAGTAATGCAGTCACGGCTCGTTTTTATTATCTACGTTTGTAAATTTTTCAAAGGAGCTCGATGGCGTCGTTGCGTCTGTCAGTCTAATCGATCACGCAAGTTAAGCAACGTCGACCGTAGCCTGTCTATGGATGGGTTATTTATCTCGAGCTCCTCCGTGCTTCGGAGTTCACGTTAAACCATCGGTCCTGGTTGTTGTCTTTAGCCGATAGTCGTTAAGCCAAGTTAGTGGCCTTTGATCGTCTTGAAAACACTGTCCTCCGCCAACCCGCAACTGAGCAGCGTGGTGGAGTATGCTCTAAACCCTTTCGAGACCCGTATCCCAACAGTGGGATGATTATGGGTGGATGCCGTAATATTTTTTGAATAGAAATTGTTTTGCTACGGTGCTGCCGTGTTATTGCGAAACAAGTTGATGCTTGTGACTCTTTATTGATAAATAACAGGCGCTTGAGTCTGATCTGCCATTGTTTACATATACATAAATAAATAAATATACCAGGACACCTACGCACTGCCATCTAATCCCAAACTTAGCAAATCTTGTGCTATAGTTACTAGATAACTGATATTAAATAAATAAATATTTCTGGACAATTTACACAGCGCCATCTAGTCCCAAATTAAGCGGAAAGCTTGTGTTATGCGTACTAGACAAGGCGCTTATAAACACTTATAAATGCACTTAAATACATTTTTTTTTATACTTATAATACATAGAAAACACCCAGACCAAGACAAAAAGACATGTTCATGCACACAAATTTTTGTCTTGTGCGAGAATCCAATCCGCGACCTCGGATTCAAAGTGGCCATTGCTAACCATTCGACCACCGAGCTCGTCATTATTATACTTAAATATATTTTTTTGTAAATATATATGTACATATAATACATAGAAAACACCTGGACCAAGAGATACAGACATGTTCATACATACAAATATTTGTCTTGTACGGGGATCGAACCCGCGACCTCGGGGTCAAAGTAGCCATTGCTAGCCATTCTGAGGTCAAAACAGAAATAACCTTCAAACTGAAACATTTGTCTTATAAAAATATTGAGTTCAGTTCAGTTTTTTGCATCTCCTTTAAACAGAGTAGTACAAGTTCAATTAGACATTTCTTCAGAGCAGATATTCAATTCCTCTATGTCGACTTCACGTGCCATGTGGTTCATCATCATCAGGTCATTTCAGTCTCCACTACAGGAGCACGACCCTCTCTCGCCTGTCACAGACTGGAGGAAGGCCATGTGGTTGCCGGCATATAATTACACCCCCTCTCTTACCCCGTGGTGTTATTACATTTTTTTTGTATTACATCAGGTGGAAAATAAGTTTACGGCCCACCCGATATGAAGAGATTACTGTAGCCTTATTAACGCTCGTAACATGAAGCGATGCTCGCGCGCCGCCACCTCCGCTGCCAACGCAGCAACTACTTTCTGGTAAGCTCACTCACTCGCAGGAATACAATAACCCTCAAGGGAATTGTTATTTGGCTGCGGTATTCTGTGAGGTGGAGGTAATTCCCCAGTCGGTCAGCTTACAAAATATGCCCTATTTCTCTTTTCGCCAGAGCCTCGTCTGTCAGTCAGCAGGGTGCACCACGTGCAGGTGAGGTTGGCTTTGGTTCAAAGATGTTGAACCACTTATATCCCAAACAATGATAATGAACTTACAAAGGATCATCTCGCATACTGGAACAGAACTACCGGTGTATACAGCAACCCGTCTGCACAGCGAGGTGATTATTTCAATCCCCCTCAATACTGTCTATGGGGAGCCCTATTTTTTATCAGTGGACACTGGACACCCTTTGGTTGAATAAATGATCATGAGGATTTCTGCTTCTGGCATGAGTGGCTGGTTTAGGATTCCACAGACAGGCCTATCAATAAGTTTTTCTTATAAAATAAATTGTACCACATTTGTATTATTATTTTTTTACTTTCAGATAATGAATCGAGAACAAGAAGTCTGAAGAAACAAAGTCATAAATCTATATCAGAGCCAACAACAAGCAAAAGTATCCTAAATAAGGTTTGTAAATCATTATGACCGAATATTGCACTTAACACTTTTTTTTATCACATCTATTCCAAAAGTGCTTGTTTGTTCCACGTTAACAGAGACTAAATTAGCGTTTTATTCACTAGGGACTTAAATTGTTTTGAATTAGGAATGTGGATATTGTTAGTAAAAGTTCAATTACCAAAGAGATCAATCACGAACATTGTATAAACAAGACATAGGCTGCATAATAAACGGCCAAATAAAAAGAAATGAAAAACTAACGTAATTACATTTCGTCCATAATTCGCATTCGGAATTATTTAGTTTTGTAAAAAACATAGTTGCATTTACTTATTTTCTCATAGACGGCGATAGAAAGTAGAGTGTGTACTTCGGGAGAAACATTTAAAGCTCGAGCAGCGTACTTTAGTAAACAATCTACATTTATATAATCAGCGCTGTTACGGACATATCGTTTATTTCATATTCTTCAATAGGTCGGCATGTATTTGACAGGGGATATTGTAAGTATTGCTTCTTATACTTACATTTTTCAAACTCTGTTCTTTGTTGACAACAGAACAGCAGCATTAAGTATTTAGCGTCCATCAAGCATACGACCCATTTGATCGTACACTGTTATCCCAGTCTATAGACTCTTGCATGCAATACCTGGAGCATTACTCACGTGTTGCCGATCCTACAAAAGTCTCTTAATTTTTAAATATCGGTGCGGTGGTAAACTAGCATATGGATTGTTTTATGATAAGCAGTTATCGTACTCCTCGTCTCTCCTCTCTCCTGGGAGATTTCGACAGGCAATTCATTCCTCAACTTAATAGGCGTAAACCTGTGAAACCTCACAGTACACGACCATTTCGGTCCTAAGGTATGAAGATGCCCTGCCGATGGCAAACGGTGCGTTTATAGGAGGCCGACTAGTACTATTTCTACTTGAATAGTACCTCCACAGGAGACCAAAGCCACATAATTGTACATTTGAGGATTGTTGTCATATTCCTGTGAATGAGGTAAGGAGGTCACCAGACGTGAGGAATGCTGCCTTGAAGAGGGGAGGGGGGGAATGCATCTGGCGAGCATTGATCCCTATACTAAGTAAGCGTTTATTTTTATAGGTTTAAATGTTATACATCTCAGCTTTAGATCAGACTAACCATAAGCTTCACGATATGGTCCTTTTTTATACTACTTCGGGTGGCAAACAATGATATGACTCGCCTGGTTGGGAAGTGGTAAACTTAACTAACCTTTATCATATAAACGCATCAGGGAATGAAGTACCGCTCGCGCTCCGCCACCTCCGCTGTCAACGCAGCAACATTCCTGTCTGGTGACCTCGCTCATTTCTTCGTCCCACTCATTAGTGATAAATAAAAAAGATACAAAATAGCTGATCGCTTACAAAATTACTTAAAAAATAGGGTGTGGCTGTGTCTTTTACACGGCCGTGTGTTGTACGTTATATGCAGTAAAATTATCTCAAAATGGCAGCGCTTCCTTTCCCCCGCACGCGGTGGTTTATAGGAGATGGATTTTGGATGGAGATTAAAGATATGTACCTGTAACACCAAACGGTATACCACGATTTTGTTATCATTCGTTTTTTTGAATTGCCTCCCTATAAATGCAATTTTAAAGACGTATTCGTGTCAAACATGTCATGTTCTTGTAGTAACATGGTTGTTTTTTTTTATACTACGTCGGGTGGCAGACAAGCATACGGCCCGCCTGATGTGAAGCGGTTACCGTAGCCAAATTAACGCTCGCAATATAAAATATTACACGCGCGCCGCCACCCCCGCTACCATCGCAGCATCTCCTTCCTTTCTGGTAACCTCACTCACACGAAGGAACACAACAACCCTCAAAGGAGTTGTTATTTGGCTGCGGTATTCTGTGAGGTCTAGGTACATTACCCAGTCGGGTAGCTTACAATTACGCTCCCTACCTCTCTTTTCGCCAGAGCTTCGTTTGTCAGTCAGCAGGGTGCACCGCGTGCAGGTGAAGTTGGCTTTGGTTCAAAGATGTTGATGAACCACTTACACCCCAAAATTTTTCTGTTTAATTAGCATTTTTACATGCCTTTTTTGTATTTCCGTCGGATATGTAATAGATGGTTTTGTTTATCAGGTCAAAAGCGCGACTTTAGGCCGATCGCACAAGGCAGAAGAAGCTGTCTCAAAAATCGACGAGGTCCACGAGTACCACGAGATATCTGACACAGACACTGTTAGTATAAAAAAAAAATATTTTTAACCGTTTTCAAAAAGGGCGGTATTTTCTTTTTTATATATGTATAAGAGGAGGGCAAACGAGCATGTAGGTCACCTGATGGAAAGCAATCACCACCGCCCATGGAGGTCAGCAACACCCAGGGGTCGCCGATCCCTTGCCAGCCTATGCTTCTTTCTTTCTTTCTTTCTGGTGACCTCAGTTACTCGCAGGCCAAATATGGCCGCGGTATTCTGTGAGGTGGAGGTACTTCCCCAGTCGGACAGCTTAAAAAATACGCTACGCCCTTCCTGTCTAGTTTGTCAGTCAGCATGATGCACCACGTTCAGATGAGGTTGGTTTTGGTTCAAAGATGTTGAACAACTTACACCCCATTTCTTTGACCCGTATTCACGAGTTGAATAGCATTTATTTACACTATTTGATTGCATATTTTTTTGGGTAGGTTTTAAGGTTCAAAATATTATTACAATATTTTTTTACATTAAACCTACCCATCTATCGATAATCACTTTGCGTCAGGCGCGCCATACGCTTGTTTGACACCGGGCGTTGTACAAAAAAAGATCACTTGTCCCGTGTCTCTTCAATATCAAATTTACAAGTTGATTTTGACCCACTTCTCAGTGTACAATTGACCTGAAATTTTGTAGTTAATGTTCTTAACTTGTCTGAATTGTTAAAAAAAATCTTAAACCGAAAGCCTAAGGGTTTTTTTTTAATTTACAATGCAAGTTATGGAGTTTAGTTTCTTTTTCATATCATTGGTCATAAATAAATAAGATATAGGTCATCTTCTGTCTACCGCGGACATTATTTTGCTTAACTTTCGTACGACATTGTGCATCTAGTTCTAGTATTAATGATCTAAGATTTTGACAAGAATAAATAAAAAAATGATTTTTTAATGTAGGCTAAAGTGTCTTTACTTACGGTGTTTGACATTTCGTAGCACTGCCCCCTTACCACCAACTCTTATGAATAAGCGTTTATATTCAATTTGAAATAGAGTCGCTTATTCAGTTATTGAATCGCAATAAGAGTTGATAACATATTGATACGACCACGATAAAATATTGACATTAAATATGAAATTAAATAAATTTATTGCCATAAATACAAAAATCGTGAATATTACACACATGTTTACAGTAATTATTAAATATGACTTATAATATTTTTACCTATTGATAATTTACGTATTGATACAGTGAACATTTGTCGTGGCCATCAGGTCAAACACCGTGAATATTGAATCTTTAAAAAATTTTTCAGGAAAGCACTGCGGCAGATAACGCGAGAGCTGAACATTTAGTGACGCCTGATAGTCCTGGGATACCTGTAAGTGAAGTGATACACATTATCACATTTATTCATTAAAAAAATAATCAAAATCATTATAGCGACTCATCCGTAGAACAGAGTCCGATGTAATCCAGGTACAAAAACGAGTTATACAGAGTGTATTTTAAAGGCTGGTCAAACAAGGAGGCGATTATGTTCTTAGTATTAATCCCAAATCAATAAAAAAAGCCAAAAATTAATCATAAACGCTGTATGGCTATCGATAGATTTCGTGTTTATCTCCGAAATTCAAGTTTACGGTGTAGGTAGGAGACACGGTATTGTCGCGCATGCACGCTCTTTACTTTCCGTTGTGACCGCTTTCGGTGGTTATTAACATTACAGTATACGCTAAAATGACATAAACTACAAAAACTACAAAAGATTTTGATGTTTTTTTAAGGTATAGTTTTTTTTTATTGTTTCGTGATCAGTAACAGATACACAATCGCCTCTATCAATTTGACCAATCTAAAAAATTATACCCTATATAACTACTAGACGAGATAAGAAATATGAATTCTGCAGACGTACGTTTTTAGAATTTTAATATCTCTATTATGTTACTATATTTAGAATCGATTAACGTTCCCCATAAAAACGCACCAAGTGTACTATTAACAATACAAATCGGACTTTGTTCTTCAGATGAGTCGATACACTAAAACATCAATTATTATTGGTGAATAAACTCAATATACTAGCATTTCAAATATTTCCTTTATTGTAATAAAAAGCTTGTCTTCCAGAAAAGTTACACCGATTTTAGCCAGAGTTTGCTCGATGAAATGGAATCCATGTTCCGAAACCTGGACGGACGCCGAAAAGATGATGTAAGTATTAAGATAAATGCTACATCACAATTATTTATTTACCCAAACATTATTATTTCTTAATGAAAAATATTTAGGTACATAATATTTATTGATGTGTAAAACACACCTAATATTTTCAGAGTTCCAATGAAAACATGAATTCCTACGGAGACCAATTAAGTTATATATATTCCAGTTATGGCTACATTTGATTTGCAATATAAAGTGATTAACTTAATTTGTGTACAATTGGTTAAATTTTTATAAACAATTTTAATAACGCAGGTGCTTTACTGTTATTGGAGTATTCGGTAAGATGAAGGCGCAATCATTTGTAGTTCGATTTTTAGCTGTTGACGTTGTCTTGTTCGTCCTGTGATAGTCTTGATTCAACCTTCATCCTAAAATAAGATTCCATTCATTTAGTGACGATACCATCATTAGTGTGTGCAAATAGTATGATTTATTTAGAGATGATTAATCAAAAAGGTTCCAATCAAAGAGTCTTAGCATCTTGATGGACGCTTCGTAAGAGCGTCTTCGGAATTCCAAAGGATCACCCAATTTACACTCATTTATCGGGGAAAATTATAAGTGACTTCTTCTCATGACTGTGTAACCACTAATAAACTTGTTCGAATATTTTCAATAATCACCAAATAAGTTTAGCAGTTTTATCTGAAACTTACTGTAGTCACACAGATATACATTATGTTTTAAATCAAAACTACTTAATGACATTAACATGACATGCATATGTGTACTATACACTTATAAAGAGAATAGATAGACAGAATATATGAGCTCGGTGGTCGAATGGCTAAGAATGGCCACTTTAACTCCGAGGTCGCGGGTTCGATCCCCACACAGAAGAAACATATGTGTGAATGAACATGTCTGTTTGTCTTGGTCTGGGTGTTCTCTGTGTTGATTTAGAAAAAAAAACTAATTTGAGTATAATATCAGTTATTTACCTGATTGTACATAGTGTACAAGCTATGCTTAGTTTGGAACTAAATGGCAGTGTGTGATTTGTCATGGAATATTTATATACATATTAATGTTATTATGTAGCTTTCATTTAATATTTACTATTACACTAACTTTATAAAAGATATTTACTTATTTGTACACACTGTGAACAAAGCACTAAGCATGTATTTCCAAAATTTTACATCCGTGTAAGTCAGTTCATTAAATTGATAGACGGCATTAAACCATCTAGTGGGTCACTTTATTCACACTTTAATATTTATAGCAACGAATCCATCACAACAACCACGTTTCTTAAATGTAATTAACATAAAAACTATTTCTATATTCTTATATGTAAATTGGTAGATAGCTTTTTGGAAAAGTAAACATTTCGCAAGACAAAGGATTTTGGACGTAATGACATTGGTATTCCTGCTCGTTCTATTAAAATTATTTGAATAACGACCAGCTGTGGGAGTGAGTGTTATACCTTCGATAATTTTATGAAAAAGTTATCTAAATAGTAAAACAAAAAAACGAGCTCCCAAAAATCTACTTTTTTGAGTTACCTGTTCATTAAAGATAGGATTATTTTCACGATAACTAACATTTTTCGTTAGTAACCGAACTACAGCACATATTCATATGTATAAATACATACAGCATGCATATATTTGAAATGAATCTGATATTTATATTTATATGTTTATAAGTACTTATAATTTATGTTATTGGTAATGAGGAAATTTCTTACTGACTTAAAGTATAGAGCTATAATTTTTTAGGTCCTCATGAAATCGGTTTAACGGTGGATTTTTGTTTACAATAAGATACAATTACAGATTTGCGTCCAATAAAAGATTTGTTTGAAACAGAATTTTATTCAATGAGTGAAATTTAGTATTTAATTTTAAATTAAACAGGTATACAGAGTTATAATACCTTTAAATTCCATTTATAATTGTCAATTATAAAAAAATACTTACATATTGACAAGTTCTTTGGCTAGTAGTCATTTTAGAAATACTGGTGATAAAAAAATAATATAAAAGATGTGAAATTTATATCTTTTGTTTATATATATATTAGGTTGGGGAAAAAGTCTTTTCGTATTTTATATGAAAATTCAAAACATTTTTTAATAAAGTTTATTTACATTTAACTAAAGTATGTAGGTGCCATTTTGTTCGATAACTTTTTGCCATCTTGTAGGTACAGACATGATCCCATTACTATAGAAATTTTGGGACTTCTGTTTAAAAAACCACGACAAGTGGTTTTGGCAGTCTTCTCGTGATGTTAACCTGACATTGCCTAAAGAATTCTGAAGAGACCAAAACAGGTGGAAATCAGAAGGTGCAAGGTCAGGACTATACGGCGGATGCATTAACACCTCCCAGTCAAACTCTCTTAATTTTTGGTGAGTGGCTAAAGATGTGTGAGGTCTAGCGTTATCATGATGAAAAATCACAACCCTTCTGTTAATTAATTCCGGCCGCTTTCTCTCAACTTTTTGCTTTAATCTCATCAGTTGTTCACAGTAGAGTTCAGAATCGATAGTCCTGCCTTGCGGTAACAGCTCATAATGAATAATGCCCTTCCAATCCCACCATACACACAGCATCACCTTGTTGCGGGTTAACCCGGGTTTTGCCAGAGTCTGTGAAGCCTGACCGGCCTTTGACCACGACCTTTTTCGCACGTTCTTGTCGTACGTGATCCACTTTTCATCACCAGTTATAAGCTTCTTCAAAAACGGTTCGCTTTCATTACGTCTTAGTAAAGAATCGCAAATGAGTACACGGTTCATTAGGTTTCTTTCAGTGAGATCGTGAGGCACCCAAATATCGAGCTTTTTAGTGTACCCAGCTTTTTTCAAATGCGCCAAAACTGTTTTGTGGTCAATTCCTAATTCTTCAGCTACGTCATAACTACTGATATGCCGATCTTGCTCCATTTTTTCAAAAATGGCATCAATTTTATCCGTAACAGGGCGACCAGAGTGACGTGCATCTTTCACATCAAAATTTCCTGATTGAAAACGCTTAAACCAAATTTGTGCTACTCTCACAGACACTGCACTAGGTCCATAAACGTCACAAATTTTTTTCGCAGCTTGCGTTGAATTTTTACCTTTTTTGTAGTAAAATTTTAAAAAGTATCGAATTTCTTCATTAGATTCACTCATCTTGACAGTAAAAAAAACAAATGAAAATCACACATTTACCTAATTTGAATTTGGAATTATCTTTATTAAAATTTAAACTTTTTAAAGATATCAAAACCTGCTAGATACAAATGGTATAACCAAAGAGATTTTATTACAAGTTCATACATACTATAATGCGAAAAGACTTTTTCCCCGACCTATTATATATACAATACACATGTAATATATATTATTTACATAAATAAAAAGTATAAATCTTACGTTTTTTATATTATTTATTTCTATAAAGTATAAGTGGTTTATTATATTTAATCGATACATCTACATAGTTACTCTCATCGCTATTCAGTGGGTGATGGGGTTAAACAGTCGAAACGGAAAAGAATTTGTATCGAGTTGATTTTTTCAACTGGCGATTTCTCACTCCCAATCTCGCCACTAAGACTTTGGTATGAGTTTTACGGTCCCGGATACTAATTCTTTTTAACCCGCATTTTATATTTATTCGTCTATATCCCGGGTTTAGGGGCATGTTGAAAACATTTCTATACTTCTTGAAATAACGACTAAACCGATTGCGTAATTTTACTATGTTACTTTATAGAGTTTTAGAAGCTTTTAGTTTATACTCTTTTAGAAATCTTTTTAAAAATCTAAACTGAGTAAGCTCGAAGTGACTAACTAATATTACCACTCCTTTGATAGCGTCTGATATTGTTTTTTTTTAATAATCATTTAAACCCCGAACCTGTTTTTCAGGGCTCTTCAAATAAGACTTTTGATCTCGATATGGCTTTGAGGTAAGTAATTTGTTAGATTTTTGTTCCTATTTTTTACAATTTTTTAAATATTATTTTTGATAATGAGACATGTATTGATGTATTAAGTATAACATCAGTTACCCATGGTACAAGTTTAGTTTAGTTTGAGGCTAGATGGCAGTGTGTAATTTGTCCAGGAATATTTATTATTTATTAATTTTGTAAATGGTCAGTCGACACGCCCCAAATTCGCCTATATCCCAACGGATATTCCTTAGAGTTTCATGATATTGATTCTCATATCTCGTTACAAGTTAAGCCACCTACACACCGTCCATCTTAGGACAAATAACAATTCCCCTGAGGGTTGTTTTGTACCTGCGAGTGAGCAAGGAAGGAGTTGCTGCCTTGGCAGCGGGGATGGCAGTGCGCGAGAGATATGTATCATGTTGCGAGCGTTTATATACCTATGCTTGTTTGCCACACGACGTAGTATATTAAGAAAGAAAAGACATACATGATCTATCTCTGTTACCATCTCGAGACTTGGTGTGTGGTCCCTTTCGAGAAACTCAAGATGGCGGCACACCCCGGCTACTTCGTACAAATGTCAAATCGTTTACTACTACATGCGTCGCACGCACACACGCTCATTCACGCTCTGCACAGCATACTGTGCAGAGCGTGAATGAGCGTGTGTGCGTGCGACGCCGTACAAACTGTTCCAGATTTGTCTTAGAGGGGAGGTGAGGTCGACACGAGAGAACGGCAGGGTTATGCTGTACGTAGTAGGTACTATTACTTGTACTGTGATGGCGTGTAGCGAGCTTTATCCATAATGATCATTACTGCGTTACATAACAAAAATGTTATGTTTCTATTTATTTTTCCGCATAACGTCCTAAACATAAATGAATAATTTCGTAAATTTTAGAAAACTGTTTTATGCGATTTATCTAGATCGCACACATTGAACAAAATGGAAAAGAAGAAGAGTGTACACCCATGTACAGGCACCATGAAGCCTATGTCTGCGCACGACGAGAAAACTCTCAACACTGCAGTAGCAATGGCCAACGAGATTACGACCAAGTTAGTACTATGTAAATGGTTTGATCAAGTGCTCAAGCTCAATATAGCCTACATCTGTTTTGGCAGGCCCTTTATACCACGATTATAAGCGTCGCCATTATAATCGAATTATAAAAAGGCGCCATAAATAGACGAGCCCGGTAGTCGATTGGCTAGCAATGGCCACATTCCCCACGAGATCGCGGGTTCGATCCCCGCACAAGACAGTTTGTCTTTTTTTTTGTGTGCATGAACATGTCTGTTTATCTTGGTCTGGGTGTTTTCCCTGTGTTTAAGTATTTACAAAAATAAATGTATTTAAGTACATTTATTAGTTGTCTAGTACCCATAGCTTTGCGCTTAATTTGGGACTAGATGGCGCTGTGTAATTTGTCCAGAAATATTTATTTATTATTATTAATTATAATAATTCGATTATTAATTAATGTTAAGATTATTAATGAAAATTAGTGTACATAATTTTATGATATCAAAAAATAAAAAATACATTATACCTCTTTCTTGGAAAAGATTTAGTGACAACTCCTGAGAAGTGCTGTTCAACTGCAGTTGTACGACATTTAATTCCATAGAATTGAGTCACTGTTATACTAAGGATACATTACAGCATCTAATTCTATCGATTCGGCAGTTTGACGGTTTTGGAAGTTTAATATTGTGATCGCTGTTTTCAGAAAACAACGACCATATTACGTGGTAGCTAAAGTAATGACAATATTATGCTATCTGGCAAACGAGGCTCTGTCATATTGATATATCATGTCACGATCACGACCGTATATGGCTACGGTAGTCGTTTTACAGCCCCCAGCGTAGTATAAAAAATAACGAAATGTCATGGAGTATTTATCAACGTGCCTTTCTCAGATCCATGAACGACCTCGACAATGACAACAAGGTGCCGAGCTCGCCCAGCGACCGCTCCAAGTTCCACTTCAAGTTCCCGCTCGTCTCGCTACACTATAACACTCCGCATGAGATCGAAAAAGATGCCGTCGGTCAGTACCTTTACTGCTTTTGAGGTTTGTTGTGTTCCTGCGTGTGAGGTCACCATATGTGGGAAATGTTGCGCCGGTAGCGGGGGTGTAAGCGTGTTATAGGCCAGTGTTCCGCAAAGTGTGAGCCGCGGCACACTAGTGTACCGTGGTCGTTAATTGGTGTGCCTCGGAAAAATTAAGTTATCATAAAGCTAAATAAACTGTCAGAAGAAAAATACACAAATAAAAACAGATTTTTCATTTATTAGGTGTAGGTACCTCCAAAAATTTTACTTTTCCTAGATGTACCTTAAACACAAAAAGTTTGCGGAACACTGCTATAGGCTACGGTAACTGGTTAATATCTACATATATAAAAAAATTAAGCGGTACGTTTTTTGTACAGGTACTTCATCCTTGACACTGCGACCATTGTATCGTTCTTATGTCATAAATAATAAGAGTTAAAATAAAAGTGTTGTGATTGACTAGCGTGATCTACTACTAGCTGTACACGACTTGATTAATGTATTTTTATAGCATATCTAAATTGAAATAAAATTTCCAGGACGACAAGAAAGGCGCAACTTTAGCGAGGAAGCCAATAGTGTGCCAGATATCCAGGTAAGATATGTGTATGCACTGTAAGTGATCTTTAGGTGGTTTTAGCGGCAAGCCGCCTAAAGGCCACTAGCTTTGTTTAAAGACCGTCATCTAATGACAACCGCCGGGACCGAGGGCTTCCATCGAGGCTCGAGATAAATAATCGCATCCATGGACAGGCTACAGTCGACGTTGCTTAACTTGCGTATTCGATTAGACTGACACGCGCAACGACGTCATAGAGCTCCTGTTGTACATATTAAGTAGTCATATTTTGTCCCCAGTCAACGATAACTGAAGAATGCAAGTTGGCTTATACGAGCCTTATTGAGCATCCTACGCCATCGTCGTCTCTGATTTCGCACATGAAGGACGGCGCCTTGCACAAGCCGGCGACGATTCCGAAGCAGACGCCGCCTCTGCTGCAGTCTAAACCACAGTTTCGATCTTTACAAAAACAGTTATCCTACAAAACCAAGTAAGTATTACGAATTCATCTATATATATAAAAACGAATCCCTATTTCCCTTGGTCACGGCATCACGCCATAATGGCCGGATTTCGCCATTTCTTTTTATGTTGTATTTGTTATTGTCATGAGAAGGTTTTTACGAAAGAAAAAAATAAGAATGTTGCGCGGAAAATTTAAGAAAACTGAACGACCGCATCAACTTTTTAATGTAACTTTACGTCACTTGATGGAACAGTCAGTTATTTAACAGATTGCGCGAAACCAATTCGTATTCAATATTCATTGTTAAGAATACAGGACAACGCCTGTTGGATCAGCCAGTTTAACAATATTCATAATTCAAATCAAAACAACTTATTTGCCATGGACTCTTTCTCAATCTCAAATCTCTCTCTCAATTTTGAAAAATCCTGAAACACGTGTTTACTCATTTATCTATAGACGTACTCGTGTAAAGTTGAGGATAAAATAGTCCAACTAATCTCGTTTCCCTACACAAACTTTGGACCTCCGTTTCACACTCTTAGGGGTAAAATTTGAAAAATCCTTTTAAGTAATTTCGTGTCTACTATGTTATATTTTTAAATCGATGCCATTTTCGTAATTGACGTCCCAGAAAACCATAAAATCAACACCCATATTGATATTATGACATTTCAACCCCATCGCACCCCCATAGGGGTGATTTTATGTCACGTCGGCTATGTTGGATTATAAAATAGTTGTTGTTTTCGTAATCAGCGACCCGATAAACCATAAAAATAATACCCATGACTTTTTCACCCCATTTTACCTCTTTAGGGGTTGAATTTTGAAAAATCCTGAAATACGTGTCTACACATTTATCGATAGAAGTACTCGTGTAAAGTTTCGCATAAAATAGTCTAAGTAGTCTTGTTTCCCCATACAAACTTTGGACCCTCGTTTTACCCCCTTAGGGGATTAATTTTGAAAATTCCTTTCTTAGTGTATCCCTAGACGTCATAAGAAACCTACTTGCCAAATTTTGAATCTCTAGACCCAGCGGTGTGGGCAGCGGTTTGAAAAGTTCACTAATTGATTTGGGGTGTAAGGAGTTCATCAACATCTTTGAACCAAAGCCAGCCCCTCACCTGCACGTGGTGCACCCTGCTGACTGTCAAACGAGGCTCTGGCGAAAAAAGAGGTAGGGCATAGCGTATTTTTTAAGCTGCCCGACTGGGGAAGTACCTCCACCTTACAGAATACCGTAGCCAAATAACAATTCCCTTGAGGGTTGTTGTGTTCCTGCGAGTGAGTGAGGTCACCAGAAAGGAAGGAAGGAGAAGGAAGAAGTATAGGCTGGCAACGGATCAGTGACCCGTTGGTGTTGCTGATCTCCATGGGCGGTGGTGATTGCTTTCCATCAGCTGTCCCACATGTTCGTTTCCCCCCGTTCATTTAAAAAAAAAATGATACCACCATTACGGAAATGAAAAGCTAACTGAAAGTTAAAACATCTTTTCTAATTACAGGCAAAACTCTACTGGTGAAGGGGACCGGGAAGCCAAGGTGGGTGTAAATAGTAATAGATATTTTAAATGATAAATAATAACTAAAATTCTCTTTAACAACATTTTAACTGTAAGTACATTTTTATTTTTAGGCTCTAAACGAACTGCCACTGCCGCCACGTACGAGCAAGACAAAACTGGTAGATAAACCAAGACATATAAGGAAATATCCTCTAAAATTGCCAAACAAAACTGATGAGACCGCTGTCGTGTTACCTCAGAATCGATTAAATATATATCAGAATGCAGTACCCTGTCACACATTTGGTAAATTGTCCTTAAACGAAGTCAAGCCCAGTGTCGAAATTGTTGACAATAAGGGAGTGGATGTTTTCGATGGAGCTGACAAAGTGAAAGTTGACACTAATCCGTTTACTAACATATCTGGACCAAGTTCCGTGAATCCCTTCAATGCGTACTTAGAAACGTTAGATGTTGGAAATAACGAGGAAAGGGACGTGGCGCCTGATACTGAGTGCGATCTGGAAGAGGGCTCATTAGTCAGAGGTAAGGATTAAGTAATAAATACATTGCCAATTGACTCATCTTGGCGTTTAAATAGGTTCTAGAGAATTCTGACTATCACGGTTCACTAGCCTATTTCAAAACATACCTCTTTCCTATCTCATTTCATATTATATAAGTTTTAATTGACAATTGGGAACGATAAATTGTACTCTATATATGATTTGTGAACTACCTATACGGTTTATTAGAAAACTTTTTGTATTAAGGAAAGTCCGATATGAGTCCGATATTTAATGAATGATTTGAACGCCAACTTTACATGAACTATACTTTATAACTATACAAATTATTATAATTTGTTTTAGTTTTGCTCCCATACTTACACTATTGATTTAAACATTTTAAACGAAACGAATCGACGGGATGTGATTTGAGAATTAGATTGGGACAAATTCAACGTGGCGGCTTATACAGAGTGACGAAATAGTACAGTATAATATAAATATACCGTGGAAATATACACGTACTAGTACCTGTCGGCCATTACAAAAATATTTTTTTTTTATAAATATTTGCTTTTATAAATTTAAAATATTTCTCTACCATTGTGCTTTCGGTATACAAAGCTTTCTTTCGTAATTGATTCGTAATATGAATTTGATAAGAAAAACGGATATTTTATATATTTTTTATATCATTAAAATCATTTTATAGTACCTATTATGTTATAAAATTTACGTTACGTTTGAGTAAAATTCGGAAGCGATACAATTTTGTCTGGAACTATAATTACAATTCTGTCTCGTGTAGAAATGTTAACACAAATTATTATTTGTTTGACAAAACAGGTACAGGTTTGTAGCGGTTTGTTTGGCAGTACTACGAGGCGCAGACTAACAATAAGCCAGACATCTTAGTCAGCTTTCTCATTTGTTTTTTATTTTTTTTCAGATTGTACCGACCACGTTTCCGTAGAGGATTTATTGGAGTTTGCTGATCAAAAGCCATGTGGACGACAGCGAGGAGTCGAGTCTGACGAAGTTAGGATTATGTGCAAAGTACTTAAACTACAGGTTCGTGCGTGAAGAATTTGTTATTATTGTAGAACTTTATTCTATTCTATTATACAAATTCAAATTGAAATTAAAATGAAAAAGTCAAATTCCAAAAGCTTTCTCTTCCTACTAATTTCTTCTGATTAAATTCGTTGTGAGTTCCAAGGCAGCCGTAGACCCCGACTACTGCACTAGACGACTGCAGTGGACTTCACTGTTCATTGCCTTTTTTATTGGTCGTCGCTGTTAATCCTGGCTACACAGGAGACACTGGTGGGAATGTGTGGTGGGCCCCCCATCTCATTTTTATCCTATTAAACAAGCTATTGCTGAAATTTACTATATAGGTGTTAACGGGGGTGAAATCGATCTAGCTAGGTCACAAATCTGGGTAAATTAGCTGTCTAAAAAATGTAGAGAAAAGCGCAGTCGCCCAGGTACTTGTAATACTGGAGAATTTACTGCAGATAGGAGACGCGAGTTGAAAGAACCATTCAGTTTCACAGTTGTTGGGGTCACCCAACAAAACTATAGAAGGCGTCAGCCTTAGTTTTACTGCTTCCATTATAATAGAGTTAGAATTTCCTTATTTGCCATGATCATTCATTAGTGGTGAAATCGCAGTCGGCTAACAGGCGTCAGATCAGACACATACACTGGAGGTCTCAGCTACTTGTCGGATTCATGCATACTGGTTATTTTTGTTTTAGTTAATTTAATAATTAATTTCTTAATATTTCATTTTCATCAGTCTAAAAACCTATATATTTATATATAAAAAAAATACAAATTTACTTACAAATAAAAAACATCCCCAAGATCTTTGTCTTTCGGCAGTGTATAAGTATAGCTATCCAGCGAGGTAATGCTGCCAGTGTTCTGGGGACTCTGCCGAAAGACAACGATCTTGGGGATATTTTTTATTTGTAAGTAAATTTGTATTTTTTTTATACTATAACATTTTCTTTGGTTTATAGATAAAATACATAGGTTTTTAGATTAGGTTTAGTTTAATGTACATTTTAGTATTATTCAAATTATATAATGTCATTTAAATATTATATCCCATAGAGATTTGGTGATTTGGAGTAAAACTTCTGTTAGTACATTATTTGCTTATTTTTTTATTAGATGGCGACGATATATAAAAGATAAACACGTAATTTATCTTTTAATATTTTTTTTTATATGTGAGAGGGTAAACAAGCATGTGGGTCACCTGATGAAGACAATCACGACTGCCCATGGAGATCAGCAAAATCAAGGGGTCGCCACTCCGTTGCCAGCCTGTACTCCTTCCTCTTCCTTCTTTCCTCCTTTCGGTGACCTCACTCACTCGCAGCGACACAACAACCCTCAAGGGATTTGTTATTTGACTGCGGTATTCTTCCCCAGTCGGACAACTTTCCAAATTTGCTATGCCTTACCTCTCTTTTCGCCAGAGCCTCGTTTGTCAGTCAGCAGGGTGCACTACGTGCAGGTGAGGTTGGCTTTGGTTCAAAGATGTTGATGAACTACATACACCCAGAGATTATTTATTTTGTTAAAACAATTTATATTTAATTTTTGTTTGTTTATGGTAAATAGGCAAATAATGTAATGAGTTCCATTTTGCTGAACCAGGTGACTCCAGACCAATGCCTCGAAGCACTGGAGCTGAGTGACTGGAATGTCCACAATGCCATCAAATTGATGAGAGTCAAGATAGCCGTCGGCTCGGAGGTGAAACTCGAGGACTGCTGCACAGAGTTAGCGAATGCGAATGGTGACATCGTCAAGGCTTCCGCGATCTTTGTGCTTTGTAAAAATGAGAGGAAATAAAATAAACATTACTTAATACTATATTTCGTTTCAATTTGAATGCATTATTTAAACATAACTCGATTTTATTAAAGGTGTCTTTAATGACTTTTAGCAGTTAGTTGAATGGAAAAAATATAAATTACTAACTAGGTTCAGGGTATGACGTGACTCTTGGGAGACAGTTCCACGTAGCGCAATGAGGGGCAGATATGTAATGCGTATAGAACGTCGACTTTCGCCTGTGTACACGTCGACGCTATGCAGGGTCCAAGTACGGAAGACGTAGACATTTGTCTATCCTGGGGCTAACGTCTAAGCTGAAGCCAGTCTTCGCATTGTATTTTTTGATTGCGAAAATCCAAGTTCATCTTAGATTAGTGGTGATCGTGTTTAGCTTAGCTGTGGTAGGGGAGCCCTTGGTGCTAAATCGGGATTTACTCGAGCGTTATAGAGACCTGTTGGATTGCGAAGCTTAGATGATACGAAGAAAAAAATGTCATATAATATATACCTTTTCATCGTTGGGGGGAGCGGCTATAGACTTTCAAAAATGTAAAAATAAACTGTTGCATGGACATACTCTAGCGCGTCAGATATTGATAGCATCCATATTCTACGTATTTTTGATTTTATATCGGAGTTGACCATGATCATCGATGTGATCTGGATAGTGAGTAAGTGGACAAATCGGTTCACTTAGCTCTGTTTCACTCTTGTCTAGGTATAGAATCTATCCAGTTCGTCCTTCGATGGTATTCTTCTAACTTTTGTCTTTTATTCACTGGTGTACTATTATGGCTATTAGGCGGGCGAAAAAGTTACCACCATTTACTACTTGCTGACATGAATTCATCATCACTGACACTATCAAGAGACAACCTGTTCTTCTGGAGTAGGTGTACTTACAGCATAAACAACCGATCAACCGAGTTTGGCTTTTTAGTTTTTTTAGACTTTCAGGCAATTTTTAATTTTTTTCTCCACTTTAGAACCATCCTCATACTTCAAGGAATATTCTAAAAAAAGAATTAGCGAAATCGGTTCAGCTGTTCTCGAGAATTGAGCTTAGCAACACATTCAGCGATTCATTTTTATATAATAAAAGATTCACCTGACAACATATCTCGAGAGATTTTTGTGCTATCGAAGTAATTCTTTCACCTATGGTTATATTATGGAGACGTCCCTACTTATTAAACCAAAAAAAATGTTAGTCAAATAGCCTATTCTGCTTGCAAAAACATGAAATTAACTGAAGTAAGTACGTGTTAAAATCAATTATTATTGTGGACTTACGTTTGATATGTGATCTCTTGGGCTTTAATTAGTTTATCAACACAAATTATGCATTTTCGATAAACAGAAATCGTCATTTTTACCTATTTTAATTAATTGTCACAAAGGTCAGATTCGTCGGCTTGCTTGTGAGAACTAATTGCGAGGTGAGACACTTGGCTTACATTTCGGGTGTTCGTATTCGAAGCTTGGTGGCATATCCATAGAAATATAACATCGTTGCTATTAGGTTATACCTGGCCTACTAACACTTTCGTCCTATTGATATAAACTTATATTTATCATAGGTCGAACATTAGGTAAAATTTGATAATGGATTTATCTAATCTAATGATAAAGCTTATTGCTTAGCAAGAAACGTATTATTATAATGTTCAAATAAAAGGGAGTGGCAACGATCGGTTTTACCAGAGTAGGAAAAAAACGAATCGAAATCGAATCCAAATTCGATCTCGCAGGTCTTGTAGGCATCTGATATATCCTGGGACCCTACCACAGAATCTGAAGCAGAATACCATCAAATATTTTCATTCGAAAAATAGTTTTTCCTTTTAGTTATTGACTAACATATTCAGCTGAGCCGTGTGGCTTCGGCAGGCTAGAATAGAATCACTCTCTCTTCCCGTGGATGTAGTACAAGGCGACTAAGGGAAATACATTATCAAACACCGATCAGGCCTCCCTAACCCGTTTGGCCAGCGTGGGAAGTGTAGGCCAATTCCTCCTTCTGTCTGTGACGGACGAGAGAGGGTCGTGCTCCTATAGTTGAGACTAAAATGACCCGATGATGATATTCAGCTCAGTCGGTAGAGCTCCAGGGTTTCTACCAGCTAAGCTAAAAATCTTAGCTGAAGTTTGATATTCGCAATCAAAAAGTCCGATGGGAATCCGCTTCAGCTTAGCCGGTAGGGCCTCTGCAGGTGCTGGCAGGAAGGTTCTGGAGTGGCGACCCCGTATATGCGTGCCGAGCGTGTTAACAGTACCTAAGCGTCCGAACTTTTAACTTAATAAGGATGTGACGAGCTCGGTGGCGTAGCGGTCAATGACGCGGTTTCGACACCAACGCTCGTGGGTTCGATTCCCACACAGGACAAACATTTGTGTGCATGAACATGTCTGTTTGTCTTGGTCTGGGTGTTTTCTATGTATCATAAGTATGTAATTACAAAAAAAAAATGTATTTACGTATGTTTATCAGTTGTCTAGTACCCATAACACAAGCTTCGCTTACTTTGGGGCTAGATGGCGCTGTGTAATTTGTCTGACAATATTTATTATTATTATTTCTAACAATCGTGGTAAATTGATTTTTTATGCTTTAATTTCCTTTATGATTTTATGACGTAACGTGGATTGTCCAAAAATAATTATGTAAATAAGCACTAGAGTTCTAAATAGTTGAGGAGCTCGATGTCGTCGTTGCGCGTAAGTTAAGCAATGTCGAGCGTAGCCTCTATGTGGATGGCATTATTTATTTTGTGGGTCTCTGTGTTTCGGAAGGCACGTCAAGCCCCACTCGTGGAGCGTTAAGTCTCAGCCATCATTAGATGACAGTCATTGAGCAGCGTGGTGGAGTACTTTCTAAATTCCCTTCGATCGAGGCGAGACTTGTATCCCAATAGTGGCATGAATGTGGGTTGATACCGATGCTAAATTACTTACTTATCTAGTTAAAAGTACTTACTTAAGTATCTACGTTGTACGCTGAATACGAACTAGGTAATTATTGATCTTATTATAAGAAAATTTAACTATACGAGTATTTAAGAAGTAAATTAGTAAACGTATATTGTACCCTATACCCTATAACTTAAATTGATTAAACTACTGAATCACATGCGGTAGTGTGTACCTACTATCTTGTGTCTATCGCATTTACTGGGTAGTAGTTACACAGGAACCTTGCGACCCTTTGAAATGGAAATAACAGTAGAGTGTTTAATTTGCAGCACAGGCGACACGAGAATTGGGTCAATGGTTCTGCGCCGGCAGTACCCCACGGCCCCCACCTATCATCTCGACCTAAGCCTGAGTTTCATAACACAGAACGAATTACAAACGAATTAGTACAAACGAAACGCCTGAATAGAACACGATCATTCATATGTTGGGGCTGTAGATAAGGCAGCAGTGTAAGGTGGAGAATGAAGACAAGCAAAACTTAGCTGTATAATATAATTTTATAAACGTAAGACAGTGAGTAGCAAAAACAGATCATCGATAGTCTTTTTATTCAAAAGAAGTGTCAACGAGGTTGTTTCACATACTCTACTCTATGTGCCACAAACATATCTGACCCGGTGGCCAAATTTAGAACTAAAGCCGCCATCTTGAAATCTGCTACAGGTTAGTATTGCCAGGTACAATTAATTTATTTACCACGTATACACATTCCATTGAGGTGTATTTTTTTAAATACATATATATCTTTTTCTATACATACAATAACAACATCGTCAACGAGTTGTTGCTGTGCAATATTATTACTCTCTAATATTGTATAATAGCTATGATCGCGACTTAACGTGGTGCATTTTTAAAACTATTTTTTTGCAATTGATATTTAATTGAAACACCACACAACACAATTAATCAGTATATCAATGCTATTATTTTAACAGTGTATATATTTCTTTGATTTTAATGTTTCCTCTAAAACGGGCGGCATTTCGTTTAATGTCGATCGTACCGCCCCCGCCACCGGGCCAGATAAGTTTGTGGCACTGTACGTACATTGCAATTACCAAAAACGTTTCTTCTTTAATGTCATATGATTTTTAAAACATTTGACAATCAATTACATTGACCGCATGTAACGCAAGTACTTGTTTAATGTGGGTAGTATTTACTTCTACCACTACCATACCATATTTAATATAGTAACCAATTATTAGGTACTCTGTGATCTCTATAGATCAGTCCAGTACTTATAGAGTTCTGGTGTTTTTAAGTCTTAAAAACCATAATGTTTATTTTTTCTCCAGAAATGGTTTTGGCTTATAAATCAAATTTCCGTTTGTAATAAAAATCAACATATAATATGTTTTTGACGTGAATATATCTTTAAATTTGCTTCAATAGAGAGGCAATTAAAAAAAACCCGGACATGTGCGAGTCTGACTCGCCCACCGAGGGTTCCGTACGTAGGATCATTATAAATTTGATATTTTTCATTATAAATAAGAAATAATGCATCGGAAAAAATAAATAAAACATATCTTGCAATATGAACATCAAGCCCTTTCATATGATATCCCATTTGAACTAGTAGCTTCAATTTGAAATTTCGACACCCTATAAAAATATAGACCCCTAGTTTTAAAGATTTAATCACAAATTAAGTTTTGAGATTTATTCTTGAACTTGTAGTCTATAACGATGTTACTTGCCAAATTTCATAGTTCTAGGTCAACGGGAAGTACCCTTTGAGTTTTGATTCCCTTGAGAATGTGTCGAAATATGCATATTATTCTGAATAAACGGCAGTATCTTTTTTATGTAAACCTAGCAGTTTGATTTTTTTACAACTTCATGGGACCGTAGACCTGAGTATCTGTCTGTCTGTCTGTCTGACAGACGGAAAACAAGTGATCTTGTAAGGATTCTGTTTTTGATTTTGAGTTACGGAACCCTAAAAACGAATGATAACAAAATCGGCGGATACAATTTTGTTGTTGCAGCTAGAAATCTTTCATCTCCATCCAAAATTCACCACAAATTCATCACCCCACTGCACTGGATAGATGAAGGATCAAAAATTTATTACGTTAAGTAAGGACTACGGACCATAGCGTGCGAGTGAGGGGGAAGCGCTGCCATTTTAAGATAATTTTAGTGCATATAACGTATTCACTTTTAACACACTGCCGTGTCCATGACACCTCTGCGCGCGCATATAACAATGGCGATTGGGCATAGACTAAAATAATGAGGTTTCTTTTTTTTTTGCCTTTTCGCGGATAGCGTTTTAGCCGCAAATAAAGCTATATTTGAGTGAAAGATTTATTTATTAAACACGTACAAGTTGAAATCTTCATGCAACTTCGTATTTAAATAGATATATTGAAATACGAAGTTACATGAAATGAGCAAATAGGTACATCAATTTATTTGTACTTTTGAATACGATGTTTTTTGTATCGAAACTTTTTTAAGTACAAAGCAACTCAACCAATAAAATAACATAAAAATCTCTATAACTCACTTGTGAATAATAGCAACGAAAAACTCACAGTTTGATTACAGGTGTCATTATGTGCCTAATGGGCTTGTTGCCCATGTTACAAAATTATAAAAACTCTCTATCAGTAACGTAAAATACATAAAACTAGACGATCTGCGGACTTAAAATTTCAATAACTTATGTCCGACGTGCTTTATGTTCGGTCAAAGTTTGGTGGGAAAGTCCATTTTAAAGGTATGAAAGTATAAAAAAAAATATTACCATTGTAGAAACAATAAAAAATACTATAACTTTTGTTACGGCACTAGCTACATAAACGCAATATTTAACATAGCTGTTGCACAAATTTCTGATTTAATGCATATAAAATAGCGAATCGTGACGTCATAATGCTGTAGCCTTTTGTATGGAGCGTTTTTGGGATAGTCCAAAATTGTGATCTTCAAGTTATCATATCTCGAGAAGTTTTTATGCTATTGAAGTAATTCTGTCGCCTATAGTTACATTATTGTGACGTCTTTAAATAACAAATCGATAAAAAAAAAATGGTTCAGATGCCCATTAAGAAGTACTTAAGTGCTCCTTTTCGCTTGGAATATTACCATTATTCTAACGCAGACTCCTGTTCAAAGCATACATAAAAGCACTTCCAGTTTCTCGTTATGGCGAATTTTCTGGGTAACTTTTCCAATTTCGTATCGTAATGCCTTATTTGATCTACCATGTAATAGAAATCTCAAATCGGTCTACCACTTCCCCAGTTTTACGTTTTGCATGAACAGGAACATTTCATTTTTATTTTAGAAGTTAATTATTAAACACGCCAATTTCGTTCGTTTGGATTTGGGTCATCTAATCTAAAGTTAACTTAAAAATTTGAGGTGACAGATTACATAATAGTTACTTCGTAGTCGGGTGCACAAGTAAAAAATTACTTTAGTATTATTATTTGCATTATGAATAGGTACCTATGCAATGGAAACTCAGGTTAACACAACTAGGTCAACGTTGAAAATCCTCCAATCCAACCCAATCCATTTAAGAGGGTTTGTTTCTGTATTCGATGGATCTCTTGTTTTAAGTAGGGGGTATCACCTGTAGGTATAATTGTACAATCGTTCTGAAATAATTTGCAACTGGAACAAAGTGCTTAGGTAAGTACCGTCGGTTGCCTGGTAGTCTCGTTATCTCTCCACAGTAATTTAATAGATTTGTTAATTGGCAGTCAGTCGTGCTATCTACCCGCAAATTAGGACAGTCGAATAAAATACATAAATTATTATTTTTGCCGAAAGTTAACAAGATTGTATTACGAGTATAAACATATTATGGTATTTTTATCCATTTTTAGTTACGTATTTTTTTAATAGCAGGGGTATCGATCGATTGTACGTATTCGGGCTAGTCGTCTAATAAGACCAAAGGACATTAGATTGTAGACATGTAGGTACCTAATAGAACCCATTGACGTCGTGATTAATAAAGGATGGAATTTAACGAGGTCGGAACAAAATACGTATATTATCTTCGACTCTACGTATTTTGTAATTCATGATGAAAGGTTTTTTTTAGTAGGGGAACTGCCTGAGCAAGATATAGTATAACAGTAGATATGAAATTATATTAGACATTCACATTTCATAACATTCAATACTTACTAAGATAATATATCTATTTTATTATACTACGTAGGGTGGAATGAGCATACGGCCCGCATGATGTGACGCAGTTACCATACCCATATTAACGTTCTCATCGTAACCCCACTCCCTCAGAGGAACACATCAACTGCTGGCTGCGGTATTCTGTGAGGCGGAGGCACTTCCCCAATCGGTCAGCTTACAAGTACTTGTACCGTACCTCTATTTTGCCAAAGCCTCTTTCGCTAGTCGGAAGGGTGCACCACGTTCAGGTGAGGTTGCCTCTCAAGATCGCAATGAGCCATACCCCAAAATTTTGCGAAATGAGTACAACAGCCAAAAACGTGGATTTTTTTTATTAATAATAAAAATGTATTTTCTAACGCAGCCAGGGTTCTATTCATTCATTTGTTATATATTGTTTGTGAATTTGTTATTATAATATAACAGGTTCAAAAGAACAAAAACAAGAAGGCTGTTAATTTATTAAACTTAAAGTTGGTTAAATACAACAGTGAAACTCTTGAAAAAGTGAAAGTTCCTTATGATATGATGGATGATAAATAATTTATTTTGTTATGGTTAAATTAATAGTTTAACCTGCCTTCAGCAGAATTGTATTTTTTTATGTAATAAGTACCCATTGGTTGTCAAATTAGTTATTTTCTTTTTTTATTAATTTAATTAAGGTATTATTGACGTGAATATGTCTTAAAAATTGTTTCCTTAAGGAGACAATTCGAAAACACGAATGATAACAAAATCGGGGGATATAGTTTGGTGTTACAGTCAGTCAGAGATGATAGATTTGTAGCTGTAACACCAAACTGTACCTTTGTATCAAAATGTATCATCATCGTACCAACAGCTGTTGTATCAACAGCGTAATAGATTCTTTGATCCTTCTTTCATCAACTTCATGTATCCTGCATACATGATGTATACAGGATACATGAAGATGATGATAGAAGGATCAAAGAATCTATTATGCTAAGTAAGGACTATGGAACATGGCGTGCGGTGGAAGGAAAGCGCTACCATTTTGAGATAATTTTAGTGCATTTAACGTATACAACACACGGCCGTGTCGATGACACAGCCATACCCCATTTTTTTTTTGGGAATAATTGTTTGTTATGTCATTTTCATAACTGAAATAGAAACACGGTTTGTATAACTAGTTGACACCCAAACGGGCCTCGCAGTTACTAACACAGCCGTCAATTAAGCAGACGCAACAAATGCACACCAACACACATTTCACAATGGTGCCAAACTAGACGGTTTCCAGTATAGGTTGGTCCATGAAATCAACCTACTTGATGTATAGTCAGTTCTCATCTTAAACTGTTTAGGTACTGGAGGAGGTCACTATTAGCTGGTGGGTGTCTAAACGAAAAGCAACACACACAAATCACCATTATTATGCAACAGCTGCTTCGCTATATAATTTTTCTGTATCCGTAGCTCAACAAAGGGAGTCCAAGATTGACTAGATTGATTGGCCAAGATTGTTGATTGGGGCACGGTTAGCAATACCTCGGTACCTACCATAATCTATGTGTGCCAGTATGAAAGTTTATTTTTTAATCCAAATTTTGGAGTCCCGTGCTTTGAATTTAAGTTAATCTGTCACTAAATGCCAATTAAATAAATAAATATAAATATTCTTGGACAAATTAATGTCCGTGTGTAAAAAATTGTGTGACTAGTCCCAAGCTATGCAAAGCTTGTACTATGGGTACTATTGATATTACAGTTAAATACTTTTTTTTTGTAAATACATACATACAATACATAGACATCACCCAGACCAAGACCAACAAATATTTGTCTTGTGCGAGGATCGAACTAGTAACCTCGGAGTCCAAGAGGCCATCGCTAACCATTCGACAACCGAACTCGTCATAAACATAAAATCTTTTATTTATAAGGAAAAATTTATATTTTAACATGTCTCTACTACATTATAAATTTAATGCATACGTGCCTACAACACATTTGTAAAAACAAGATTTTGTATGTTAAGTACAACTGTACAAACTCCTAATTATCTTAATTGGGAACCTTCTTAACTTTAAAGTGAATTACTTTTTAACGTCGATCCGAAGTTGTGAGTAGCTCGAGTGTTTCTCTGAGTTTTGCCTGCCAAAGCTGAAGTTTCTTATTCGCTTAATAAAACTGACTAATTAATATGTCGACCGTTTTATTTGAGTTTACATAGCTTATATAATAAATTCTTATGTTAACAGCATGAATTTTAATTCTATATGTATTTGTTTAGCCTTCAACTAAAGGTATAGTTCACACTAAGGCCTGTTATGAAAATATTTAAAGTTCGCCTTTGTGTCGTTCTGTCGAGGTTTTGGAGCATTGTGCCCAAGTTCTCTTATGATTCCGACATGACCAGTAAACCGAAGGGAAACCGTAGAAGTTGATCTTCTTCAGTCGAAAAGCTTGAAAAAGTCTCGCCGTACAGCGAAGAACAGTCTCACACCTCTCTGCAGTTGGATAGTTTTCTTTTACTGGTTGTTGTCAGACAGTCGGACCGACTGCAGCCAAAAACTAATTCCCCGGAAGGTTATTTATATTCTTGCGAGTGAGCGATGTCACCACAGAACTCCTGAGGGTTGCATTGCAACTAGGTGGCAATTCCTAAATGATACTATTTGCGTTGTGGTTACAGGTTATAGAGTAATCGCTGCACATCAGACCGCCTTTGTGCTTGGTTACCACTAGAGCGGTATAAATAGACAAATAAATATGACCCTACGCTGATTGCCTAAACGTATGCCATAATATATACCTACCTATGTCACAGTCAACTTATTCAGCTGTTCAATTAACAGCCTAGCCTTTTTACTAAACGGCACCTAGCCTTTTTACTAATCGAACACGCAAGTTAAGCAACGTCGACCGTAGCCTGTCCATGGGTTTGTTTATCTCGGTACCGGCTGTTATTAGATGATAGTCGTTAAGCCAAATCAGTGGCCTTTAGGCGGCCTGAAAACGCTGGCCTCCGCCAACCCGCAGTTGAGCAGCGTGGTGGAGTATGCTCTTCCCTTCGATTAAGGAGAGATCTATATTCCAACAGTGGGATAGGGTTGACGACGAATATACTGATAATTGCTGCTGCCGATTTGCTGCTGCTGCTGAGAATTTTGCAGCAAAAGTGATAAACCCGGCGTCTAAATGACTACGGTAACTGCTATACATCAGCCGCGTCATACGCTTGTTTGAATTGCATAAAGAAATGCATTGCACACAAAATGTTCTAAATAATTATTAGGCGAAATTATTATAATATTAATGCTCAGCTAGTAGATAAATTTCTGACGATACATTCAAAACTCTGTCGTGGTTTCCAAAACGGCTATATTCCAGCAAATAAACTGCTTTTATTTCGGCCTATAAATTATTAAATGGACAGACCAACACAACGAGGATCGCTGTATTAGGCGCTATTTATCTACGTGGGCACGTCGACGCATGCGCGAGTTTTTCGGCCTAGTTCGCAGCCGAGGCCGGCGGTCGCATGTGTTTGTATGTACACTGCTTATCTGTGTGTGTTTGGCAGAACGATGCGGCTCTCGACCTACATTGCGAGTAGTATCCGTGACACATTGCTTTGAACTTTGATTAACAACATTACATACAGGAAAGAAAATTTTATTTGAGGAGATTGAACAATCATTTTATTATATACTAGCAAAGTACCCGTGCTTCGCTACGGGATCACTCCTGATTGGCGTTTATTTTTGTTAAGATTCCAGATATTTAATTTATTCCCCTTAAAGGACTGTTTCATATTGAGCATTATTACAAACATGCACTATTTAGGTTAAGACGTCCCGGTAAACAATATTTTTAGCATTCGCACCAGGAGGCAAAATTGCAAGGCTTCCAGGAGAACTTACTCCTGAGAAAGCTACATACAACTGATCATGAGAGAAACAGTCATGACTCAAGTCAACCCCAGCGACCTTTAGACACTGCCCCCTGAGCTTTGTTAATGGTCATAGCAAAACACCTTTATGGGAAATTTAAGTCTCTTAAATTGAACTGGCGGCTTATATTCATTTTTTTCTAGTTAATTCGATGGCAATTCGTTGTCGAGATACAGGGTTTAAAAGAATTGCACTCTATTGCAAGATATTATATCTTCGTGCAAAGGTAGAAAAAAATGCAAAAACTAGGACCATGAAGTTATTTTCGGAATACGCGAATATAATTATTTATTTCATCGAGTGCCAACTGCATAATACATTCATTCACTGCGTTCCCTAATGCGGGTTCTGCACCTGTGTCGTGAAGCTCCGCGAACAGGCGTGAAAGTAAATGTGGATGGTTTTCTCTAGGTTCACGGGCGTTCATCGATCGGAGTCGGTTTTTTGTCCTGCGACAAAGGCGACGCGAACGTTCGCCGTTCACGCGTACACATTCACATTCACGGCGCGGCGCCAGTTTACTCCTGACTACCGATGCGTACAAGTCATTACAATTTCAGTCATCCGCCATCTTCTTCTTCTCCAACAATTTCTAATTATTTTCTTATTTTCTACCTACAGGTACAAATAGTTATACGTTGCTACAGCAAACAAAGTTATTGCAGCCGCAGCTTCCACGTCCATTTCGCGGCAGGTTTCATGCACGAATATGTGACCCGTGAATGTAGAGGGGCACAAGTTCAATCACGGCGCGAATTCACGGCATAATTTCATGGCACTGATGTAGGCCCGCATAACAGTACTCAAAGAAGTGATGTTTTGAGACATGAAATGGTTGCATCGCAATATATTTAGATTTTAACTTTAATATTATTACTTAATTTTTATATTGT
This sequence comes from Hypsopygia costalis, assembly GCA_937001555.2. NCBI lineage: Eukaryota > Metazoa > Arthropoda > Insecta > Lepidoptera > Pyralidae > Hypsopygia > Hypsopygia costalis. The sequence continues at coordinate 8,183,667 of OW443326.2, read as the reverse complement.
TTTATATGTACTGAGGAGCTCAATAGCGTCGATTCGCGTCTCAGTCTAATCGAACACGCAAGTTAAGCAACGTCGACCGTAGCCTGTCGTTGCTGTCATTAGATGACAGTCGTTAAGACAAGTCAATGGCCTTTAAGCGGCTTGAAAACATTGGCCTATGCCAACCCGCAGTTAAGCAGAGTGATGGTGTATGCTCTAAAGTCTTTCGATTGAGGGGTAGCCCATATCATATAGGTTTATATTTGGTTTATGGTATTTTATGGTATATAGTTCCATTTGTATTGTCTAATTAATGAAGCATTAAGGGCGAGTTTTGTGTGTTACAGTAAACTGTTTATAATCCGAACTATGCTTAACAACATTGCTTTATTTATCAGAGACAATATACTTACCATCTTTCTCTCTGACAGCCAGTGCAGTATTTGCTGGGCGGGCCGGCAATGAGTCGCGTGCAGATGGAATTTGTATAAACATATGACTATTACACACCCTATCCTGAATAGACTGGACACGGTTCTCCTCCATTAATTGGAAGGACCTTGGATTCTCTGCTATCCTAATTACTATAGTTGTCGGTTTCGAGGTTAGAGGCCAGTTTCTGTGAGATTCTAAGGCCACTTCACTTTTGCGCTGATATGAATGAACTAATGTCATTAGGTTGGTATTACCATAGGTATTACATATAGAAAGAAAGAAAGAAAAACATTTATTTGCACATTACACAGCAGTATACAAACAAGTTCAACAGACACATAAAATTATCATCATCATCATCATCAGGTCCATTTTAGTGTCCACTACAGGAGCACGACCCTCTCTCGTCCGTCCTAGAAGGAAGGAGGATTTTGCCTACACTCCCCACGCTGGCCAAACTGGTTGGGGAGGCCTGATCGATATTTGATAATGTATTTCCCTTAGTCGCCTTGTATGACATCCACGGGAAGAGACGGAGTGATTCTATTCTAGTCTGCCGGAAACCACACGGCCAATTTAGGTTGGTATTACCATATTACATATAGAAAGAAAGAAAGAAAGAGAGAAAGAAAAACATTTATTTGCACATTACACAGCATTAGACAAACAAGTTCAACAGACACATAAAATTATAACATAAGAAAATTTAAAGCAGTATGCAATGTCGTAAAATGGTCCCAACTCAGTATAAAAACCGAAGTCTGTAGTAGACGCGGCACTGATGTTCAGTTAGGACCAGACATATAACTATACTCGTACATCTTTTCTCTTTTGAGCTCGTTGAGTTCTACTGTATATTTGAATACTGATTTTGTTATTATATAATGTACCTAATGACGGGTATTATAGTAAATTGTTATGACGGAAACAGTTGCTGCGTTGGCAGCGGGGGTGGCAGCGTGCAAGTTTAATGTGGAGTTATTTTTTTATTCTGAGTTGAGTTATTTGATTGGAACAATATGAGTAGTAGTTTAGCAGCTGTGATGGCAAATCTCTTGTTCACGAAACGTAAAGTCCCTTAATCTGGTGCCATAATAATTATGAAACGGCTTCTGCCGATACTTAAAAGCCTGAGTATGAAAAAAAAACTGAACATATTCGGGTATGTCCACGTTTGCTTTCAGTCATCATCATCATCATTATCAGCCTGTGTCTACCCACTGTTAGGTGTTCCCCGACGCTTTCCACTATATTCTATCTCCCATTTTCCGCATCCAACAACCAACCACTTTTTTGAGAAAAATATTTGTAAAGTAATTCGACGTACCAAAAGAACTGTCAGTATCGATTTATCAACCACCTTATAATGCGGCAGCAACATTAATTAGGTTATAGTCATAGAGCTCTGGGGGGATTTGGGCCTAAAGGGGCCAGTTGTATTCTAGATGGAAAAAGCACTTCTAACTAAATACATCATTTAGCCTTGGTCTTATGATCCAGATCAGTCACTGAAATTTTCTATATCGGTCAGAAAATCTCGAAAAAGTGAAGTCTGGGCCTAAATATATAAGAAGCAAGGAAAAGGCATTTTGTGAAAGAGCCCTTTGACAACACCAGACATTATAACATTTTTCCTCAAATCCGTCACCGTTCAAAATCAGACCTACCGCCAAATCTGAAGCCGATTACCATCGAATATTTTGTTAGCAAAAATCTAACTTCAACTTAGATTAATGGTACTTGTGTTTAGCTTAGTTGGTAGAAACACTGGAACTCTAAACTACGCTGAAGATGTTTGTCAGTAATAACTGAAAAGTATGACCTATTTTTCGAATCAAACAAGAATTCCGAACACCGGGGTTGAAAATCGAAAAAAAAAAACCATCTTCAGCCTAAACGTTTAAGATAGCTGAAACTAACACAATGGAACACATTACACCTGTCACGAAAAACTAGGTCTTATAAAGCGGAGGAGAAAATCTCTTAATTTAATCTAATACCTCAGTATTTGTACCTAAATATTTTAACGACTGTTAAACACAACATTTTGAATGCCATACAATGCCTTCAAGTATGTTATCTACGTTCACGTTTTAGCAACAAACTGTCTGGAAATTTTCTGTGCACATCAATAAGAACTGTAATCTGGATTTAAACTACTTAATGACTAGTCATTTATGGTTATTTAAATGTATTATGTTTAAACCAAGTCTTAGTTATTTGATATGCTAAAGCGCTAAGAATGGTCGCTCTGATAAGGTTTTAAAATTCTTCTAAGTAGGTAAATATAATGTCTCTTTTATAAACTGACACGGTAGTTGTCTACCTAATTAGAACCCATAGATTCAATATTTACTGTAGAACTATAATTGTATTTGTTATTAATACGCACATTTATTTCACAACAAAAAATGCGGACACGAGTTGAAATTTTGCTACGTAACTCTTGCAAAGGCAAAACACCAACCTTCTTATTCCTACTTTCTAAAAAGTTTTCTAGAAGATTTGAGAGCATACCGTTTTTTTCTGTGTTAGCATATTTTTATCTGGTGCATATTACATAGCGATGGAAAACAATCCTATAATTTGCTATAAATATGTTTAGGGATAGGGGGGAAGTTTAGATCATCTCTGATGGTCTGATGGAATATAATCACCACCAGCCATAGAAATTATTATTGATTAATATATTATATTTTCATGATATTATAGTTTCGTGTTACACGATGGAAATATTAAATAGTCTTTTCAGGAGGTTTCTAGTTGCGCGCTCACAGATGAAAAAAGACTGTTTTCAAAAAATATTCCGCGTATAAACGCAAGCACCTTTGGATTCTATACGTACCTACCTATATATGGTGTTAGTACTCTTTGTGTTAGTAAGCTAAACTGCGAAAGCAGATGCCTATACAACATACCACCGACAATCGTTGACCGATTATTTTGTCGGGATAAATTAAATAATCACGTTGCGCATTGAATTTTCGTTGTTTCGTTTACGGAAATGCCCAAGAATTAAAACAAGAAGAAAAAAAAGTGAATAAAAAGGCATCTCGGCCGACAAATCAGGCCGATTTTTTCGCCTGTAGTACACCATTGGGCGATTCAATAATGAATCCTGTATATTTTATTGTCTTCCAGACTGCATATGTGAAATTAACCCGGCCGCACTTAACACTCCCTTTGTGCCTGAAGCAGACGGAGCCTATACATAAAAGGATTGTCTGAGAACAGAGAAAGCCATTTAATTTCATTCTAGTTAGACTGGTTGATCCAAGAATAGGGGAGATTATCCAGTAAATCTTGAATTGTACAATAATTATTTTATAGGATAGACAGAAAGGTCTATGTGAAAAGGGCAAACCCCTGAATTTACAATAGTCTATAGGTGTCAAAGGGGTCTTTGAGTTATTATTTGCCAAGTTATTTGCAGACGCTATCTGCTCGACACGTGTGGAACACATTTTAATCTAAAAATGAAAGAAGCCATTCAACGCAATGGATTCAGTAAAATATCACCCTAAAGTAAAAATAAGTGCATATTATTTATGCCAAAAAAAAAAATACAATCAACAAAGAGTACAGAAAATATTACTTAGATGCAATCCTAATAAAATAATTCTAATATAGTCAGAGTTCAAATTATATAAAAAAAAGATGAGCACATTACTGTTATTCCAGAGGTAGAAATTTAGCCAACCGTAGTACCTTCTTTACTGGTAGGTAAAAGCCGAAATAAGTCTATTGTACTCATGGTTCAGTAAATACAAAAAACAGAAAAAATCGGAAAGCAATTTTGACTGTATTCAAAGAGTTTCTCGGATGTCATGTCCGCAACATAAAATTTTACTTGTAAAAAGTAGAAATTACCTATCACATTATTAAACCGTAAATTACACAAGTTTCTCCAAAACCCGCTGAATTCGGATTCGATAGAGTGTGTCTTTTTTTCTCTCTAACCTATTTCTCGTATTATCCGACTTAAGCCACAAAGGAATCCGCCGGCATGCTCATTAGCTTTGTGAAATAAGAAAAGTTTCTACAGGAAATTCTTTGTGAAAAATATTATTTTCATTGAGGATATTATCTACTTAGGTATGTATAACTGGAAAGTCCAAAAATATGTTTTTATTTATATAACAAGTTTAAGTCTATCACATTTTTTTTACTCACTATTTATTCATTGTTAAAGGATTCTTGCTATGCCGTGGATATAATATATAGTATAAATTGTGGCCATTGAAAATTCAAAGATTCTTTGGTGTAACTATTTAGTGAATAAAAAACATTGCTAAATGTTAATATTAACACGTGACATTTGAATCAAAATTTTCTTTTGTTATCGAATTGATAGAAAAAAAATAAGGTTAATATGCAACCGCTACATAAACGACCTTTAAAAGTGTAGAAGTCTTTAGTAAAACTTGATGAAAAAGCGTGCAGTGTGGCCCCGTGCACATGTAGGGCACCTAGTTCCCCTCTGCCCGGGGCCACGCTCCCCGCTCGCCGACCCCGCGGTCCCACAACCCGCGACCTATTTACTTCCGACTGTACGTAAGCAGCGCGCGACCCGTCCTCGGCTCCTCGCCGTTTGCTCAATATCTTCACTTAGGGCTACCGTCCATATTTATTACGACAGTGAATAAATAGAAATTCACCGGAGACAGAAACAGGCGTTATTGAAATGAATCGCTTTAAACAAAGCCCTAGGATAAGGCAATGTTCCATTATGTTATCCGGTTTTGGTGCATAGAACTGCCTGTGATCTCTGAGTTAATGCGACGACCCTACACAAAGGAAAAACAAAGGACGTATGAGGGTCCGTTTTGAAAGTAACGTGAAATATTTGTATTATGAGTTCGTGCTCTTATCATTATAATGAGAGCAATTACTGTACAAAAAACAGCAAATTTAGATATGAATTCATGTGAATCAGAAGATTATATGGTTATGATAACGTGTTTTGGTTTGGTTAGTAATGGCCACTTTGACTCCGAGATCGCGGCTTCGATCCCCGCACAAGACAAATATTTGTGTGCATAAATATGTCTGTTTGTCTTGGTCTTTGTATTCTATGTATGTATGGAATATTTATTTATTATTTGTTTATTTTCATAAAACTATCTAAAATTATTACATACAACTAACAATAACAAAAACAACAGTGTTTAATTAGTATATAAATTATATTAGACAAATAGTATGTTTCTCCGACAATATAACAACAACACCCAGGCGGTTTTTATTTGCGGAATTTCGACAAGCATGCAATTAAACATGACTTTGTGTTATTACTTTTTTATATATTTGCTTCCCTCGGGTAAGAAAGAAATCAGTTGTATTTAAAATGATTCCACGTCATTTTTAGGTGATCAAATATTGTACCATGATTTTCCTTCACCTTGTACAGCTGAGTGGCACATAAGTTAACACTTTCATTAGTATATAAGCAAAATAGATGCCAGTCGATCTCTTCAAATACAGCATCTAGATTAATCCTTAATAACCACAAATTAGGGGGAAATAGGCAAATATTTCGAAACGTTTATAAAACTAATTTTCAGATTTACTTATTCTATATATTATATATATTATTTGCTTATTAATAATTTCGCCAGCTTAATACTAACAATATTCACTTATAGGCTCAATTTACACCTCCGCGGAATGGAATGAAGTCGACTTTTTGCAACGAAATTGTAATAGCATAATGAACTTTATGTCAATTGCATAACATATAAACTTAAATACGATTCGTAGCTAGGGGAATTTTCGAGAATGTGCGAAGATTCTCCGGAAGACGCGCGACCTTTTTTGGCTCGTGTTTAAGTTTATAAATTATAAATGGACATAAGGTTCATTATGCTATGAACAATTTCGTTGGAAAAAGTAGCTTCCATTCCGTTCCGCGGCGGTATAAATTGAGCCTTAATGGCCTATGTTTGGCGTAGATTGTGATGCTTGTGAAAAGGTTAAACGCACAATGCGTCTTCTCGGGAAAGGGCAGCTGCTTCCTGGGGCCGAAACTCAAGTTGATTACCATCGGAATTTTTAATTGCGAAAATGAAACTAGTGCTTAGATTGTTGCTAATTATATTTAGCTCAGCTGATAGAAGCCCTAGAGCTCTACCGACTAAGCTGAAGATGTTTGTCAACCACTTTAACCTAAGAGCAAATTTTGGAACCAAAAAATCTATTGTAGTCGGCTTCAGATTCGGCGGTAAGGCCCCCTGGTCTGCCTCCGGGAAATCGTCGCCCGCGTCCCATAGTACATAACCGCTAACAATACAAAAATAAAATTAAATAGCTATGGGAAAAACTAAACTAAATTGCGTCAAAAATCTTTTCCGCAACGCTGTCAAAGAGTTACTAAAGAAACTTTTGAATATTTTAAATTTTTGTACTTATTTTTTTTTATAATTGAGCAGACTATGATTCTCTAAAAAAATAAAATTTTAATTAAACAAATTAATTATATGACGCAACACGCAACCCTACGCAGTTATGACGACGCCTTTCATACATTTACGTATAGAAATATGAACTTTTGAAGTTGAAATAAACCATTATAAATAGGAACAGTATATGTTTCTCACATTTATTCTCAGTTTTTGCATCGTATATTCCTTTAAACCCTCTTTCTATTTTCCCTTAACAACGCCCGGAGTGCACTTTAGCACTAAGCATGACCTGGTTTTGTAAAAATGTCTTCCATTTATTTTCTTACACGAGCGGACATAATATACGTAGGTAGGCACGCATGCGACCCGATTACATTGTTAGATGGAATCGGTAGGTGTGAGAATAGCCTTACTAAAACTCAGTAGATAATCTGTTCTCGTAACATTTGCCCACATGTGTTGGCTACTTGTTTGTAGGTGTTCGTAAAAGATTTTATGGAGTTCTTTCTAGTATCTCGCTAACGATTTCAATGACATTTATAAATATAGGGTTCCTAAAGGCCTGTCAAAAACGACGTAGCTAGATCTCAATTCTTGTAAAATTCATTTTCACGTAAAAACGCCAAGCAACATTCAGTTGCTTTTTACTTGAATATGAAAGTGAGAGAGAATCATAATACCTATGTAGATATCTACATGCTTCAAACTAAGTAATGTTTTGTTAATACTAGTTCACATTCTCTAAGCATGAATTACGTAATTAAATTAACGTTAATAATCTTTATTTAATTTTTGTTATTAAAATAATGTAGTCAAAATTGAGTACCAAAATTAAACAAACTAAGAATGAACACCATTCATAATTTGGTTAGCAACAAAAATTCATAATAATGAAATATGAATTACATCATTTTGCGTCAATTCACAATTCAATCATAATTCGGTCAACTTCTTTCATTCTTTGATCTGAAACCAGAATAGGCGGAATCTTCTGGCTACGCGAGCCAGAAGATTCCGCCTATCCTGGTTTCGGACCACGAATCAACCCAATCCTAAACCACAACCTACATCGTACGCTCCCAAAGACATTTTTTTTTGCTTACAAGGTCTTGTTTTCACTATTTGCTATTACAAATAATGGTACTGAAGTTAGCTTGTCATTTGTAAGATAAGTTCATCATGTAAATATTCGGACTTATTTTGCCTGATATATGCTACGATGATACACACGTCACACGATACGTCGCAGTATATTTTAATAGTTTTTGATATTTTGTAGTATTAATTTGTTACTTCTGGCTATTTATGCCTTTCAGCAGCAACTATACTAGGAAACCGCAGCCTAATAACATAGGTACTTACCTATTATTTTTCTGTATTTTTGTATAGTGACATCACCAGAAGGCTCCTGAAAAGATATTGCGTTGGCAACGTTGAAATAAAATTATTTGTGGTGGTAATTGTATAGATTATGGTAATATAATCGCTCTACATTCTCTCTGGCGAAAAAAAGGTAGAGCCGGAGAGCCCGACTGGGGAAGTACCTCTACTTTACAGAAAAACGTCGATATCCGAAATTTCCGAAATATTCCGAGGATTGTTGTGTTCTTGCGAGTGAGTGAAGTCTCCAGTCAGCTATAGCAGTGTCAGCGCGCAAACAATACCTACTCGTAATATATGCATCTCTACTAAGGCCATCGTTTTACATCAGGCGGGATATGTAACTGTTTGGCACCCGGCGTTGTACAAAAAAACATTCGGGTTTAAGCTTGTTTGCCACCTGCGTAGCAACGACACTTCAGCTCGTCCCTGTCTATTTCGATTACTTAATTGTAAAGCTGACCTTACTTTGCCAGACCTAGAATACAGTAGTTTGATTGGCATGCACCTTGTGCCGCTTTTTAATAAGTTTATTATTTGCTACATTTGCACAACAAACTTGTGTACCATTTTTTTTCGATTTGTTATGTAAGAACGTCACAATAATATAACTATGGGTGACAGAATTACTTCGATAGCATAAAAACTTCTCGTGATATGATAACTTGCACATCACAATTTTGGACTATACTCGTACCGAAAACCCTCCATACTATGATCAACACGTTATGACGTCATAATTAAATCAGAAATTTGATAAAGTACTGCACATAATTAGGTCTTAAAATACACGTGTGATGCTATTGTCATATTCGCCTTCGGCTCATGTGATAAACTCATACTCGTATTTTAAGAACCCTTATTATGGAACAGTTTCATAAACTACTATTTTATAATTTTAGAACATTGTTCACTAGCCTATTTGAATTAAATTAGACTTTATCATTATTTATGAGTGTAACTCAGTTAAGGTGCGATACAAAAGTGTAGCCAATGGGGGAGCCACTTTCTTTTTAGGTATAGATTTTACATGATGAGCCTTGAGAACTTTTGTATGGAAAAGTCAATGTTGCCTTAAGGCGATTGATCCTAGTAGATTGTTCGTGCATTCTGTATGGACGAATATTTGTTTAAACTAATATTTTTTGGCGTAGATGTATTTTTTTTTTATACTACGTCGGAAGGCAGACAAGCATACGGCCCGCCTGATGTGAAGCGGTTACCGTAGCCATATTAACGCTCGCAATATAAAATATCGCTAGCGCGCCGCCACCTCCGCTGCCATCGCAGCATCTCCTTCCTTTCTGGTGACGTCACTCACTCGCAGGAACACAACAGCCCTCAAGGGAACTGTTATTTGGCTGCGGTATTCTGTGAGGTGGAGGTACATTCCCCAATCGGGTAGCTTACAATTACGCTCCCTACCTCTCTTTTCGCCAGAGCTTCGTTTGTCAGTCAGCAGGGTACACCGCGTGCAGGTGAAGTTGGCTTAATAAATAAAAATAATTCTTATATGGATGAATTATTTTCGCAACTTAACGATTAAATGTTAACCCATTTGTTCAGTGGCGTAAGAACAGGGTGGTGAGGCGGGCAAAATGCCACAGGCCCCCGGACCAAAGGGGAACTAACCTAACACTTAGTACAAAAATAGTATGTATTTTTTTAAGTTAGGCTATACATATAGAACATACATGAATTTAAGTAGGTAGGTGTCATATATCTTAAAAATAAAACTGTAAATTGTTGACCAAAAAAGGTTCAAAATAAGTATTTAGTGTTGGTTACTTAGATGATGATGACACTACAACGTTCAATAACGTCAAGCTTTTTTACGAAGAGGGCCCTATCCTCTGAGGCCCCGTCTAATGAATTTTCCATGAGCCCATGATGGTATAGTTACACCACTGCACTTGTTACCACAGATTTATTTATTTAAAACTTTATTGACCACAATAAACTGGTACAATAGGCGAACTTAATGTTAATTGCATGTATCAGTCAACCAACAGATCTATTTATTTTTACGACTAACGAGCAAAGTACCCGTGCTTCGCTACGGGAACACTCCTGATTTGCGTTTATTTTTGTTAAGATTCCAGATATTTCATTTTTCCCCTTAAAGGATTGTTACGCAATGACCGTTATTACAAACTAATGTATCTACGGGGATGAGGTGAGCGATGAACCGTCAAGGATAACCCCCATGGATTCAAATAATCTCTCGTATATACCCTTTCCTTAATAACGAAACATAGTGCGCTGTACAAATTCTTGGTATAGCGCCATCTAGTGATGGGTTAATTAAAATATAAATATAACATTTTTAGACATTTGTTGGCTGGGCGCAGGTCAAAAGTTAATCAGTTACCCATAAACATCCCCCTTTTATGAACAACCATTCCACCAAGTCTTAAAATCGTAGGTGAATCGATTTCCAAAAAGAGGGTTTCTTTTTCAACCCCTATTTTCCACCGCTTAGGGGTGGAATTTCGAAAGATCCCGTCTTAGTGTCAGTGGTCTCAGTGGTCAGGGCTGTGCGTTGATTAGTGAGAGAGTCAGTCAGTCAGTGAGGACAAAGCCTTTTATTATCTATCAAGTCAAGTCTAACACGCAACACAACCACCTTCATGTAGCACCTTTAATTGTACTAAATACGGATGCAAGAACTTTCCAGATAACTACTACACCCGTCCCGCCCTCGCCGCGCCGCCCGTGATCTTATGAGCACTGAGTGACGCCAAATACAAATTTAAAAACCTATTAGGATAACAAACACTTCAGTCAACACACAAGTCTTATACCATTAGTTTAAAAAGATAGATCAAAGTTTAAAAAAAGGTCACGTTAGCCACGTTGAATTTTAAAATCGTTGTTGTTTTCGTAATCAGCGACCTGGGGCTTTACCACAAGCTCTTAATGCAGGAATGAAACCATCATGGTTACGAATTTATGAATGAAATTCATTGATAAATACGCAACCATCATAGTTTTATTCCTGCGCTAAGAGCTTGTGGTAAGGCCCCTGATAAAATATATAAAAACAATAATACCCTTGACGATCTTCAGACGTTTTGACCCCATTTTACTCCTTTATTTTGGGTTAAATTTTGAAAAATCCTGAAACACGTGTTTACTCATTTAGCTATAGAAGTACTCGTGTAAAGTTTCTGATAAATTAGTCCAACTAATCTTGTTTCCCCATACAAACTTTGGACCCCCGTTTCACCTACGTTCTAAAAGGAACCCCCATGTAAAATTTGAGACGTTAGCAGTCTCAAATTTGTAGTTTCTGAGATTTCGTGATGAGTGAGTGAGTGAGTCAGTGGTTTTCTCTTTTATATATTTAGATATAAGGTATTGTAAGTAATAATTTATACACAAAATATTACCTACATCTCATAAATAAAAGAAATATAAAATACCTATCTGGACATTAGCTTAGCATAGCTCGAGTTATTGGAAGGTTCATAGTTTGTGAAAAGGAAGAGCTATCTGTTTGTGGGCAATCTGAATGCCGAGTGAGTTTTCTCAACAATTCAATTTTATTAACAAGTAGTTTTAGTAGGTTGGTGACGTATTTATCTTAAGGGTTTCAATAGATTAAAATAACCGTTCAAAGGGTTTTTTTGACGTGATAACGTCTTATAAATCGATCAACGCCGGCTGTGCGCACAAAAAAGCATGACTCATTGTCACGTTCCGCCTGAGCCGAGCATGCAAGCGAGAGCGCGGAACAAGCGATGGGCACGATCGGCCTAAGCGTTCGGCTTGTGACGCATCTATCTCTCTTCCACTCCATCGGCCAACGTTTTCTTATGACGTTATCACGAAAATTATCGTGTGTAAACCGACTTTACAGACTTTACAGACTTTACAGATTATAGCCGAAATCGTTATAGCCATTTTTAAAATCTTCGTGACTTATAATATATTTGAATTGTAAGTTTAACAGTACAGCTTGTGTTGTCAAATAACACGTCATATTTTCAAGTTGTAAAATCAAATTCACAGATTCAAAGCAACATTGATGTGAAATGTGAAGCTTACTTTAACTTGCAAATGGATTGAAGATTGAATCATGTATACAGGATTTGTTGAGTTAGGTTAGGTAGCTAGCTGGTGACCTGGTTTAGAAATAGGAGGCAATCTGCAGGCGCGTCGTACGGAGGGGTCACTTTAGACGAGCTCTCTACACTATATTGCCACGAGAATTGTCTAATAAAAACGTAAATGAAACCATTTCATCCTTATTAGCAGTAGTAATGTAATTTATATCATATTGTCTAACTAATTCAATTGTCTTATTTTATTTTATTGTCTAGCGATACGCCTAAGCTGTCTGGAATAGGTAATTTAAAATGTATTTATTCATGAACCAGTCGGGAGATATTTTGTTAAAAGATTGTATAAAAACCGTTTTTTGTGACCGGGGCCAACGAGCATGACTGTGGTTCACCTGAACGAAGCAATCACCACCGCCAATGGAGTACAGCAACACCTAGGTCACCGAGTCGTTGCCAGCCTATACTATTCCTTTCTTCCTTTCTGGTGACTTCACTCACTCGCAGGAACACAACAATCAAGCGAATTGTTATTTAGCTGCGGTATTCTGTGATGTGGAGGTACGAGGTATAATCAATTTCAATCGGGCATAAAAAATATTCCCTACCTCTCTTTTCGCCAGAGCCTCGTTTGTCAGTCAGCAGGGTGCACCACGAGCAGGTGAGCTTGATTTTGGTGCAAAGATATTGATGAGTCGCTTATACCCCAAAGAGTTTTATATCGTCGATGATTTCTAGAAATGTATAATCTGCCAAAGCAGGTTTTTTTTCATCTCTAGTAATTTTCTTTTAGATATTTTTATTGTATGTTGTCAAGTATTAGTACATACAAGAATAGTATGGCTTGAAACCGAGTCCGATTTCCGAGTAATTCTTTTTAGTAATGATAACTGCTTGTAATATTTCCATAAATATGTACTGTATGCATAAAAACAGAACGTTATGAGAGATACCGACGCTAATTCGGCAATATCGTCTCGGATTTTTATTAAAATAGAGGGAAATATAAAATACAAAATAATATTATAAAAAAGTAAACAAAAAGTTTGATCTCTGTTTGCATACATTTATAAAATCAACCGAATTTGAAAATTCTTTTACCAATAGAAAATCACGTGATTTATGACTGTCATATGCTATAAATTGACCTGAAAATGAAAAGCTTTTTCGTAAAAGCGGGGTACAAAAGGCGAACTTAATGATAAAAGCATTTTCCATTCCTCTTGTTTCTCCTTGTTTCTCACAAAAAGTTATTTATTTATGTTTTAGTTCTGCATCAACTCTTATTCATCTTAATACTGGGATGCAAGGTCTTAAATCTATCGAAGAGCATACTCCAGCACGTTGCTCAAATGCAGATTAGCGGAGGCCAGTGTGTTTAAGCCAAAGGCCACATGGCGTAACGACTGTCATCTAATAACAACTGCCGGAACCAGACGGCTTACCGTGTCCTCCGAAGTACGGAGAAGTTCCAGATAAATAAACCTATCCAGATAAATATCCATCATAAACCGGCTACGGTCAACGATGCTGGACTTGCGTGTTCGATTAGACTTGCAACGTGAGGAATATACGCTGGCAAAGGTTTGGCGACCCCTTGGTGTTGCTGATGTCCGTGGGCGGTGGTGATTGCTTTCGATCAAGTGACCAAGTGACATGCTCGTTTGCGCCCTGTGAGCGAGTGAGCGCGTCTTATACATATATAAGAAGTGCTCACCAGCGTGCCGCTGTTTGGTAGGCAGCGAAATAGTCACCTACATACGAGTAACATTTATGTCTTGCCTAGACAGTGTCACACATTAATCGGTTCGTTATCACTTCTATTAGTGATACTGCTGCTGACCCCAATATGGCGGGAAATAAGAAGATAATAAAAAAAAACCCGTTGGTTTTATTACCTACAAATATATTACAATGTAAAAAAAGTTCGTAGAATGTATTTTTATGATTAATCAATCAGATTAGCAGGATTCCCTTTTGAATGTTAGGTGATAATTTCATTGATTCTAAGTAATTGTAATTATTACTGTAAAGGAGAACTAGTGGATATATGTAATGATACGAAAGCAGATGGCGAACGAATATAATGTATTTAGGTAGAAATATATCACAAGTGGTACACACGGTTCAAGAGTAAAGACAAAGATGAGTCAACATATTTGGTTTCTATGGTAATAGTTATTCAAATAAACACTAATTTCAAAAAATGTTAAAAAAATATAAAATATAAAAGAGGTCGCAACAATTACCATCATAATGTGATGGTAATAATAAACATGTCATTAGAAACACCCTTGAATTGCCAGAAAAACCCGCCGGGAGCCACACCAGTGTGAGTGATACACGGGTGTCAAGAGGTGTTGAGCTGCGCTTTGTCCGATTTGACCAATTCACAGTTGTGCATCGTGGCGGAGTACGCTCTAAACCTCTCTAAACTGAGTGGAGACTACTACTCGTTTCTATTCAATCAAATTCAATACGGAATGAATGAGTTGGAGCGGATGCTCCCAATATACCTATATACGGGCCTTCAGTCAGTCTTCTAGTTGACATGTTCAAAGTTCATAGTCATAAGCTATGTCAAGTTTCAAAATCGGTGGTTATTGCGCGGTCAAGAGTTTCGGGCTATTGGGTCCCGGGGCCCTACCGCCGAAGCTGAAGCCTATTACAATCGGATTTTTGATTGCGTAAATAAAACTTTAGCTTAGATGGCGGTAATTGTAAACACAATTACCGACAATCAAAGCTAAGCTAAACAGCTTAGCTGATAGAAACCCTAATATGGTTTCTACCACCTGGACGGAGTGATTCTAGAGCTCTATAGCTCTACCGACTAAGCTGAAGATGTTTTTCATTAACTTAAACCGAAGATCTATTCTCGCAATCAAAAATCCAATCGTAAACGGCTTCAACTTCGGCGGTAGGGCCCCAGACCGGGATTGACCACTGACACAGGGGACAAGAGGGCCAGCTATTTCTTCTTCCTAAGGATAACCATGCTAATCACACGAGGAAACAGAGCTAGCGTTTTTGTGGCAGGGTACCATTTTTTTATAGTATTTTCTACATTATATACAACTACCAGTTAGTTGTCATCATCATCATCATCATCAGGTCATTTTAGTCTCCACTACAGGAGCACGACCCTCTCTCGTCTGTCCCAGACAGAAGGAGGATTTGGCCTACACTCCCCACGCTGGCCAGACGGGTTGGGGAGGCCTGATCGATGTTTGATAATGTATTTCTCTTAGTCGCCTTGTACGACATCCACGGGAAGAGACGGAGTGATTCTATTCTAGTCTGCCGGAAATCACACGGCTGCTAGTTGTGCCCATGGCTAACTAATGTTATCCCATGTTCTTTAGCGGGATATAACGTATGTGCGTGCCAAATTGTATCAAATCAATTCAGACGTTTATTCATAAAAATATAACGAACTGACAGACAGGCAATTAGAATTTGTGAAAGTGTTTTACTTTAGATTTAGAATTTAGTAAGTTTATTTTATATTTTAGTTAGCAGAAGTAGTTAATTTATACGAAAATATATTAACTGACAATATATTACCCATAGACATTAGTACCCATAGAAGGTTAGCTGGTAGAGATCTCTTACAGAGATAAGCCCGTCTCTATACGTGTTCTTAAAATTCTGTTAGTTATATTGTGTATGAATAATTATACATATTATTAATTACAATAAAGAAACTACAAACAAACAAACTCATAATAATAAAATATTAGAAAAGGATTCGGTAGTTTGATTTCTTATTGGACAAGGTGCCGAGACACTCTTGGTGTCGAGACGCTCATCGCAAGTAGCACGAACGTTTAAATATATAAGATACATATATATATATATATACCTACTCATATATACATGTAGAATTCGATTGTATATAAGTAATACACTATTATACCGATAACCTCATCTTTTGAGCTAGCGATAAAATTGTATATACATGATAAAAATGCGCAGGAACGAGTACCATTTTAATTAACTGAAAATAACAGTTTTCAATATATGTATATAATAATATGTATGTCAGAGTCGACCCAAACCAAAACCAAGATTCATTGCTAAAATCAGTTAAAAATTGACTACGTACTTTGGTCTAAACCAACTTTTAGCTGATTTATGTAAAAGTAGACTTCAGTCAGAATATTTTTTTACCGCGAAATTATTGCGTTGAACCAAACCGTATCAGTCAAGAATCTTAGTCAAAATAATTAGTTATGATATGCTTATGACCACCAAAAGTAGACGAGGCTTGACTTGCTTTTGGAGAGAACATGTCGTACGCGCTTTCTAAAATTATGTCAGGCAGGCTTCGCTTGGTCCGCTCGCTTGGCTTCGGACTGGTAAGAAACCTAACCTAACCCAATTGGAACATTTCTGGAGTTGCCGGAAGGCATTAGCCAAGTTTGACTAGGAGCGCCTGCCCCCTTACCACCATCTCTTAGTGCGATTCAATAACTGAATAGAATGCCATATCATACCAATGAATAAGCGACTCTATTTCAAATGAAATAGAGTCGCTTATTCATTGGTATGAATAAGCATTCTAATCAGTTATTGAATCGCAATAAGAGATGATGGTAAGGGGGCTGGACTTTAATCATTAAGTATCATGTGAACAAGCTTGAACAAAAAGCAATGTTTTATTCGTTGTTAATAAAAAATATAATTAAGAAATTTACATACTGTGTTTTGCTCATCAATGCTTATCATTTCATACCCATATCATAGGGGTTAAAGTGGAAATTTTATATCACCGTTTATATAATACAGCTAAAGATAGGTGTGAACATAAACCTATGTTTAGTCGGTTAATATGCACATTATCCTAGATGCAACAGCTAAGAAAATTAATTTATATTAAGTATATAATAATTGAAATATATGATGGTCAGTTTATCGACATAGTTGGGCTAACCCGACCAAAAGCCGAGCGAGCGACGAAAACGAGGGTTGATTTGTTTTTGGAGAAGGAGAGATGAGGCTCTCGTATCTTCTTCAGACTACCTCAGTAGTCACGCCTTTTCCTAAAGCAATTGCAAGTCGAGCCTGGCTCGCTTCCCTCGCTCGGCTTTTGATCATCACAACATAACCTTACCTAACCCAATTGTCTAAATATATAAAAGAAGAAACTAACTGACTGATATATATATCAACGCACACCCCAAACCGCTGGGTCTAGAGATTCCAAATTTGGCAAGTAGGTTCCTTAATTCCTTATGATGTCTAGGGGTGCCCTAAGAAAGGATTTTTCAAACTTCATCCCCTAAAGGGGTGAAACCGGGTTCAAAGTTTTTATGGAGAAACAAGATTAGTTGGACTATTTTACCCGAAACTTTACACGAGTACTTCTATAGATAAATCAGTAAACACGTGTTTCAGGATTTTTCAAAATTCAACCCCTAAAGGGGTAAAATGGGGTGAGAAAGTCTAAAAATCGTAATGGGTATTGTTTTTTATGGTTTATCGGGAAGCTGATTACGAAAACAACATCTATTTTATAATTCAATATAGCCGACGTGAAAATCACCCCTGTGGTAATGCGATGGGGTTGAAATGTCATAATATCAATAGGGTGTTGATTCTATCGTTTTCTTGGACGTCAATTACGAAAATGGCATCGATTTGAAAATATAACATAGTGAACATGAAATTACTTAAAAGGATTTTTCATATTTTACCGCGGAGAGGGTGAAACGGAGGTTCAAACATAAATAAACCAACTGAAAAATCCTGACACGAAAAAGCCAAACATAACTACTACCTACCTCCTGAGATTTTTGAAGTCGGAGTAAATTTTTTAAAGTTTTTTTAAGTTTTTTTAAGATTTATCCTTTTTAAGCTGATGGAATAAGTCTTATGTTATCCTAATAGGTTTTTAAATTTGTATGTGGCGTCAATCAGTGCTGTACGGAGTGTGACGGGTGTAGTAGTTATCGGGAAAGTTCTTGCATCCTTATTTAGTACAATTAAAGGTGCTACATGAAGGTGGTTGCGTTGCGTGTTAGACTTGGCTGGGATAATCTAAAATGCCCCAATTACACGCGAGCGAGGCTGCGAGCAAAAGCTAGTGTATTATCATACAATTGGTTTCCAACAACCATATTGGTTCTACATTTTTAGCCCAGGAGCTGCGGTTACAGTTAAGTTTAGCCGACTAAAGATAGAAGAAACTAAAATTAGCCTCTCTTGGAAAATGAAAGTAAGTGTAGAGTTGCTTGCTAAACTTATATTCACACCTATCTTTAGCCGTAACATATATACTTTGATTCAAGTAAACACCTGTTGAGAGTTGGATGTTAAAGACTGTCACTATTACTAGTGGCAGTCTTTAATAGTGACTGTAATATTTAACGAGTGGTCTACCACATTTTTATATAAGTATGGCTATATTTTCTACACACTAAGGAATTTTCGGCGGTTCAACTAATTTATTTGTATAACATACTGTATATGTATATATTTCTATGTCTAGCAGGTTTCTAAAAGTAATGTAGGTGGATTAAAAATTTTTTTTGACGAAATTTCTATTGAAATCGTCAAAATGTCAGGATCCTAGTCAAATTAGGGGTGTAAGGAATCAAAAATGTACCGTGATTTATTCACTATAATATTTACGCCATGAAATAAACTAATATAAAGAAGTACTTATATTTTTTGTTATCGGTGATATATATTTTAAGCTAGGAAAGCATTGATGTACCCACAAAACATATAGGTATAGTACCTATATATATATGTATATATAGCATATACCTTACAATTGATAAAACTATAAGTACGGTAAACTATGTTTCGTTTATAATTTAATAGCAGATGCAACAAAGTAGGTATAAAAATAAAACAAGTTCCCAGAAGAAGAGTGAGGTGGCGGCGCGCGAGCGATATTGCGTGTTGCGAACGTTAATATGGGTAAGATAACCGCTTCATATCAGGCTGGTCGTATACTTGCTTACCACCCGATGTATTATATAAAAAGAAGATTACTAATTAACGTTTATTTATAGTTTTACCAAGTATTATGGCTAAAGACTACATAATTATGTAGCCAAACTACTAATATAGCATAGACAGAATATCCTACGTTAAATTAAATAATATAATATAAACGACAACGTTGCATACTACTTACGTAAACTCTTGTAACCTTTTTTTTTCTGTCTAATAAAGAATATATATAAACTTTGAATGACGTCAAATGTCAGGTAAACATATATATCATAATCTTTTATTATGTAACTATGTGAACCCGCAAACACTGTTCTGCCGTATAAATTATTCTTTGAAATATACTTTGCGACCTATTCTTGTACTTAGGAAACATATATAAAAAATTACATATAAATCAGTCGAGCTGTTTATATTGTTACGGTAAACGCTTTACATCAGACGGGTCGTATTTTTGGAACTACTCGACGTTTTATAAAAAAAATCTACCTTGTTGCTAAAAAAATATCACATTCCTTTCCATCTATGATTCCATAATAATAATCCATTTAGTGGTAAAAAAATGTAATTATTACTGAATTCTTATTAACTATTAAAAATAATATGTTAGATTGAAATAATACCCACCCCCTGTCTCTACTTATATTTAGTTTCATTCACATACCGTCTCATAAATCAAGGGATACATTTTTTTTGTCGAATGGGTGTGTTCATTGGTTCGAGCGCACGGCGCAAGTTGCCACCCCTTACCTTTTTTTTCAGTTTTAGTTATACTTTGATCATCTTCAACGAATGTAGAGTTTTATTTATTAATTATTTATTCATATTTAATAAATTCTGACATATTGTAATTATGACAATAAATTATAAATTGAAAGTGAATGTGAAATAATTAAAAATGGAAATGTTTTCCACTATTTATATTATTAATTATAATTAAAAATTTGTTGTTGTTATAAGTATCTTTATTGTATGTACAAAAGTTGCAGAACACAGTAGAAATAAAATGATCATACAAATTTGCACAAAGGCGGACTTATCCCATAGAGGGATCTCTGCCAGCCATCCTTTGAGCATCTGATATGACATAGTTAACAAATAGGCGGGGGGAGGACATATATGATAGCATATGTATTTACGTACATTACATACATCAGTCTTCTACATATGTAGTTGTAGAAGTAGAATCATATAAAATCCATACACACTCGTACAAGTAAGTTGTTAGTGGAAATGACAAACTCAATTACTTAATGTGACGAACACGTTGTCTGAGGAATTGTCACGGAATTATAACGAAGAAAGTAATTATTTATTATAAATTGAAATGTTTTCCATTATAATTATTTCGTATAGTTAGAATATACTAACTACTACCTTTTTGAAGAGAGGTAGGGAGCGTAATTGTAAGCTACCCGACTGGGGAATTACCTCCACCTCACAGAATACCGCAGCCAAATAACAATTCCCTTGAGGGTTGTTGTGTTCCTGCGAGTGAGTGAGGTCACCAGAAAGAAAGGAGATGCTGCTTTGGCAGCGGGGGTGGCGGCGCGCGAGCGATATTTTATATTGCGAGCGTTAATATGGCTACGGTACCCGCTTAACATCAGGCGGGCCGTCTGCAACCCGACGTAGTATAAAAAAAAAAATACTTTTCATATTGATTTTGTATTATTTTTGTTAAAAATTGACATCATTGAGAGTGTGAACTCTTGAGATCATTATTGATAATTCAAGAAATACTATGCCGGCGTTTGAAGATGAGGTCATTTATATTTTATAAAGGTATGGTCCCAGTTTCACTAGGAATCAGCGAAATATCTAACTCCTCATCCACTTACAGAAGAGGTATCGTATAGTGTTCATTTTAATAGCTTCTAGGATGAGGTAAGACATTTTTTTTGGTCGGAAGTTTAATAAATTTTAATTTACAGTTGTAACGCGCTCGCGTTCGCGGGTTTAGACGCGATACAGAACCTCTTGTGTATAAGAAGCTATCTAGTATAAAACAAGACTGTATAATCTTGTTAGTAATGTACTATTTATTACATTATTTTCTATCTGCTTAGGCTCAACTTCGACTAAAACTGCATTACACTCGCATTGTTAGTCAATATTGGGAAAGATCGACGTTTATTCAGTTCGTCACTGCTTAATGCAGCCGCTATATTTATTAAGGACAAGAACCAATTGCACCTTATAGATTTGATTCGAGCTGGTGTACTACTGGCAGATATGGCATTGAGTGCCGAATCCGGAGCGGGGAGGCGAGGCAACGATGCTCATTCCAGAGCGTACGTATAGACCACAATGCGGCATGGTACTGCGTCGACGTGGTCCGCGCGCCAGCGTACTAGCCGCCGCAGCACTCATAAATATACATAACGTGGCTCTACACTGCCATAACAGCACAGGCCGAACCCCGAGATGACGCGTCCTGGTTCCCGGCAGGTGAGTCCCGCTGCGCGTCTCACATTTTATACACGTTGCGATTTACATTTTGACATTTGCTGGCGACGTTTTCGCGGGTTATCGTGCTTATCGCCTGTGCCAACGTTACACGGTTGATCGATTCTCACAGTTGAGGTTTATGTAATGATAATGACTATATGCATTAACTAAATTCACTTTAATTTTTATTACACATCGACAGTATAAATTATATAAACCATTTGACTATAGAAAATCGCTCAACTTTCAATTTGTTTTTAGAATTAGAACTTTCCTACTTCGACCGTTCAATAATCAAGTTTTTTAAATTATTATCAAGGCCGTAACTGTTAGTGACGTTTGCAAAACGGAAATGATATTCATGCTACCAATATACACTTTTTCATGTATGTAGGAGCGTTATCAGTGCACTGTGTAACGTTAGGTTGTTATCGTGAGATATCACGTTTGGTGGTAGAGTCGTGCTCGTGCGTCTTCACTGCCCATATCTCGGCGAATTGGCACCAATTTTGTATCATTGTAACTAACAGATATAATTCTCATTTTGTTTCATTTAAATATAATTATTCTAATTACGTTTAGATACAAGATTTCTTTATTGTGTACATTAATATCACGGCTCTGTGCGATACTGCGGCAGTGTACAGAGTCGGTTAGTAATGTAGGAAAACATCAATTCACTGTTATGCAATTGGTTTATCAATTTGTATTCACAGCATATACACTTGGTTTTATCAAACACAATGAAGGCTCGTAGACAGCCAAATACCTATATAAATTGTTTTGTCCAAGATAAAAGACAATTACATCCGAGATACAAACTCTGTGTTGGATTTCCAACAGTCTCTTTAAATACTTAGTCTTATTTATCTAAATTGAATACGTGTTTAATAGAAACAACACGGATGTTAAGTAAGTTAAAGTAAAAGTGGCATTGCTAAATTTATTCTCATTTTTAGCATTCTCTTTGTCCTCTGCCGTCACAAGAATGTAGAGTTCTTTTGTTCTAACTTGACCTCCTTTTTTGTTCTTACAATCAGTGGGTAGAGAGCGCTGCTGGTGTTTTTATTAGCTCGGTCAGTTTATATTTGAAAAATTAGTTTAAGCATTCAATATTATTATTGATTTATTTGAAAAAGATTGGGACGTAGTATATTCATCGGAATGTCTAATAATAAATATCATGTAAGCGGTTACTTACTAACGAATACTTATACTATAGAGGTTACCTAATATCGATTGTTCTAATATCACTTATAAATAAGTGGTCGATATACCTACATACCATTAAAGAATATTGTGTTTTATAGTATACACTGGTGTTAGGTAAATATTTATTATTCATTTTGAATAACTCTATTTTTTTGACGTGAAAATAATTAATCGAATACTGTCATCAGACCCGAATGTATGGTTGTATGACTATTGACTCTATGGCCCGACGCAAATTTTTACATTAGTTGAACGTTGTAACAAATGTTTTACCATATAAAATTGTAACATGCCTACAATAAACTACACATATACCACAGTATAAGTACTACGGCCAGTATGGCCATTCCCTGCCGCTCTCTCATGTCGACCTCACCTCCCCTCTGAAATTAATCAGGAATAGTTTGTATGGCGTCGCACGCACACACGCTCGTTTACGCGCTGTATAGATGCCATTGTTTATGTAGTAGTAAACGACGCGACTTTTGTATGCAGTGGCCGGGGTGTGCCTATATAGTAAGGACCTTATCTACTTTAACGCCTATTTAAAGTATATATAGGAATGCTTTGATTGATTTTGGGAGTTTAACACAAAAGGAAGTAGTAGATGGGGAAGAAGTAGATGGTTGAATTCATGAACGGGATTGTCCAATCCCGTCGGACATCGATATTATTCAAAATGGAATACTATTCATTACCTGCTAATTAGGTCTTTACGAACTCAGAGACACGTCTATGCATTTGTTTTCGAACGATTTTTAGTTATACGCTTGCAACACAAGGAGTACTAATTTCAAGCTAGCACTCGTGCAACTTATTCTCACATTTTGCGACCATTGTTAGGACCTTGCAGGATCACATGCTTGGCAATGATCTTTTATGAGATGGAATAATCAGCCCCCCTAGCCAAGTGTAATTCGTAGCGTAACGAACGTTAGATAGATCACGTGACATTTGTCAAAATCGAACATTTTAGTATGAGAATTGACAAATGTCACGTGATCTATCTAATGTTCGTTGAGCTATTACTTATACTGTGGTTACGCTACGAATTACACTTGGCTAGGGGGGCAGGTTCTGTTTCGGTCAGAGCTACGTTCGCTAGATTTCAGTTTGCACCAGGTGTAGGTGGAAATGGGTTTGGCACTTTAAGTTGTTGGTAAGCCACATACAAGCAAAAAGTATTAACGAGTTTCTTCGAGAGTAATATATAATATTTTGATTCATAAAAAATTGTAAGATACATCTAGATAAGTCTCCACAAGGGTTCATTGGCAAAATAAAGAACTTCATATAATTTCATATTTGCATACTAATTGTTCATGGATTGTCAGAAACATGTCAATTTTGTCGATCATTTTATTGTTAGTATATTATTGTAAATTGATAATGTAATCATATCAGACACTATTACGTGCCTTCGAAAAAAGCATGCGTGTTATATATCGCTGTTCCAACAAAGTAGTAATTAATTTAGTATGTCGCCAAAACCGAAATATTGCTTGTTTTATAAATATTATTGTGTTACATAAGGTAATTAATTGAGAATTATTAAAATATCCAAAGAATCAATGAACTACATTGTATTTTGGTTAGGTTTGGGTTGTTTGTTATTTAGATTAGGGTTTTCTTATGGTCTGCAACCGGAGCCACATCCGCTATCTCTGAATTAGATAATTAAAGATTTAGTCTGATTACAAATGACGCAAACTAGTTAATATTTAAAACATTTGGTGTATATACATATGCCATGTAAAACAAAGATGATTTCCGCGTCTATATGTCTGTTTACCCGCAATTTTTTCCTAAACCACAGAAACGATTTTGATGCCGTTTTCACTATCATTTAGAAAATATCTTTCATAAGGTTTGTATGTATACACGATCCCATACGAACAAAGCCGGGGCGGGTCACTGTATTTCTAATTTTATTGATAGTATTAATCCTAACTGATTTTATTACATTATCCGTAACATTTATTAAAATATTTCAAATATTGCATTATCAAAAATATATGCAGTAATGCCGAACGCGTCTACTGATAAAGTATCTAAGTAAATAAAGATGTTAATGTTCGTTTGTTCAAAATCTTCAATCACCGGAAGTACTGAATTGCTTTAAAATTTTGACACAACGTTGCATATCAAAATAATACTTTTTTATATATGTATTTTTAACCTGGAATTCTCACGGCAACGGGACAGTTTAACCCACAGTAATGCGCGGTTGGAAAATAATATTAAGTAGGTATTATCCGACTCAAGGACTTAACTTATCAAGTTGAAAAGGAAATGATTACAATACAATAGAAAAACAGGCGTAGGACAGACAGATTATTTGCCCGTATTTCAATACACTTGTAAATAATATTTTCATTGATATTGCGAGTTTATTTTTATTTTTTATACTAAAGTTACAACACGTTGAGGTTGCACGAATTTTTTTGCACATTTGGATATTTATTTAATTCATATAAAACTCTAGGTCTTACTATAGTTATTTGATAGCAATAGTATCCATAATCACCGTAGTTATCTTAACCAAAAACATCGCAAAATTTTACTAAACATTCTGTAAATAATACAAAACATATATTATATGTATTTAATAAGTTTTGTGGGGTTTCGAGTATTTTATTTTTAATTTACATTTAAAATATTTATTTTCATGTTTTATAACTATGGTATATTTTTTATTCTGAGTTGATAATGACAATTCTACCGAAACATCAAGGAAATTTTAGGTACAGTCTGTATAATATATATAATACAGTCTGTATAAGATATATAAATCATAGGGAAAAGCAGACGTGAAAGTTATTGTATAAGTTAGTTTTAACACCTCATTTAAAACTAGATGCCTCTACCGACATAATCCTGTCCAAAGAGTAAGTTCTCTCAGTTTTTTCCATTACATTTTTTGCGCTACCTTTTCTATTTTTTTTATAAAATTCTTCTATTACATAAAAATCAATCTGAATGAATGACGTGAATATTTGTCAGTGGGGTAGTGATGATCATTTCCAATTATTTTATTTCCCATACAAATACGCTCAAATGCATCAATCAATTTCCAAATCAAATTGATCCCATCCAGAAGAACCACAAATAATTAAGAAAAAAAATGTACCTACTACTACCATGTATTATATGTAAATAGATTTTAATCATTTTCCTTTAGTACTTATCTACATTATCTGCTGTTAATTATCATTCTAAGGAAACAAAAATGTCGTAAGGGTTAACAACACTTCAAAACTCTACATTTGCATGGAGCATAAAGTATTAGTTACGGAATAGATAATAATTTATAATTTGAATCAAGAACTTAAGACATAGATTTAAAAATTTCATTACGTAAATGTCTGAAAATTATACTATAATAATCCTTTCGTTAGTTAAGACTTTAGCAATTTAGTTTCCGATGATTTGGTTCTAGCTGTGATTATACTAAAGCTGTATTGTTCTGTTTTGGTATATATTTGTAGAGCCAGTGCTCTACAATTTTGTATTATTCGTTTTAGAAATATTTTTAAAGTCAGCACTAGAATTTATGCTGATATTTTGTTACTAGCGATCCTACGCAGGATGACAGCACATCCATTGCAATTATATATAACTTAATTCACAAACATAATCGTGTCAGCAATTTATATATCGTGAAATGTTTATTTAAGCTTACATAGGTTTGTTAGATAATTCCTTTGTCTAGTGGCGAAAGGAAAACCATATGAAAATCCGTCCAATTAGTTTCATAAATTAACTTGAATAAACGCAACTTAAGCGCCTTAACAGAATTTAATTTGTAAAAGAGATGCGTATAGCGAAGTTTTTATTTTCTTTAAATAGTTACGTAATTAAATACATAGGCTTGAAATTCTTCGTCATATTAAAATGAATTGAAGAAATTCAGATTATATATTATTTTATCAATAATTGCTATTAGGGTTAGTAGGTACTTTGTAACTATGTTCTTTGTTACCACATCCTTTGTTCTTGTATTTGTCTAATTGTCAGACCAATCAGCTAAATTTAACCTAATATTTTAGGTAGGTACAAATATTTATAAAGAAGCATATTAAGTTTTTTTAAATATTTTTTTGTCTATCGGTCTTCAAAATTTTAATTTTGTAATATTCCATCATCGCGTTTGATATAACAAGCCTTATTCAACAAGACTGCACGAAACTTCCGCAGAGAGGTCGATTTCGGCAACTCAGCCCACCAGCGAAGGTAGAGCCACCCTTCCCCCGTGTGTACTCGTCAGGTTGGTGAGGGGAGGCGGCGTGGCGTATCTCACTAGGGCTCTCTTGACGCCGGTGACGACAACGCGAGCTAAGTCTACGAGTTGCGTTAGCGGCTGCGCAGTAACGGTGCCCTAGTTATTTCGGGTGCTGTCCTAGATTCGAACGAGGTCGCTCGAAACGCTGTTTTCATCATCACCAGAGAGTTTTATTCGATGGGGCCGCGTTGGGCTGTCCGACCTCGTAGATACCGACCGACTTAGATAGTTCGTGCCGCTCACTCGCCGCCGAGACGTGACTCGGAACTGTTCGCTTATAACTCGTCAACGATGATTATTTGAATTTTCAACCACAATAATACCTACTTCTGTAAAAAAAAATATTTGGTAAAATTAATTTATTATTAGTAATTGGAACATTATCTATCTATTATGACACATATAGAGTTTTAATAGCTTCCATAAATTCTCTAACATTCAATATTTCTAAAACTTCAGGGTTATTTAGAAACTCTAAATGTACAACTTCAATATTTTTTTCTTAATCATAGAGTTTTTACATGTATACAGCTGTTATAACAAAAAGTTAGTATCTTTATCCACTTCTAACTACACCAGACTAGTGCACTAGAAGTAGAGAAGAGCTTAAAGAGTGCGCTGACTCTACAGCGAAGGGGAGGTGTCATGCCATTTGGCCTAAAGTAAGCCAAGGCCGGAGTGGTGGGGATAACGTTTACACGTGTGACCTAGATAGCAGCCGAGAGGGTGCGGAAACTCACGACTGCTGCCGACCACCGCTCGTCGTGCTACTCTGATCAATACGAATGCTAGTAATATTATCTCGGCAACGTTCCGTTCTAGGTCGCGCGCACCATTCTGTTTTATCCATCGTTAGAACAGGAGTGCGCTTACGCCGCAGCGCTAACTCTACATAAAATGTTCACACTTTGTCACTCTACGAGGATATAGTAGAGCACGTGTCACTTGGAGGTCACTGACCTGTATCGTAACTATCCTACGTTTTGCGATCCCTTACAGCTTTTACAAAACGTTCTTTCCGATGGTAGCGCACGCTCGGGCTGTGACGTGGCACGGGCGACGTCCTCGTTTTCACCTTGCTGAAAATAATTCGACGACGAGACGTTTGCCGTGTGTGAGAGCTGAGTTCGGCCGTTCGTTGCGCGGTAGTTGCGTCGCACGGAGCGGAGTGCATCGATCGCGATTACATCACCACTTGCGTCCTTTCTCTGCGCGCGCAGCACGCCCCGCGCGCCCGCCCTCCGACCCCGCGCCGCGCCCCTCTCGCGCCGATCACCACTACGCCATCGCTTCTCGATACGCGCCACCATTCGCACTTTGCTCCTCGTCAGCTTCGGTCGTTTCCATCGGTATACTAGTAGAGTAGTGGAAGTTAAAGTTTAGTTAACATTTTTAAACTTAGTTTTTCGCAGACCCGTTACTTTTAGGTCGTGTAATAGGAAATAGTAGTGATTAAAAATTATTCGGGAAGTGTTTCATAATATTTTAAAGTTAGTTACAAATTGTGAGATGTTCGCGACCTACTTTTGTAACTTCCGCAATGTGTTAGCGGCCATTTTGTATTTTTTTTATCATTTTGTCAAAGCAGTTAGTACATTAAAACTCGCGACTATCGCCGTCGTCCAGTTGCGCGCCAACATAACGCAATTCAACTTCATTTCTGCCTCGTCGTATCATGTGACTCGCGTGTTACCTAGTTGCAATAAGTTACGATTGCGCGCGAACGTTTCAGTTAGTTCGTCCGATTTTAAATTACAGTTTCAGTTGAAGACTTTTGAAGAAGATGGAAGCCAAGAAGAAGACAATGTTATGTCAGTCGTGTCGGGGTGAGAATTAGACTAGACTTTTTCCTATCAGTCAGTCTTTTTCTCTCTCCTATATGGTCGGCATTAATTCTCCGTATTATCCGTGGTTCGTCTCCGGCCGTCCAACAGTTACAATTATGCCCGCAGTGACGTCGGAGATTACGCAAGCTGTCCTCCTATTCGGCTGCGAAATCACTGAATTTTCTGCTTGTGGCATTAAACGTTTTTTTTAAAACTTCCGGTGGGGTGTCAGTTTTGAATATTTTCGGAATGATGATCTAAATAGTTACCTTCGCGTAGTTCTCTTGAAATATCTGTGTCGTAATCGGTTTGGTTTGAGTCATTGTACTGTCATGATGAAATCGGAATAATCGTCGGCGCAGCACGCTCGGCGGGAATTGGGCAATCCGCGAGCGAGCGGATGTCCCCCTCCTCCCGACACGCCGTCGCCGCGGGCCGCCACTGCCTAAAATTTGAACTCTTGCGCCGAAGAAGCGCGAACTCCACCGACCTGTTACGAATTTAATGTCGTTAATTTTCCTTTTTGTTTCAGCCAGCTATAAATTCGACATCGTCGCCGTCTGCACGCAGCATTATTCTATTTTCTTTTTATTGGCAATTGCGATTTGTTGATTTATTGCACACGAGTTTATTGTATAACTGTATTGTTCTTTTGTCTATTGCAATGCGACTTTAATAGTTTATAAGTATGTTTTGAAAAAAAAAAAGAAATTAAATACTTTGATTACATTTATTTCTTACCGATAAAATATGTCATTCCGTTCATAAAATATTAGTTATTTCATTATCGTCCGCAAAATTTGTTTTTATGCACCACCTGTCCCTCCCGAACCCCCGAGTCCTGTGGGTGTGGGTTCACCCTAGCCCCACCCTTAACTCGGCTAGTCCAATCAGGCGCCTCATCCGTGCCCTTGACAATACCGAGCCTTCCACGAAAATTCTTCCGTCACAAAAAAACGGAATGCTTAGCGTAGCGAGTGACTTAAATCAAATAACCTTTGTAATCAAGAAAATCCTGGTTACAAATTGTAGAAAGAACAAATTATGTCTAGATCAGTTTCAATGCTAACTGCGAGGTATTTTATCACAAGTTAGAATGCAATTATATTCTATCCTTTAAATAAAAAAAGGCCTTTTAAATAAAATCTATTTTTAAACTTTTAAAATTTCTTCCGCAATATAACAAGTAAAATAACTAGGCATTGAAAACAAAAAATGTTGCATCATATTATCTTTTTTATTACGGATGATCTGCACATATTACGTCATATACCTAGTACATAGGTAATGTAGATACTGTACATTAAAATTTGACAACATGTTTTATGATCAATCAACTTAATAATGTAATTTCAAGTTCAATTGGTACTTTGAAAAGGTTACCAGGGTTACTTTTGTAGTAAGGAACAGGTTTTTGTCCATCACTATATTCTACAATAAGTTTCCAAATATGTATATTGTAAAAAGAACAAGTCGACCGATTAGGTACAATGGGACCGGTTATTTTAGGGTTAACAAAAAAATTCAACACACTCCCTGTTTGTGTAACTAGAATTTGGATAACAAAACGGAAATCATAATTTGTAACGAAAGTTAGGTATAAGTAATACTTGGAATTCAAAATTATAATTGTGTTTAAACTTGAAATTTCACGATATAGTTTACTATTTGACCCGGCAAACGTTGTACTGTCACGTAAATTATTTTAGTGGTATGAAATTATACTTTACGATCTATTTTCATACCTATACTAATAATATATAAATTTCTATAATAATATATAAATATCCTCTTCTGTACTAATAATATATAAAAATCGGTCTAATCGTATCGGAAGAGTACGACCTCAAACGATGTGATTCGGGAGTTTTATTTAACCTTTTGACCGCCACGGCAAAAATGCATCACCGCGCCCTGTACGCCAGGCCCTGTATATTGATAACACTACTCATTAGGAATAATAACTTAATAACCCTATGAAGCAGTAACAGAGTGGTCGCTGTAGATTTTACTCTTACAACTCTTATTTCTACAGTACTGAAAATAATAAGAAAAAAAGATACAAATTGACATCAAGGTACAACACTATTGTCACCATTAGACGACAATGGCGTGGGCGGCCCTTCTTTTAATTACTAGCTTCCACTCGAGGCTTCGCTCGCGTTTACTTTTTTTTTTAATAAAACGTTTGCTATATCCTCCCTAATACCTTTGAGAATATTTATTAATGATGATCTGTTTAGTAGTTTCGGCGTGAAAGCGTAAAAAACAAACTCACATTCACATTTATAATATTAGTATAGGGAGATATGTAGAATAGGGATTTAAAACAACTACCAATCAAAAAAGAGGCGAATTTGTTGAATAGGGTACTACCACATTCTACATACCTACCTATCTACATATAGTATTGAAGTTACTATACATCAAACTTTGCATTGTGCTCAAAAAGTAGAAACTCGAGAAAGTGAATTGTAGTACCAACACTTTTAACTATGAAACTGGTAGGAAGGAGAAGTTTCTACAATAAACAATGTCTCTATCATATCGAGGGGTAAAAGGCTTGGCTTTGGTTTAAGTAACATTTTTGGCGATATTCAGTTAGGTATTATAATGTTCGAAATCAGCAGATTTTTTTGATTCCGAATATTATAATAACTCAATATCACCAGAAATGTCGCTTAAATCAAATAGCCTTTTACCCTCTGATATGTCTCTACAATTATTGTTAATTTTAATTTACCTCTAAATTTAATTTTTCTTTGAAAAAGTTTGAGGTGTAGCGGTCAGCATCAACATCTCTGAACCATAGCCAACCTCACCTGCACGTGGTGCACCCTGCTACTGATAAACAAGGCTCCGGCGAAAAGAGACGCCGACGAGACGCTTAGCGTATTTTTTAAGCTTCCCAACTGGGGAATACATACCTCCACCTCTCAGAATACCGCAGTCAAATAACAATTCCCTTGACGATTGTTGTGTTCCTACGAGTGAATGAGGTCACCAGAAAGAAAGAAAGCAAGGAGTATAGGTAGTATATATACCCCTTGGGATGCTGTAAATGCTGATGCTGGTCTCCATGGGCGGTGGTGATTGCTTTCCATCAGATGACCCACATACTCGTTTGCCCCCCTCTCATATAAAAAAAAAAAAAAAAATTCGTCCAAACATTACAGCTTAAATGGTTTTGTTCATAGAATTCATTTAAATAATTAAAAATACATTTAAATAATGATTAAAAATTAATTAAAAAGATTTCCATTAACTTTACTAAATTAGATATGCCATCAACAATAAATTACGCTTGGAATCAGAATCTCAATATTGAGTATGGGTACGCGTACACTCCTCATCATTTGATTTTCAGCAAAAACCTGCAACTTCCGAAAACAATTCAGACAAATTGAATAAATCTCTACCGATCACGGATTTATTGTTCGGAAGGATGACGCATGAATGACGTATGCTGCGGGCCCATATGCAACTTTTGTTTTCAGCTCCGTGTGTGTCATACACTGTGACGCAATCCTTTAGCAAAATCGCAGTTGTGTAGTAAATGGAAGTGACATAGTTGGAAAAGTTTTCGAAGAGACTCTACATCACTATCAACTGCTGCGATAGATCCGTAAAAATATGTTTCCAAGAGTAATGTTTTCTAAGCTTTCAATTCTTTATATGGTTAAGTACTTGGTACTGATGCATGTTTAAACACATTTTTTAATTAATTGAACGTGTACGTCAGGTATAATTTAGGTATTTTGAAAAATCTTTTTAAGTAATTCGTTTCCAGTGGGTTATATTTTCAAATCGATGCCATTGTCGTAATTAACGTCCCAGAAAACCATAGAATCAAATATATTGATATTATGACATTTCAACCCCATTGCACCCCTACAGAGTTGTCACGTCGGCTATGTTGCATTATTAAATAGTTGTTCTTTTCATAATTAGCGACCCTTTATACCATAAAAACAATTCTTATGACGGTTTTCAGACTTTTTCACGACATTTTAGATATTTCAACGCCATCGCACCCCAATAGAGGATGATGGTTACGTTACCGCCCTACGGGTACAATAAATAAAAATAATAGGTAATTTCTGGGATATAAACTATCTTAGGTATGTTCTTTCCCAGAACTCAAGATATCTCTCAACCAAATTTCATCTAAATCGGACCAGCGCTTTAAGTATGAAGAGGAACAGACACTCTGTCACATTTATAATATTAGTATGGATTGGCGTTCCGAAAACCCGTAAAAACGACACATATATTGATATATAGACATTTCAAGTAATTTCAACCTCATCGCACCTCAATAGAGGATGATGGTCACGTTAGCTACGTTGAATTTTAAAATCGTTGTTGTTTTCGTAATCAGCGACCCAATAAATCATAAAAACAATACCCATGACGATTTTCAGACTTTTTTACCCCATTTTATCCTTTTAGGGGTTGATATTTTCAAATCAATGCCATTTTTGTATTTGACGTCCCAGAAAACCATAGAATCAACACCCATATTGATATTATGACATTTTAATCCCACCGCACCCCCACAGGGTTGATTTTATGTCAAGTCGGCTATGTTGGATTATAAAATAGTTATTGTTTTCGTAATCAGCGACCCGATAAACCATGAAAACAATACCCATGACGATTTCCAGACTTTTTCACCCTGTTTTACCGCTTTAGGTGTTGAATTTTGAATAATCGTGAAACATGTGTTTACTCATTCTTCTATAGAAGTACTCGTGTAAAGTTTCGGATAAAATAGTCCAACTAATCTTGTTTCTAAATACAAACTTTGGACCCCCGTTTCACCCCCTTAGGGGATGAATTTTGAAAAATATTTTCTTTGTGCACCCCTAGACATCATAATGAATCTACGTGGTAAATTTAGAATCTTTACACCCAGCGGTTTGGGCTGTGCGTTGATATATAAGGTCCTAACCTTTTAATTGACAATACTATATGGTTGGCATCTATAGCTTGTATACATCGTATTGTGAATGAAATTTTGCATAAATAAAAATGTTTTTAAAATGATATTATTTTTCTGTATACCAAGAAAAAATATTCTAACTTGCTCCCTTACGCATTTACCATCACGCGTAAGAATGAAATTGTAATAATGACTAGTTAGGTACGACGATACGTATACGACCAAGTACTGCCACATATGACAGCTACGGTGACGCGTGCGAGCGTTGAACTCTGTTTTTCCCTCTCTTTTTAACTTTTTTATACCACGTCGCGTGGCAGACAAGTATATACAGTCCGCCTGATGTGAAGTAGTTATCTTAGAGTGGGTCCAGTGCTGCAGCACCGGTGACACGTCGACCCTCATGGATCTTTTGTGTTCTCCCTAATCCTTTAGTCACTCTCCCCTGCTTGTCTGGAGACATGTTCCATGTGAAGTAGTTACCGTAGTCGTATTAACGGTCGCGACGGTAACAACGCTCGCGCGCCCCCGCCAACCCCGCTACCAACGCAGCAACTCCTTTCATTTTTGTGACCTCACTCACTCGCTGGAACACAAGACCCTCAATGGAATTGTAAATTAGCTGCGATGTTCTGTGATGTAGAGGTATTCCCCACTCAGGCAACTTACAAATACGTTTTACCCTACCTCTCTTTCGCCAGAGTCTCTTTCGCTAGTCGGCAGGATGCACCACGTGCAGGCTTTGGATCTAAAGATCGCGGTAAGCCAAACATACCCCTTTACTTTTTTATAGGGCCGCAAGACTCATTGTTGCAAAAGATTCAAAAGAAACATTCAATAACATTAAAATCATAATAACAACTTTGTCAAAAAATTAGTTAGGTACCTAAAATTTCATCTAAACTCAATCGCGCCGTATCGTATTTAAGTAAAAGAAGTCATCGCCCATATACGAGTTGACGGCATAGGTATGTAGCTAGCTTTCTAACTTCCGTACATACCCCAATAAGTAAAGTAGAGGGCCAGCCGTAACGGCCGATAAATAAATAATAAATAAATAAATATTGTCAGACAAACTACACAGCGCCATCTAGCCCCAAAGTAAGCGAAGCTTGTGTTATGGGTACTAGACAACTGATAAACATACGTAAATACATTTTTTTTTTTTGTAAATACATATGATACATAGAAAACACCCTGACTAAGACAAACAGACATGTTCATGCACACAAATGTTTGTCCTATGTGGGAATCGAACCCGCGAGCGTTGGTGTCGAAGCCGCGTTATTGACCACTACGCCACCGAGCTCGTCAAATCTGTTGATTTCTCGGAAGTCGATGTCTGTTGATTTCTCGGAAGCACAAGGTCATCGCCCTCACAGCTGTCTTTCATAAGCGAACGGCCATTAGTATCATTATTATCAATGTACTACCAATTACCTACTAGGGTTAAAGCTGATCTTTAGTGCACGTGGTGCAGCCAGCTGATAAACAGACGCGGTTTTGGCAAGATGTAGGGTATATCGAGACCAACGGTACAGTATTTATTTTTTCTTTCGATCTAATGAGGTCTCAATTCAATAGCGTAGATTGAAATGTCGAGAACTCGCAATCGCAGCTGATATGTCGATACGTCAGAGGTACTTGCCATCGGATGCTGACTAAAAAAGTCCAATATTTCCTCCTCAAGACAGCAGGATATCGAGTCCTACCAGCGTCCACCGCAGGTTGGTCGAACCGTCCATGTTCTCGGAAGGGTAAACAGCTGTGAGAATCGTGTTCCTGCTGACACGTGTTCCGAGCCTTCGCTCTAGTAGATTCTACGCTTGCAGAACAATCTCCCCACTATCACTTCACTATCACGGTACGCAATTACCATTGCCAGGTATTCCTGGTTGGTGTAACGTCGGTTTGGCATGGCAAATTTGAGCAAATCACACTAAAACTAAAACGTACGAGCAAGAGCACTACGTTGTCGGGCGGTAGCGGCGCCGGCCGGTAATGCAGAAAACACGCGTGCGCTCACAAACTCAGTTTAGCGGCGACTGATTGTCTTTCGCCGTTCGCGCAGCGCGCAAGCATGAATGGTAGGTAGACTGCACATGCGCACATGATACTACCAACATTTGCACTGGTATGAACTCGTGAACAAGGACGGTTTTATGTAAAGATAAAAAAGAACATTTTAAACATGTTTTAATGATAAATAAATTTTGTTATACAAACACTTTTCTTCACTAAAGCGTTCAGTATATGGTATTTATTTGATTAAAATGATAATTTATTTTTTCTTAAAATAAAAAAATAATAATTGCTAGCCGTGAAATTCCATTAGTAATGTGATGTATTTAAGCAATACGCATCCTCAATTCAGTATTGTCAATTAATAAGTTAGGACCTTATATACTTATACATGTATATGAGTCAGTCAGTCAGTTTCTTCTTTTATACATTTAGATTAAATGCGTTTTTATTTAGAAAAAAAAATAAAGAATTTGTTTTACTTCTGTTAAAATAATGAGTGTTATCCATATAAAAAAATAAAATGAAAGCTTTGCAGTCATTTCACTTTAGTTCGTAATTTTTAAGTGGTACTTGGTAATTACCCGTACGTTAATTACGTGATGTCCGTTGAATGGAGGATGGATCATTTAACTAATTGATCATGTATATAATATTTTTAATTATTGACTAAATACAATATATGTAGATTAAGTCTGACTGTCTATATAAGTTTGACTCTACATTTGCAATCCAGTAAACGTTATAATAATAATGTATTAAGAAGAATGCTAAAAAGCATGTTAAGACTACATTATTCCGGAAGACATTATTAGAAAACACCCAGACCAAGACAAACACACATGTTGATTTATACAAATATTTGTCATGTCATGGATCGAGGCTCGACCTCGGAGTCGAAGTGGCCACTGCTAGCCATTCGACCACTGAGCTCGGGACGAGCTCATTGATTTACCATTCATCAAGTAGACGTCGGGTTTAATCATCACTACATAGTATAAAACAAAGTCGCTTTCTCTGTCCCTATGTCCCCATGTATGCTTAAATCTTTGAAACTACGCAACGGATTATGATGCTGTTTTTTTTAATAGATAGAGTGATTCAACTGGAAAGTTTATATGTATAATATATGCATAACATAGTAGAAAAACACTGATAATTTAGAGGTTTCTAATGTGATGTCGTAAATAAACACATTTTTTTGCTCTTTCATTGCAAACGCTGGCTGAAACCAACGAGATAGATCAAAATAATGTAGTACAGTATTGTTCACCTTAAAATGGTCTACAAAAAAGTTCGCGATGGTATATGTCTATCTCTTAGTGGTAACACACAATAACCGTTATTTTATCCTTTGCTTTTTACAAGAAATAATGCCTTATTTACGAAGCGATTTTAAGCAATACAGAATTAATCCTTATCCAATTAAGTACCTTAAATACATTGCGCATTTAATATAGATCGATATGGCCCTTCACAGCATGTAATTTAAATGAATAGTTTAGAAGATATTACACATTTAAAATGCAGGGACATAACGGCTGTGGCGGTACCGGCCGCGGAGCCGGCGGCGTGTGCCTATAACTGGGGAAGGACTGGATAGGACAAAGCGCAAAGACCTTCTGTAGTACATTTAGTATCAGCATTGCACCCGTGCGAAGCCGGGGCGGGTCGCTAGTATAAGATAAGGTTGAAAATTGACCAGTTAACTACATTTATGGGAATAATAAAATTCCAAAATTGAAAATATGAATCTTCATGTTTTCTCACTTCAATGTTGGTATTGTGAACATGCAATCTGTCAGTCGTTTAAATGAAGACTGACGCGCGATTGTTCTCTTTTTATTAATTGTGTTTCTTTTGGATCGGACATTTTTGAGCGTAGATCCAAGCGCATTGAATGGCAAATCAATGAATACTCTCATATTTTTTCAAAGACTTTGTACACCTTTTTTACTTTCAAAGTGACTAAATAGAGAGGGAAAAGGTCGACTACTACTACGACTAGGGGTTATTTTTTTATGCAGCGACTAAGGCGAACCTGCTTCTAGTTAGACGTTGTAGGAAAATGACAAGTAAGAAGTAAATAAATACAACCATAGCGTCTTATTTCATATGAACTAAGTCGCTACCACAGGTCAAATTAGATCAGGTTTATTTACGATAAATTAAATTGCGAACACAATGAGAGCTTAATAGGTAGGTACATAGTAGGTAGGTACAGTATGTTGGTAAAACCAAACGTTTCCAAAAAGTTTAATACCACCACTAAAATAGTACACACTTATTTTGTCGTGTGAAGTCAATAGTTTATTAACATAATATATATATATATATATATATATATATATATATAGAAATCACTTTTTCAAAGTGTTCAATTTATCGTTTTGTTAATTTAAATATAGTTTAATTATATATACAATTAATAGTTTAATAATCAACTCACGTTTAAATCAATAAACAGTAAAATTCGATTAATTCAACGATACGTTGTGGACATATTGTTTTGATTAAAGCCTTCGATTGATATTAGTTTTTTAGGTTCGTTGATTACCAGGTGCACCACATACAGGTGCGCGAGCGGGAGGTATTGATCGCCAACGATTACGTTAAGCTGCTTTACTCTTTATATTGTTATGCTCTATAAATTGGGGCAGAAATACATTTTTGTAACTCTCTCACCTGCAGAACAATGACTTTCTAACCTACATACACATAAATACATAGATTTTAATGGATATATAGGAAAAAGTCAACACAATTTTCGAGTTTATTGAAAGAGATTTTGCCTACGAGTTAACGTGAAAAAAAAAATAGAATCAGAGTGCATAGTGCGAGTTTTTGTTCGCATTCGGTAATGTCAACGTAAACAAACCGACCAAAGAGAGAAGAACTCTCATGCTGTGATTATAAGACGCGTGTTACATTTCAAAATTATGTGGTTTGCTTATTTTGAAGTGAGTAACCCGGCTAATTTGGATAATGTAACACGCGTCTGGTAAATACACATTAAGAAACTATTTCTCAATTTGGTCGGCTTGTAAACGTTAACACGTTCGGATGTGACCAAAAGTCTCGCAGTAAGCATTCAGTCATTTAAAAAATGGAACATTTCAAGAATTAGTCAATTTTAAATCGTATAACCTTATTTAAAATCGAACATTCGTCTAAACGCTAATGTCATGTTTGCTAATTAGGTATTTACCCGACTGCGACAGAAGGAGGGTTATGTTTTTCGAGAGTATGTATGTATGTATAATTGTTTGGCACGCTCTGCAGCCTGAACGGCTGGATGGATTTTAGCTTGAGAGGTGTCGTTAGATTCGTATTTGCTGTGAGAGTGACATAGGCTACATCAAACATAAAAAAAATCAACATGGCGGCTGTGAGCCGCAAAATTGTCGTTGCAGTAATTTTTTTTTTCTTCTAAATATATCGATATGGGTATCAAAATAAAGGTCTCGATGAACTGATTTCAAATAAATATTTTATATATTAGTTTACGGCTTTGCTTGTATGGAATTATATTATTGTTACGCGTGATTAATAAATATGTTGTAGGTGAAGTTGGGTTTTTGATTTTTTAATTAACTTATAACTTGTTTAATAATGTTATAATTAGATATTTTAATAATGTTTCATCGTTTTATTATGGACCAATCTAGACAGTTTGGTTCATAATAAAACGTCCATAATAAAACCCTCTATAGATTAACAGCATTCAGAGTTGCTTATCTCGCATACTGAAACATTGTTTGCCAGAAGCACCAAGCATATTCAAATAAATGATACCATTATTGAAAGTAGGTCATGCTCAGTTTGTTATCGTTGCCAGTAACAGAAGTAGATAGACTATGCTCCCGGCTATCTCAATAGTTCAGATGTTCTGAGGCCAATATATCGGTCAAAGTATCATATTTAGGATAGGTTACCTATCCTATCAAATTTAATTAGGTACATGTGAATTGTATGTCACATACAATTCACATGTACCTAATTAAATTTTTAAGATACAATACTATTATTGTATCAAATTCTTACATGGAAAATACAATGGCTTAACGGTTTTATAGGTAAGAGATTTCTTCCAGTCAACGAAGAAGAACGCCTCCTTACCACCGACTCTTATTGCTATTCAATAACTCAATAGAATGTTTATTCATACCAATGAATATTCATTGGTATGAATAAGTATTCTATTCAGTTATTGAATCGCAATCGGTACCTACACGAAACGAGAACTGAAAACCATGCATAGATATAAATATAAGTATACACATATACATAATTATATACGTAACTATACAATACATAGATTACAATAAACGGTTCAGCGACAAACTAGAAGTCGTCGTCGTCAACACATGTTCATCCCATTGCTGGGTCTCTCCTCAATTGAAGGGGTGTAGAACGTACTCCGACTGGCTGTTCAACTGTGGGTTGGCGGTCCACTTACTTGGCTAAAAGACTGTCAAGTAATAATAACAGCCGGTACCAACGGTTTAACATGCCCTCTAAAGCTGGGAGGAGCTCAAGATAAATAAACCTATTCATAGATAGGCTACGACGTCGACTTGCTTAACTTGTGTGACCGATGATTCACACGCGCAACTACGCCATCGAGCTGACAATAATATGTAATAAGTATAAATTTAGGATATAGGGTCGACAACGCGTGAGTGATGCCTTTGGTGCTACTAGCGTCTATAGGCTGCGATAACTGCTTAAAGTCAGGCATTTCGTATGCTTGTTTGTCACCTCAGTAGTATAAAAAAAATATTTTGCCTGACATATTATATTACATAGAAGCTAACCCGACAAATGCGAAAGAATGATTACAGTGATTTATGGTAGAAAAAAGAAGGGAAGGAGTATAGGCTATATTCCTTCGTATAATCCGTAGCTTGGCAACCCCTTGGTGTTGCTCATCTCCATGGGCGGTGGTGACTGCTTTCCATCAGGTGATCCACATGCTCGTTTTCCCCCTTCTCTCTTGTAATCTTCTTATATATAAAAATGAATTGCTTTTTGTTAGTCTCGCTAAAACTCGAGAACGGCCAGGCCGATTTAGCTGATTTTGGTTTTGAAATGTTTGTCTTAGCCCTGGGAAGGTTTAAACGGTGAGAAATTTTGGAAAAAATTCAAGAAAGATAGTGAAAACAACAATTTTAATTTCCCATACAAAGTGTTCCTACTATAGTCGAATGTCATAACAGCAAAGATGGCGAACCTACCTATCAATAGTGTCATTGTCACAAAGAATCGACGTCATATTTGTTGGTTGTCAAATATGACTTTCTCAGAAGTGACATAGAAATGACACAATACTAATAGACATCAAGAAAGGAGTTCAAATATGTAGTGACTGTTTATGGTAAATCATGCTTTGTACAGTACTTAAGAATAAATAATAGAAATTTGTAAATTTCATAAACACTCGGATTGTAAATTACAAAAATGTTTGCAAAAAATGTAACCAGTGTCAGCAATGCGAATTGACCAGAAATGGGGGCTGAACGCAGAACGAGGTTTGTGGATTCACATAGAGTTGTATAACTTTGCATATGGTAAGACCTACATCACATTCTAAAGGTCTGTCATGTTAACCAAGGTGATACCTATTACAAAATAAAACGGATCCTCATTATTTTCTGAAGTACTTAAATCTGTAATTTTAATATACTCATATTTTATCATTTAGTCATAAATTTATTTGGCGAGAACTTTCTTTACTGAAGTCTAAAGGGCTGCCAGGTTTTTATATCGACATCATCCGAGACATGTACCGAAATTCCAAATCCATAGTTTAGACCTCTGTCGGAGAGGAGAGACAAAATTCCCATTAACGTCGGTGTCCTCCAGCGATCAGTCTTAGTCTGTTTTTGTTCATATTAGGCATATTCTTATATATTAGACATTAGTGGTTTCTTATATATTAGACGAATTGTCAAGTAGTATCATGGATCCACATGGACCAGGGGGCTTACCGCCGAAGCTGAAGCCGATTACCATCGAATATTTTGATTCCAAAAATAGGTCTTACGTTTAAGTTATTGACAAGCATATTCAGCTTAGTCCGTAGAGCTCCAGAGTTACTGTCAGTTAAGCTAAACACAAGTATCATACTTCTTGATTCCAAAAATAGGTCTTACGTTTAAGTTATTGACAAGCATATTCAGCTTAGTCCGTAGAGCTCCAGAGTTACTGTCAGTTAAGCTAAACACAAGTATCATACTTCTAAGTTTGATTTTCGTGATCAGAAACACCGGTGGGCATCGTCTTCAGCTTAGCCGGTAGGTGTCCATGTATGCTGATATAATTGCACTGGCGGATGCGGATAGAGGGCAGTTGGTGCGTTGAGTGAATTAATGGAAGAGGTCACTTGAGAACTATGGGCTGAATCCCGCAAAGCGGGATCCCGCATTCCCGCGGGATCACGATGCTTTAATTAATCTGTAATTTCTTAAATAAAGAATTTGGCGCTAAAACTAAGTAAATTTTTATTTATTTCCAAAATCAAAAAAAGTACGATGAAGAAACCAAAAATACAGATCGTACATTCTTCATGCCAAGAAAAGTTGCAATACTTACGCCAAGAAATAAATAAAATTATAGAAAAAGTCGTAGTTCAAGACGATGAATTATATGCAGATGACGTCTTGGAAAATACACCTATAGCTAGAACATCTGCTACTGATACAAATCCTACTCTAACGCTAAAAGAAGAATGAGAAAAAAGCTTCTACAAGAAAAAAAATATTTAAGAAAAAACCAGACATTGTTGTCTGGCTTTTTCATTCATTTGACATTCGTGGTATTAGACGAATTGTCAAGTAGTATCATGTATCCACATGGACCAGCTCTGTGCGATGGGTCGACGGCTGTTCATGTATGCTGATATAATTGCACTGGCGAATGCGGATAGAGTGCAGTTGATGCGATGAGTGAATTAATGGAAGAGGTCACTTGAGAACTATGGGCTGAATCCGAATACGGGAAAGACTTGGGCTGCAAAACAACAGATCCCACGACCGTGCACTTAAGGATATGATCGAATGCACGGACAGTTTAAGTACTTGGGTTCTGTTCTTCGATCATCGGATAGAATCGACTGGGAGATTTCAGTAGCTTGGACTAAGTGGCTTGAGGTAACCAGTGACATCTGTGACTCCGAAATTTCATCAAGTTGAAAGGACAAATATATAAATCCAAGATTAGACCATTTTATAAGTTAGTAAAAAATCGTCAATACTTGAGCGACACGTACAGGTGTTGTCTTTCATGGAGTTGAATATGCTGCGCAGTATGCGCGAAGTTTCGTAGAAGGACCGTGTCAGGAATTCTCGGAAATGGCAAGCAAACTGCAAGAGAGTCATTTAAGCTGGTATTGTCAAATAAAGCGGCAAGTTAGGAAACAAATGTCTTGCAATGGCACATCCTCCAGGTTCGGGCACACAGGGTAGGCACTTCTTAAAGAGACACAGATCTTAGATCGTATATATTTGTTAAGTAGATAGATGTAGGTGAAACAAAGTTCACCGGGTCATCTAGTCTACTATATAAAAATAAGTTGGGTTTTCCTTCCTGACGCTATAACTCCAGAACGCACGAACCCATTTCCACGGTTTTGCATTCGTTGGAAAGGTCTCGGGCTCCGTGAGGTTTATAGCAAAGAAAATTCTAGAAAAATTTGAAAAGAAAAGCGGGAAAATCTTTTTTCACATACAGCGCCATCTCTAAGGAAATGGATGGAAACGAAAAGATTGAGCCACAGCGAAGTAATCTATATAAACAATATATATATATATATATAGGCCAAAGATAGGGTTAGTAAATTATAAAGTACGGTGATACAATATAATGAAAGAAATTGATCACTATTATACGAAACACTCAAATTTCGAGTTATATAATATTGGATTTCTATGACAGTTGGGGGGACCCTACACGTAACAAAAACCTCGTAGTGGTCCGCGAATAAAAAAAGGTTGGGAACCACTGTCATATAGCAACAAGGCCCTACGTATGTACCAAGTATGTAGGTTCAAGTCACCGACACGAAAACGTGTACCGAAAAATTTGTCTATGCTTA
Organism: Hypsopygia costalis; assembly: GCA_937001555.2. Lineage (NCBI taxonomy): Eukaryota > Metazoa > Arthropoda > Insecta > Lepidoptera > Pyralidae > Hypsopygia > Hypsopygia costalis. The sequence goes on along the minus strand of OW443326.2, from coordinate 8,139,609 downwards.
ATTTTTAAATAACTGACGCACATACAAAACACGTGAATCAACAAAGTGAAGAAGGTGGCTTGAACAAAATAATAATACCTAAAACCATTCATTATTATTAGCCAAGCACTCACGCAAGCAAGCACTGTGAATCATATTTTTTTTTATTTTTGGGACAAAAACTACAAGTGAAATCTAAAGTTAACTCTAATTTGCAATCTTTTTTAATACTCAAAGGTTGACTTGAAAAAATCCTGTATAGGGATCCGCCTTTGTAGGATTTAATATGATATTAATATGATATAGTTTATAATAATTGTTAAATATGTTATTGTCATCATCCTCAGCTTGTATCTACTATTACTGGATATAGGTCTTCCCCAATGCTTTCCACCAAATACGGTCCTCCGCCTTCCGCATGCAGTCGTTTTCTTAGGGTCACCGGACTATCTAAAAGGAGGGCGTCCAAGGCTTCGTCGTCCTACCCGCGGCCTCCACTCTAATACCTTCCTCCGCCATCTGCCATCGCTTACTCGTCAGATGTGACCGGCCCATTGCTTCAACTGCTTCTACTTCAGCTTGCAAACTCTGAAGGCTATGTTGACAACTTTGATTCTACGTCGAATTTCTTCGTTCCGGATTCGATCCCTCAAAGAAAACCCCGAGTATTGCCCTCTCCGTAATTCGCTGCGCGACCTTTAGCCTGTGGACTAGTCCGATGGTCAGTGTCCAAGTCTCTGCACCATTGTTCATTACATACATTAAATATACGCAATAAAGATTATAAACATTAATATTATAAACAAACAAACATGTGTCACAAAAGTAAAGTTACTGCAAAGGATGCAACGAAACAGGACTAAGCGAAAGAAACGCGAAGAGATGTCGTAGTAACTATTTTAAACAATAGACAATATTTTTTTTTTTTGATACTGGCATCAAGAAAAATTTTATAATCTAATAAAAGCTGACGTTTATTAGTTTTTTTTTATAAAAAAAAGAACTAAATAATTTGCAAGGTATGGTTTCATCTAAATGTTACCTAAATGTTTACATACATACATACCGTAAGGTTCAGTGGAATTTCAATTTCGAACTTGTTTGTGTCGGTTGGCAAACTCACTCAAATAAAATACAGTAAAGTACCTTTGCAAGTTTCTTCATTTAAATAAATAAAACTAAAGCGCTTGAGTGACTGAGCTTTGCTTGAGGGTATTTGGAAGAAAACTAATTTACCAAGAATTGCCCTAGCTGGATCGATCGTGCGCGCCCTTTATTGCAAACTAGCAACCGACTACAAAGTCGCCCGCGCGGACTTCAGAAAAAAAAAAGAATCGTTATTAATAACTCCTTTATTAGACTCCTTTGCGAGGTTTCTTTACTTCCGCAGACGGAACGGGCATGGATGGGGAAAATCTGTGACTCCAGTATTGCACCCTATTTCGCTGCGAATGGCAAATACAAAACAGGATCGACAGTAATTTTGTTGGCTCTAGGATATTGTCACTGGTGGTCGTTGCAGTAGACGATTTGCCTACCATATAATATACTTACTACTGACTAAGTATCACGTTTACCTGCTTTTAGCCAGAAGACTTTGGAAGCGAAAACGAAAAGCAGGGAGAGGGAAATCGTCGTGCGTACGTCGTATGTATACCATAAAAATAACATTTAACTCCTAGTAGCGGGTTCGATCCACGCACAAAACAAACATTAGTGTGCATGAACATGTCTGTTTGTCTTGGTCTGTTTGTTTTCTATGTAATATAAGAATATATTTACAAAAAAAAAATTTAAGTACATTTATCAGTTGTCTACCTATAGCATAGTACAAGCATTGCGCCTAATTTGGGACTAGATTGTGCAGTGTAAATTGTCCAGAAATATTTGTTTATTATATAGAAGCTATATAAGTACATATAAAGATTTTTATCACTTTTATAGTCTTTTCTGAGTCTTTTCTGAGTGTAGAAATTAACAAATGTGAATCCTTCTGAAAAATCATTACGCAGTAGTGATTGTTTGTTGATATCTAATGGTTCAACATTATGTATGTAAATATTATATTGTTATTTTTATGATCATTGTACTGTTCGACTAAAACAAATTAAATTAGTTTTAACGACCGATTTCCCCATTACGGCATTATGAAGGTATTTAGATGTTGAAATTATGAGACAATTTAATACCTAGCTAATAATGTTGTCAAATAAATGTAATTAAGTTGAACATTATTTAATGTACAGATTCTGATGATAACAATACCTACATAGTATTTTGTGTAATCGATTAGGTATGCAAAATTTATAGAAATAAGTATAGTGACTCGGAATGGAGATAAAATATAAATTACAAAAATGCCTCAATAAATTTTAGGGTTTTCACATTTTAACATTAAGTATTTATCCGTGTATAGGCCGTGTAGTTTCCGGCAGACAAGAATAGAATCACTCCGTCTCTTCTCGTGGATGTCGTACAAGGCGTCTAAGGGAAATACATTATCAAACATCGATCAGGCCTCCCGAACCCGTCTGGCCAGCGTGGGGAGTGTAGGCCAAATCCTCCTTCTGTCTGGGACGGACGAGAGAGGGTCGTTTCAGTCGGAACAGGCTTCATTTCGTAAAAGATGCTTCGTATTCTACTTTGTTTATTTTAAATGTTCAATCCTACCTGACAAAGTAAAATGTACATAGCATAATTTTTTCGTAGTTGCATGGGATTGACATCCTCACATCCATAGGTACCTAAAAACAACTTAACAAAAGTTTTAATGTATTGACATTAAAAACGAATGTCTTTTTAAAGTGCCTTTATATAATGGAGGCTCGTGAAAAAGAGGGTAAGGCATAGCATATTTATTAACTGCCCGACTGGAAAGTACCAACAGAATACCACAGCCAAGTAACTATTTCCTAGATTGCTGTTGAGCGAGTGAGTGAAGTCACTAGGAAGGAAGTATTTGCGAGCGTTTATATGTCTACTGTGACCTCTTCACACCAGGCGGACCGTATGCTTGTTTTTGAACTGACGACAAAAAAAATGTGAATTTTACTATCTCCTCTATATAAGTTACTTCTCCATGTGGAACACAAATGAAATATAAGAAAGGAATACAAACTGACCCTGTTGTTACATTCTTTATTTTCGATTTAAAATAATTAAATTAAATTTTAACACATAAATAAAGTACATTAAACTAAAACTAATCTAAAAACCTATCTAATTAATCTAAAAACCAAAGAAAAACTTATGAGATAATAAAATAAATATATAAATAAATACAAATTTACTTACAAATAAAAAATATCCCCAAGATCGTTGTCTTTCGGCAGTGTCAAATAATTTGATTTGGGAATGAATTTAATTTAATGGTGTGACCCAATAAAATAATATTCGTAATGGAAAACCATTGTTGTATAAATAAAGATCGTGTTGTGATGTGGGCTATTGTTTGCAAATAGATATAACGTTGTGTTTGCAATGATTGTAAATGACCGAATCCAAATATTACATCTATAACTATAAATATAAAAATGAATACCTATTTCCCTTGGTCATCGCATCACGCGTGAACGGATTTAACCATTTCGCAATTTTTTTTTTGTGTTTATTTTATGGAGAAGAAAAAAAGGAATGAAAGAAAAAAACATAAGAATGTTGAGCGGAATATTAGAAAATTTAAGAAAACTGAACCACCATATTAACTTTTCTAATGTAACCTGAATTTGTTTGATAGAATTGTCAGTCATTTGACAGATTGCGCGAAACCAATTCGACTTCAACATTCATTGTTAAGAAGACGGGACAACGTTTGCCGGGTCAGCTAGTCACCGTATATTAATGCTTATGTCGGTAGGTGCGAAGAGAGTTCCATAGTTGGACTGCCTGAATAAGTCTGTATTAATATATATATTTTATATATTTCTTGTATGCATATATTGATTGTCTGAATCAAATTATGTAGGCATAATTATAACAATTCTTAAACACGCTTAAAGAAAATCACTTTACTGTTTCTGTTGACATAGAGCGATAAGAAACGAGAAAGTGGAATGGTTTTATAAAATTTCAATTTACACTTACGTACAAGGATGAGGATAAATACGTATGAAATTACATTAACTTGCTTCAATATTATAATAAACCTACCTAGCTGACTCGCGCAACTTCGTCTGCGTGAGACAGAGCGTTTAGTCACGGACATATGCTGTCACGGACTTTTTTTTAGAACATTTTAAGATGAATAATTTCGTCGTATATAATTGTTGCGTAACTTGAACCGTTTACTTAGCGTACGCAACGGCTTAATAGTAATATTTTTTTCCCATTTTTGCAACATTTTTCTTTGGTGCTCCGCTCCTATTGGTGGAAGCGTGATGTTATATAGTCTGTAGCCTTCCTCGAGAAATAAGCTATCTAACACTAAAACAATTATTCAATTCGAATGAGTAGTTCTTGAGATTAGCGCGTTCAACCAAACAAACTCTTCAGCTTTATAATACAAACAGCCTACATTCACATACATTGTTGTTACATTCTTCATTTTCGATTTTAATAATTTGATTTGGGAATGAATTTAATTTAATGGTGTGACCCAATAAAATAATATTCGTAATGGAAAACCATTGTTGTTTATTATTGTTGTTATAAATAAGGATCGTGTTGTGATGTGGGCTATTGTTTGCAACTATATATAAAATAGATGTTTTCTTTATCATTATATTTAGTGAACAAAACGGCTTCATATTAACGTACTCATTTCGTATAGTGGAAAGTAGGGCATTTTACTAACAATGAGTTGACACTGGGACCGGGACAAAAGACTGACAAAGGACAAGCAAACGGTTCCTGGAAGGACGAATGTTAGCTTTCTCTGTGTTCACAAATTTAACGTTAATTTTCCTTATTTTATAGTCAAATGTCCTAACTATAAAAGTTAATATTTTATTATTATTATTAAATCACTCACTGGTGTTTTACGCTAACGGCTAACTGATATCCTTGTGATCTAAATGTTATACAAAGTTTTAATGTGGTTATGATCCCCAATCATATTGAATGGGTTATGAATGGGTTAGTCGGCATCAACCCATAGTCATCCCACCGTTGGGATACGGGTCTTCCGTCAATCGAAGGGGCTTAGAGCATACTCCACCACACTGCTGGTTGGTGGAGGCCAGTGTTTGCAAGACATCCAAAGGCCACTGACTTGGCTTAACGATTGTCATTTAGTGACAACAGCCGGGACCGATGGCATAACGTGCCCTCCGAAGTACGGAGTAGCTCGAGATAAATACCCCATCCATAGACTGGCTGCGGTCAACATTGCTTACTTGCGTCTTCGATTAGACTGACATGCGCAACTACGGTCACCGTTTCACATCAACCGCCATATTTTATACTTATGTACTTAACGTTGTATAAAATAAAATAGTGAAATTACTGAAAAACCTAGTGTGTAATGCTTTAATTAATGTTTACATTATTAGTCTTATTACATGCGTTAAAAGCTGATATGAATAGGTTAGTAAGTTAGTATTTACTGTATGACACAATACCTACGGCATAAGTTGGTAGTGAAGTGACTGTACCAAAGGGGCTTATCGAGTGATTTAGCGTGAACCAAGACGAAACACAATTGCATTTCATTTCACGAATTCGTTGCGCTACTAAGAGAAATGTTCTGTAGAAAGTGGCGTTAGCAAAAGAAAATAGCCACTTAAAAAGAAAAACTAAACAACACATTTATATAATATAATATTGACATCGTTCGGGTGTAAGTGGTTCATCAAGATCTTTGAACCAAAGCCAACTTCACCTGCACGCGGTGCATCCTGCTGACTGAGCTAAACTAAACGAAGCTTTGGCGAAAAGAGAGGTAGAGAGCGTAATTGTAGGCTACCCGACTGGGGAATGTATCTCCACCTCACAGAATACCGCAGCCAAATAACAATTCTCTTGAGGGTTGTGCGAGTGAGTGAGGTTGAGATCACCAGAAAGGAAGGAGATGCTGCGTTGGTAGCGGGAGTGGTGGCGCGCGAGCGATATTTTATGTTGCGAGCGTTAATATGGCTACGGTAACCGCTTCACATCAGGGTGGCCGTATGCTTGTCTGCCACCCGACGTAGTATAAAAAAAAATCTTAAATAATTTAATTTATCTGAGTGACATTTAGATTATAAGAAGATTTGGGAGCCAACAAATATCACTCCAACAAAAAATAACACAAGGAAAATTGTTTGAAAACATATTTTATCAAATAAATTCTAAGAAAAATATTAGTTTTCCTCGAAATTTATGCGACTATTTGACGATCTTTTTGCGTTGAATAAAGATGATGGCCGATATAACTTATTCCCTTTCTTGCTTAAAGGTACGTTAGTACTATTACTTATACTGTGGTTATAGTAAGATTAACCTTAATAAATAGTCAGTACTTTTTAAATATACACACATTTATATTAAGGACGCCAACTTTTATTTAGTTTTACCGCTGTGCCGTGGTGTCGGTTTTTTTATATGAGAGGGGGGCAAATGAGCATGTGGGACACCTGATGGAAAGCAATCACCACCGCTGATGGAGATCAGCAAAACTAAGGGGTCGCCGAGCCGTTGCTAGCATATACTCAAGGGAATTGTTATTTGGCTGCGGTATCCATTAAATTTGGTTTACTTCCCAGTGTTCGATTGAGCTGAATTTTTTTTTTATTTGTTCTAGTTTACCTCTCAGATTTGGTTATAAACAAAAACAAGGCGAAGTTGACATCCCACATCGGAGCTAGAATAGTACTTCCTTTTGTACGTGGGGAACTAATCTCCCTCTCTCTCTGCGGTATCACAGCCCGCCAGATATTTACTTTATTTTTATTCGATAACATTTTAACGAGGTTATCTTATTCAACAAATCGCAGCTCCAGTGTAGATATCCTGCTAACTCAGAGAAACGTTGGAATACAGGTGCAGATGTCCAAAATCGCGGAAACATTGCCTTTCTCGCCAGTAGAATGGGCTACGGTCAGCAAAATGTCCGCGAAGAGAGGCTATTAGACCAATAGCCTCTCTTCGCGGTATTTGTTGTCGTTGTTGTCTAGAATGCACAAGGATACTAATCACTGGATGCTGGGAATTATCCCGCTAGACGTATACAGGACAAAAAAGAAGCCAACAACAGTCGTAAACCACGGGGAGATTTTCCGGCTTAAGCACACCGGCTGGAATCACATATAGTCGGATAAAACTGACAATGGTGTCTATCCCTCAGGCTGAAAACGATAACTTCCTAAAAAGACAAATTCCTAAAACGGCAACTTCTTAAAATGACTATTTATTTTAAAGTAATTTAGATTCTAAATAGTAATTACTGATGAGCCTTGCTTGCTTACCTCTTTTCCAGTATTTTTTTTTTCAGATCAATCTAACTGTTGTACATTTAACACAACTGCACAACTAATTACTATTATGAATTCTAACACAAATAAGCTGCATGTCTCACATATCACATTAAAATAATTAATTGCAAATATGGTCTACAGTTTTACCCATTGCCATTCAAAAACAATAGATGGCCTCTACCGACCTTTGATGAGATAAATCTTGTTTTTTCGATTGTGGTTCAATTTATCACTCACGTGAAGGTTGACATTGAATTAAAAACGTAATATTGACGATAGCATTCAAAATATAAGGTAAGTTTTTAAGTAATCTTATATGGGACATTTCTCTACATAGTATAAAGCAAAGTTGCTTTTCGCGTCTGTCAGTTTAGCTGCTACTGCCGCCTAAACTAGAACGCGGAATTTAATGTATTCATCAGTTAGATATATTTTACAGAAGATTTTATCATTAAATATAACCAAACTAAGCTTCAAAGTATGTAGAACCAAACAAACCAAATTTATTCCTAAAGTCCTAAAGAATTTGCACCCGTATGAAGCTGCGGCTGGCTGGTTCGGTAGTTATAAATAAATAAAATGCTAGTTACTGGCTAAGTAAGCGGCGGTCGTAATACATTATTTATTTTCTGGCTCGAGGGATGACAAAAGTAGCCCGCAGAGTCACTGTATTTAATCCATAGAGCGGCAGGGAAAAGCCGTCGCTTTCTGTTTGATGACACTAAAGTGGGTTTAAAGCGTGGCTTTCGGCACTGCCGCCAGACACTCTGACTTTTAAACTCTACCTTTTATAATTTTCGTGACGTAGGTAAGTGAAAATAGTACTAAAAATATTTAACGCAATACATTCATGTTTTTTTTAGTTAGTGTTGCCATCCGTCCGGCTTTCCCCAGATTTGTCCTAGTCCTGAGGGCATCCGGGGAGCATCCGGGCGGGGTTTCATTTATAGTCCAGTGTTAAAAGTTTTAAATCACTACCGCCCGCTTCATGCTGCAAATTGTCTCGGGAAACCGTCTTGTCACAGGATAAAAAATAGTACATACTAGTACTAAAAACACTGATGATATGTCCGGGTTTTAAGATTCAAAATACGTAGTATTCACGATTCTTGTCCTAGTTGCTAGTGTTTATAAATGGCAATCCAATTTCTAGTAAGATACTAAATGTAAAAATTTAAGTAACTTTAGATTACAGAGTGCTTAGTGGGAGTTTTTTGGTCACATTCGAACGTGTTAACGTTTACAACTTGACCAAATTGAAAAAAGTTACATATTGTGAATTTAACAGACGCGTGTTACATATCCAAATTAGCCGGGTTGCTCACCTCAAAATGTGAGCAAGTAAGCCACATAATTTTGATGTATAACACGCGTCTTATAAATTAAGAACATAAGAGTTCTTCTCTATTTGGTCGGTTTCTTTACGTTGGCATGATCGAACGCGAACAAAAACCTCGCACTCAGAAGTAGTCTTGACTACTGTAATATAAATGACAGTGAAAACCTACTGCATCGCGTATTGCTTTCGTTCTGATTTTGGGTTTCCCGCTGAAATAGCGTAACAATGATTTAGACATACGGGCCCAACTTAGGTTCCCAAAAATCGTCCATTCCTATTTTTAGAAACCTGTCAGACGAGTTCGGCCCTGTCTGGAGTCGAATAGCATGTAGAGGTGAAACGTGCATGAATGAGATGAACTCCGTAATCTAATAAGCAGAAATAGGACGGGCGATCCGCTAAATTCTTGCGTGTCAACAGTCATTGTGGTCTGTTTTGCGCCCCTCGGCCAACGAACAGTTATAATGGTTGGCGAAAAAATGTAGCATCGGCGATGCCTAGTTGCGTGCTTTTCGGTAAACGGGAATATTCGAGTTATCCATTCCACCTTTTTTAGTTAAACTTCATGCACTAAATAAGTGTACACTGGCGGACTTAATGCTATACAAGCATTCTCTACCAATCAACCTTAGGGTGATGCAGAGATAAGTCATGGCATACTTCCATACTAAATAATATTTTAAATGTGAAGGTGTGTTTGTTTGTTTCTCTTCATTGACATATTTTTTTACGGAGAAAGTTTAAGGTCTAGAAAGTAACATTCACTTTTATCCTGGAAAAACGTATTATTCCCACGGGAAAAATGTTTTAATAAAATAATGACCACACGGGCGAAGCAAGGGTAATAGCTAGTCTAACATAAATAATTATATACCTAAATCACTATAAAAAAAAACCTAACGGTTCGTACAGTAGGTATGGTTCTCCAAGGAAAGCAAGCGTAAACGAGTTTTTATATGGTTTGATAACGCAATAGTACATAATTTGGATTTGCAAGCATCCAAAAGATGCGATGATTGCTTAACATTATGCAGCTCATAAATTTATTAGTACACCTTGTTAGTGCTATAAAACGGATACGCAACTATTACCACTGGAAAATTTCATGCAACATTTTTTATGGCGACTTTTTGCATTATTAAGCTAACTTCCACGCTAAAAAAGGCATAAGTTAGTTTAAAATGTTTACTATCATTACGTATGTAACACGTTCATCATAAAAGTAAGCAACTAATACTACTGGTAAATTTCATGTGACCTTTTTTATTGCTTTTTCGCATCATTAAGCTAAATTCCACGCAAAAAAGAGGCATAAGTATAAAAAATTTACTTTTTTTACGTACGTATTGCGTTCGTCATAAAAGTGTCAAGCATAAATAAACAACAAATTTAATTAATTTCGTATGTAATTTTCTAGTAACAATATACTGTACGAAGCCTGTATTTTAATTAACAATCTCACTAAATTTACTTTAGCGTTAGACCTAATGCTCATGATTTACCGTTCACAAATTTGATAAGGGTTGGCGAAGGCTATCAAAACAACATAATTAAATATTGATTTAACTCAATCGAACAGTCGGTGTTAGTCACACGATTGTGTGGCCAAAACTGTTTATAACGGATTTAAGTTCAACTTAGATAAGTAACCATTCATCATCATCACTATCAGCCTGTATCTATCCACTGCTAGATATATATCGACTTAAGAGTACCTAAGTAGCCTGCATGCAGGTGAAAAGGGAGTAAGACCTGTTACCAATCCGCTTGCGTGTTCGGTTGGTTAACTGAGCGCAAGAGCGGTGCGGGTAAAGGTCTTCTCGTCTGGTTAGATATAAGGCTTTCCCAATGCCTTCCACCATATGATATCAGACACTTGTTTGTGGTCGTCATTCCATTTAAAGATGGGGCGCCGGATGTTTCGTTGCCCTAGGACTTTCCTCCCCCATCTGCTATCGATGACTCGGCAGATGTGGCCACTCCACTGCCACTGCAACTTGCTGACTCTGACAGCTATATCGACGAGTTTGGTTCTCCGTCGAATTTATTTGTTCCGGATTTGATCCCTTAGAGAAACTCCAAGAATTGCTCTCTCCATCGCTAGCTGTGCGACTTTTAGTCTGTGAATCAGCCCAACGGTCAGCGTCCAAGTCTCTGCACCGTAGGTCATAGTAACCATTATAACTTATGCTTAGATGTATAAGCATCACAAACGAACACCCGAAAACTGAGAAAAACTGTCTTATTATATAAAGCAATTTCTATTTGGCTCCGGTCTTCTCTGAGGTACTTCCCCAGGCGGGCAGCTTACAATTACGCTACGCCCTACCTCTCTTTCGCCAGAGCCTCGTTTGTCAATTAGTAGGGTGCATCACATGCAGGTGAGGTTGGCATTGGCTCAAAGATGGTAGTAAACCACTTACACCGCAAATAAAAATGATTTTAACAAATACATACTTTATTAGATTTCTTTATTTTTGCAAGAATATTTTTTTTTTATACTACGTCGGGTGGCAGACAAGCATACGGCCCGCCTGATGTGAAGGAAGCCGTACCGTAGCCATATTAACGCTCGCAACATAAAATATCGCTCGCGTGCCGCCACCCCCTCTGCCAGCATCTGGTGACCTAACTCACTCGCAGTAACACAACAACCCTCAAGGGAATTGTTATTTGGCTGCGGTATTCTGTGAGGTGGAGGTACATTCCCCAGTCGGGTAGCTTACAATTACGCTCCCTACCTCTCTTTTCGCCAGAGCTTCGTTTGTCAGTCAGCAGGGTGCACCGCGTGCAGGTGAAGTTGGCATTGGTTCAAATATGTTGATGAACCACTTACACCCCTAAATTGGCGCCATTTTGCGCTAGATGAGGAAAATAGATAGCAAATATATTAAATCGCTGCTGATATGATAAGTATGGTGTTATTGTATGTATTAACCTCAGCAGGAACCGCTTTCTGACGCAATTTAGTATGTTAATTTCTAGCCAAAATTAGGGCTGCCAAATAAATTAAAGAAAATTTAAACATCGTAATTAATACATATTTTATTCGATGTTAAATGTAAGGTACTGTCTTTACTACCCTTGAAGATTTAATAGGTCCATTGCGTAGTGGTTAAAGTGTACTAACAGCTTATACTATAAACTATAAAGAATACTACAAAGAACATGATCACATGACGAAATTCATTATACATAGTATTCGAATTGTTGATGATTTGTCATTTTGTTTTTTATAATAATCATTTAAATATTTTTCATCATTGTACATTTTGACGATGGAGCAATTGAACGCTAATTAATGCCTTTTGACATCTACGCCTATGTACCGGACCCAGCTGAACTGAGTCGGGAAGAAAATTGCCAATAAGAATGATATTGTAATAAAATGCACTAGTGGAATATGCCAAACTGCCAACATCCTTCATATTTGCACAGACTAAACAACTACTTCTTAAATGTTTGCTACGTAGTCAATTTTGTAAAATAACTCGAGTAGAATAACTAGGTAACATTTCATATTAATTTTACTATTTATGCATATCCTACTATATTCGCTGTATATTTATTGGTGTAATTATTTTTGTGGCGTGTATGTTGACGTGTGCATGAATATAGTTTGCATTAATGAGTATTTAAAAGTAAATATAGCACAAGGTTCTTTGCATTTATTTCGACTAAGTATACTCCAGATACTATAACTGGCGTAGAGTTAGGTTTCTGTTAAAGTAAGGTGGCCGAAAAGCTTACGAATAACTAGCAACAACATCGCGATCTCTTTGAAGAATTTGAAATTGAAATAAAAGATTAAATATTCAGATTAAAATAGCAGCTCAGTTGAGCTGTATTTAACTATTAATTGAGAGTTATGGCTTACGCCATAACTCTAAATTAATAGTTAAATGCAAAGACTTCTATATGTACACTTAAACAAAATTTATAAGGTTTAAAAACGCATGAGTACCTACATAATTTGGATTTTGCAATCGAAAAGATGCGATGATTGCTTACCATTAGGCAGGTCATAAATTTATTAGTACAGCCTTGTTAATGGTATAAAACGGTTACGTAAGCAACTGGAAAATTTCATTTGACATTTTTTTATGGTTTTTTTGAATCATTAAGCTAAATTCCACAGAAAAAAGAGGCATAATTTTTTTTACGTACGTAAAAATACAAGTGTAAATAAAAGTCATTAAGTATATATAAATGTCATTGATAATTAAAAGTCTTTAGTTAAATGCCAATATGATAGGACTAGGCGAAGTAACACACGTGTTGCTAAGCGAATGTCCGTTGAGGCCCCGCGGTCCCCGCCCCGCCTCTAACCCATGTTATTTGGCAATGCCAAAAAAGCCCCTTCACCGCCAACGCGACTTTCACTCCATACTCCATAACCACTGGTTAAAAAATGTACCGACCTTTCTAACAAGTCAGCCTCAACTATTGTGTCGCAACGCGCAAGCTGATTTCTAATGACGTGAAACGAAGCCTTCGCTTTGATACGAATGAGCTGTGGCCTGTGTCGCAGGTTTGTATTTTTCGTATTTGATTACGGGTACAATTTGATGTAGATATATATTACTTATGAGGTGTTTAATTTCATTGATTATTTTATGTTATTTAGTATATGTGGTGTTCAATAATTAAGGTTCTATCTACTCAAAATGACGCCACTTTGAAATTCCTACTAACCGATTGTTACCAAGAAGTTTTGGGGTGTAAGTGGTTCATCAACATCTTTGAACCAAAGCCAACTTCACCTGCACGTGGTGCACTCTGCTGACTGACAAACGAGGCTCTGGCAAATAGAGAGGTAGGGCATAGGGTATTTTTTAAGCTGTCCTGCTGGGAAAGTACCTCCACCTCACAGAATACCGCAGCCAAATAACAATTTCCTCGAAGGTTGTTGTGTACCCCCCTGTCATGTAAAAAAATATATTATTAATTAAAAAATCGCTATGGTATAGATCGACGCGTTATGGTTCCAATTTTATTTACAAAAAAAGTAGGAAAGTTCCCTGTTATCAATTATTATCATGAATAACTACTATCAGTCACAAATTTACAAGTTATTCTACATATCGTATACGTAATGTACAAAGATATTACATCATAATTCGTCATCTATCACTGTAGTCAACTATATTAAAATTCTAATTGATCAATGTCTGTCGTCGTCAACTCTAATTCTTTCCACCGTTGGGTCTCCCCTTATATGAAGGAGTTTAGAGCATACTCCACCACTTAGATCAAATGCGGGTTGGCGTAGGTCACAGTTTTTAAGCCGCCTAATGGCCACTGATTTAGCTTAACGACTGTCATCTAATGACAGCAGCCGAGACCGACGGCTTAACTTACCCCCCGATACACGGAGAAGCTCGAGATAAGTAAGCCCATCCATGGACAGGCTACAGTCGGTGTTGCTTAACATGCGTGTTTTATGAGACTGACACGCGCAATGACGCCATCGAGCTTTTCCATACTATGTCTGTACATAGGAGATGTTTAAGAAAAAGTAATATTAGATCATTATAGTCAGAACAGAAGCCATAATAAAAATCTTCACGCAAAAACTACTACACAAAATTGGATGTAGTTTTCAAAATTGCAATACTGGTAGTCTAACTTAAACACCGCCTACACGTATATTATATAATAATTGTTTATTTAAGGCCGCCAGTAGCAATTACAATCATAAATCATACACAATTATTACACAATTTTAATATTAATAACTTTATTGTACAAAATAAAATATAAGAGTTGACCCATTAAAAATGTCTACTAAAACACCTACTAGTGGGTCGCTACTATTCATTCTATTTCCATTGTTTGGAAACCACTTCACTAATACATTTCTTCATCGCTCTGCGGATTTCGTTAGCAGGAGTTCCAAAGGTAAAAAAGATTCCCATCCCATTTATTATTCATTTTTATGAAAATACTCGTGAAATAGTTTTAAGTTTGTTTTAAGCTTCTGTGCGACTTTTAGCTTGGTCCGGCGGTCAGCGTTCAACTCGCACCAGAGATTATAGCGGGTAGTTAGTCTTCAACTTCTTTACTATACAAACAAATTTTATATAATATACAAACTTTCGTTACTATATACATACAAGTATTATGTATTACATTATCACAATCACCTGTATCTACCAACTGTTGGATGTAAGCCTTCGCAGTGCTTTCCACTAAATACGATCCTCCGCCTTCTGCATACAGACGCTTCCAGCGGCTTTGTTCATGCACATAACTATTTGTATTGTGCTGGGATCGAACCTGCGAACTCGAGGTCAAAGTGTCATTGCTAGCCATTCGACGACTGAGCTCGTCCAACTACTAGTTACTTCTGATTTTGCAAAATTTTCGAAAGGATAAGTTCTAACATTACTTTTGAAAGTAAATCGGTTGGAGGTAGTTGAATAGATTCAGGTGGAGTAATCCAGTGAAGCTTGTAGAGGAAATGAGTTATGAGGAAAATAATTGCATTAGTCTTATATTGGGAGTACTCACTACCTAAGATACCACCGGCAAATATAAGTGATACCTAATTTTTTCTTACGTTTTCACAATATTCGAACATAGAAAAAATGAATATAGAAAAAATGCTAAATTGTTTTGTCTGTGATTGCAAAATATATCGAGTAACTGGCCAATCTTGATCAGCAGTCATTAAGTTGCATTGCTATTGCCCGACACAGTTGAAATATTTACCTAATTATCAAAAACCAGTATACCCATACTAGCGGCCGAAGTTCTGCGTGAATAAAATTGTTATGAAAAAAAAAATGCTATATATTTTTTGCCAACTGTGTTTCTAGTCGCTGAAAACACGCTACGTATATAATTTTCGACAGCTGTATCATGTGTTACTAGTCATTGAAAAAACGCTATATAATTTTCGCCAACTATATCATTGAAATATTGATTTTCATTACTGTTACTCATCGAAATTAAGTCATTGAAAAAACGCTTTATAATTTTCGCCAACTATATCATCGAAATATTGATTTTCAGTAACTGTTACTAGTCATTGAAAAAACGCTTTATCTTCGCCAACTATATTATTGAAAAAGGATTTTCAGTAACTGTTACTATGCATTGAAAAAACGCTAATTAATTTTCGACAGCTGTATTACTAGTACTGTGGCCAAAGTTCTGCGTAATTAGAATTAATAAAAAAAAATGCTGTATATTTTTTGCCAACTGTGTTTCTATAAGCTGAAAAAACGCTATGTAATTTTCGGCATCTGTGTCACTAATCATTGAAAAAACGCTACATATATAATTTTCGCCAACTATATCATTGAATTATTGATTTTCAGTATTGAAAAAACGCTATATAATTTTCGGCAACTGTATCATTTTGACATTGATTTTCAATAACTGTTACTAGTTATTGAAAAACGCTATATAATTTTCGGCAGCTGTGTTATTAGTTATTGAAAAACGCTATATAATTTTCGGCAGCTGTCTTCTGCTTTCTGTTACTAGTCATTGAAAAAACGCTATATAATTTTCGGCAGCTGTGTTACTAGTCATTGAAAAAACGCTATATAATTTTTGGCGGCTCTGTTACTAGTCATTGAAAAAACCATATATATTTTTTGGCAGCTGTATTACTAGTTATTGAAAAACGCTATATAATTTCCGGCAGCTCTGTTACTAGTCTTTGAAAAACCGCTAAATAATTTTCGACAGCTGTCTTCTGCTTTCTGTTACTAGTCATTGAAAAAACGCTATATAATTTCCGGCAGCTCTGTTACTAGTCATTGAAAAAACGCTAAACAATTTTCGACAGCTGTCTTCTGCTTTCTGTTACTAGTCATTGAAAAAACGCTATATAATTTTCAGCAGCTGTATTACTAATACAACTGTATTAGGTGAGTACAATGAAATACGGTTGCGCTCCGACTGGATACCGTTCTCTATATACAATATACTTACAATAGTTTCCTGAATATGGCAATTCACTATAAAATAATGTCGTTATCGTCGCCGTCGTCATTGCCAGCCCTTATTCATCCCATTGCTGCGATATTGGTTTCCCATTAATTAAGAGCATACTCCACAACGATACTCAACATCATCTCATGTCATCTACAACATCCGGGACCTCGGAGGAGTTAGGGATAAATAATAACTTTTAAACTTTCGCGTTGCACGATTTATGAAATATAAGAACGGGAATTAACGCGATCATGCAAAAGGGTATTTACATACCTTTATTATTGCCTGACGTTTCGACCAGGTTGCACCGGCCGTGGTCACAGGCTGACTGTCTCAGCGGTGTTACTCTGTCTCCGTTGTCGAGGTCGATGAATCTTCATCTACCCCCGTGTTGTTCGATATCCATTTACTGCGACATACTACACTCACGACATCCCTATTCTGCGAAGTAACCGACGCGTCCGTATTCTGACCGTTATCCGACTGCAAACCAAAACGAGGTTGAGTGAACTTAATCACTGGGTTCCATGCCGCAGATAACTTATATCCATCTTCCCGATTGAAATTAGTATATTTCTTCATTTCAATCGCTTCACGCACAATTCTTGAGAAGAAGTGGCGATCTGTAGAGAGGACTTGCGTGCGATGAAATTCAATCCAGTGATTCGTGCCTGCTTCGAGTATATGTTCTGCAATCGCTGATTTGCTCGTCTGGCGGTTCTTAACAGCGGCGATGTGTTCTCTGACCCTTTCAGCGATGGTTCGCTTCGTTTGGCCTATGTAGGAACTACCGCAGCTGCAGTTTATTTTGTAGACACCTGGAGTTTGTAGTGGCAAGCTATCTTTCAGTGAACCCACCAAATGGTTGACTTTGGTACCCGTTGTATAAACGGTTGGGATGGAATATTTCTTTAATACCGAGCCAACCTTATCTGTCACTCCTTTGATGTATGGCATGTGGGCTGGTTGTCTCTTCACGTCTGGATGCTTGAGTCTCCTTGCCGGTTTCTTGAGTCGTCCATTCACTTTATATACGTTTCTTTCCAGTACCTCCTGAACATGATCCAACTCTTGCTCTAAATGTTCAGGGTCACAGAGATCGTAGGCTCTGTTCTTTAGCGATGTCATAACGGATTGCAAATGACGCGGGTGGTGGTGGGATGTTGCATGTACCTATCCGTGTGTGTAGGCTCGCGGTATACACAGTGTGCCAATGACCCATCTGATTTCACGGACATCCTTACATCCAAAAAGGACAACGATCTATCCGCTTCCATTTCATAAGTGAACCTCATTTTCGGATGAATGGAATTGAGATGTTGAATATACTGATCCACTTCCTGTTTGCTTCCTCTGACGATACTAAAAATATCATCTACATACCTTTTCCAAAGTCTAATGGTCTGCGGGCCGAGGCTCAATGCTTTCTCTTCAAAGTGTTCCATCCAGAGATTAGCAAGTACTGGAGCTACAGGACTTCCCATTGCTACGCCATCGATCTGGAGGTAATGTTGCCCTTGGAAAAGGAAAAAGTTGCCATCTAAACAGTGTTCAAGTAGATCAATATAATTAAACGGCATTTCGCTGTCTGCAAGTCTGTCCTTCACGACATTCAGACACTCCTTTACTGGAACATTAGTGAATAGTGATTCCACGTCAAAACTCACCATAATATCACCAGGCTCCAATTTCAGGCTCTTTATGATCTGAATGAAGTGTCGCGAATCTTTCACAAAAGACGGTGTTTTTCCCACCAGTGGCTGTAATACAGACGCAATGTGCTTTGCAAGGTCGTAAGTGGGGGAAGCAATTTGACTTACGATTGGCCGCAACGGCACGTTGGACTTGTGTACTTTTGGCAGCCCGTATAGCTTCGTTGGTTGGTGTGACCTTGGACTATATAATTTTTCGTACTCGTCTTCAGTGAACAGGGCCTGGTTTTCCTGAATAAGAGCTCGTATTCTTCGCGTTACTCTAGCTGTGGGATTATATGCAACCGGTTTATATATGGTATTGTCACATAACAATTCCTGCATTTTCTTGCGATAATCAGTGTAGTCATCACTACGGTGGCGTTTCCCTTGTCAGCCTTAAGCACTAAAATATCCCTGTTCTCTCGAATATTTTTTAATGCTTGACGCTCTGCCGGAGTGATGTTACTAGCTGGAAGCCTCGACTTTCTTAATATTACCGAAACGTCCTGTCTCAGGGTATCGGCATCGCTAGGCGGTATTTTATTGCGCGATAACGTTTCTTCAACGCTACTGATTACATTTTCGTATGGTATTCGCTTAGGTGTAGGAGCGAAATTCATACCCTTCGCCAAGACGTTTAATGTAGCATCGTCCAAACTTACGTTTGATAGGTTTACGACGGTATCCTTGTGTTGGGATGGTACCTGCGATGTTTCATTATTTTTCTTCGCAGACCGTCGATTTAGTTGTTTCGATAACTTTCGCTCATGACTCGCACTACATAATTCATATGTACGGTTAACTTGAAAATATGTAACCCGATCACACAAGTCGAAATCCTCGCGAGATAAAACAACACTACATTTTAGATGTAACGCAAACAACTCACTGTTTAACTTATTCAGTTCACTGTGTTTGTTCCGTATTAATGGCAATAATAAAGGTATGTAAATACCCTTTTGCATGATCGCGTTAATTCCCGTTCTTATATTTCATAGGGATAAATAAGCCAAAATAAATTTGGCCTACTTCAAAACTTTCACACAGACTTCAGCTAAAAGATTCTACTACGCCGTATTCTATTCTACTCGTATTTACTTATCTTACAATTATACACATTCTATAACAAACAAGTTTCACGGGAGCCGTGTGTAATTTTTTTTATTTCGCTATAAGTTTTATGAGATGTTTCTTACAATTCAGGCGACTCCCGTCGCTATCCCCTTACAAAACTGTGTTGGCGAATGGCATCTCCGCCCCTTCAGCAAACTCAGTGAAGGGCGAGTCTAATAGCCTTCGGAGGATCGCTAGCAATTACGTGATCCGTACGGACCAGTCCTTGTCGTAATGAACGCCGACAGCAGCCGCCGCTATTGTGAGCGCTACCGACGAGTTCCGCGCAGCGGTTTTTATTAAAACCTTTGCAAATAGAAAATTGCTGCAGGACAAAAAACCCAACCATTTCCTATTCAAAAACGTATACAAGTATGTACTCGTTTTGATGTTAACTGCAAACAAGAGGATGACAGATCTTTTTGAAAAAATCACCTTGTTAACAATCACCTCAAATGGGAACAAGATTAAAACTCCTAGCTAATAATAATTTCATTATGAGTATCAAGATCTATAATAATTACCTAAGGATTTTAAGCAGTTTAACACTTCAAAATTTAGACCTACTCTAAAGGAATGGTTGGCCAAACATGTTTTAACGGCATTCAAGAATATTTAGATTATAAGTAGTAATAT
This sequence comes from Hypsopygia costalis, assembly GCA_937001555.2. NCBI lineage: Eukaryota > Metazoa > Arthropoda > Insecta > Lepidoptera > Pyralidae > Hypsopygia > Hypsopygia costalis. Next base: position 8,119,507 of record OW443326.2, on the reverse strand, counting down.
AGTAAATTTAGCGTTGTTGTTTAATTGTATTTATCATGTATATATGAATGTGTATACGCCTGAAAAGGTAGCATCAATTGACTTTTTGTAATCAACAATAAGACCTGTTTTTTGTTACCTTGTTTTCTATACACAATAAATTACTTACTTAGTTACTTGCGAATATTTTAGATGTGGAACAAACAGTATTTGCATGATGATCGTAGCCCAGTAGAAACATACACATAGCCATTGGCTTTTATAAAAACCACTTTTATTATTTCCTGATCATCCGACGTAAAAGTACTGACAAGAGTTCACCAGACTATCACTTGCCTACTCTGTGATTATCTGGTAAACAGATTTTATTTTCCTTGCGACGCGACACTTGTGTCGCTACTTTACGCCTTACTACCATCGTCAGCTCACAATTAGACTAAAACAAGACTCCGTCAAAAAAAATTGAAAAAAATAGTATTTTTTTTTAATCTGTATTATTTGCGAAGTTTTTATTTTCTTGGTTCGACTATACGAATAAATAGCCACACACTGGGATAACTTTCTGAAGTGGTCGCTAACTTTATTTTTTGGTCTAAACTCCATACTAAAACGTTCATTGTGTTTTATATGAAACGAATAAAAACTTACTAGTTTATTCAGTTAAAGTTTTTTTCGAACCCTGTTCATCAACTTTGAGAAAACTGTAGTCAAATCGAGGTAGATATATTCAAATTAAAGTATTAAATAAACAATATAATTCGTTTCTTTTGTCCGAATTAGCATGGTCTTTCATAATATATACTCAAATACAGTGTATAATATGAATACTTTCTGGAAAATGAAGGGAATCATTTGAGCATTTTTTTTTCAAACTTTTAAAAATACCCAAGAAAATCCGTTGGGACTGGCATTAAATGAACTAGTTTGGCAGTTTTATAGTAACTTATTTATATTTATGTTGAAATTTAAAATAGAGTTGGCAGCCCCCGACGGATTTTCTTGGGTTTTTTTATTAAGTTCATAGTATAAATTCTTTAAGTCGGGGGTTTCAAAATTATTTTATTATTTTTTCAACTACGTTTTAACAACATTGGTTGCACAAACAAATGTTTACTGCAACGCCCCCTGGTGAGTTGTCACTGTAACACCTATCTAAGAACATGTACCAAACAAACTCGAACCCATCACTGAAAACCGCATCAAAATCGGACTCGTACTTTTGGAAATAAATGGCAACATTGATTTGCACAAACATCCTAGCACCCCAAACGCATATACCGTCTCCGTTCCTACGCGGGTAATAAATAAGGCATTTCGTAGCGAACAATTGTAGCATAGTAGGGACACGGAGTGTGGGTCCTCGGACCAAAGACGCTATGCCGATAGGCAAGAAAAAGTGCGAGCTGCGCGTGCGCCGAAAATCGCCGGTGTCATTGCACTGGAGTGCCCTAGTTTGTGGTTCTGATGGAAGTACTTACGACTGCTTTATCGTAAGTTTTTTAACGAAACTGCTATATATGATCTATTATTATTAATAAATCAACACTGTGAACTAGCAAGTTGCAAATAAATAAATATTTTACAATTTCTATTACAATGTGTTGGTTACAACTCAACTATGCTAAATATCATCATCAGATCCTGACTTGGGAAATAAACTCTTAATTTTTATAAGCATGTATGGTAAAATTCTATTTTTTATTTAAAAGGGTATGATTGCGAGGTGGTCCCATATTCACCAAGTCAGGGTCTGATGATGGGATCCCAGAGAAATCGAGAGAAGCCCTTAAATTTGCCGTGTGGTTGCCGGCAAAATAAAATTGCGCCACTCCATTGCTCTGCGCTGGATGTCGTACAAGGCGGCTAAGGAATCTTGTGTGACTCAATAACTTATGTCCCGGAAGACGGGTAGCAGCGTTTCCCGGGGTATTCCACCAATAAGCTGCTCTCGCAGCTAAATCAACTTTATCTTACTACTAAAACAGACTGCTCCTAATTAAAATAATGCTCATATTAATTTTATTGTAAACTAGTTTCTACTCGCGACTTCGCCCGCTTTATCACATTTATAATATTAGTAGGAATTATTGTCAATCGTTTTTTTAATTTACAATGCCCATTATTTATTTAGAACGACTGTAAGTGCTTATATATTTATATGGCGACGGTAACCGCTTCACATCAGGCGAGCGGTATGCTTGCTTGTCACCCGAATTAGTACACAAAAAATGGATAACATACGAGTAATGCAATACAATACAACGCAACGCAATAGCAGTGTTCTGGACTATGCTATTGTGTTGCGATGCGTCATATAAGAAACAATAACACAAAGGAATCAAATTTGGAAATTAATTGAAGGTAAGGTAGTCATTTTTCACAGGGTTTTTAAAATTCATCAGGGTTTGAGCTTGCCGTATAGAAAGTGGTAGGGATTTCCAGGCATGAACAGCTTGTAAAGGGAATGATTTAGCATAGGAAGTTTGTGGAGTGAGAAGAAGTTTTGAGACGAAGTGTCAAAGAAATAGAAGTATGTGAAAGAAAAGCGTTCTTTCAGGTAGCAGGGTGAAGAAGGATTAAATAGTATAATGTACAAGAGGGAGAGAATATGCAAACTCCTGTGACATCGGATAGGGAGCCACTTCAGTTGCGCACGTAATTGAGAAATATGGTTAAATTTGCGGAGGTCAAAAGTAAAACGAAGGCAGATATTTTGAAGACGCTCAAGTTTCTTAAGTTGCTCATCAGTAAGGTCAAGGTAGCAGGAATGTGCTAGCATAATCTTGGTATCCGTGGGCGGTACGAAGCTGTCTGGTTGATCTCGCAGCCGCAAACATCCTTATGCTACTTTCAGCTACCTGAGGAATCCAGGAGAGGGTTTTATCGAAATAAATGCCAAGGTTTCTAACTCTATCTCCATACTCAATATGTACTCCATCGAAGACGATAGGTGCAATAGTAGAAAAAATACTTTTGGAAATAAATTAAGGAAGTTATCAATAATAGTAGCTTGGGATTTAATGGGGTTAATTTGGAGTCCATGTGAATTGCTCCAAGCGGAAATTTGTGACAAGTCACTATTAATTGTGTCACTAGCTATTGGGAGTTCATCGATGTGAGCGTTCCAATATACACTGCATATATAGCACAATTTGAAATCGACTGTGAACATGACTGATACTGCAAAATGTATACATAAAGTATATGTCCAATGTCCAATTTTTTAAACTATAACACTACTCATACCGATTTTGAAATATAACATTTAAAATTCGTGTACACGTGAAACACTTACTTCTTCTTTCTGTGTTGTATTTGTTTTTTTCTATTTGCAGATGACTATCAGATACTATATTTTTTTTTTACATGTGACTTAATAATACTTATTACTGTTACATGTAATTATCACTACGTTTAAAGTTATAAACTTTGGTAACTAAAAAGCTAGTATAACCGATGTTCTTTTGAGAAATACAGCCAGGTTTTAATATAATTGTTAATTACATAAGTAAATAAAATAAATATTACACGATAAAGTACACACTGCGCACTGCTATCTAGTCCCAAACTAAGCAAAACGTGTACTATAAGTACGAGATAACTGATATTATCCTTAAATACGTTTTCTTTTTGTAAATATATACTACATTATATGTATAAATAATAAATTTAAAACACCCAAACCAAGACAAACAGACATGTGTATGCACAGAAATATTTAATATAATAATTAAATGGAAAATACAATATACATATTTTTAATTTACAAATCCGGTTTTAGACTTCGACTCACTTATGAACCTGTGAAGATGAATTATCTTCACAGGTTCATAAGTGATAACAACAGGTGAAGTCTGTACTCGCCTACTACTATGACGTCATAATGGCCTTTAATATAATACAACTAGGTAATTCCAAATAGTACGTTTTCCTGTCTAACTGAAGTTATGTATATATATATATATATGTATAGTTATGTATTATAATTTATTATGTACATATTAACTTCTGCTACCGGTTTCCCCTATTTGGGAAAATGAAAAGTTGAGACGGAAAATATTACATAAACTGTTTTATGAAAAATCTGTATTATATTTTTTATTCATTTAAACTATACACATATTAGCTTTTCTTTCTTATCGACCATTAGAGGGCCTACCGCCTAAAATGAAACCGGTTACGATTACAGTTTTTGATTACTATAATCTAACTTTACACTAAAATAGTTCTAATAGCAATAAGCTATGCCGCTAGGGTCGGAGGCGTTCTATCGATTAAACTGAAGATGTTTATACCAAATTTATACATAAATCTGACTTTCGCTGTCAAAAATCCCGATAGGAGGCTTCATCTTAGACGGTAGGCCCTCTGTAGTTCTGTGTGATATGTGGCCTGTCCACTGCCACTTGAGCTGTTGCGGCATTTTTATTATGTAGACCTAATTCTAACAGTACTTCTTATGGGGTGTAAGTGATTCATCAACATCCCTGCTGACTGACAAACGAAGCTCTGGCGAAAAGAGAGGTAGGGAGCGTAATTGTAAGTTACCCGACTGGGGAATGTACCTCCACCTCACAGAATACCGCAGCCAAATAACAATTCCCTTGAGAATTGTTGTGTTGTGAAGGAGATGCTGCGTTGGCAGTAGGGGTGGCGGCGCGCGAGCGATATTTTATGTTGCGAGTGTTAATAGGGCTACGGCAACCGCTTTACAGGCAGGCCGTATGCTTGCCTGCCACCCGACGTAGTATTAAAAAAAACAGCATATATTTTCTTTTTCTCATCCAAAACAGCAGCCGTGACGATTTTTGCAATTTTTGTAGGTTACTTACTTACTCGTACTGTAGTTTACGTAACAAAAACAAAACATGTTCTCGCCTTTGAGATTCGCTGGAAGTGGACAAGGAATATTTGGATTCTAGATCTTTTCAAGACTCATGTTCGGAGATGATTTCAAATGCTATTGAAGCGTAGTAGAAATATATAGAAGACCGGTAGAGCGAACTTTGAAGTTTGTTGATGAAAATTTCTAGACAAACCTAACAAAAAATGATGTATGTATTTACAAATTTACAACTGCAAGTTGTCGTCATGCCTAGAGGTCGTTTTGCGAGTTAGTCCAAATGAGTTTAAATCAGGATGTGCCCTTATTCGTATTGGTAATGGTCTATATGCGAGACTAGTTGTCATTTTGCGTATTGGTCTATATGCGTCGGAAGGGCTCTAAGTAGCTCTGTAATGAATTAAAAGTTATGTATTTTTTAAAAAGATGAAACAAATGCATTAGTACCATTGTAGAGACTTAAACAAACAAACTTATGCAAATATTTAGAGAAAATTACGTTAAGCACAGGAGGAAAAAGGCATCAACTCTCAGGGAAAAAGAATTTTCATTAAGATGTTAATTGCTTTCGCTTCTTAAATGTCTCTTTGGAAAAATATTTAAATGTTTGAAATTTAATCTTTATGAATTAAAATTTGTTTTCATTATTTTATACGTTATTTTCACTTATATATATATTATATATGTTAGGTTAGGAAGCCAAAAATAAAAGATTCGTTCAGTGCAAATTATAATAATTAAATTTATTTTATGCACTCTTAGAAAGGTGTGTTCTACTACAAAGGAGTCGTACGATACTAGACTGGTGTATGAATTCTACTGAACCACAGAGCTTGGTTAGCTGACTAAGGCATACAGAGCATTTAACAATGTAGCCCTTTGTTTAAAGATATTATAAACAATATTGTGTGACTAAGACAGATGTCTATTAAACAGAGCGAGATAGATTTATTTTTGTATACTTATTCCAACACGCCCCCTCAAAAATAAATAATAATAATAAAAAAAAATCTACCACAAGCTATTTACAATATCAAACTTATGAACACACCATTCTTTGTCTGGGGAAACAATCATCAATATCTTGGTCCAACATTCGTTGCGCAGGATTAGGGAAACCCCAGTAAAACCTAATCAGACCAAGTCAACTTAATTATGCTCTTATGTAATCTCATTTGCAGTATATATTTACACTACACACTTTTCATTAGACAGAACTTTAACATTAAATTATAATACACCGAGTTTTTCTCTCAGTGCCGAAAAACGAGCGGCTGGTAATGCCTTTGTAAACATATCTGCCAGTTGATTACCTGTGGACACATAAATCATTTTAATTACATTTTTCTCAACTTGTTCCCTAGAAAAATGATATTTTATGTCAATATGTTTTGACCGTTTATGACTTGTCGGATTACTTGCAATGCTTATGCATCCGTTATTATCCTCAAAAATAGGAATCGGATTTGAAATTTCTACATGAATACTAGTCACTAATGACTTTAACCACAGAGCTTCTCTCACGGCTTCAAACAAAGCCATATACTCTGCTTCAGTAGATGACGCTGCCACTGTTGACTGACGCTTTGTTTGCCAACAAATTGTGCATTGTTCAAACAATTTGAACAAGTATCCTGTTGTGCTTTTACGATCAACTTCATCACTTCCCCAATCGGAATCAACAAAGCCACTGAGAATGTTATTATAAACATTTGGATTCCGCTTATAAGTTAGTTTCAAGTCAGTAGTTCCCTTTAAATAACGTAACACTCGTTTTAAATATAACCAAAGTGAGTTATTATTTCTGTTACCAAATCTACTTAGAATGTTTACAGCAAAGCTTAAATCGGGACGAGTACATAACATAACATACATCAAACACCCGATAAGATTTTTACATGGAGCTTTTGTTGTTTCAATTGCACTCAAAGCGTCAAAGTCTACTTTGTTTTCCAAAGGTGTACTGACAGAATTACAGTCATTCATGTTAAACTTTTCTAAGACCGTTTTTATGTACATTGCTTGGTCTAATGTAACTGTATCATGTGATCTTTCCACTTTAATTCCTAAGAAACACTTGATCTCCATCATGTCTAACATTTTAAACTTTTTCATTAAATAAGTTTTGAAACTATTCATGGTATTTATATCAGCAGTCGAAATAACAAGATCATCGACATAAAGTACAACATAAATATTTTTTGAAATGTCACCGGCATCTAGGAAATAAATACAACGATCAGCTGATGAGTATTGAAAACCCTTTTCAATCAAAGTTTGTTCGAACATTTGAAACCAACAACGTGCAGATTGTTTTAAACCATATAAAGCTTTATTCAATCTACAAACTAAGTTGTTTGCGTTTGGAATTCCTTCAGGAATTTTCATGTAAATTTCCTCTTTTAGTTTGCCGTTCAAAAATGCCGTTTTGACGTCCATATGGTGAACGAGCAAATTGAATTGATTTGCAAATGCTAATATAAATCTAAAACTTGAAATTCTTGCAACTGGCGCAAAAGTTTCGTCATAGTCAATTAAATATTCTTGACTAAAACCACGAGCGACCAAACGCGCTTTATATTTCAAAGGTTTGCCAAACTCATCATTTTTAATATTAAATATCCATTTACAGTCAACAATATTTCTGTTTTCAGGTTTCGGAACAAGCGTCCAAGTGTCATTTTCAATAAGTGATTTAATTTCCTCATCAACAGCTTTTTGCCACAAAAGCCTATCATGCCTGGTTTGAATTTCGGTATACGATGTAGGAATTGTACATATTAAAGACTTTGCGTATAATAAATAGTTCACAGAAATATCATTACTGTTTTCATCATAAGACACTGTAGGCAAATTTTTAATTCGATCACTTCTTCTAATAACACTCGAACTACTAGAAGCTACTTCATTCCGAGATCCAGTCAATTTATCTTGAAATGAATCATAGCATGTATGCCCATCTGCACTGCGTACAGATTTATTAGGTGGTGGACCTAATGCGCAGGGTACACTGCCCGTTTGTTTCACATCATCTGATCTTATATTATCAGATGCGCACAACCTGCTACACATGTGCTCGTCAGAGTTATTGGTATTTTCAGATACAATACCTTCAGGCTTCACTGGCCTACTTGACAAGAAATTAATCTCATCAACAATTACATCTCTGACTCTTACAAACTTTTCTTCTACCACATTCCACACCTTATAACCATTCGGTTCATAACCAACCAATATCCCTTTCAAGGATTTCTCATCGAATTTTGCTTTTCTACTTTTGTTAAGAAAATACACAGTTGAACCGAAAACCTTTAAATACTTAAGTTGCGGCTTCTTATTATGCCACAATTCAAACGGTGTGTTATCTACTTTCAGTGCTTTTGTGGGGCTGACATTGATAAGATAAGTAGCAGTTAACACAGCCTCACCCCAGAACGACTTGTCTAACTTAGCACCTGCTATTAAAGTTCGACTTCGTTCTGTTAACGTTCTTATCATACGTTCGGCAATACCATTCAAAGCAGGGGTATGCGGCACTGTTAAATGGTAGGTTATACCTTTTTGCATACAGTATTCTTTCATTTCACTCGATAAATATTCGCCACCATTGTCACAATATAAATTGACAAGTCTCAAACTAAAATGAGCTTCGCACTTAGCAACATAATCTCGAAAAGCAGCAAAAACGTCTGATTTATGAGCTATTAAGTATGTCGCACAGTAGTGAGTGTATTCGTCTACAAATATCACAAAATAGTTTTTGCCGTCAAGTGTCGAAGGAGTGATCATACCACACACGTCGGAATGCACATTAAATAGAGGTCGTTTAATAATTTTAGATTTACTTTTATGAAATGACAGACTTGCTTGTTTTCCATATATGCAAGCTTCACATAAACTTTCACTGGGTGTAATATTATGTAATCGATCAATATCAGAAAACATTTGTTTGGTTTTAATTTGCAAGAACTTAGATTTGCCTATATGACCCAATCTTTGATGCCACAAATCATAGTTACTATTCATGACCCTATTTGATGAGCAATTCAAAGCACATTTATTAAGCATGAAATTAATACCAATTAAATTATTCAAAGACTCACCCTTTGTTACCATCTTACCCTCTTTGTTGAGTATTTGTACACCATTTTGACCAAAAATTATGGTCATTCCAGCCTGTTGCATTCTTTTGACCGATAACAAATTATATGGAATTTCTGAGCAGAAAAGAACATCCTGTAGCAATCCACTCATACCCGTATCAGTGGTAATAGATAGAGTGCCTCTTTTTGTCGCACTAATGAATGTTCCGTTTTTAGCTACAGAAATATTTACTGGAGACTGAAGTTCTATGAACCCACGTGTTAGATCTTCTCTGTTAATTAAATGATCTGAGGCACCAGAGTCTAATATGAATGTAATTTTATGGGTACTTTTGCCTTCTTCAGAATAGCATTCGTTTCCAACCATGAAAGCAAACCCTGAGATATTCGATTTTTCTCTGTCTGCAATATTTATAGATTGAAGCGTTCTCTGGTTTTCAGTTTGCTGTAGCGCTTTGCGGTTTTCATAATTTGGTTTCGCCCTCTTATAGAAGAAGCAATTAATTTTGATATGCCCTTTCCTTCCACAGTAGTGACATGTTCTATTTTTAACTTTATTGTTTCTTTGTTTATAATTATGAGTAAGTTGATTTGGCTTGCGTTTTGAAGAGAAATTCCATTGCTGGTTTTTGGAACCACTGGTTTCTGCTTGCAGGACTTTTAAACTATTGTCGCGCCTTTCGTTTAATAATTTAATTTCATGATCAAGAAGCCTTGTTTTTACGAAAGATAAGGTCAAGTTATCTTCAGCTAATGTCTCAATTGCTGTGATGACACCATCATAAGAATTCGGTAAAGTCATAAATAGATGTGTGACTTTATCTACTTCTTCTAACTTTGCACCGGCACCCACTAACTCGATAATCAAATTTTCAAAATTTTGAAAATGTTTTATCAATGGAGTATCACGTTCTAATTTCAAATTCAATAACCTTTTTCTCAATGCCAATTGGGATGCGATACTTCTTCTTTCATACACTGCGTCGAGTTTTATGAAAATCTGTTTTGCTGTTTCTTCATTAGCAAACCCCAGCAAAGAATCTGATAAATATTCGATGATGGTATTTTTCGCTATCTTTTCTTTCTTCGTCCAATCACTGTTGATGCGTACAGGAGGCTCTTCGTCAATTACTTGCAGCACTTCAAGTTCGTTTAATAAACTGCGTATTCTAAGTTTCCATAAAGAATACTTTTCGCCGTCAAACAGTCTAATATTTCTTTTTACTTTTGAACCGTCCATCGTTACAGTTAGAAAATAACACAAAAAGTCACTTAGAATACGTAAATAGTTTCTCTACCAAAATTACAAAAATCACAAGTCTTAAACGTTACCACTTAAAGCGTTTTTTATCGTATTTAAAAAAAGTCTGTTTCTTTCAATCACTTAAAACCACTTTGTACTGTACACTGGGCCCATAACCTGTTAGGTTAGGAAGCCAAAAATAAAAGATTCGTTCAGTGCAAATTATAATAATTAAATTTATTTTATGCACTCTTAGAAAGGTGTGTTCTACTACAAAGGAGTCGTACGATACTAGACTGGTGTATGAATTCTACTGAACCACAGAGCTTGGTTAGCTGACTAAGGCATACAGAGCATTTAACAATGTAGCCCTTTGTTTAAAGATATTATAAACAATATTGTGTGACTAAGACAGATGTCTATTAAACAGAGCGAGATAGATTTATTTTTGTATACTTATTCCAACAATATATAGGGAATTATAACTTATTACATGGCAAATTTATCATTGGTTTAATAAATTATTATCTATAAGAGGGTAGTTTCAGAGAATTATGTACTAATAAATAAAAAATAGTTATAGTTTTGTCGTCGCGCTCCATCTGGTCCCAAAGTAATCATTATATGTACTAGAACCTGAAGAACATACTTAAATACTTTTTTTAAATACATACATACTATACATAGAAAACACATATTTATAAACATAAATGTTTATCTTGTGCGGGAATTGGCCGCTAATCTTATTTAAACAGCACGGTCCCTGGCTTACTATTCTAAAAAAACACCGTCGCCGTCAATTTGAAAAACATACTAAATGGTAACTATTTTTTATTTGTTTTTAAAACATTTATAACACCATTACAGTATACATTGGTGTATACGATGTTATAAGACGAACTTTTACGAATTCATTACAGATTCAAATAATTAAATAATGACAATAAATTAAACAATAACTGAATTTATAATATAATCACCCGATTCGTTGAAGTCGGTTAAAATGTAGCCACTTTTAACCTAGGTCGTGGTAACGAATCATTTGACACATTTTTCATCAACGCCAGATGAATAGTTTAAGAGCTAGGTAGGAACATTTTGGGGTGTAAGTGGTTCATCAACATCTTTGAACCAAAGCCAACTTCATCTGCTCGCGGTGCACCCTGCTGACTGACAAACGAAGCTCTGGCGAAAAGAGAGGTAGGGAGCGTAATTGTAAGCTACCCGACTGGGGAATGTACCTCCACCTCACAGAATACCGAAGTCAAATAACAATTCCCTTAAGGGTTTGTTGTGTTCCTGCGAGTGAGTGAGGTCACCCGAGAGGAAGGAGATGCTGCGTTGGCAGCAGGGGTGGCGACGCGCGAGCGATATTTTATGTTGCGAGCGTTAATATGGCTACGGCAAGCGCTTCACATCAGGCGGGCCGTATGCTTGTCTGCCACCCGACGTAGTATAAAAAAAAACATACATACATAAACTACTGAAATCCTAACCAACGTTTTGGCTTCCCCGTATTATGGTCACTTGTAAAATCAGAGGAATCATTCACGCTTTGGCAACCCTGTAAACCATCTTAAAAAATATCTTCAGTTTATAGAGATTGGCAAAATGCTGTGTATAAACGATAACTACTTATAAATTTCCTATTTATTTCCAAAAACTGGGCATTCATGCTCTTTCATTTTTTTTTTTCAACTTTGAACACTAAATTATTTCAAGAATAAATGATAATACATCAATTACAACAAATTAAGCTAAAGTAACTAAAAATAAACTAATCTTAAAATTACTTCAAAATAAAACTAATAATAAAAAAAAAAAACTATGGTTCAAAGATCTCAATCTTCAGTATCTAATAAAATCTAGTATCAATCACGGTACTACAACAAGGAAGTCACACTGTAATAATAGCCAGATGCATTTAACGAACACTTTGTCCTTGTTTTACGTACGCTAACAATGAACTGCATAGTGTAATCTACTCGCTCATAATAATATCATTAATCTCGCCGACGCTATTCTACAATAGAAGCTAAATAAAACAACGGTGACATAAATACAAAATGAAACACTAATGGCGAGTTAGTAAAAAGTAAATTAATTGTTAGACGAAATAAATGAAAGTCCAAGATGGTTTTATTTCGCCTGAACTACCAATTAACCTATCGGGTGAAAGTATGCAATATGATTGAAGTGTTTATAAGTTTTAAAAGGCGCTATAGTCCCGAGTGGAATTTTTATTTTATTATAATCATGGACTCTGGACTATTTTTTAAGCATTTTAAATTGAGTGTCAACCATAAATAAGTATGACAAATGAAACTCTATAGACATGTCGTTTACACACGAATTTTGCTCAGAAGAAAGTGTAAAACCATTTTCTTTATTTGCAGATTAATTGAAAAACATGTTTATATAATACTTTCATGGCATATTAGCGTGGTACGAGTATTTTTGTATAAATGTAATATTTTCTAGTCGTCTAGTAACATAGAATACCATAACGTACTTGTATCAGTCAGCTACAATTTTTTATTTCAAGTTCACAAATCATTCAAGCATTAAGATTAACACTAAATATAATTACATATAATTATAATTTACGAGTACTAGCTTTTGCACGCTTTCGCTCGCGTGAATAATCAGACATAAGTAGTACATTTATCAGTAATCAAAATGTACTTACGTATAATTTTAATATTGAATTCTATGACTTCCATGTCGTTATACTAAATGTATGGCAATACTTACTAGAGGATATCGAGTCACACTTCAATTAGTTTTATTTATGTAAAACCGGTATATATATTTGTTACTTTAGACAACATAATCCGTATGTATTAAGAGTTTCATACTAATTTATTAAGACAGTCTCCAAATACGTGTCGCTTCATTTAATCACAACACTACGTCATGCTTCTATGCGTCATTGGTCTAATATTGTGTGACGTTACAAAATTCGGGTAAATATTTTGATATAATTTTATCGACCGATATTTCAAATATACAAAATAAAACCTACAATAAAACTAAACTACTAGATATAAAGAGGCGTATACTCATATTTGTTTCTTTGTAATATTGTACATAAAATAAATTAACAATACAGTAGGTAATTTAAAGGAAAATTACAAAGGCGGACTTATCCCCTCACAGGAATCTCTTCCAGCCAACCTTAGAGTATCTGCGAGGATTTCATGAATAGGCAAATGGAGTACCAAACATTTGTGGGACTTAACTACTATGTTAATTATAAAATACATATGTACATTTATTAAATACATTTGTTTTTCTTTTGGGGCTATTGTATAGTATACGTTCATTTATGATTAGTATTACATTTATGTCGTCTATTTTTATTACAACCAGCAATGTGTAAACTAGTTTAAGATAGAAGATACAATATCAGAAATACCAAACTACCGAGACATACCTACGCCACAGTATGAAGATGAAATTGGGCAGGTGCTTACAGCCCTCCGTCTACTAGGATCCACAGTCTCAGAGTGCTTAGTGTGAGCTTTTTGTTTGCATTCGATCATGGCAACGTAAACAAACTGACCAAACAGAGAAGACCTCTTAAGTTGTGGATTTATAATACACGTGTTACTATCAAAATTGTGTGGCTTACTTGCTCCTATTTCGAAGTGAGCAACCCGGCTAATTTGGATATCTAACAAGCGTCTGGTAAATTTATAATATGAATTTTTTTCTCAATTTGGTTGTTTTGTAACGTTAACACGTTCGAATGTGTCTAAAATACTAAGCACTCAGGTTGTATATATCAGTTAAGAAGTTTTTCGATACAATGATGGATTAAGGGCACCGGGCAGGTGGACATAAGGTAGGGTTTACATACTTTACATTTCCATGATAACCCTGTAAGCTTAAAGTGTAAATTGTTTTTTGCAGTTAAAGATATTCTGGATTAAAACATAATAGAAATGAATAGGGTAATAAGATTTTTCTTCAGTGAGGGATTAGGAACGTTGTAAAGTAGTAATATCGTAAATTTAAATAAAAATAATATCCTTAGTAGATAGCTTATATTATTGTAATTTCTGTTCTGTTCTAAGTGAAATTTGATGAACTCGAATTCACACGGGAAACGGATATACTGATAGCCAGCAGAAGAAATTATCTGAGCGCGTGCTCTAGACTTGAAATAGGCATAAAATTACGTAATTCTACACAGGCGAAGCTATGTGCATCACCTAGTATCTGGATAAAGTTTTCTTTGAGAAGAAAAGAGGGAAGAGTTTGGATTGACTAGTTGAAGTCTGTGTAATACTTTTTACTTTCAAGCCGGTCGGTGATGTGAACCTGACATAATTATAGTCTACACTTTAGCATATTGCACCTACTCGTAACCGCGGCGTTTGGACGGAGTATATTTATGATAATTCACACTTTAATATTTATTGAGAAGCTTAAAATAAGTAACTATTTTTCTTTCTCAAACAAATAAATCAATACAAAGTAAAAAATCTTTGTAAATGTATCCTATATCGACTACGGGATAGATAGATTAGTTTTTGAATCGAATCCTATTTTACAAAATTGCTTGTTCAGGTAAAAGGGCAAATGTGAGAGAATCGACAAATACGAGTATTTTATAATACTATTAATAAATACATACAATTTTTGAATGAGATATGTTCAGTTCAACTTTACAATAAATTTATAAAATTTTCGTACCTTAGGCGAAATTAGATCATCGAAAATTCTCCAGAACACCATTATTCATATACATCGAAAGAGATGGCGCTGCCGTCATGTAAACATTGTTCTGTACAAAAATAATTGTTTAAAAATACATTAGTGTCTCTTTTCAAACAAATTTCGTGTGAAATAGTGAAACTATTACGTGACACATAAGTGACAATATTATGCATAATTATTAACACCATCTAGTGTACAAAAAAAAAGCTTGGACAATCGTGAGTAATTTTTAAAGTTTAGAAATAACTATATCAATCAGTGCAAATAAGATCATAAAACATTTATAATACAAAATCTATAAATAAAATATAATTACAATAATATTCAATAATAATATTAACATAGAATTTTACAAAATTGTGTTGTGAAAATACTGTGGGGGTGTGTGAGTAATAATATATTCACATCTAACCTCGCGGAACTATAAATATGTACTGAGCGTTGGAGTATGATACGAATTTACAACACCTTACTTATCAATAGCGCTGGCGTAGTGGTTAACGACTTGATGTCAGATGCAATAACCCGTGGTTCGAAACCACCTACAAGAGTCACATTTTTTATTTTATTTATTAATATACATTTTAAATTAAATGTATTTTTAATTTTTATGATTATATTTTTTTATTACAATGAATTTTCTGGAGAATATAACTTTTCGACGTACACAGACAACGACTGATTCTAACACAAGTGACATTGAGAAATCGTCAGAAACACTAAATGGAGATGACAGTTTACCAAATATATCAGTTGATGTTGATGACGAACAAATTAAGACATTAAAAGAACAGATTGAAATTTTATCTACACAGTTAAAAAGCGCCCACGTTGAAATAGAAACTCTGACTTTAGATAATTCTAATTTAAGACAAAATAATGAAGAATTACGGAAAGAAAATGATTTACTTAAAATATCGACGAAGTGTTTTTGTCAATCAAAAACACCAACGCCAAAAAAACGGCAATGTACTAAAAACAATGAAGTTAAAACACAAGGAACAACCAGTAAAGATACATCGGAGGCACAAGGAGCCTCTACAATAAGTATTGAAAAAGAAGATCAATTATCTCAAACACAAGAAAGCAGTAAAATTACTTCAAAAAATAAAGTACACAAAATCTGTATTCTTAGTTCAAATAATAAGAATAATATATTGTCAGCTACAGAAAATAAATTTCATACGTCTGAAATATGTCACTATGTGAAGCCTAACTGTGGTTTAAAACTTTTACTTGATGGCGTATCGACAAAGTTAAAAGACTTCACAAAGCAAGATTACTGTTTTATATTAATAGGAGAAGAGGATTTTCATACCACCAGCAACCTTTTTGATCTAGTTTTGTTTATCAGAGAGACATTAAGTGGCATTACCCACACTAATGTAATTTTATGTCTTCCCACTTATAAACATAATGTATTTTCCAATATGTATAACTGGAGAGTAAATAATTTTAATAATTTGTTATATTTGGACGTTGAATCGTATGAATACGCATATGTTCTCGATACAAATGTTAACTTAAGTTGTGACCTTAAGATGTATAACCAACATTCTGGTAGAATTAATGACTATGGAATGAAATGTATTTTCAATGACCTTTATAATTTTGTAGATATTATTAATGACCTGAACTCTGACATTTCATTTAAAGATGACTTTAATTTGCAAATTGACAATGAGAATAATACGCAAAAAAATTTTTTTCGATGACAATCATATAGTTGTAATGCATCAGAATATTGCAGGATTGCTTAGTAAGTCTGATGCTCTAGCAGTTTGTTTAAATGAATTGTTGGATAGAGATATCGATGTTGATGTTATATGCATTACTGAACACTTTATCATGTCTGGCTATGAAAAGTTTTTATTAATTCCTAATTACCACTTGGCTGCATGTTTCAGTAGAGATAATTCTAAAAGGGATGGTGCATGCATATTAGTCAAAAAGGGTATACAGTGGAGAGTGTTAACTGAAATAAAAGAACTTTCTGTTTCGAACATGTTTGAATGTTGTGCTATTGAGCTTTTGCACTATGATATTATAATTGTATGTATATATAGAGTACCAAAATTTGACAACCTATCTTTATTTTATGAAAAATTAGAACGTCTCTTAATATTAACTAAAAGCAGTCGTAAAAAAATTGTTATAGCAGGAGACTTTAACATCGATATTTTAAAAAGAAACGATATGACAAAACAATTATAATTTTTACTATTGAATTTTAATCTTATATTAGAATTAAAGCACCCAACAAGGACAGAGAGTAAAACTTGTATTGACAATTTTGCTCATAATCTTCGTCGGAATTGTAAATCTGAAGTAATCGAGTTTGCTCTGTCTGACCACACGACACAAATCTTAAAATGTCACTTAAAAAGGACTTACAAAATTAAATATTGGAAAACTAAGCAACGTGACTATAGCCAAGAAAACATGCTTAAATTTAAGAATTGTTTAGAGTCTTTCAAATTTTCGGATATGTATGAAACAGATAATCCAAATGAGGCATACAATATTTTTATTGAAAATTTCAAGCTATTTTATGATCTTTGCTTTCCCTTTAAAATCACTACCATTAAACTACATAAAAAACCTCAATGGATATCACATGGCATCAAAGTTTGTAGTAAAAGGAAAAGACAACTATTGTGGCGGTATAGACTACATTCCACTATTTCAAATAAAACTACATTATTCAACTATTCTCGAAAGTTAAAAAAAATAATCTCACTCACACAAAGAGCACAGAACAGTTTTAAAATAAATATGTCTGCAAACAAAACAAAAACAACATGGCATATGATAAATCAATTTAAACAAAATATACCTAAATTTGACATACGTAGTATAAATAATGGACATAAAGTAATCACTGACCCTCAGAGTTTATCTGATGCCTTTAATGACTTTTTTATTGATAAAATCACTCCTATACCGAATTCTGGCAATCGAGTTACAGCTAGTATCAAAAATAGTAAAAACTCGATGTTTATGGCTCCTAGTTTACCAATTGATATATTGCAAGTTATAAATAATTTGAAAAATACGAGTAGTGTAGGTATCGATGGTGTATCGACTAAAATTGTGAAATTTGTGGCTAAGCAGATTGCACCTCACCTTAGTTATATCCTTAATCTCTGTATTGCTGCTGGCATTTATCCCGAGAATTTAAAAGTAACGGTTGTGAGACCATTATTAAAAAAAGGCAATAAAGAATGTATAGAAAATTACAGACCTATCGCATTGCTGTCTGTATTTTCAAAGATATTTGAAAAGTATATTTCTGCTCAGATTAGTACATATTTAGAAAAACAAAATATATTAGTCCCCGAGCAAAAAGGTTTTCGACAACATAAAAATGTAAATATGGCTATATTTGATTTCTTAAATACGATAATGGACAATGTAGATAAAAAAAGACCTGTATGTGCTATATACTGTGATATGACGCAGGCTTTTGACTATGTGAAACATAATATCCTAATACGAAAACTAGAAGCATATGGTATTCGTGGTAACGTTGTAGATTTAATAACATCATACCTTGCAAACAGAAAACAATTTACTGAAATTAGACAAATTAATTACACTACTAAAGCAGAAGAATTATATATGTCAAATGAACGAACCACAGTATTTGGAGTCCCACAAGGTAGTGTACTGGGTCCCTTACTATTTATCATATATATTAATGACCTACCTAATGTGACAAGTCAGCCCATGTGTCTTTTTGCAGATGACAGCACTATTACAATCGAATGCAAAAACATTGACATCTATGAAAATGACATTAATGATAATCTTAATAACATAATTAATTGGTTAGATAATAATAATCTAAAAATCAATATAAACAAAACACAAGTAATGCACTTCAGCCAAAGGTTACCTAATTCGAATATTAATGTGTGCTATCAAAATAGTATTATTAAACAAATAGATAACACTAAGTTTTTAGGAGTAACAATTGACAGAAAATTGAATTGGAAAGCACACATTGAACAGCTTTGTAAAAAATTAAGCAAATCAGCGTATGCTCTGCATAGAGTTAGTCGTAAATTAGACGTTCGTGCACTTATCACTGCATATCATGGCATGGCAGCTTCGGTCCTAAGATATGGCATTATTTTCTGGGGAAATTCAGTTGACAAGCAATTTGTCTTTAAAGCCCAGAAAAGATGCATAAGAGCCATGTTTAACTTAAAAACAACGGATAGCTGTATTCCTTACTTCAAGAAGTATAATATTTTGACGATGCCCTCACTGTATATACTTGAAGTAGCACTTTTTGTCAAAAATAATTCAAATTTATTTCCTCGGCTATCAGACGTCTACCAAAGAAACAGACGCAATGACCGATTATGTACAAAAATGTCTAGTACAAAGCTGATGCATGAGAGCGTGTTTTGTATGGCGCCTAAAATAATGAATAAATTGCCTAACTCCATAAAAGATCTGCCGACTAAATTATTTAAGCGACATTTCACAAAATTATTGGCTGATAAATGTTATTACACCATTCAAGAATATTTAAATGACAAGATTTAATTATTATAAAATTTATAAGATTTAATATATTTAAAATTTTTATGACATATTGAATATAATATTGTGTGATGTTTATATATATCGTTACTTTTGATGAAGCATATTTATTTGACATTGCCATTCGATAGTATTGTAATTATTACTATTTTAAGCATGACATAAATTAATATTTTTGAATTGTAATTATGACGGTAACCTCTACAGACTTTTTGTATACCTTTATGGTGAAACATGATCGGATTGTCCTTAGCATAAGAACTATATGTATGCCACGCATGTTTTTACAAAATAAATATCTTGTATCTTGTACAACAAATACCTAGTTAGTACATGCTGAATTAATAATAAAGTAAGTATATTTTACCACAGAGGGGTATCCCACTGGACTAATTGGGTTAAATTTCTAAATACAGCCAATCTCCTGTCATCGGTATATTCCAATATTTTTGGAGCGTTTTCCTTAAATGCTGTTCCTGGAATTGACAATTATTTCTTATTGGGAATACTTGGAAATTATCGGAGGATAATTTATACAAAACGAATACAGTAGATTTTTTTCTAATAACATTTCCTATATCATGCTATGTTTAAGAAAAAAGAAATATATTGCCATCTAACTAATATTATTATTACTTTATACTTTAGAAATATTTAACACAATCCACTTTTTGGAAAGGGTCAAATACTTCAAAATGGAATTTAAAAAATATATATAGTTTAAATTTAACTTTGATTTTATTTATTTGTTATTTTCTTACACACATCTGAAGATAGACTATTGCTATTGAGGAGCAATATAGCGGGTACTTCGCTCGCCATATGCATAATATAACTGTAGTGCACCGACACTGGAAGCTGGCGCTTTACGTATTTGCAAGAGATATCTGTCTCGGGCACCTAATACGTTGCGTATGCAATACGAGAACAGGTTGCAACGATTGCAATATCTTTACTGCATAAGTTAATATGAATAGCAAATATATTCAGTGTTTGTAAAACATTAGAGACTCTATTATAGGCTATAATGTTTTCACAGACGCTGAAACGTTTCATGACGATTTGTTTTGTAAGTAGCTCAGAATATCAAAGTAAAGCAGTTCAACTTTTTATATAATAAATAAACAATTATTCCCGGACAAATTGATTACACACTGCCATCTAGTCCCAAACTAAGCAAAGCGGTTTAGTAGCGAGATTCCTACTATCGGCTTTGTTTAACTGTTTTACGTTTTCATACAATTAGTAGCATAACGACTACTTCAGAAAACCTCCAAACACGTAGTCGCACTATGCCTACTTTTTAGTTTGGGATGGCGGTCGATGCATATCACTTTATGTATTAGTGGAAGAAGCAGTCGTAACGCTACTAATTGTATGAAAACGTAAAACAGTCAACCAAGGGCGATAGTATAGGCATCTCGCTAAGTGGCCATTATTGCTAGCCTTTCAACCACCCAGGTCGTCAATACATATTTTTCGTCAGTTTTATATATATTTCGTCAGTTTTACCCACCGCATTTTGGTATTAAAATATTATGGTATGTAATGCAGATACGATGTCTGTTAGATAAATAATGAATAGTAATATAGAGAACCAATAAAATTTACAAAACTTGCCGCCTATTATATTTAACTTGGCAGCTAAAAACGAAAATCATACCAAACCTAACCTAACCTAACATAGTAGTTCAGTCGCACGTTTAGTTATTTTCAGTCGCTCATATTATCATTTTCCATTAGTTGACCGGACAGACTCCGTTCTGTCAATTTTTTTTTTACTATTCTCCATATTTTTTTTATATTTTCTTTTTATTAAATCTTTCCGTGTGCCTTAAGGAAAATATGAAAAAAGCGGTCGAGCCGTTCTCGAGTTTTGCGCTTAGCAACATTCATTTTTATTTATATTTTCCATAAATAACTAGGCATCATATGAAAATATTGATGTCACAAACACTGATATCACAAACCATATATATTAGTTGAATGATATGACGTGTAATCACCTGTACGAATCATTGGTGCATAAGCTTGGTCTGTGACTGTTTATGACTCAACAAGCAGTCATAATACTTCGAGGAATTCATTCCTGACATTCGTCACAGTCATAAAGTAACCCATAATAGCAATAGTTGAAAAATTAGTCCTACTACTGCTTCGATCATTAATTAGTGTTCAAAGTACTTTGGGCTGTACCATCCCACTGTTGGGATGCTGGTCTTCCCTCAATCGAAGGGGTTTAGATCGTACTCCACCAGGCTGCTGGTTGGCGCACTGCAGGTTGACGGAGGCCAGTGTTGTCTACCTTACAGAATACCGCAGCCAAATATATTGCTTACCTTAATAGCCATATTGCTTAAAATTGCACGAATGTATTAGTACAATTATGAACTTGTACGAATTTGTAAATTTTATGAATATGACCTTTCGATCATACTAATGACCAACTAATGACGAAGATATGACCAGAGCCAAAATTATTTTATGAATAATTTTGCTGAACATTTTTAAAATTACTTTATTATACTCGATATATACTGGGAACTATTGGCTTGGAAACGTCAGATTTTAATCTGCACAACTATATTTAACTCGGTCGGTTAACAAGTACTTTAACTAGATAGTTTAATAGAATAGATAATTTACATATCCATATCAAATTTATGTTAAGCTTGTCTTGTTCATAAAGGAACTTACGAGTAAATAAAATACCTACTCTACACGGCCATTTTAGATTTGATAGTATTCAAGTTGTAATTATGTTGAAGTCTAACTTTTGCATTAATATGAACATTCATGTCGACGAGGAGGAGAATACCGACAAGGATATTAACACTCGTCGCCGTGAATGTTCATAGCAAATTAGTATGTATGGTATCATCATAGGTACTTATTTATTTACTAAGAGGCATATCTTTGATAAATAATGAGTACCGACGCCTATATAAGGAGGCATTATACAATAAACCACCTGGTTATGAATTTAGAAATTCGTAATCTTATCCGATTAACTTCAGCTTTGAGGGAATTCAGCGAATTTTCACTGAAGTAAGCAACATTCCATCAACAAATTAAATTAATTTGCGAGGCAATCCGGCAAAATTTATTCCTATCGCTATGGATTTAATGTCCATACATTGTGCGTTAATGCTACTTGTTTATGTTTATTACCAGATAAGTACAGTAAAGTAAAAAACGAAATATTTTCGTATTAAATAAACCATTTATGTTATAGTGTAATCAGCCCCACCTCAGCTCATTTATGTATACAGGATGGATACGATTCATACGATCTGTCTAACGATTTTCTGCTAATATTATAATTGGTAGTGTCTGAGGATGTAGGTATGTGTTGAATTTTCTTTCAATGGTAAACGGTTGAACGGATTTTGATGAAATTTAGCATACGTATAGAATATGATCTGGATTAGCACTTATGACACTTTTTATCCATGTACCTACTGTATTCACGTGGGGCAAAGCCGAGCACAAAATATGACCGCGGTTAGAATCTAATCAATAATAGTTTATAAAGGAAACTGAATCTATCCGAAAATTCGATGTTTCGAGTTACCATGCTTAATATATGATCCTTTTTGTGTTTTTCTTTTTAAAACTTAATTGCACTTAAGCTTAACTTATAACTAATAATGTGTGTGCTTAACATACAAATAAATGTTACATGCATTTATAGTATGACCACATGACGCTTTAGTCTTTAAGAAAGTTAAAGACCCGTAACGGAAGTCCTGTAGCTGTAACTGTTCGACGATCTGAAATAGGTAAATCCTACTTTTAATCAAAGGCCGGCCCGAGCTCTTCTGATATCATGGTGGCACTTGATTTTGGTGGAACTTGACTAATTTTTTAAATTTAAATGGTAACTGGATTAGGTATTCAGAATTTTATAGTTGTAAGTAATATTATGGTGGGATTAATTTAGTACGCAGACGTTCTCTGAAACTCTACCGAACTCAAGGGTCGAGTGTCGACTGTATATAACTAGATACCTTCAATAACATCGATTTATTTATTTATTATTATTAGGGTGACTTACAGCAAATCAGGTGGAGGGTATATAACTCATTTTTATAACTATGCCAATTAAAAGTCTCCGCCAATAGCAACAAATGTAACGTATCATTCGAAGTTTAGTAACTAGGTGTGTGCGTAAAAAACTGTAGCATCATTAAAAGTTATCCAATAAACGAGTCGAAGTTTCAAGAGCTCGACAATGTTATTTTTATGTGAACTACCTATAATATATTATATCAGTAAAAATTGCGCACGTGCGTATCGATTCAAACATAATGTTGCATAGTGTATATAGTATGCATAGTGTATGTAGTATTTTAATAATATTTTTTAAAAATCTTCGGATTAAAATGCTTCGGAAACTTAATCATCCTTGGCTTCTCTTTTTCTCATTATTTGGGATAGGTACAGTACGTCTCTTTCTTCTATTCGTCCTTATCAGCCGTCATATCTACAGTTACCCGTTTCTTATCTTCGTCTCTCATTATAATCATTCTTCCATCAGTTTATTGTCTTTTAAAGAAAATTATTTGTAAGATAATATCTATGTCATATACTATGATACGAACTTGTAAATATATACATATATAAATAAAAAAAAATATTTAAATTTATACATTAATATACGCCGCGACGATCTCGCAAACTGCTTTAACGATTTCATGGAATTTAAAAGATAGGTCTTCAAAGAGAAATCGACCTAATAAGCTACCAATTATAGGAAAATTCATTTTCTAAAAATCGTTGAGCGAAGCTTGGTTATCCAAGTACTAAGTAAATATACTACTCTTCTAACTGACGTCCGTGTACTTCAAGCTACAAGGAAATAAAAAATGGCCGCGCGTATCGATTGCCTTCGCAGTGGCAGTAAAAATTCATTATTAAGCAGATCGTACCTGCAATGGGTTAGAAACAATATCGCTGTCGCCGTCCTGTCTGAGAAAAAAAAGTAAAACGAGGCATATTTTATTACCCGACTACGGCGAAGACAAAAGAAAGGGATATGATTTTAGCAGTCTATTAATATTATGATTATTGTTTGTATTGACATTTGTTCGGTATCGCATAAACTATTCATTTAATTTTGATGAATAAGGTGTCAATCGATTCGTAATTATGGCCCGGGTAATATAACCTACCTATTAACCGACTTCAACAAAAGGAGAATTTGATACTTACTGAAATTGATAATGTTGTGAGAGAGAGAAAAGAAAAACGAATTGGACGACAACATATGTATTTACGTTCAATGACACTAAAACAATATAAAATCAAAGACAATTCAAAAATTCAAATATAAATAATAAAAAATAATTTACAAAAGAGTCTACCTTTTAGTGATTATTTCCGTAGTCGGGTTATAGTTTTTTTAAACTTTTTCTTATACCACGTCAGGAGCCAAATACCTAAGCTCGCTTGATTTAAAGCGTCGTCGATAGAAGCTCGCTATACAAATTATATACTTAAGCAATACTGCGCGCTCATCAGCATGCTGGTTTACAACTAAAGACATACTGGCGTCATTGCCTTATCAACTTAGGAGAAAATATTTAAAATTGAATCAAAATGTAGCTTCGATCCAGTCTCGATCTCACAAACGTCGTATTTGGTATTCTCGTACCATAATATGAAACTTCAAAGTGTTATTAAAGTGTGATTACACCGAAATACTACAGAAAATTAAACAAACTAAGATTATTATGCCGGTCGAAATAAGAATTGATATAAATTCATTAATTTAATCAAGTACTTATACAATTTTCAGTCAATTCATCATTCAATATCGATTCGGTCAACTTTCATTTGCGATGTGAAATAATTACGAGAATTCGCCTTCTGGTGACTCGCACTGACTCGCAGGAACACAATAATCCTGAAAGTGAAACTGTGGAATCAACTTCCCTCAGCGGTATTTCCGAACAACTACGACATGGGTGCCTTCAAGAACAGAGTTTTCATTTTCCTTAAAAGGCTGACAACGTATCGGCGACCCCTTGGTGTCGCTGGTCTCATGGTCTGGTGGTCACATGCTCGTTTGCCCCCCTCTCACATAAAAAAAACATACCATCTGCCTAATGGTAAGCAGTTATCGCAGCGTATTGATGCTTGCTTCACCAAAAGCATCGTCGTCGTCCCAGAAGCTATAAATTTGCAAGGAAACTAATTATGGTGCATCTAATGACAACGTAGAGTCACTTATTATCTGCATCTATTTTTTTTAATAATTCACTGCATGAACTATGAATTAATTCATGTAGTGTGGTGTTTGATAAAGCAGAGCTGACACGTTCAAAGCAGCCGTGGACAAAATTGTTTTGATTAAAGTTGAACGACTGCTTTACCTAACACCCCACTGCATGAACTACGTTCAACAATAATCATGCAGTGAGGTGTTAGGTAAAGTAGCGCTGAGGCGTTCAAAGCAACTGTGGACAAAGTTGTTTTGATTAAAGTTGAACGACTGTTTTACCTAACACCCTACTGCATGAACTATGTTCAACGATGTTCATGCAGAGAGGTGTTAGCTAAAGTAGCGCTGAGGCGTTTAAAGCAGCCTTGAGCCAAATTGTTTTGATGAAATTGGGTTGTTGTGTTTGATAGCGCATTGACAGCGCGGGTGACAGCACGCGAGCGGTACTTTGCGAGCGTTTATGTGGCTACAAATCAGGGGTCACATCTTGTTTGATACCCAACATAGTATAAAAAAAACATTGTATGTGCCGACTATATAATACCTACCTGATAACAAAGGTCAAAGTAGAGTCTTGTCAAAATTATTTTGTTAAATGCCTTCGATTATAAATACTAGAATTAATTATCGAATCAACATCGGTGAACAAGATCAAAGTAAGTTTGCGTAAAGTATATAGTTGAACGCAATCTAAGTGCATTAATTTTGAATGCCGACATCTATTCAAAAGAATACTTGCTTTTGAATAAATAGAGTTGCAGAGATAAAAGTTGATTCAAAACTAACGCAAAGTAGACTTTGAGAATGTCAACGCAGAATGAGCTCAAACCAATGAATAGCAACCTACTGGAACTACCGTTTCTATAGCTGCTATACCTCCAGAGACATACGACTGACTAATCAAAATGATCGTTAAACTCTATTATTTTTAAACTATTAAGAAATATTTATTAATTCATTTTTAAACTGTGAAGAAATAACTACTAAGAAAAAGGCAAATCAAAAACAACATTAACTCTCAGTTTCCGAATTCGTGTATACGATTTAAGATGTTTCAAAACTCCTTTATAAAATGCCAGTTGACCCGCGCTGGTTTATATATAAATCTGGAGTTTGGCCAGCCGCCACGACGACAAATGCCGGCCGTTCCCGTGAAAATTATAATTAGGAAATTTATATTTACCACCTTACACAATTCTACTATAGACATATCCCAAAAAAAACTGTACACATTACCTTCACATACATTATAGTATAGGCCAAATACGTAAAACATCCGCCCCGTATAGGTTTACTGTCTAAAAATATACTGCGTTTTTTGTTTAAGTACGCCTCAATTAAGCTAAAATCTAAAATCTCTCTAATTATAATAATTATAGGTACTGTTGTACTAAAACTTATCTAAATTATATAAAGTGACATTATTATACGCCCATTCATTACAAAGTAGCTTTTACCATTCCATTTCCTTATTGCAATATTAATAAAATATTTAATAATAAAAATATTTGAATAATTACTTTTTAGTAATTATTCAATTATTTTTGTTTAATGTGTTTAATGACTTTTATTTATGTATATAGATATTTTTATACAGGTTTTTACGGATTTAGATTGAAGCTAATATCCGATTCAAACAGTACCTTATCTACTAAACGTCGCACAGTATTACCATCCTCAATACTATTTTAGTCAAAGGACGTCCATTACTAAATGTAAGCCGGCGAGCTTTACATTCGTGGGTGGAATCAATAGTATACGTCTTTTCATCAGACTTCTTCAATCATCTATTTTGTATATTATTTTCAATCTTCGGCTCTACCGAGATCTTACTATACCATTGGACATATCTGTTTAGTAAAGATTCGTATTACGTTGCATTTTTCAATACCAAGTTACCATTCCCGAAATTTTCTGTCCTGGTAGCGTCCGTCTGTTCTATTACCAATGTGGCCTCTGTCTACTGTCACTTCAGCTTACTGACCCTTATCAGGAAAATGATTTTTGGGTGAAATCTCACTCACATTGGAAAATGCTAACAAGGCCTTTGGAAGGTATGAGCAGGAACCGGCGTTGTTCCTGCTCGTCTTTGTCGTGTAGTCTTCTTTTGTGTGTCGTGTTCTAGGCTGTAGTATATTAATGAGATTGAGTACTACGATAGCTCAATGAGACACGAATGGCAATCAATGGCTACTTTAGCAACAAATGTCGCAGCAGAAAAGAAAAGATGCTGCGTTGGCAGCGGGGGTGGCGGCGCGCAAGAGATATATTATGTTGCGAGCGTTAATACGGTTACGGTAACCGCTTCACATCAGGCGGGCCGTATGCTTGTCTGCCACCCGACGAAGTATAAAAAAAAAAGCTGCGATCCTCGCAAAATGCAAATATTTGTGTGCATGAATATGTCTGATTGTCTTAGTCTATGGTGTGGGCCTTAACTAGGTATTTACATAAAATAAGTATATTTACATAAACTAATTAAAACTCTCATATTACTAAATCTTTAAACAAATCATATTATATCTTTTTTAGGGTTCCGTAACTCAAAAGAAAAAACGGAGGCCTTATAAGATCACTTTGTTGTCTGTCTGTCAAGAATTTATATGTCGAGAATGCGTGAAGGTATCGAGCTGAAATTTGAACTGTATACTCAGGTCTACGGTCCCATGAAGTTGTAAAAAAATCAAACTGCTAAGTTTACGTAGAAAAAAGTTACGGCCGTTTATTCAGCAAAAAACGCATATTTCGACACACTCAAGGGAATCAAAACCTATAGGTTACTTCCCGTTGACCTAGAACTATGAAATTTGGCAAGTATCATCGTTATAGACTACAAGTACAGGAATAAATCTCAAAACTATACATTTGTAAATAGATCTTAAAAAATAGGGGTCTATATTCTTTATAGGATGTCGAAATTTCAAATTGAAACTACTAGTTCAAATGGGGTATCATATTAAAGGACTTGATGTACACATTGCAATATATATATATATTTTTTTCGACGCATTATTTCTTATTTATAATGAAAAATATCAAATTTAATAATGATACTCTACGGAACCCTCGGTGGGCGAATCCGACTCGCACTTGTCCGGTTTTTTTATAAATGAATTTAAAAATGTAATAAATCAGGAGCATCCACCGGTAAGCTAAGCTGTATCATATTACTCTTTGGCGAAGACCCAAACTACCAACGAGGGCACAGAATAAGAAATAGTACTAGAGAGGGCTCTAGAGTCAAGAACCCATCGTAATTTGGCTGTTTTTCTACAGTACAGTGACTAAGACAATTTCGTACCTTATCGATTTTGGCCACGTAAAACATTTTAAGGTAATCACATTACAACTGAAAAACGAAAGTAATTTGCGACAATTAGCAAATATAAATATGTTTATGTATTTTGTGACAGCAAACATGCCCGTTTATGTAATTGATTATAACATGTATGGATTTAGGACATGGAATTGAATGTTACCTAAGACCCTGAATGATTTGCCGTCAGATAAAATATGCACATGCACGAACCACTTAGGACCAGGATCCCATTAAAAGTCCAAAAAGTGTAAAAATGCTTTAAAAAATATTCATGCAACGAAATTTATAGGTTTGTTCTGTAGCTTGTTGCATCGAGTCTGTGATCTCATAATCCATGCCTTATTTGTGGAAATAGTCCAAGTGAATAAATTAAAAAAAAATGGGATATACAAACAGACGCCAAATTTCATAGTTCTAGGTCAACGGGAAGTACCCTATAGGTTTTGATTCCCTTAAGAATGTGTGGAAATATGCGTTTTTTGCTCAATAAACGGCCGTAACTTTTTTTTACATATTATAAACTTAGCAGTTTGATTTTTTTACAACCTCATGGGACCGTAGATCTGAGTATACGGTTCAAATTTCAGCTTGATAGAAACATGGGATATACAAACAGACGCCGAGAAGAGAGAAACTGAGAAAAATGCTAAGGAAAATTGATGGTCCCATCGCGGACATTGTCGGCAACGAATGACTTGGTTAGATTGTCTATCACGGGAAGTTAGTAGTTTAACGGCGATGTGCGTGAGTGATAACTGATATCGAATCGGAGATTTAATACTGATATGAATAATGTTATCAGTCCCATAGCTGGTTTCAGGAATACCAACCAAGCCCAGGTAACTAAAAGCAGTGTAGGTGATAATAATCATTTGCTAGATATCAATAAACATGCAGATATGGTGACAAAATATTATAACTTATTTTTAGATTGAAATGAAATGAAATGGAATGAAAATATTTATTCTGCCGTTGGGCCGTTGTGGACACGCCACACATTTTTATTAATAATATTCTTATTTTTTTGTCATTATTTTTATCTACTAGCATTTCGGTTATTGACCATTGGACAAGAAGAAATGCTTGAAAAGTTGAAAGAAACAT
Organism: Hypsopygia costalis; assembly: GCA_937001555.2. NCBI lineage: Eukaryota > Metazoa > Arthropoda > Insecta > Lepidoptera > Pyralidae > Hypsopygia > Hypsopygia costalis. The sequence continues at coordinate 8,089,411 of OW443326.2, read as the reverse complement.
GTCAATATCGGGTTTTTTAAATAATCAGATAACACAATAATTACAATTTAGTTTGTATGTATATTACAATATTATGTATGTCAAATAAATAATGTCAAATAATTACATGTCATACTGTGTGTACCATGCGACGTACACACAGTACTAACACTCGATTTTATTAAGTATCAATAAATTTTAAATTAATATTCAGTAAATATAGTCTACAGTGGAAAACTCTACATATTTCTGTTATATACAAAGAATATAATTAGTAAAATTCAATGAACTTGTCCATTTACAGTGGATTTAATCAGTTTTGTATCATTTTTAGGGTTTTGTACCTCAAAAAGAAAAACGGAACCCTTATAAGATCACTTTGTTGTCCGTCTGTCTGTCAAGAATTTCTATGTCGAGAATGCGTGGAGGTATCAAGCTGAAATTTGAACTGTATACTCAGGTCTACGGTCCCATGAAGTTGTAAAAAAATCAAACTGCTAAGTTTACGTAGAAAAAAGTTACGGCCGTTTATTCAGCAAAAAACGCATATTTCGACACACTCAAGGGAATCAAAACCTATAGGGTACTTCCCGTTGACCTAGAACTATGAAATTTGGCAAGTAACATTATTATAGACTACAAGTACAGGAATGAATCTCAAAAATATACATTTGTAATTAAATCTTAAAAATAGGGGGTCTATATTTTTTATAGGGGTCGAAATTTCAAATTGAAGCTACTAGTACAAATGGGGTATCATATGAAAGGGCTTGATGTGCACATTGCAAAATATATTTTATTTATTTTTTCCGACGAATTATTTCTTATTTATAATGAAAAATATCAAATTTATAATGATCTTACGTACGGAAGCCTCGGTGGGCGAGTCCAACTCGCACTTGGCCGGTTTTCATTGGTACTTCACCCCTATTAGTCGTTGCATGAGTATATTATGTAGCCTATAACTTTCCTCAAAAAATGGGCTATCAAACACTAAAATATTTATTCAATTCGAACCTGTAGTTGCTGAGATTAGCACGTTCAACCAAACAAACATACCCTTCATCTTTATATACTAAGTATTAGTGACTCGCCCCGGCTCCCGGCTTCGCACGGGTGCAATGTAGCTATAATATAGATAGTAGAGATCGACTTCTCTATTATAATAATGATGTATTTTACATATAAACCTTCTTCTTCAATCGCTCTCCATATTGATTAAAATCTCTTTAAATCCCTTGATTAGGTTGGAATATGGAAGTGTACAGACTTGACTGCTGACTGCTCGCCGAACCAATACATTAGTTACATCTTAAAGGAACTTCAAGGAAGGATTATAGTCGACTGTGCGAAATTCGTATTTTAAAGTTCTTTGGACATTAGGACTAAAATAAGAGTTAATGGAGCGGTTTGTAGTCCAATGTAAGATGGAGGCCAAGACACCTGTGGTCACTCTCCAACCAGATTCACAGTCATTATAAAATCTGTCACAAAATAAATAATAAATAAATAAATGTTTCTGGACAATTTACACAGCGCCATCTAGTCCCAAATTAAGCGCAAAGCTTGTGTTATGGGTACTAGACAACTGATAAATGTACTTAAATATATATTTTTTTGTAAATACGTACTTATAATACATAGAAAACACCCAGACCACGACAAACAGACATGTTCATGCACACAAATGTTTGTCTTGTGCGGGAATCGAAACCGCGACCAAGGAGTCAAAGTGGCCATTGCTAACCATTCGACCACCGAGCTCGTCAAATCTTTCAAATCCTTCATATCTGACTGCTCCCACAATGCCTCCAACAGAGGCTAATGGAGGCATATATGAAGAGTTGCTATTCATGATGACCTGTCCATGACCACGACTACCCTGCCAAGAGTGTATGACTGAGAAGAAGAAGTGTACAGAAGGCGCGGGAAGCGATTTTGTTTTATATTATGTAGAGATAATGACCCTGGTGGTCGAATGGCGAGCCAAGTCCGTTATGACTCCGGGGTCGCGGGTTCGATCCCCGCACAAGACAAATACAATTATACAAATATATTTACAGAAAAAAACGTATTGAAGTATAATAGAATCTAGTACCCATAGTACCTACAAGCTTTTGCTTAGTTTGGGACTAGAGAGCGGTGTGTAATACGTCCAAGAATATTATTTATCATTATTTAGAGGTACATATTATAGTTCAAATGCATTTTTATTAGTTAAAGGTTCAGTTTATCGCCAAGGTACTACGATATTGTACGCTTTGATACTAGTTACTATAATAAATTATTCAAAAGAGATATGCAATTATTTCGCTATATACGTACCGTTTAATACGAGTTAATACTCTATAGTTTTAATTTTCTACTCATAGATACGTTTTGCCGACACGGAATCGAAAGCCTTGACCAAGTTTTTACTCCTCTACTAGTCGTCTAGCCTTGAGCAAACAACTACTTATCTTTAGTAGCTATAAACAGCTAATTTAACTCCTATCGCAGAAGAAATAACGTTCATTTCAAATTGTAAGTCAGGAATATCTACGTAGAAATATAATCACAGTGTAGCCAGCCTGACGGGAGGAATAAATTCTATTTCTATCAAAATTATTACTAACGATCGAACAAGTTACTAGACGAATGGAATACTGGTTTAGATCGATATACAGATTAAATGTTTAATTTGCATTTTAGTTCTTTATTTCAAACAGTAATGGCTCACCATGTCCACTATCCGGGGTCGCGGGTTCGATCCCCGCACAAGACAAATATTTGTGTACATGAACATGTATGTTTGTCTTGGTCTGGGTGTTTTATATGTACTTAAATACAAAAAAATGTGTTTATATAGATATATCAGTTAATTAGTACTCATAGTACAAGCTTTGCTTAGTTTGGGATTAGATTTTGCTGTGTAATTTGTCAAGGAATATTTATTTAATATTACAGAATTGATAGGAAAAATTACGAGATATTGCTGTAATATTGAATTATGTGCAAAAGTAATAAGTACTGTATGAAAAAAGCATAACTACTAATTTCAAGTATTAATTTTGAATGACACATCACATTCAAAGAGTAAAATCGATATACAAATGTTAAAGTAAAAGTACGTAGTACTATTACTTATACTGTAGTAAAAGCTAAGCGTATTGTTATTTGGGTCCTATGGCTTGTGAACAATGTTTCAAAGTTATAAAAACTATTTATCAATAAAATACAGAAAACTAGAACGATATGCGATATTAAACTATTAATATTTCTCACAGTACCTATATATATCATAAAAAAATATCGATTGGCTACGTGGATGTGTATACAAAATGAGTAAGTAGATGAAAGACCAAAGACGAGCAAGTCTTTGGAAGGTTTCAAGTTTGTATAAATACAGTGCAGCCCCCTTACCACCAACTCTTATTGCGATTCAATAACAGAATAGAATGCTTATTCATACCAATGAATAAGCGACTCTATTCAATTTGAAATAGAGTCGCTTCAGTTATTGAATCGCAATAACAGTTGGTGGTAGAGTCGGTGGTAGGGCCGCAGATACAAGAACTGCCCCCTTACGGGCAGTCGGTGGTAGGGCCGCAGATACAAGAACTGCCCCCTTACGGGCAGTTCTTGTATCTGCGGCCCTACCACCGATTCTACCACCAACTGTTATTGCGATTCAATAACTGAAGCGACTCTATTTCAAATTTTAGATTATCTTAAGTAATAATAATCTTGTGTTATGTTACAATAAATATTTGTTCTTCTTCTTCTACACTCAGCATTAATCCAATAACAGGGGCTCTACCACCGAAGCTGAAGCCGGTATTGCAAAAATATATCTTAGGTTTCAACAGTTTCAGGTTAGTCGGTAGAGCTCTATGGTTTCTACCTGCTAACATAAACAATGCAATATTGACGCCAATCTAAGCTGAAGTTAGATTTTCGCAAAAATCCGATGGTCATCGGCTTCAGCTTCGGCGGTAGAGTCCCTGTCCTTTGACTGAGTGTTGAAGAAGAAAAATAAATATTTATTGTAACATAACACAACATTATTACTTAAGATAGGTATGTACTTAAAGTAAAAAAGACAGAAAGATGGAAAAACTTACAGTACGAGTTTTTTTTTTTACTTTTATGTATTATCTTGACAAGTTTCTATTATCAAAGGTGGGATATATGCTTGATCGACAAAATATGTCGCTATAAGAAGTTAAGATATTTGAAACTCTACTATTTTTTTTCCGAAGTTAAGACTATGACAGTTCGATTTCTAGACAGATTTTCCTAAAAACAAATCATTAGAACCATAATCTTAGTTACGTAGTATTGATATAAGAACTGATTGATACAAACATTATATTATGTTGGTCAAGCATACGGCCCGCCGCATGCGAAGCAGTTATTGTAGCCACGTTAACGCTCACAACTGACCTGCTGACAACGCAGCCACTCCTTGTCTCTCGTGACTCCAAATCTGCAATGGACCGTTCCATTGCAGATTTTTACAAGCATTTATTTAGATTCACCGCGGTGTCTGTAATGAAATTTTGCCAGTTAAATTTGACCCACTTCCCAGTGAGCGATTGAGCTGAAGTTTGGCGCACTCGGTTCGGTTAGATCTCGTGACAATGCAAGGTTACCTAAATGCCACCATTTTTAATTTTACTTGGCGGCAGTTGGCGGCCACCACAAAATAGTAATTTATAATTTATACTTTGAACCCTATTTTAAACGATTGATGAATGAAAAAAATTAAAGTTTTTAGTTCAGTATTTTTTCGATTAGGTACTCGTAACAACTATTAAGAGCATGTATCTTTTTGTTTATTTTTATTATCTTATAAGTTTCTCAGGAGCTCAATGGCGTCGTTGTGCGTGTCAGTGTAGTCGAACATGCAAGTAAAGCAACAGCCACCGCAGCCTGTCCATGGACAGGTTTATATTATCTCGAGTTCCTCCGTATTTTGGAGGGTACTTTTATTTATTATATATATTTTAGATGATAGTCTTAGCCGTAGCTTCCGCCAATCCGCAGTTGAGCAGCGTGGTAGAGTATGCTCTAAACCCCTTCGAATGACCGTATCCCAATAGTGGGATGATTAAGGGTTGATGCTAATATAATAAATAAGTACCGTACTTGGTTATAAGAGCTTCATAAGAAAGTATCAAAAGTACGTGATGGTAATGTTAATTATGTACTTTGCATATGACTTGCAGCGAGGGCAAATCTTTGACTGCAACCTTGTCTTCTGGAAGTATATGTTCGCATAATGATGCCGTGTAGACAATGAACTTTGGTAGGTTTTCCACCTTCCGGACCGCAGTGTTGAATTTGCAGAATGTTGAATTACCGCAATGTTGAATTTGCAATATGTTGAATTACCGCAATGTTGAATTAGCAAAATGTTCCACTAGACCCTACCGTATCCACATCTCGCAGACAGTAATCAAAATAGATGATTTGTGTAACTATGATGTTGTCGTACCTACTCGTATTTACATGAATGTCGAGCAAATAAATACATTAAAATATTATTATGATTACACCCATGTTTGACTATTGTTCATAATGTAATGATAATAACTAAATAATATATGTATTACAATGTAAGTAAAAGCCTGGAGAGGTTTTTACAGGATCGACAATGCGTGAGTGACGCCTCTGGCGATGGCTTAGCGAGCGTCCATAGGCTGGATGACTGCTTACCTTTTTGTTTGCCATCTTAGTTGTATTAAAATGGTATTAAAGAGCAAATAAATCTAAATACCAAATTAGATTTCTGTGTTCAAGAGTATACCTACTTTATGTAACTCACGTTTAAGATGTCTAGTCTCTACAGTCATTTTGAATCCTCTGTAGGAGGAGGGGAGGATGAGAAAACCCCCATCATCCCCGACACGTGTTTGTATATAGCGTTTCAAAGCAAATGTCAATCTGTGGTTTGATGCGTATGTCGATCGACAGCGGTTGCCTATTATAGATACAGAAGAAGATTGTTGCATTCTCTTTATTGTACACCAAAAAAACCATAATTACAATATTTTATGGAAATGATATGTACAAAGGCGGGCTTATCTCTTTTAGAGATCTCTTCCAGCCAACATTTAAGTGTTTGGTAGGAACACATACAAGAAACATGAGCGGGAAAACGTGTACAAATTATGGTAGGCACATGGCACTTCACTAGTGAAATTGAAGATACAAGTTTTATATGGCTTCCTAACTAGCTCCGGTCTGATGCTTCACTCGGCGTGAACAGAGTACCTGGATAAAAAGTACCTACTATATGTATCGATCTAGAACATATCAAGTACATAATTGTTTTTATTATGTTTCGTTTTAATTATATTCCGGTTGCTAAAAAAATATAATTATTTTGGCGTATTTTTTTTTATATATGAGAGGGGGCAAACGAGCATGTGGGTCACCTGGTGGAAAGCAATCACCACCGCCCATGGAAATCAGCAACTCGAAGTGGTCGCCGATCCGTTGCCAGCCTTATAAGGGAAATAAAGACTTAACTATACTTTATGCAGTCTCCTGCTTTCATCTTACTTGAATGTTATTGTAGTCGACTCATCTTACTTATAAAGGCAATGGGATCATATATGGGATCAAATAGTTAAAGAAGTCATATCTATAAACACAGACACTTTGTACTAAGTAATTAAAAGGTAATATCTTTTAGCCTTAGTTCAAAGTGTCCGTGGTCGTCATTACTAGTAGCTAGTGACCTTGCTAGCTCATTCGCCGTCATTACTTCGTTGTCAAGTCTCTCTAGCTAGCCGCTTGTTCCATTTCAGTTTAAAGGTACCCATTATTATGCACAGCTATTCGCTACCTATCGGCTATCAGGGTACTGCAGCTATGTACTCATTAATTTAGTTTGACTATTCACTTAGCGCTTTTATAAATGTTCTAGCTTCTACCCTCGGCTTCGCCTGCGTTTACTTTTTTTTAATAAAGAGTATCCTATGTCCTTCCTAATACCATTGAGAATATGTGTACAAAGGTTCGTGATGATCGGTTTAGTAGTTTTGGCGTGATAGCGTAACAAACAAACTGATATAGTAGAGATTTAGTCGAAGCATGAAGGGAATATTTTTTTTGTATTTGGGTCAATCAACTTTTTTACCTCCGATGAGGTCCGCACGCTGTCCCTGTTCGATAACATAATTTATAATAATAATGACGTATTTTATTTGTATACGTTGTTTTTCTATTATTATTTAGAAGCTAATCCTTAGAAAACATTTTAATTTTTTTTGCAATTTATCCGTATTTCAATGGTTGTCCAAAAGACAAAAGTTCGTTTTCAGTACTATCGGAAAATGTCCCTAAGTATTATATCACCACAAAACTTTGCAGCCTGAAAAAAATCACTATCATAAAATTAATACCAATTAAACAAATACATTTAAAAGGATATGTATATTGAAAAAAACGTGTCTGTTGCAGATTTCACTTTAAACAATTTAAGATTTTTTTCTTTTTACTTTTGTCCCCATAATCATTATATAAGACGTCGGTCTTTCGGACAACCATGAATTAATTGTGTAATCAAAGTATAGATGGCGTTGTAAGAACGTAGATATCAAATGTAAATTTCTAGTAAACAGATAGGCGTAACCGCGATTTTGAATTCACGAAAACCGCCGCGTCAGTCGGCCGCGTTCTGCTTGTAAGAGTGGGTGGCTTTATTGTCCGTCCATCGGATCACCGGAAAAAATACGTAAGTACATAATATATTACAACAAATTCTAGTGCACCAAATGCTATTTCATATGTATGTTTCTGTAAATGTCAAACAAAACAAAAAAAGACATTTGTATTTATTTGACAGCTCAATATTTCAGAAATGTCCTATGGATAACCAGTCACTTGGACAACGAAGTGGTTATCCCTAGGACAATTTTGGTTGTCCCTAGGACAACAATAATGCAATTTGCAATTTTGAAACAGATTTAAATCATAACTTCACATCTTGACCCCAGGCGCTACCCCCTGGGGTCAAGATACGAAGTTTTGATTTAAACCTGAGACTAAATAACACTGCTCAGCACAATCTTACAAATATGACATACAAGTGCTGTATTCCATGAGTCATTATTTTAATACTATTTTTTTAGTAGCATCTGTTGCTTAATTTACATTTAGCTCTTGAAATTGCATTTCAGCCATATATTTATAGCCACTATATATGCCATCTTCAATTTGAATAAATTTTCCGACATTCCCAAGCCCAACAAATATACCTTTCTTCATTTCGTCCCTTCATATTATTCTTAATAAAAGCATGTAATGACCCACTACAGGATCCAAACCCAAGTAATGAAAGAATATATTAGTGGGGGCTTAGGTCCTGCAGTGGATCTGAAGTTCTGCGACAATCACCACAAACACTTTTACTCAATTGTTGCACCCAGCTCATGGCTTTTCATCTTTCAAATCATCTTATAGCTTTACACACTTCCATGCATTCACAGTATCGAATGCAGTATATTCAATACTTTCTGTTTTTATTTTTAGAATGGGATTATAGGAAAAAGAAGAAAAATATATCAGGACGCTATAGAGAAAGACTTAAATAAAAAAGAGAGAAAGCAAAAATAAACAGTAGATTAAATAAAAAAGAGAGAAAACAAAAATAAAAAGTAGATTTCAAGTATACAGCGAGAGGAACAAAAACACTGCAGAGCTATTTAGAAATTACGTAAACAGGAACAAAGAAGACGAATAAAAGCGGTTCATAATATGCTTAACGCCACCAAGTTCTCCGTCGTTTTGCAGGAAATCAATATACCTCAAGATCAACATGAAATTATTCCACCTGCTTCTCCTGCTTCATCTATAGTAGCTGGATATAAAATAAGAGGAAAAAAAATTGAAAGGGATAGAACTAAAATGTATGAGAAAATATTAAACTACAAAGCGAGGTCAGGATGTGGAAGAAAAAATATGAAAAATATAAGAAGAGAGCTATCGTAAGAAAAAATCGATTCTTCTTCATTCGTCTTAAGTATTTCACTTAAGACGAATGAAGAAGAATCGATGACAGAAAGTAAATTCCACATTAAAATACAAAAGTTTTAGCAATGCTGTCAAAGAAAATTACTACAAAATAAAGGCTCGATACGGAAAAAACATGTTGAAAAATATATTTGAGAACATAGACGCATCCCAAAAGAAAGAAATCATCAAGGATAGTTTAGATATAAAAGGAAGAATCAGTGCAAGAATAAGTTCCCACTGTGGTGATACAGAGCTAACAAAAAATATATTTTTCTTAAGAGACGATGTGTTATTCTTGACACATCATCTCTTAACAAAAATATTTTTAACACGGCCGGTAAAAAAGAAACCGTAAGTAAAGGCTTTGCCTTTACTACTACAAAAAGTGCAATAAGGGTTTCTTATATATACTCAATGAAAAATTTGTTTAAAGCTGATTGTCTGAGAATCCGGGTACAAAATATTCTTATTTCAATTTTACCAAACATGGTCGATGAGACTTTTACATTCTCAAACCAACAGTAGATGGAAGAGATATGTATCTGTGTAAAATAGATACAAATGCTGAAGCTAAGATAGAAGAAGAAGGCTTTATTCTTAATGCGATGGATATAAGTACATTGATTCTGGAAACAGTCTGTGATACTAATAAAATGGATTGTATGTTTGAGGCTTGTGTCCAATGTCAGGATAAAGAAATCTAAATTAAGAGAGACCAATCATACGTAAAATACAATGGTTTGAATCCGTAAGAGAAGAGGAAATCTATCTGAAAGAAGGAAAGAAAATGAAAGCTATCTGAGGGAAGGAAAGAAAGAATGTAAAAAAACAGAAAGTAGATACCGTACAAAACATGACTGAGAATTTTAAACGAGAACTGAGAATGTTGACAACTATTGACAATTGTTTATGGCATGCAAGCCTTTAAATATACATTCTGAAACTTTCTTATTCATATTTTTTATTCGGTACTCTATTTAGATGTAAAAGTAACACTATACACATAATAATATAATAACTTTAACGTTCTAGTACTTCCTATGGACAACCATAATGTCCACTGTACAACTAAATTGTCCCCAGATTAAGAAACGTACAAGGATAAATATTTCTTTTTAAATTTAATTTAAATTCATAAAAAAATATAAGATCAGTAATACAATACAAAAGAAAATTTTCACGAGGTTTTTTTCTATTGTAATTACAATATTTGCCATAATTATGAAAAGTTTAGGTTGTGTGAAGTTACAATCGTTGTCCATAGGACAGCATTAGTGCATATATTTCTTAAATTATAAGAAATTTCATGGAATCAAAGACGAGGAATTAAAATGTCTGCTTTAATTAATTCAGCAAAGATTTATTTTTTATTATAATTAAAATTGGTACTATTTAAAAATCGTATAGAGTTTAGTGGTCCAGGGGACAGATATACCTTGAGTTGTCAGAGGTTTCGTGTAAAATTTAGTCAATTACATAATAAAACAGTTCTGCTCTCTGTGGAATCACAAAAAATAGATAATCGTCTTTTAAATAAAATATTTAAAAGTGAACATTGAAACAACAAAATAAAAATCTAAATATTCATGATTGGGATATTTAAAAATTGATTGACCCATTTAATCGTCAGTGATTTGAACCTCTGAAAGTGCAAACATACACTATGTATATATAGTATACCCTCCAATCATACGCTGGTCCTAAGCGCACACTCAGTAACTCTCTAAATGGCTAATTATGTCTACGTAAGTAGACATAATTAGTAAAATTAGAAGATATACACACACATATATGTATATCTATAACTACCTAGTACCTTCTTCCAAACATTTTAAACATGTTTTAAAATAATATATAATCTCATGGTTATAGAGTAAATTTTATTCATACGGTTCATTCATACAGACATAACAGAGTACATGTATACAGAGATTCGGAACCTACGCCGCCGCCAATTATTTTGGAGTGCTCTAACGAACGTGTTTATGCCACAGATTCATTATCTATTTGCTATGACCCTGATCACTTTGTTATAGTATATAATTTGGTAGTCACATTCATTCATAGAAATTAAAATGAACGTAAAAAATTCTGAAAATGCTATTTTACTATCATAAAATCTTAGTTAAACATGAAATAAGAATGCATTTAAATTTAATTATAATACATTTTTCATGTGAATATAGCAATAAATGAAAATATCTTTTTCAGGGCATATGGTTTGCATTGTTTAGAGGCGGACGCTTTACGTACTCTGGTTTAGATGTACTAATATAACATTATATACTCTCGTAGTTCGGCGGGCACGTTAAGCCGTCGATTCCAGCTGACTGTCATTAGATGATAGTCGTTAAGCCAATTCACTGTCCTTTAGGCGGCTTGAAAACACTGAACTCGCAGTTGAGCAGCGTGGTGGAGTATGCTCACTATGCTCTAAACCCGTTCGATTGACGGGAGGATATCCGTATCCCATCAATGGGATGAATAAAGGCTGTCGACGATATACTCTTAAGTTTTCAATGAATTCGTATTAGTGTTTCGTTTGACAAATTGGCAGCCAAAGTTACAAGTTACCGAATCCGTATCTATTGATAACTTCCGCGACTCAAACGCTTTTACAAGAACATGTTTTCGTCGAATACCAATTCCTATGGAATGGTTCTGAGAGTGTACCATATCATATAAGTAAAACATGTAGCAAAATGATTGTGATATTTCCAATTGTAGTAACATCTCTAATCCTTTATTCATATACATAATAAGTACACTTGTGTGAGTCGTCCACGTACACCAGTTTAACCCGGAAGAGTTAATGTGTCGGCTCTTGTTCCATATTCTAGTATCCAGGCCAGTTAGGCAATCGTATCATACATATAGTAAATAGTAAACGACTCATGTTAATTCTTTGAAAATTTTCTTCTGCCTAGGATAAAAATACTAAATATTATACTACCAAAAACTAGTTAATCTTTATAATAATACACTCCTGATATTACCAGCTTCTGCGGTACTGTCATCTGCATAATAAGTAATGAACATTACGCACATTCAGCAAATCGTTGATATGCAGAAGGAACAAAGTAAGGGACAACACACAGCCTAGTAGTACGCCAGCATTCAGGGAGAATGAATCCGAGCATGTTCCGTCGACCACGACTACGATGCTACACCCAGTGAGAAAACTAGCGATCTACGAGTACGTACAAAATCTCTCATTTAGCCCAAAGGAAGGAAGCTTGGCAAAGAGTGCCTTATGCCATACCCGATCAATGGCCTTTACAAATAATGCTCACCACTGACTCGGCTCAACGGTGAGTCAGGTATACCAAAAGATCAGCAGCCGAGATGAAAGCCATGTTGACGATTATTTATTAGCACTTTAGCAGCTGTTGGTTGACAATATGTTCCATAATTTTGGAAAGTATGAATGTAATTGCAAAAGACCTGTAGTTGGAGTGATCCGAGCAAAGTAACCTTTTTGGGGATTGGGTGTACTAAAGACTCCTTTCATGAGCAGGTATGACATAAAGAGAATAAGAGTATAGAAAAAGGCGTGCTAAAATCGGAGTTAGTTCCGTGGCACAATTCTTTAATTCTAAACTATTCAGGGAGAGAAGTGCTCTACGGACATCTTTTTGGCCTAGGGTACTCACACCGATAAAATTTACGTCAAATTTTAGGATAATCGGAGATAGGGTAGGGGGGGGGGGGGGGAGGTGAGGTTTGCATAAAATGGCAGACGGACAAAGTGATCCTACGAGGATTCCAAAATCGGAATCCTAAAAAAGTAGATATGTACTGCATTCATGACTACGTAACCTACTCTGATAGTCACTGACGTGTGTATATTGTAGTGGCTGTTGGCCTTCCAATAAATACTTAATTAGATGAAGTTCTGTATAACGTTAGGGAGACTTCATACTACGTAGTGTAAACATTTCCTAACATCAAATTCACGTAAACGAAGTCGCTGACAAAGCCACTAGTAGTACAATACGGCAGAACCGTGCCAAGGCCGAAGTATGACGATAAAGAGTGAGTAACGGTATCGTTTCTCCCGTAATTTGTAAATATAGGCTGTCCTAAACTTCACGTAACATTTGAATTTGGCGCGATTTTTTATTGTTTTACCATTATTTGAATATTGCATGACTTATTACCTGGTAATGTAATATCCCGTTGTGATAATCAGATATGGCCACCTATATCACATCGGTAGACTTTTATAGCTTAACACAGCGCTACTGAAAGTGTTTTATTTACTTTTACTTTAGGGATGTAAGTGAATTAAAGCCATTCTCACCTGTAGACTAGCAAAAGAGAGATAAGGCACAGTGTATTTGTAAGGTGTCACACTAGGGAATTATCTCTTCCACACATAATACTCCAACCAAATAAAAATTCCCTTGAGGGTTGTTATGTTTCTGCGAGTGAGTGAAATCACCAGGATAATGAAAGGAATTGCTGCGTTGGCAGCGGAGGTGACCATGCGCGAGTGATATATCATGTTGCGAGCGTTTGTATGACTATGCTAATTGCTTTGTATCAGACGTGCCTTATACTTTTTTCCCGCCCGAAGCAGAAGGCCAATTCTCGTAATTTTTCTACGAACGCAGATTGAAAGTTGACCGAATCGAGATTGAATTGTGAATTGACTAAAATTATATACTTGATTTCATTAATTAATTATTATCAATTCTTGTTGTTGGCAAAGTAACATTCTTAGTTTGTTTAATTTTCACTCATATTTCGATATAATCCCGCTTAAATTTAATTTTGAAGTTACATATTGTGTTACGAGAATACCAAATGTGACATTTGTGAGATCGAGACTGGATCGAAACTGAATTTGGACTATATTTTAATTACGAGAATTGCCCCGCAGATTGAAAAAAGGGTTGTGGTCCTGCAGTCATAATAAAATAAATACATAATTCATACAGGCCTACGATAAAGACAACTAAAAAGACAATAATTTCATGCCTCACTTTAATGGTGGTACTCACAAATCAAGTTAACTTAACTTGTTACTTATTCTAACCTTCTCCGATTATGTGATTATGAATAAATAAGTAACACAAATATGAGAAAGTTTTGCTTATTTTGTTGCTTAGGACTTCATAACATATTATGTAGTTTAGAAAAAGTTTGGGATCCGGGGGCTAGGGCTTATTAATGCCTATAAACCTATAGGCATCTGCTATTTGAAGAATAACATTAAACAATAATACAAGTATGTATCAACGAAATTCGACTTAGTGACTATGAAATTCAGCCACATTTTCAAAACACCCTGCAAAGCCGCGGAGGTTATTTATTTGATAAATTATTCAAAACATTCTTCATAGCCCGTCCACACGCTTGCCAAACAACCCAAACACCAAACAGCAAACAAACACCAACGTGTGGATGGGTGTTTGTTGTTTGCTGTGTACCGCGGTGTGCTCTGCTATCAAATATCGATCAGGCCTCCCCAACCCGTTTGGCTAGCGTAGGCCAAATCCTCCTTCCATCTAGGACGGACGAGAGAGGGTCGTGCTCCTGTAGTGGAGACTGAAATGGACCCGATGATGATGATGGTGTACTCTGCTTGCGGCAAACACCAAGGGTATGGAGCAGTGCTGCTCTACATGTGTTTGCTGTTTGGTTTGGTCGCTGCTTGGCAAGTGTGTGGACGCAGGTTTGGTGTATACTATAAGAATCATAAAACAAAATTAAATGTATTTTTAGAGATATAGAGATTTTTATCCAAATTCTCTTGTGTGGATTGTGGACATCCTATGCAAATACTTGGTTAGGGTTAGGTTCGCTGTACACACATTCAAGTCGGCAATAGTCGACGTATTCGACTCGCCTTTGTTTGCAGAACAAAATGCTGACCCGATAAAACTCGAATGGCCGATTTTAGCAGCGATCATGTTGGTTACTTTAGCTGCCTGCGCAAACGTAACTTTCGTTTACGTTTCCCTTTTTTAACACTGAAAGAAATAAAAATAACTAGTCCGGCATAAATTGTAATTAAATCTGTACTAAAATGCACAATTTATTTAATATTATTTTTATTAATGTTGTTATTGTAATGTGGGTATCGACTACCCGTTTTTTCATTTATTAACACAATCCCCCGTTTACGCACACGAGGAATTTTTAAATATAGACAGAACACACGTAAAAATGTTATTTCATTGGAATTACTAATTAGGACTTATCTCCCATCTTCCACCCTAAACTTGGAAGTTTAGTGTGGAAGATGGGAGATAAGTGGGTTGGAAGTTGGGAATTGTTTGTCCCATCTTTCAACCCATCGCAGGGTGGAAGATGGGAATATATTTATGAACAGTCAAGTGCTTAGGCGTTTGGGTTTAGATTGAACTTTCTTTTATGAATGTGAGAATGATTATAGACCATAATAATTACAGGATTGCAACGAATAGTATATTCGGCCATATACCGAATACCGAATATTCGGCAAGCTCGCTGACCGAATAGCCGAATATTAGGCAAAAGTATTCGGCCGGAGTGTGGCGCCAAAACTTGTATCGACCTGATTGTTTCGCGCTCGTTTGTTTTAATGTACTCACCGCGTGGCCTAACAAAATATTTGTCAGCGCCAGGAAGTAGTGTTTATTCAGAGCGTCTTTTCTCTGAAGCTGGAATGGTCTATGAGAAAAAAAGAAGCAAACTACTTCCTGAAAATACAAAAATACTTGTCTTTCTGTACCATAACCTTCCCCTTATAAATTTTGATTACTGGTTTTGACAATAATTCAGATGCGTTTTAAATCTTTAAATTTTCTTATAAAAGAAGATTGTGTACCTGTGTTATGTACCAATGATTAGTTGATTGGTACATAACACAGCACATAATGTTTATAAGAGAAATACAAATATAAATATATAATGAATCGATAATTTCTTTTATTTTACCAATTATCTCAGTTTAGCAAAATATACATATTACTTAAGTATTCGGTATTCGGCCGAATAGTAGGTAGATATTCGGTGTTCGGCCGAATATAATAAAATGAGCCGAATAGACCGAATACCGAATAGTAACCGAATATTCGTTGCAACCCTAATAATTACATATCTGTTATCAATTCACTAAGTACGAAATTAATTGGTCCAATAATACGTTGGTGTTTTATTACCGTTAATAAAACAAGATGTATTGGAGTCGTCTTATGTAATCATTTTTTAATTATATTTTTCTATAAGGTGGTGGTAAACCCAAAATTGGCCAAAATCTTGTAAAATTATACCGGTCAACATTTTACGTAATGCTGATGGATGACATGAAATAAGCATACTATTCTTATTTAAAGAGATAAAAGTACGTAAAACCAATTTACCGCGATAAAAACGTCAAATCGATCACATGTCACCATATAAACAATTTTAATAAAATAAATAAATTTATTGTCGTCAACGTAATATAAACCGATTTATATTTATTCCAATAAAAATAGCCTAAAGAATATATTGAAGTAATCGAATTTTGATTAATCTTTTGAAAGATATGAAATGAAAAATACAAATTGCGAAACCTGTCATCTTAGATAAAAGCATGTATTTAAAAATATCATCTATTTATTAATGGTGTTTTTGTCTATAAAATCGTTTGTACGACTAAGGAGCCTAATGAAAAAGAATAGAGATACGACTTCTGCAAATGGAGGATGCCGAAGGGTTAATGGAGGTACCACGGAGAGTAGAAGAAAATCGTAAGAAAAGTACATGATTCTCAAATCTCTTTGGAATTTAAAAAGACTGAGTGAACGACAGGAATCGCGTCGGCGCAATGAAAATGTGTTTTTATATTATCTTTGGTTGTTGTTAATTTTATTTTTATATTGTGTAAATAATTTTAATTTATAAGTGAAACATAGTATATGGATGGATCCAACGCAGGCAGCCTGCTAAATGCTAGTCAACCTTCCACATCATCTGACTTGCCTGTTCAATGTCCGCAGTGCTCACAAGTTCGGTTTTTCAAAGGTAAGCGGGGTTTGAAGGTACATTTTGGCAAAGTTCATAAAGTCCAAAATGTGCCTCTCAGCCTATCCTCTTCCACCCCATCTCCAGTTACTAGCTCAAATTCCCTTTGGCAAAGCCTTTCTAAATTGAAACATTCGGTACCAGTTTTAAAACGTGTTCCCCGGGGAGCACGGCCTTTAGTAGCTCAGAGTTTAGCGCAATGTGTCCGCCGTGCTGTCCGGGAGAACACTGTATCGGCCTGGGAGCACCTGCTTACATTTCCCTACAGAATTCTACATGTGGAACGAACCTCTAATCCTAGTATAACCCTTACCAACCAAATTAAATCTAATTGCATTACCAACTCCCATATTATTCAAAGTATTCCGAAATTGATTGACAAACCGAGTAGAGGCTCCTTCCATCATGTGGAATCGAAGCTGGCAGACGGTGATATTTCAGGTGCTGCCAGACTTCTTTTCAGTAGCGATGTGGTGGCGCCGAACTCTCCGGAAACACTTGCTGCCCTTATAAGCAAGCATCCGGCGCCAAACGACAACCTTACCTTCCCTGACCTTCCCGATAGCTCCTTAGCTCTGTGTGTATCAGCTCAGGAGGTGACCATAGCCATTAACTCCTTCCGCAGTGGTTCCGCCGGCGGCCTCGACGGCCTAACTCCTCAGCATCTGAAAGATCTGACGAGCTCGGGCGCCGGGGCGGCTGGTGGGGCTCTGCTGTCGGAGCTAACGGCTCTTTTCAATTTAATGCTCCGCGGCGGTGTGGACGAAGGCGTCATCGATGTACTTTATGGTGCTAATCTTTGTGCACTCAACAAAAAAGACGGCGGCATTCGTCCCATCGCCGTCGGTTGTACGTTTAGACGCACGGCAGCCAAAATTTGTTGTAGGTTTATATTTAATAAATTATCAAATTTGTTCCAGCCCCTTCAAGTAGGATTCGGTTCTAAGGGGGGCTGTGAGGCTGCCGTGCATGCATTATCTACATATTTAAATAGCAACGAAGGTGAGGTTGTCGTTAAGGTTGACATTAAAAACGCCTTTAATTCAGTCAACAGGGACACCTTGTTGGCAGAAGTTCGAAAAGAAATTCCAGAAATTTATAGTTTCATTTGGCAGTGTTATAGACAACCAACAAAATTATTTTTCAAAAACAATCCATTAGACTCCGCCGTCGGATGCCAGCAGGGTGACCCTCTCGGACCGGCCATATTTAGTTTAGCCATACATCCCATAATTCGAAAACTAAATTCAAAATTTAATCTTTGGTACCTAGATGACGGGACTCTAGGTGGCGATGTAGAGACCGTTTTGAGGGATTTAATTTTATTAAAAAATGAACTTCAATCCATTGGTTTGGAATTAAATCCTTCAAAATGCGAGTTGTTCCTTTCAGAACAAACAGACAGATTTTCGACTATACAAAAATTTAATGCAATAACTTCAGGTATCAAAATTTCAGAAAGACATTCTCTTCGCCTCCTTGGAGCTCCCGTCCTAGATGAGGCTTTTTTACCCTTCATTGAAGAAAAAATTCAAAATTTTAACGACATTTCGGAAAGATTTTCTAAAATCAGTACTCATTCTGTATATACAATCCTTCGGTATTGCTGTTTCGTTCCAAAATTTACTTATGTCCTTCGATCCTGCCACATGTGGAAACATGTGGCACTCTTGGAAAGGATCGACATAATACTAAGAAACACTTTATGCAAATTACTAAATTTAGACCTTGATGACCGGGCCTGGCTGCAAGCTACATTGCCTATACGCTTTGGCGGGCTCGGTATCCGCAAAATTACTAGTGTAAGCCTGCCGGCATTCTTGTCGTCGGTCCACAGTACCGAAGAATTGACCCGGAAAATCCTTTCTCCTACACGGGTTACTTCGGAGGTAGTGTGTTTGTCAGACGCCATGAATGCCTGGAAGGTGGCCTGTCCGAGTAATGATATGCCCATCAACCCTTCCTCCCAGAGACGGTGGGATTGGCCGCTGTGTGAGTTAGTCCGCAAAAATCTTATTGTCACATCGACTAACTCTGCAGAGCGGGCTCGTCTACTGGCTGTGGGAGAATGGGAATCGGGCCTTTGGCTGCAAGCGTTGCCGTCTCCGAGCATAGGTACTATGTTAGATGACGGCACTTTTCGTATAGCAGCCTGCCTCCGTTTAGGAATTTCTTGCGTCGTTCCGCATCGTTGTCGATGTGGGGAAGATGTCGACCGGCTCGGACACCATGGCCTCTCATGTTGCAGGAGCGCTGGCAGAATCCCACGTCATGGCAGCATTAATGATATTATTCGTCGGGCCCTTTCCACCGCCGGCGTCCCAGCAGTTTTGGAACCAAACGGTCTGGTACGCGACGATGGGAAGAGACCAGACGGTATGTCATTGCTGCCATGGAAGATGGGTAGACCTTTGGTGTGGGACGCAACATGCGTCGACACCCTTGCGCCTTCCCATCTTCCATATACGTCGGGTTCTGCGGGGGCTGCTGCTGCATCAGCGGAGACCCTCAAACGGCGCAAATATTCAAACCTCATCGGTAGTTATGTTTTTGAGCCGTTTGGGGTGGAAACGCTTGGCCCATGGGGTCCGAGCGCAAAAATTTTATTTAGGGACATCTCCAAACGGTTAGTCGACTCTTCCCGCGACCAGAGGGCTGGCCTATTTCTCGCTCAGCGAATAAGCATTGCCATCCAGCGTGGCAATGCTGCTAGCCTTCTGGCCACGTTACCCTTTGATGGCGATGCGGAAGAATTTTTTGATGCTATTTAGATATTATATTTTATTAATTTTAATTAGTTTTTGTTATTTCCGTTTCTTTTTTTGTTTGTATATATAGTTAGTCATATTTAGTATTTATTTTAATTGTATATTTTAACATAGAATTGTAATATAATAATAATAATCTCAATTGCATAAATAAATAAAGGAACAACAAACATCATATAAAAAAAAAAAAAAAAAAAAAAAAAAAAAAAGAGATAAGATATTAATAACATCACTGTAGAAGCACGCATGTTTTTATACCACAAAGATGGCAAACCGTCTGTGCGTTTTTGCGTACGATTGTGCGGCTGGCGTGCGAGTGCGGCGTGCTGGTGATGGGATAGTGCCAAAGAATTATGTTTTGTACTTGCATGTAATATGGATTATTATGAGTTAATGTGAAGAGTGCACGACGCGGTCACCCGCTTCACGCAAAGTATGCTTTGTATAAATTCATAACGTAGTAAAAGATTTTAAAAAATGCCCTTACGAGGTATATATTCGTTAACATTTTTTGAAAATCTTTGTAGACCATACCTACCAAAAATGAGTTGTTCTCGAATTCATTGAACCAACCAGTCATAATTAGTCTGAACGCGTGACAGAGCGGACGCCTTGTTTCATACAATACTTCAATGCTGCTCCCTACAGTGAACATTATTGGATTTATTACGCGACGTCTACCGTTATGTGATACTAATCACCGAATTAATTGATGTTCTCACTTATGAAGTCTTTATTCATATGAACAAAGAATGTGCAAATATATGCACACACACATAATACAACAAATAAAGAGGAGTGGCGCGTTACTTCAGCTTAGACGAGCTCTACTTACTTAGTACTCGTACGTGTACCAAATATGCTGTAATGTCTCTTGGACACGGGAAGAGTAAAAAATCAGTAGAGTAGCGTTACATTTCAGACTTCTGATTGTTTTTGTGCGTTGTTACTATTCTTAGCATGCTCGTAACTTCGTAAACCACTCCTACTCGCACGAGTTTACTCTACCCGTGTACGCGAGGCTTAACTATGGTGTAACAGTCTACGTGCGTTTGACCGTACCAGACTGGACAATCAAATAAATCGTTAGGTCACACACGTCATTTCTCATACATGTGGTATGAAACGCGAGTGAATGACCAGCGGATACAGTCAATATTCTGTGAGTATTTTCTACATATAGTCTTACATAATGTTCACAAAATCATATGTATAATGTATTGGAATATCAGTATACCATACATAAGTGTACTTAATACATACTTATTCTAAATATAATATTGATCTACTAGAAAAATAAAACTAACTTTTTAGTTATATATACTTACACCAAAATTGATTTTTGTTTACTGTTTTATGTATTTAAAAGTTTTATTATTACTTACTGCATTAAAATAAAAATAGGTACTGAAAGCTTCGGGAATGGCGACTATGATTGATTAATTAATCATAATACAAAATTTACATATGCCTTCAAAATGAACAGCTTATTTCATAAAAAAAAAATACCTCAATTACGCAAAGCCATATCTGATCTGTACATAACAAGTCAGCATTATATCTTGTGTATATAGAGATCGATGTAACCAATAAAAACTATTATTAACACTTGAACTTTAGTTGTTTTATTAATCCTGTATCGTATGCCGATTAGCAGTGCAAAATCTTACAAATATATATAAGTGAAAGTGAGTCGGTCTGTATGTCACCTTTTAACTACTTAAATTGCCGATCTGATTTGTTTTAATTGAAATTATACATGGGCATATATTTTGGCCGACATTGATGCCGGCGATGGAAAACGTAATTTTATATACAGACATCATTTTTCCCGCAAACACTACAAAATGCCTACGTTTTCCATGACCTAATTAATGGTCTTGCTGGGTAATTTTACATCCACCGACTAAATCGAATAAATTTTTAATCTGAAAACTCAAACTGCGGATTTTCTTTCCGGAGTAAACCCCTGTGTTTCCCAGCATTGGAATAGCTGAATCGCTTATGTATTTTTTTTACATATCATAAAGATGATAAAGACAAGGATTAAATAATTGATAGTTCTAATGTTAAATTTTTAACGAATCCAACCCGAAACGCAGAAGTTCAACCGTAAATGTATCTTTCGGAGTTTCCAAGTGGTAAGTGTGGTAACGGGCTGGCCACACATGTCATGGATTTATGAATTCAAAAAGCGGCTGGAAGTGACTAATTGAAAAAGGTGGAAGCTGAAAATTGGTAAAAAAACATTGGGGATAGAACAATATCTAGCAGTGGGTAAATTATGATATTTTATGTTATTTTGATTTGCTTCAGCAAACAAACAGCATTTTATAACAAAAAAAATATTATACATACCATTCACATTCACCGCACTTAAACATCCAAAGTCACCGCTTAGTAGAATCTTAACATAAAGTACAATCTTTAGTTATGTACCAAATTGTAATTTAATTTGGGTACATACAGACTTCCAGAATTAAGAGACCGAATCGAACCAATATATGGCTAGATAACACATTTCTCATAGTAGTGATCCTCGTATTCCATAAGCTGTGGAAATTTTCAATAATCTGGTTGACAGATTATTGAAAATCGTGGTCGTGAATGATAATGATGATCCAATTAGTTGTTACAGATTTATATTTGTGATTTAAATAGCCTAATTAACGATAAAATAATTAATGACGTCACAGAACGGATAGGTATCTGGATTGATCACGTCATTAATTTTCCATGAATGCTGTCCTGCCGCCATAATTGCGTATTCGACTGTACCAAAAATAAATGAAGTATTACGGTATTAATTAGTAAAGATTAGAGTACCTGGTTATTAATTTGTAGGCAGATTATGTATGTGTATGTTTTCTCTGTCTTCTGGAAAAATGTTTATCGAAGCTTCGAAGCTTAAGCTTCGACAGCAACATCGTCTTTTCGATAAGAAAGATCTTCGCAGAGACAGAGATTTTATGGCAAACTCTATGCTGCACATGCACTTGTCCCGACACTAGCTACTCGTGTAAGGGGGGGGGGGGGGGGGGGGGAGGTTTGAAAGCTAGTGTATCCCTGTTGCTAAAGGAATTATAGCATCTGTTTAATTCCGTCATTTGGTGACCCATAGTTTAGTGGTATTATTTTTCAAAAAAGTATCGTAATCTTATCGAAGAACTACAGACCGATCTCGCTCCTGAACCACGTGTACAAGCTGTTTTCGAGGGTTGTAAATCGTCTCGCGCGAAGGCTTGATGACTACCAGATACACAGGGAAGAAGAGACTAATATTTTGTGCTAATATCACCATCAAATTACTACATCATCTAGCATAGGATTAGCCGGATTAGGACCGCACATATTACATACAAAAATGCGCGAAAGCACACATGCACGCACGATGCATATTTCTCGTCGGCATTAAGGCATAGGTACTCACATACACAAGGAAGTTTACCCTGTATCGACTTTAATCCTGTCGCATTAGAGTACATTTTTGCTTGGCTCTAGCCAGGTAGTGTCCAAACAACATCATTTGCTATCAGTTAAACACTGAATTGGGTTTGATTGAAATGCTCCAGATTTCAACATGCGTGTACAATAAAATTGTTTCATAGTAGTTAAGAAAATCAGGTCTAGCGTTCAGAAATATGCATTTAGAAATCAGTAGAAAATCTTGTTTGCTCCGAAAATAGCTTAGCAGGTCAAGTTTTTAACTTTTATCTTTTATCCATTCTAGTACTTATTTTGTTTTATTTAATTCAGATAATCAGCCACAATGAAAATTCCAGTTATATTTTTACTGCTAGATGTCTTTGTAACAGCATAATCCTCGTGTTGGTAGAAATCTTACACTTTTTCGTTGCTATGTGGACAAAATTTGTGATACCTTTGTTCCAATATAAACGAGAAAAAAAAGCTGTGACATGCGCCGAATCTCACCCAATCTCACGTTGAAGAGTTGGTCGGTTGTCGAATGCATGTATTTTTTCCCCGCAAGTGACAGTGTAAAATTGCCAAAAAATTTGGTTAAATTTATTTTTTTTATCTCACTGTGATTCTAGTCTTTCTAAGGTTACTTAAAATCTTAAGATTACTTAAAGATTATTTATATTAGCTAGTATTCAGTGAAAATATTAAGCATTGTATATATTTTTTTAGAATAAATCAAAACCATTTTGCAAAAATAGACATCTACAATTTTTTTTTTAAATTACGTGAGAAGCGGAGCTGTCAAACCTAATGTCTACATGTCACCATTTCGAAAAATCGCCAAAACATTTCTCATAATTAATGGACGCCCCCTTATTTACGTACCTACCAATATTCATTGCAATAATTATTGAAAATTATGAACGCAATATTTTATAATGTAAGTAATATGTAGCCAAAAGGTCGATCGACCGTGCTGCCGGCGAACCGAACGTCACGTTTGGGAAATGGGTCAAGATGATTATACATAGAATCAATACTTGTCGCTCGTTTTGCACCCGGTTCACAGTAAACCAGCGAGCCAGCGAGTCACAGTTATGTTATCCGCTCAAATTCTTAACGATTTTAGTGTGTCTCTCACGAGTAATTTATACCCTCCAACTTTATTACATTTACGTTGAAATAAAGCATAATATAAAATGACTAGATCTCGTTTCTACTGAATCCTGAATAAAATATTTCTTATAAATCGAGCCGACTTTCGACTTATTTTTACAGAAAATAAACATGCTACATTTTGAGTATAATAATATATTATGAAAGACCACAATTATAGTGGAATAAATGAATTATTTTCAATTTTATTAATTTATTTGGATAAATCAACTTTGTGTGGCAACTGTTTTAGAGAAATTTGATGAAAGGAGCTTAGAAGATTTACTCCTTTCTATTGATATTGTCGAGGAAACATCATAAAAGAACTACACAGATCGAAAAGTTCTTTTTTAAACCACGACGCAAAAACGATGGGATAAGTATGGATGATAGAACGATGGGGATGAGTTTAACGTGTGTGTCTGTTTGTGGCATCGTAGCTAACGAACGGATGAACCGATTTTGATTTTTTTTTTATTTCAAAGGTGTAGTAGTCGGAAGTGTTCTCAGCTATGTTTGATGAAAATCGGTCCAAGATGGCGGCAGCCACAAAGTGACGGATTACATATTTTTTCACAACCATTATTATTATTTCATCATCATCATCATCATCAGGTCATTTTAGTCTCCGCCACAGGAGCACGACCCTCTCTCATCCGTCCCAGACAGAAGAAGGATTTGACCTACACTCCCCACGCTGGCCAAATGGGTTGGGGAGGCCTGATCGATGTTTGGTAATGTTTTTTCCTTAGTCGCCTTGTAGGTACGACATCCACGGGAAGAGACGGAGTGATTCTATTCTAGTCTGCCGGAAACCACACGGCCATATTCTTATTTGTATTTTTAGTTTTATTATTAGTATGTATGTAATACCAATATTATAAACATACAAACACATTTTTTTTATAATAATGGTAAATAAATAATGGTAAAACAGGGATTCTGTAGAGTAAATATATTTGGTAAAAGTTAATAAGTAATCTTAGACCAATAAAATCTAATCTAGACAAGAGATAAAATCAGTTTCCTTTACTGCTCATAGGGGTAACAACATTGAATAAGTTTGAAATGTTACTCTACCATTTAAACTAATACTATAGAGATTGAATTATTGGAATCCGAATGTTAAACTTTGATTTCTAATAGCAGTATGTATTACCGTTAGTCTCAGATTAGAGCCTAACGGTAAAGCTCCAGGTGCCTGATAACAATTTCGGATAAGCTAAACAAATATTCACTTTTCGGCCGCAGAATACAAAATCGCCTTCTGCATCCGAAAATCTTAGATTGTAGGGCTACAGAATGCTTCGTATTTATTTTATACTTACTAGAATAGGTCGTTAAACTACAGCATTATTTAGTTATCGCCACATAAAGCGTATGATAAGCAATTTGGCGAGGAGGCGAGGCGATTCACAAAAAATGTTGCTATGCGATAGCCGCTCGAGGCGAACTCAACGACCGGGGAGCCGTAGAAAGTATAATTTAATTTTATCTTTATGAAACATCCCAATATCACGTAGCTAACTAAAAGCAATTTTTATGTAGACCGTTAAATGTGTCAAAAGCATAATGTAATTGACATGACTCGCATATACAATGAGGTCGGCCTATACCTACATGTCCATAATAGCTGCACGATTTTTCAATGTTGTACCCTGTCCAACGGCATTTATATACAGAAATTGGAAAACCTTCGTGGTGGTAGGCGAGCGACGAATACCAAATGATCGAGGCTCTTCTTTGAATACGTAATGTAAGTGACACACTGCCACGCAAGTATTCGTCGATTCTATATAAATTTACATTTTTATCGATTGTTTACAGTTTTCTGTTATTTTTATCGAGTCCGTTAGATTAGAATGTGTAGATGCGAATTTGAGAAACGTATATCAATAAAAAAATAAGCTAATGTACTACGTAGAACTGATGTCTCTAATCAAAAGGAAATTAAGCAAGTAACAGTTTCAAATAAATACTTAACGTTATAGGTGTAATTCGATAATCTGTATAATTCCTAGATTTCCAAGAATTTCAAATAACTTATTTTTTTTAATCATATATTGCCTAGGCATTCTACAGCATGCCTAATGCATAGCCGGCAATTCAGTTAAAATAAATTTGTGAAGATATTTATCGATCCAAGATTAAAGGTAATCTGTGCAATGGATATGTTTATTCGGTTAGGTTAGGATTTTCTTGTAACCTGCACTCAAAAATAGAAAGATATAAGCGTATACCTATAAAAACATATAGCAATAAACATCACTTATATGAATGAAACATATAGCAATGAACATCACTTATATGTTTCTTTGAGCGGATGTTAGAAACAAAAGTCGTTTTTAGCGTTTATTATTTATAAACATCTTTTTCGTACGAAAAAGATCTTCGTAAAGTAATACATAAATTTATTTCGTTTTGCTTTTTAAATTCATTTATAGAGTAATAACTTTTGACTATTTTTATAATTTTTCATGAAATTTTTTTAGAGAAACCTAAAAAAAACTAAAGATAGATCTAATTTGCATCAAAAGTTCACCTTTAACTACGCGATTTGTAATGTGTTTTTAGAAATTGAATGTTGTCAAATAGTCTACCTATGTGTTATACAATTATCCATGAAGCCATCGAAATAGATTTGTTTGCAAAAATTTATGAATTATAATTATTTGACATCATTTGCAATTTGCGTGTCACAAAACTCGTTGGTGTCCCCTTAATCCGTGACGGAGGCCGCTCCGCGAGGCTCCTATTTATGTGTTCACACTTGTTCTGATGAAGGTTTCCAATAAAGTCTCCTCCGGTTGAGATTGAAACTACTCGGCTTTCCCGACAAATATACGAGAGTGGCCCGTTTAGCTTAATTAATTATTTTGTTATAATATCTCACGTGAGTTTTTAATATTACTCCTACTTCTACAAGACATCCCCCCCCTTCCCCGCTGCGAAGCCTACCCCTATCGAAAACCATCAGCAGTCCAAAATAAAAAGACAGCTTGTATAGGGATACATTTGCATTGCCTAGACCAGTGGTGCCCAACTGGTATTGCTCCAAGGGCTATTTTGATAATCCCGATACGTCACGCGGATACCGCCGAGTTAATAAAGAAACATAAGTGATTTTTATTTATTATGTTAATATTGTCATATTGACATACACACTGTCATACACTTACTACACTTCAAAATAGACCGGAATAGCAAAATGGTAATGCGATACTTGGCTGTTCACATTTTCAGAAAGTTTGCCTAGAAAACAGGCTGCGGGCTACCAGGTGCCCTCGAGCTACCGGTTGGGCACCATAGGCCTAGACAGAGTATAGTAGGATGACTAGGCACTTCATACACTGACAGAATTAGGTTTCTACTTTGTCGGCACCACTCATACTTCAACCTTATATTATTATCTATTGTTCTATGAAGCTTAATGTTCTATCATGATTGAAATTTTCAGAATGGCAGCAATACATTAAAGTCAGGTAAGTATTGCTGATTGTAGATACCAGGAACCCTATTACCTACTGAGGCGCCGTCTGGCGTAGGGCTGTCTTTATCTATAATAATACTTTGTCACAGAATACGCTGTACCTTGACTCGTATCACAAGTATGACAGTCGCAGCAAAGTTAATATCGAACGTATGATTTGTTCGTGTGATCATTATTTCGTAATGATATAGCGCGCTCCGTTGCCGTGTGTACCCTTCGAAGCGACTCGATATCGAAGCTAGAAACGAGGCGGGTCTGGCCTTCTGACATCACCGGATTACGTCACCCAGCACCGCACATGTTCCTCCACAGTATATAATTAAACACAGGGCTAACACGCGTTTGAATTATGGAGAACACGCCAGCCGATCTATGAAGGTCTCTCTATGACGGAATTCAAAACTTCCTGCTTTGGGCTCGGTCGACCACTGTTTACACTCTTGCACAATATTGACCTTTGTCCCTAAACCCGAGAGTAATATTTGATTTTGTGTGATTAGCTTCTGTGTAACTTGGTACAATGGCGGTATAGCTGTGCAAATATTTATCCACGAATTTAGGTCAGATACACGATGCGTTTGGCTATTTAACAATGTCAGAGTACGCTGTTACTGAATATCACGCTAATAATTACAAAGCAAATAGAATTAGAATATTTCAAATACGCCACATAACAAGCTGATAGCGTAGATATGCTATATTATGATCATAGAGATAAAATTATTATTTAGGTAATGTTTATATCTCTGTGACTACGGTGGCCATTTTTGCAGTAGCAGCCCCCTTACCACCAACTCTTATTGCGATTCAATAACTGAATAGAATGCTTATTCCTATCAATGAATAAGCGACTCTATTACAACAAGAATAGAGTCGCTTATTCATTGGTATGAATAAGCAATCTATTCAGTTATCACTAGACTTATACAATTGAGTATACACAATCAATTTGGTAGTTCACATAGGCTAATCGAATATTTAAACAATGTTAATAATAAAAATACGATATGTGTCTCTTCTGCAATAGCCTAGTGTTAAGTCCAATAAAATCAACCTTATAACCCATTTATTCTTTAACACACTTTGCAATAGTTACAATACCTGCCAATACCTGCTCATGGGTATGTTACTTTGATATAGCCTGGAGCGGGGAGTGTACAACATTACATCAAACTTCTTAAAGGGGCTTCTACGCGTTAGATCCATATCCCCGCGCACGCCTATCAAATGACCGGACCCAACCCGTGATCAATAGAGAAATTACGGTATTATAATAAAAATACTAAATTAATGTGTAAATTCAAGTAGATTTATGTACAAATTCGTAAAAAAAATCGTATAAATATAGCGATGCAGAGTAGGATTTTTTCATTTTTAATGTGACCGGGGCCTACCACACATTCCCACCACTGTATCTCCTGTGTAGCCAGGATTAACAGCAGCGACCGCCAAAAAAGGCAATGAACAATGGAGTCCATTGCAGTCCCGGGGGTAAAACTACGGCTGCCTTGGAACTCACAACGAATTTAATCAGAAGAAATTAGTAGGAGTAGGAAGGATTATCAAATATATTGATATAGACAAGTAGAGTAGGTAATTACCAAAGATATTTTAACAGTAGGCACTATGTCTCGTCAAACTCCACTATCTTTCTTTTAATGTTATTTAATTCTCATCAGTCATAATTTCAACCTCTACCTCATTAGTACTTTACTATGTTTGTATAATTTGTGTGTATATATCTGTATTTAAGTCTAAGTATATTTATATTTATGTATGTTTATATATATATATATATATATATATATATATATATGTGTATATGTAGTATATGTGAATATTTATTTATATAATTTAGCATGTATATAAGTATTTGTAATTTATTATTCATAGTAATGAATAGTATTATTATCTGAGCTGCACCACCTACCATTATTTCAGATTACTCTCTCCTCTACCCTAAGGTTGTCTGGAAGAGATCGCTCGACGATAAGACCGCCTTTGTACAAATACTTAATGTTTTTCTCTGTATATTTTTTTCTTTTCTTTTGGTGCAATAAAGTATATTTGTATTGTATTGTATTGTATGTATATTATTTCCATTACCTAATCAATACTTTGGCTGGTTATTATTAATGCTCAAATCTGATCGAATATTTTCATACTTAAGTTATTGATAAACATCTTCAGCTTAGCTTACTAACAGCTAAGCTAAACACAATTAGAACAGTTTAGTTACCTCACAATGTCCTAAAGGTAAACTGAGACACAATGCTTATACATTGATTTTTTTTATGCTACGTCGGGTGGTAGACAAGCATATGGCCCGCCTGATGTGAAGCGGTTAACGTAGCCTTATTAACGCTCGCAACATAAAATATTGCTCGCTCGCCGGCACCTCCGCTGCCAACGCAGCATCTCCTTCCTTTCTGGTGACCTCGCTCACTCGCAGGAACACAACAACCCTCAAGGGAATTGTTATTTGGCTGTGGTATTCTGTGAGGTGGAGGTACATTCCCCAGTCGGGTAATGTACCTCCTTACAATTACGCTCCCTACCTCTCTTTTCGCCAGAGCTTCGTTTGTCAGTCAGCAGGGTGCACCACGTGCAGGTGAAGTTGGCTTTGGTTCAAAGATGTTGATGAACGACTTACACCCCAAAGTTAAGTTCGCCTTTTGTACAACAAAGTTTAAATAAATAAATAAAACATCTGATGGAGATCGGCTTCAGCTTTGGTTGGGCCTAGTGCTGGAAGTTAGAATAATGATAGATTGAAATAATTATCTATTAATTTGAGAGTCAATTCAACGGCTGGAAGGAAAATGGAGGTTCGCATACGAGTATGGTGGAAGGCTTTGGAGAAGGCCTATAAGGCTATATTGATCAACAGAAAGATGCAGGCTGATTTTTAACCGACGAAAAAACGGAGGAGGTTCGCAATTCGACGCGTATATATTCTTTTTTTTTTAATGTATGATCATGCACAACTTTTTATAGAGTAGTCCGATTTTGATAATTCTTTTTTTATTGGAAAGGGTATACCCCGAGGTTGATCCCATATAAATTTCGAAGAAAAATTTCAACCCAAAGGGTAGGAAACCAGGGGATAATTGATTGTTCACTCACTGATTGTGATGTATGACGCATAACTTTTCACAGAGTAGTCCGATTTTGATAATCATTTTTTTATTGGAAAGGGTATAACCCCGAAGTTAGTCCCAAATAAATTTGGAAAAAAATAAGGGGCCAAAACGCCAAACAACCATTGAACAAAGATCACTAAATTACCTCAAATTTAAAGAAATAAAATTAACCAAATAAAATTAACAATGCAACGTGAAATCTCTAACGATAAACAAAAATATTCCAAAAAATGCGTGTTTGGTGCCGACTCAAAATTACTTAGGTGTACCTACTTAGATTAGTTTAAGAACTTAGTTATTAAGGTCAATAAAAACAAAGTTTTTTGCTTTTCATTTTTTTCGGCGGTTTAATTTTTTTGTTAAAAAGTTTTTATGCATAAACTGACCATTTATTTTTCAATTCCTCAAAACGGGACATAAGTTCTTTATTTAGAAAAAGTGTAACTTAATGCAATTAGTAATCACTATTATTATATTCATGTTCTGTAATTCAAATTATTTTTATTATAACAATTTGTGAAAAATAAAAATCAATCACCAGTTCACCAGCTTTATTAAAGCCAATTAAAGCTAGTAATTACAGTAATTATTAAATTACTTTTAAGAAACAAATTTTCACGAGCTTCGTAATTTTACATTTTCGTGCAGTGTCGGAAAATGGAATTGTACTTAGGGATACATCTCTAGTAATAAATTTAATATCGTTTTCAGATCTAAATGAGTATCATTTTGAAGACCGGGTTTTTGAGTGTTAAGCAGTGAAATATAAACAAATTGCTTTGGTAATGACAGATGACAGAGCCTACTTCTTTTCTAATTTTGGCTATGGGCGCTGCGATAGAAGAAGAAGAAGAAAAACATTTATTTGCGCATTACACAGCACATCATGTTTACACAAGACAACAAACAGATAATATGGTGTTAAAAAGAAAAATAGGTAATAAAGTACTGTGCAATGTCGCAAAATGGTCCTAACTCAGCATAAAGACCGAAATCTGCAACAGACTCGGCACTGATTTTCAGTTAGGACCAGTTGCAACATCACGGACATACAAGCACAATAACAAAATAAATTAAAACAACAAAAAAGAAACTACATAAACAAATTACACACCAAATCAAAAAAGACTCAATAACAACTATTCTAGACACTTCTTAAAACAGATACATTAAAAATATTTGAAATAAGTGAATGAAGGTGCAATAAAAAATAGAAAAATAAAAAATAATATTCTTTCGTCATCAATCAAAATTCAGTCATTCGCACTGAATCGACAATCGACTCATACACAACACTCAGACGTCCCATCTCTAATCCGCATTTCCCGTTCTGTCAAACAGTCATTTCATTCAGTCATCATTCATTCAATTTATTCAGTTCGTTCAGTTCAGTAATATAACATTGCAAACAAAACAAAAACAAGAACATTTAATTTGAAAAATAAATATGTCTGAAAAAATATTAAATACGTGTGAACTGAACAAGATTAACCTAATATTTAGTCTAGAGTACACAAACAACATAATTCACAAATTGTCGATAGATGTCATTACCCCCATAGTACCCCATATTACCCCCTAGAACTTCGCACTCAGGGACTTAGCTCATAATGTTCTGTCATAAAGACGTTTCTTTTTCCGAAAACCGGTATACAGGTATTTTAAACTACCAGTTTACGTAAAAACAGGTATTTGCGGCCATAGTATAAGCAATTCGGCATAACGGTCCTGCCAACCATCTATCACACTATGACAATAAATGTGATATCAAAATGCTACGACTGAATGTCAACCTGCCAGTTCTTTTATACCACTAATTTTCCAAACAAGCATACAACCTGCTTGATGTTAAGCAATTATGGTTGCCAACCATTCGCCCTTGGCAATGATTTTTTTTTTAACTAATACCTTCTAAATACTTTTACAGTATAGAATTCGAAAATAGAATGCTCTATTATATTAATACAAGTCAGTTGCTGAAGATAAATACTGTAAAAGTCTTCATCGTGTGTAATGGTATATTATAATAATTCAATATATATAATTTTAAATACATTGATGTCTTGAAATGGACTAAAAGATGTCAAACAAAACCTAACCTACAATGCATAATATGAAATTATAGGAAATGAACGTTATGGCAAATGTAATTAATTAATTATATTATCCGTTAGGTATTATCCTAATATAAAATTCTCGTGTCACAATGTTAGTTAGCATACTCCTCCGAAACGGCTGGTCTGAGAATAGGTTGTTATCTATTTTTTTTTATTTATGTTATATTATGCACTGTGTCGATATTCATTTTATACTAAACAATAAATAAATAAGGCTATAATATTCATTACAACGGCGTAATATATGGTACAAGTTTCATCAGAACACAAAGACTCTTGAAGTCCTTCCACAGACATATTGATGTCTGTGTGTCCTTCGATCGATGCCCCAATTCCGTGTATGCGAGGCTTTCGACGAGTAGCTGCATAAACATCTCGGCAAAGTTAGATTTCATGAAACAGTTTCAGCAACAACTATCTATGTAGACTCTACAAAGATAGTTGTTACTGAAACTGTTTCATTCTACATTGTAGACTTATAAGTATACCTACTACGTTTTAGAGACAATAGGTGTAAGAGGCCACAATTGAGCTAAAACATCTGAAAACCTAGAGTTAAGCAGTATCGCCAACTCGTAAAAACAGCGTACAGTATCGTCGTATGTATTGACGGAGTCGCTCAATCAGTTTAAGTGTATTCCTTCAACTTACTTATATATCAGCAGTGGGTTGAGTAAACTTACTTATATAACAGCAGTAGTTGATGACAACGAATCTGAATAATTTTGATGATAATTAATTTATTATCTATATGACGAGCTCGGTGGTTGCATGGTTAGCAATGGCCACTTTGACTCCGAGGTTGCGGGTTCGATTCTCGCACGCATGCATGAACATGTCTGTTTGTTTTGATCTGGGTGTTTTCTATGTATTGTAGGTATGTACATATATATATCAGTTATCTAGTTCCCATAGAGCAAGCTTTGCTTCGATTGGGGCAAGATGGCCGTGTGTAATTTGTCCAGGAATATTTATTTATTATTTATAGATACTTAGCAGAATGATTATGATCTCTCTAACTAATAACTCAGAAATCCCTATTAGACACTTGATAAATTGGAGTTTTTATCACATCCCTTTAGCGTTATGGAGTGGTTTCTTAGTTGAACCAATATATGAATAGAGAAACTTTGCACTATGTGATTAAAATTTGATAAAACTACTAAAGCGGAATTTGTTAAATCATTTGAAACATTATGAGCTACATACTTACTAACTTAGGTATGGTACGGCACGGTAGGAAGACTGCGGAACATTTGGATCGATGACCTGGTTTCGACGGGTGCGGATTTTGGTCAGACCGGCTTCATACTACTTCACAGGCACAAAGACAGCAATTACTAATGCATAAAATATAAGATTTTTGTTGTATTAAAGGAAGTTAAATATTCCATTTAATTATGTTCGTTTTAAGTTTAATTGAAAACTCATTTAAGCGCCTAGCTTCTACATGAGTATTGGGTCTTTATGGTTTCTCCCACAGTATTTAAATTTATTTTTTCGGCTTCATCTTCAAGTTAGATAGAGGGACATTTTAGTATTATTTATGTTAACCTATTCGAGACGATATAGCATAGTTACTACTTCCTGTTTTTCTATACTGTGCTACTAAATATATCTCTAATGAAATTTTATTATTATATTATTTATATATATATATATATTATATTATTATATAATATTATTAAAGTCTTTGTCCGATTAAAGGTTTTAACCTTGCACTAAAGACAAAAGCGAATATACTCCTGCCTTTAAATACGTTCTTAGTGTTAAGACATGCACCTAATTTAATTTCAAACCAAGTCTGTTTATATGAACAACCTTGGTTAATTTATTCCCGCATGAGAAGAACATAAGTTAATGCAATTCATAGTCAAAATACTTATTTCATCATCTTCATTATTTTCCCCAACAGTGACAAAAAAAGATTTTTTTTTTTATTCTTACTGTTGACCTGTATCATAGTATCATAGTAAAATTGATAAACCTGACCTTACCGACTTTCCAGGAATTTTAGTCAGTACAACAAGGTAAGAAATATATTTTCTTTAAAGAATTTGTCAGCACGTCACGAGACTCGCCGCCTCGCCCACGGGCTTACGCCGAGTTTACTTTTACTCAAACGATTTCTCATAATTTTAACTTACTTAAGCGCTATTATAACATCTGCTTTGGTGAACACACTCTATTGGCTCAATTTTATTTCTGATGACTTCACATTTATGGATCCTGTAATTATGATAACAGTAATATTTGTGGCATTACAAACATATATAGCCACTTATATATAACTTATATATGGTATTCCTACTAGTATTTTGCCAGTAAATTCGTTACGTCAACTTCGACTTAGAATCATCAGGTACTTTTAACGTCCTTGACATTCGACATGTACGAATATATAAATAGCAATGAATCGGATACTACTGTTTGCATCGGTTTTCAGCTTCCGTTGAATTGCCAGTTTTACGAGGCTGATGTATCAGCTGAATCACATACCGGTACTATCACGCCAGACAAAATGGCTACGTGCGCCGATTTTAATACTAAAATATGCAAATATCCACCGAAAATCAGTACTTTACTTACCTATATCAAACAAGAAGGTCGCGTGACGGCCCCTGCTCAGTTATTCATGCTACTGATTGTGATTCCTAGACTTTTACACGGGTGGTCTAAGTTGTGTAAGTCAGTCGATGACTATGGAATAAAAAGCTTATCTTCTATGTGCATGTAATACACTTATCTATCTACTATTATATACTTATATAAATATAATGTATATATGTATACTGTTCCTTTGAGGTCATCGGTTCAGAGGGGAGGCGCCCGACGATTCGTCGCTACATACGAGGTCTCCACTCTAAGACATTCATCCCCTATCTTCCATCACTTACTCGGCAGATGTAACCGGCCCATTGTCACTTCAGCTTGCAAACTCTGTAGGCTATGTCGACAACTTTGGTTCTCCGTCTAATTTCTTCGTTCCGGATCTGATCCTTTAAAGAAAGCCCGAGCATAGAGGTTGCACGGTGAGCGATAGAGATCGCTCTCCGTCGCTTGCTGTGCGACCATTAGCCTGTGGTTGTAGACTTCAGTCTTCAAGCATTGAGGTATCTGTGCGGCGAAGATGTTCCCAAGCTTTCCAAAGCTGTTCATCCCAATCGAATGCGTCTATCGATCTCTTTGTAGAACTTACCCCGGCCAGCTGTATGGAATGTCCGAGGTAGACTTAGTATTTAACCACTTCAATCGGTGTACAAAAAAATCGTTGTACATGACTTTTGTCAAATCGAAATTCAATTCCCCAGTCAAACAATCGAGATGGTCGAGATCGAGATGTAGCATTGAAATTGATCAATATACGACCGATATCCTCCAGCGATTCTGCTATTATTACCACGTCGTCGGCAAACCGAAGGTGTGGAAAATACCTCCTTGCCATTCACACTGATGACGTTTTTTCCAGTCCAGCGTTTTAAATGCGTCTTCCAGAGCAGCGGTAAATAGTTTCACAATGATGATGATGAGTCAAAACAAACATTAACCCTAACTGGTCCCAAGATTCAAATACAATCTATATCACGTTTATCCATTTCAGTCTTTGTGCAATTAACTATTAAACATTACATATTTAAAAATAAGATTACGTATTTAATAAATAAAAAATTGATTTAAAAAAAAATGAAACCGACTTCAGTTGGCGAGCGCAACTTATTGGTGGAATACCCCGGCAGACGCTGCTGCCCGTCTTCCGGGAGAAAAGTTATCGCGTGACATAAGATTCCTTAGTCGCCTTGTACGACATCCTGCGCAGAGCAATGGAGTGGCACAATTTTATTCTGCCGGTTACCATAGGGCAAATTTAAGGGTTTCCCTCGATTTTTTTGGGATCCCATCATCAGACCCTGCTTTGGTGAATATGGAACCACCTCGCAATTACTCTTTCAAATAAAAAAAATTAATTTGACCATACGTGCTTATAAAATTTAAGGGTTTCCCTTGATTTCCCTGGCATCCCATCATCAGATCCTGACTTGGTAAATATGGGATCACCTTGCAGTCATACCCTTTCAAATAAAAAAAGAATTATGAAAATCGATTCACAATTCGCAAAGATATCGAATAACATACATACAAAAAAAAATGACTCGAATTGAGAACCTCCTCCTTTTTTGAAGTCGGTTAAAAATAATAAAATAAGATGAATAATAAAAAGCATTTCCGCAAAACCCAAGAAAAACTTGCAGTAAACAAGTTTATAAACAATTAAGCTGCTTAACGTCCACGTAAATTCAATTTACTTCACTCAAAAGACTTTTAAAGGCGTTCGCTCTTGCCTAAAGAAAAAAAAAGCGCCGAGTCCTTGCTGCGTATCTATATAAAAGAAAAATAAACCATAAAATGACATAAGTGCTAAAGCAATAATAATTCTTTTATTTCTATCATTTTTTTTTTTTTGCGTTTTTTGCAATAAGATAACATAGAACCTTTGTATAACAAAGGTTCAACGAAGACCAGCCCCCTTACCACCAACTCTTATTGCGATTCAATAACTGAATAGAATGCTTATTCATACCAATGAATAAGCGACTCTATTTCAAAGAAATATGTTTGCTTTTAAAGAAAAGAAAGAAAGATTTATCTTATCGCAATAAGAGTTGGTAGTAAGGGGGCTGTCGCGTCGGCGAGAATCTATATAAACAACAAACATCATTGATAAACAAATCAAGAAGGTTTTTTGGAAAAAGCACCTCCCTGGCCGGCATGGTAGTGTCAACTGATAGTCTTTAGTCTGTTGCCGCTCCTTTTTTCACTTACCAGCAGCGGAGGCAGCGCCACTATGCTGAGCTCATATAAAAAAAAGTATTAAAAAACATAGTAGATTTAGACATGAAATCAAATTAGGAAGGATAGTATCAATGAACTTATAACACCGAGTGTCAATATATACATACACTGTATACATACACTGATAAAAAATATATTTACCTACTTACTCTAACTCAAATTATTTTCTCAATGCATTCGACTATACATGCAAATCATTACAAGAAGGAGTGCAGAATGCTAATACATATTTATTTTAAATTATTCATTAAAATAGATTAGGTATATAAACAAAATATTTTCGAAAAAATTAATTTAACCGACTTCAAAAAGTTAATAAGGAACTCACTAAAAAGTGAAAAATAATCAAACTTAGATTTTTAACACAAAAAAAAAATGTTTTAAAATAAAATATTTACCTAATAATCGTTATAATAACTAAATAAAAATAAACAAAAACCTTACTTAACCTATCTCCTACACTT
The DNA here is from genome assembly GCA_937001555.2 of Hypsopygia costalis. Classification (NCBI taxonomy): domain Eukaryota; kingdom Metazoa; phylum Arthropoda; class Insecta; order Lepidoptera; family Pyralidae; genus Hypsopygia; species Hypsopygia costalis. The sequence continues at coordinate 8,051,017 of OW443326.2, read as the reverse complement.
ATTTTATATTCTACTACTAGCAAACCCGGCGAACTCCGTTTTGCCACCAGATGGCGCTGTATGTGAAAAAAGATTTTCCCGCTTTTCTTTTCAATTTTTTCCAGAATTTTCTTTGCTAGAAACCTCACGGAGCCCGAGAGCTTTCCAACGAATGCAAAACCGTGGAAATCGGTTCGTGCGTTCTGGAGTTATAGCGTCAGGAAGGAAAACCCGACTTATTTTTATATAGTAGATATACACACAATTTAGCTTAATACCTACCTAAACCTATATATCTATTTATAATATTATTTTAACTACTACCAACTGACCAGTTTGAAGTCGGTGCCGAGGCCAAACAATACAAAAACTCTAAAGGACTCCTTTCATCAAAGAGATTTTGTATTATTTCTTTCTGTCTTCAGGGGTGTTGCGGACTCTTTAGTGGGCAGCCTCGCAACTGGCCAACAACAAAGAGCTATAAGACTGACAAGACTGAAAAGAAAATGAAGAGGACAATGGACTATCGACGACTGCACTAGGGTAAACGAACCTGAAATGAAAAAATATATATTAAATAATAAAGCCGTGAAATTAAATGAGTTTATGTAAAAGATTGACGAGTGCCTTTAAATCTTACAAGGGGCATGCTGGAAAATACCATGGAATCCTACAATTTCTTTATCTTTACACCAAACCCGATAGTGTAATTTTATTGCAGCTATTTTGCAGGACTTCTTGGAACAACTCGATAGCGACGATATTCGTTCCCGCAAAAAGTCGTAGGCAACAAAATGTTATCGCAACTGCAAAATATAATAACTGTTAAAATGCAATTATATTTTAAGGTTTTTGAATTTTCAAGGTATAAGTTTAATGTAGTTATAATGACGACATATATTATAACACTGACAGACTTGACAGCATCTGCCCAAGCAGTTATTGAATATCTCTTGCAAGAACAATTTAAAAATAAGTATTAAACAAGCATAATAAAGCACCAAAAACGTGAAAGTTTTATCATTTAGGTAGGTAAAAGATATACACTGTTATAACCATTTATGTATTGTACCTGTAGTCATAATTGGAATTGATTGGTAATAAATAGAAGCGTAATTTTAATATCTCGCTAAGAGTACCATCTCGTCTTACGTTACGTATGGTAGACAGAACCTTCGAATTTTTGGACAGATCCAGTTTATTTTACGAACTTTTTTTGATACCATTTGACGGTGCTTGTGAAGCACTTTCGGGATCAGTAATCAGTTTTTCTTATTCGTACAATACAAGAAGGAAAAAACAATTATGGAATTCGAAAAAAGAACTCTTTATGAACATGTCACATTTTAGATTGCGAGTTGTCATTTGTTTATTTTTTAGGGTTCCGTACCTCAAAAGGAAAAACGGAACCCTTATAAGATCACTTTGTTGTCCGTCTGTCTGTCTGTCTGTCTGTCTGTCTGTCTGTCTGTCTGTCTGTCTGTCAAGAATTTCTATGTCGAGAATGCGTGGAGGTATCAAGCTGAAATTTGAACAGTATACTCAGGTCTACGGTCCCATGAAGTTGTAAAATAATCAAACTGCTAAGTTTACGTAGAAAAAAGTTACGGCCGTTTATTCAGCAAAAAACGCATATTTCGACACACTCAAGGGTATCAAAACCTATAGGGTACTTCCCGTTGACCTAGAACTATGAAATTTGGTAAGTAACATCGTTATAGACTACAAGTACAGGAATAAATCTCAAAAGATCATTTGTAAATAGATCTTAAAAAATAGGGGGTCTATATTTTTATAAGGTGTCGAAATTTCAAATTGAAACTACTAGTTCAAATTGGGTATCATATGAAAGGGCTTGATGTACACATTGCAAAATATATTTTATTTATTTTTTTCGACGCATGATTTCTTATTTATAATGAAAAATATCAAATTTAATAATGATACTACGTACCTACGGAACCCTCGGTGGGCGAGTCCGACTCGCACTTGTCCGGTTTTTTTTTTTATTAATATGGCGTACTTTCGAAAATTGTGTGTCGCTAGCAAAATGAATTTAACTTAGTGAATTGTGTGAATGATTTAATCAAGAACAGAGTTGTCAGAGACTTCAATTGGCATTTGGTGATGAAGGACCATGTCGCAACTCAATGTATTCGCGGTTTAGAGAATTTAGACGTGGACGTGATCATCTCTATGATGAGGTACATGAAGGTCGGCCGGCGATTGAGGTCACAGTCGTCACAGAATCTAATATTGACACCGTACGACTACTTGTCGAAACTGACAAAAAAATACTTGTCAGCAAATACATGCTTTGTTATGTAGTTAGGTATTGGAATGAGCCAAGTGCAAAACATTTTACATGTGCATCTGAAGGTTTGGACGCTTTGCACTCAATGGATACCGCATTACTTAACGAAGGACCAGAAACAACTGCATGTACTCTGTCGAAAGTCGGCAGAGTAGTCTTTCCTTTGAAGATTTGCCGAAGAAAAATTTAAGCATTACAAAATGCTCGAGAAGAACTCGATGATGGCGTCGTTGTGCGTGTCAGTCTAATCAAACATGCAAGTCATGTAACGTCTGCCATAGCCTGTCTACGGATGGATTTGTTTATCTTAAGCTTCTCAGTGCTTCGAAGGTCCGGTGGTTGTCATTAGATAATAGCCGTTTAGTCAAGTAAATGGCCTTAGGACAGTTTGGAAACACTGGCCTCCGCCAACCCGTAGTTGAGCAGCGTCATGGTGTAAGTTAAGTACACTCTTAAACCCCTTCGATTGAAAGAGAGACAAAAATTTAATTTAATTCTACTATACAGAAAACTAGATGCCTGAGACAACTTATATTATGTGTTTATTTCTTCTTAAACTTTATTGCTAAAGTTTTGTTATACAAGTCTAAAACAATATAACTTGGAATCAAAAACATTATGAGATCTTAGGTAGATATTATAAGGAAAAGTGAAGGAAATTTGCGAAAAACTTTCATTAAACCTTTTCTTTCACTTGAAAAAATATACTGTAATCCGTTAGTACTCAGTGGGGATAAGGAGTGGTATACATGCACAGGTAGAGCTTTAGATACTTCTGAAAACTCGGCCAGTAAGGCGTCGTCGCCATAGCAACCGCTCGTATCGATCTTTAGCTTGACTCTCGGATACTGAGCACGAGGGCCTCGGCATATTGTCTTTAGAAGTTTAGACCAATGGCGTTTTATTCTACCGCATGGTTTGATAATAGTCCATCCAAGCCCTAAGGTTTAAAATGCTGCTTGGCTAAAATGAGCATATTCTACATAACATACACAGTATTCATATATCATAGGTACTACTATTTTGGTCATACACAGATATCTAGATCGTATACCTACTATGGAACTAGCACTAGCACTCTGGAAACCATGTTCTGGAATCGATTTGCGTCTGTCCAAATTGATTAAGAGAAATTAGTACCGATCCTGTTATAGACTGTTAAGTTAAGATAGGTATTCCATACCTATCTAGAAACCGTTAGTTGAACCGTATTGTTGGCATTTGTGTGTCGCCAGAAAAATAACATTACAAAATACCACTATAACAGTATTTGGATACCTATTTAAAGTATTTCTGAAAAAAAAAAGAACGTTTATTATTGGTTTGGATTTTGACTTTAGAAGGCTGGATGTATGAGCACATTCATTCATTTCTGTACTCCAAAGGAGATGAAAGGGGTACGAGTAGTTCTTCGGCAATAGGTCGGTCTTCCGGCATCTGAACCTTCACTCTGCAGGCCTCGTATTCTATATTGAAATAACGGCTAACTCACTTGGTGATGCTACGGTGTGGCAACGTAGCCAATTTGGACATTTCCATTGACAGACGGTGAGGCAGAGGCCTCAAGGATTCCTTTTTACGGGGTACGGAACCTTAAAAAAAGTAGTAAATATATACAGTTGTTTTGAGGTTCATGTAGTATCCCCAGTTTTAAAAAGGAATCTGAAGATATTATAAGTAGCAGTACCTACCTAAATAGATGATGAAGATCGAGAATTATAACAACACATAAATTCAATACAATCTAAACTATTAGATAAGTTGGGATGCGTATGTGAATGCGTGGCTCACCAACATCTTTGACCTAAAGCCAACCTCACGTGGTGTATCCTGCTGATGAAAGAGAGGCAGTGTAATTTTAAGCTGCCCGACTGGGGAATTACCTCCACCTCAGCCAAATAACTTTGTCCTTGAGGGATTTGTTACTCCAATTGATTAAAGTCGCCTAGATGGAAAAAATGCTGCGTAGCCGGGAAGGCAGTGAGCGAGCGATATGAGTATATCATGTTGCGAGCGTTTATAGGACTACGGTTACCACTTCACGTCAGGCAGGCGGGCTGTATTCTTGTTCATCACTTGAGGTAGAATACCTCAAGTGTCTTACGTGCTTTCACGGACTACCAACACCGAAAGAACAACATGCAAGCAATCGCAGCTCAACGACCTATAAAAAATATGAGGTGAAAATTTTCTATTAATAGCCTTGTTTTTGTGAAGTTATTATAGATTACAGGGGTCATCATCCTAAACTCGATTTAGAGGTTTTCATCATCAACTTTTAGTAACCCACTGCTAGTTAAATTACCCCAATGTTATCCACCATTTGCAATCCTCCGTCTTGCGCACTCAGCCATTTTTTTGCGATCATCGATCCATTACAAAGACCACCTTAGGTAGACTGTGGTGTATCAAGAAGTCCTACACTTCGTCGCTCTATTCTAGAACTTTTTTCCCTTTTCCCTTATACCGTTTCAGCGTGCTAATTTTAACTTTAACTTTAGTTCTCAGTAAAAATTATTTGTTTCATTATCCTGATATTCCCTTAGAACTTTCAAGAAATTTCACCTACAATTATTCCCCGCTATATAATATAGAAAAAATGTGGGCGGAAAATGACGAACGACATTCCCAACAACATGATGTTTGTTTAGTCGATTTGTATTAGTTACAAACATACATATCGTTGTAAGCTTTTCTCTTCAAAATAAATCATTTTCTCACTTCTTACAACTCTAAGGCGAGTACAAACATTACAAGATACGAGTCAGGATTGGTCTGTTATTTGAAACACAGTCATAGGCTCTTAAAATAAATAGTAGGTACATTACTCCTGCGCTGTGGGCATCTCCTCCCATGAGGTAAACTCATTCACTCGAAGGAACAATACAATCCGCCAAGGTATTGTTATTTATTTGCAGTCTTCTGTAAAGTGGAGGTAATTAATTACCTCCACTTTACAGAAGTCCCCACTGCACGACTGCACACAGCACGGCTGGGGAATTCCCCAGAATATCGTTACAGTCCGGTATGATCAAGATAACCTAAATTCGCAACCGATTTGGAAGTTCGGAAGATGGTGAAAGCGGACAATAATTCCGATTCTTTAATAATTCCGAAACTAAAATTTTAGTACTACTTAGGAGCGATTTTACCGTAAGTTTCGTGAGGCGGTATCTACATTCTCAAGCAATTTGCCACATTCAGAACCTCAGCTAACTCATAAAAATGGTTTTTCGCCTATAACTCCGATGCATAACTTGTGTTGCGAATTGTATTGAACACTTGTATTTACATATTACATATAATTATAAGTTTGCAGCCACATAATGCGAGATACTTACGGAAGAGTGCGGAATTTGATTCTAATCTTCTGCTAACATTTTACTTAGCGCAAAATTTGCATAGTCAAATTTATTGTTTATATCATACTTATAGCTGTATTCTACCTACACTGTAGTCGCAACCTAGAAGAACGTTACGGAACATGATCTATTATACAGGTGGAAAGGACGATTATGTTATTAGATATTAATTTAGTATATTACAACGGTTCACGTTGCAACAGCGTCGCAAGCTCATCGCCATCCCGGCCCGAACGCTGTTCGAGCAAACGTTTATTTTATTGTTTCTATTAAAAGATTATTCATACCACATCCCGACCACTCCATACAAAGTGTCGCGCCGGTAACTACTACATAAACAATGACTTCTGTGCAGAGCGTTAGTGAACATGTGCGCCCAGCGCCTGTGCAGCGGCATACAAACTGTTCCAGATTTGTCTCAGAGGGGAGGTGAGGTTGACACGAGAGAGCGGCAGGGAGAGGCCATACTGTACGTAGTACTATTACAGATACTATGGTAATAGTCTTAGGTATGTGATCTAAATTATGGGATACCATTGAGAATATTTTTTTTATGTGCATGCTATTTTGTCCTCTTTTAACCATGTCATAAGACATTTTCTACAAAATAAACTCTAACTAGAATTAACAAAAACAGAAGACGTAATGGACACGAGGCATCAATGTGAACGGCGACTACCTACATTTCACACTTGCGATTTGCCGATGATACACATCATCGGCATGACCGATGACGTGGTCATAATATCTGAATCGCTGGAGGATCTCAGTCAAATGCTAAACGATCTCAATGCTGTTTCTCGCATCCGTGGGGTTGGGCATGAATTTTGACAAAAGGAAAGTTATGTACAACGACTTCATCATCCCTAGCCCGGTTATTCTATTCTATCGTTTATTATATGCATGCTAGAATATATTTTACAATGTATTACATTATTGCTTATATAAGTAATACATTCTTTTCTCGTTTAAAATATTCTTCAATATTTCACAAATGATCTGCTTGATTCAACAACCATTAAACATTATTTAAGTAAACAAAAATGATTTAATAATCAATTACCACCAAAACAAAAATTAATATCCAATAACAAAGGTAGTTAATTCATGTCTGTTAAAGGTTGCTTGGCAACGTTTTATTATTGAAAATTATACTATTCTACTTTGAGGTTGGCTTTATTACAGATATCTCCGCTGGACTACTAGTACGAAAAGAAGTCGAGCGTTCCCTAGGCTGTGCGATTAGTTTGAACGTCTACATTCTGTAATTACACTTAAAATAAAAAGTGTCTGTCTACGGGTTTGACATTATGTTTTTTTAAGCAAATATGTAACAAAATGGCTCAAAATCAAAATGAGCACGTTACCAAAATTCAAATACGCGTTTTGTAATTGTAGTATTGTCTAAATGTTATATGCATAGATTTCTTAAAATCGTGAAAATTGGTTCAACCTAAAGTAACCTTCGAAATGGTTGCGCCGATTTTGATGCGACTTTTATAGGCAGGTATAAGTCTACGTTTTATCCCAAGATTATAAAGGATTCTTGCAAAAAACATAAGGACCATTCAAAAGCAAAAAAAAAAAACTTTAAAATTTAATGTATTGCAAATGCAAAGCCTACAGTAGCAACGGTAACTCATTTATATTGACCGCGTCCAATGCTGTTTTACCACGCGTTGTTTATATGAAAAAAATACGGAGGCGGATCCGATAACAACTACATACTAGTTTATATGATACATTATTTATACCTATATTCTTCAATACATTCAATTGGAAATTCGCACTAAAACAAATGACGTCACTGACGTCACGCCTACGATTGAGCAGTTATTTCTCTTTCTAATGCGACCCTTTTACATTTTGTTCACAATGAGTATACGCGAAATGTTGATGTGACTAAGGGCCTCTTTCACCACTTGCTGATAAAGTCTCTGATAGCCTATCAGCAGGTTATCTGACAGATAGCCTAAACTTTTGTGTTTCACAAGTTGCTGATTGCGCTATCTGTCAGATAAACCACTTGATAAACTAATTGGAAAATCAAGTAGCTGTTATTTTTTTATCTGTTAGATAAGAATTTATTTTTTGAATTTTAACGCGGGAATATTACATTTTTGTGTGAAATTTCTTCGGAATAGCAGTGTTTTCTTTTGAAATGGATTTATTTGAGTTCTTAGAAGACAAATTCGATGATTTTCTTGACCGTATATCGCATTTTTTTTATACTATTTCCGTTGGCAGACAAGCATACGGCCCGCCCGATGTGAAGCGGTTATCGTAGCCATATTAACGCTCGCAACATAATATCCCCTACTGCCACCGCAGCATCTCCTTCCTTTCTGGTGACCTCACTCACTCGCAGGAACACAACAACCCTCAAGGGGATTGTTATTTGGCTGCCGTATTCTGTGAGGTGGAGGTCCATTCCCCAGTCGGGTAGCTTACAATTACGCTCCCTACCTCTCTTTTCGCCAGAGCTTCGTTTGTCAGTCAGCAGGCTGCACCGTGTGCAGGTGAAGTTGGCTTTGGTTCAAAGATGTTGATGAACCACTTACACCCCACGCATCGCATTCACGGGCATGAAAAAAAGACCTAAAAAGACCAAAAGACCAAAAAGACCAAAAGACCAATAGACTAAAAGACCAAAAGGACCAAAAACAATAACAGAAGACAATAAAGACCAAAAATAACAAAAGACCAAAAAAAGAAGACAAAAAAGACCAAAAAGACCAAAAGATCAAAGAAGACCAAATAACCAAAAGACCAAGAAGACCAAAAGGACCAAAAAAGACCAAAAAGACCAAAAAAGACCAAAAGACCATAAAAAGAAGACAAAAAAAGCCAAAAAGACCAAAAAAAGAAAAAAGTCCAAGAAGACAGAAAGATCAAAAAAAGAAAAAAGACCAAAAAGACCTAAATAATGTACCTACTTACTGAACAAATAGGAACGCAACAATGGAAGTACGCGATAATATGCGACGTTGCCGTTCCGACTCCCTGTTAACTCGCTGATAGTTATCTGTCAGATAATTTATCAGACATGTGAAACACAAAAATATTATCAGCTAGATTTATCTGGTAGATAAAAGATGGTTTATCTGTCAGCTTACTATCTGAAGCTTTATCAGCAAGTGGTGAAAGAGGCCCTAAGTCTTTAAAATTGCTTTCATAGTGTGGCAATTGAAAAAACTAATGATAACAAAATCGGGGGATACAGTTTGGTGTTGCGGTTACGAATCTATTATCTCCATCTAAAATTAAATCACACCACTGGATAGATGAAGGCCCAAAGAATTTATTAGGCTAAGTAAGGACTATTGAGCATCGCGTGCGGGGGAGAGAGAAGCGCTGCCATTTTGAGATAATTTTAGTGCATATAACGTATTCACGTACATCACACAGGACACAGCCACACCCATTTTTTAATAAAAAAATAGACCATGAACTCCTAGGTTGCGACCACAATGTAGGTAGAATGCAGCTTATAGATATAATATAAGCAATAATTTTGTCTACGCTAATTTTGCGCGAAGTAAAATTTTAGAAAACGATTAAAATCAACTTTCGCATTATTCCGTATCTTGTGTGTGGCTGCAAACTCATAATTATATGTAATTAATAGGTTAAATACAAGTATTCAAACAAATCGCAACCAGTAGGTACTTACTTACCATTAGTTTTGCCTCAGAGTACCTCATCTGGACAGGCTCTACACACACAGGACAGGTATAGGCGAAAAACCATTTCTATGAGTTTATGTGATGTTCTGAATGTGGCAACCTTTCCAAATTGCTTGAGAATGTAGGTACCGCCTCACGAAACATACTTAGGTACGGTAAAGTCGCTACTAGTATCACAATTTTGATTTCGGAATTATTAAAGAATCGGACATTTATGCATTTAGTCCGTTTCACCATCTTCCGAACTGCCAAGTCGGTTGCAAATTTAAGGTAATCTTGTTCATACATGACTCTTTATTAGTAGGTAGGTACTACAATGAATGTAAATTGATGGCTTATTTTTTGCATATTCTACTGCACTGTGTGAAATAATATTATTATGGTACGTATCTTAATAGTACCACAGAATAATATACCTATGTCATAATATTAAAACTAGGTTAAAGCGCTCATAATAATGAAGCACTTAATTAAAATTAAATGGAATGTAGGTACCCACGTGCGTATTGATTTAACGGTTTTTTTATGTCAAGGCAAGTGACATTTCGTTTAGGTAAACTAACCAAATGCGAGGTCCTTGGGCAAACGCACCGTTTACAACGTTCCATGCCAACCATTGACTTAGAAATTATGTACTAAGTTTTTAAAATGCCAACAGACTAACTTTAAAATACCTACCTACTTATGTATTTTTATTTAATAGGAAGAATGTTTTTTAACACTTTTATTTAATCAGTGGATAGACACTATCTTTTATTAATTTAATTTTTCCGGCCTTTTCTTCATTAGGATAAAGATTTGGTAGAAAATGGTCGAGCGACCGATTTCCATAATAAGCAAATTCGAGTTAATTAGTTAACTAGCAGGAACTTAATTTATATACATATATTGAAGTAGCTACAATTATTGTATAGGTAGCTAAGTACTTAATACTTCATACACTTCTGGACACATCTATTGGCCCACCTTGCATTTTCAGTTTCGTTTGGTCCTAGCTAAAATTTTAAATTAGGTCGAGCAAAAAGTTTTTATGCAGTTTTGAACCTGGCACATTCATAATTTCATTCAATAGTCTTTTTTTGAATTTCGAACACAGAATTTAAAGAAACAAAAGACAATTTGGAGCCTGTTCGTTGATATCCAACAATCGAATACTAAGAAAACTTGATTTTATTGGTTTACTTGGATTTAATTCTTGAAAGTGTGATTTTTCTCTTTGGTTTTGCAACAAACATTACTTATTCTTAACATTAAAGTGAGGTTCTATCAATAATCTATGGATACTTCGCCTGAAGTCGTCGCCCAAGCTGTGGCACTTATCCAGGCCGGACACAGCCAAAGAAATGTGAGTGCTCAACTTAATTTAAGTCGATTTGCGGTCCGAAATGTTTATCGGAGGTACCTAGAGACTGGCGGCTTTGTTCGTCGCCAAGGAAGGCCACGATTTCGGGTCACAACTGAATGGCAGGATCGATTCATCGTGACGACCAGCTTGAGAAATCGTCACCTTACCTCCATTGAGATACAAAACCAACTTCGTGACTTCCACGGAGTATCTGTGAGCGCTCGAACTGTTCGGAGAAGGTTAAAAGAACGCGATATGGTACCACACAACACAAGCCAGCTAATGGCCCCAAACTAACGCGAGCCCACCGAAAAGCGCGCCTTCATTTCGCGCGCACTAATTTAAATTGGACTCAGCAGCATTGGAGCCGTGTACTCTTTTCTGATAAGTCTAAAATTGTGTTACATGTCAATGATGGAAGGAAGAAGGTCTACCGACGTAAGGGAGAGCGTTTCGCACAATGCTGCTTTGAAGAGAGGGTTGCTTATGGCGGTGGCTCATGGACTGTCTGGGGCGGTATATCCGCGAGCGGAAAAACTCAACTTGAGGTTGTTACGGGACCACGGCTGCCAACACTAAATGCTGAAAGGTACATTCGTGAGTGCTTAGAACCTCTCGTGATGCCATACGCGGACTATGTGGGCCCAAATTTCCTTTTTATGCATGATAATGCAAGAGCCCATACGGCCGGCATCGTCAGGGAATATCTTCGGGATGTGAACATCACAGTTATGGACTGGCCAGCAAGAAGCCCAGACATGAACCCCATTGAGCACATGTGGGACGAGCTAAAAAGACGTGTTAGGGTTCGTCAGCCAGTTGCCCAGACGATGCAGGAGTTGAAAACTGCCATAGAAGAGGAATGGGGGAGGATCCCTTAAAATTTCATAGAGCGGTTGATAAACTCTATGCCTAATCGTATGAGAGCTGTGGTAGATGCCCATGGAGGCAATACGCGTTATTAATAAACTTTTATTTGATAAAAAATTTTTATTCAAAAATCAACTGCCTTAATCAAGGCGCATACCCGACTCGTTAGGCGTAGCTCCATGTCGTGTGGTATTCTGAATTCAAATTTAAAACAATATGATCGAAAAAGATGGTAAAATATATCAGGTTTAAAACTGCATCAATAGTTTTTGTTCAATCTAACAATCATATTTCGGTAGGGGCCATCGAAACCTAAACTCTAAGGTGGGCCAATAGATGTGTCCAGAAGTGTAGTACTTATATTAACAATATTACTTATTTACGTTTAAGTACCTATGTATTTTTATTGTGTATCTAGACTTGGTCCCTTCATTTTGATGAACTGATTTATTAGCCATTTGCATGCCACGAATTTTAGCGCTATACCAAGCGTATCGACGCTGTTGAATAGAGGTGTTTATATGATTTTTATGAATATTTAGCTAGCATAAAATATGTAAATCTTGATGAGAAAATTGAGCTCGGAGTGAAGATAGAAGATTGGTTGTTCAATCGTAAATCAAATAGAAAACAAGCAAGATGCATTGTAGAGAATGATTATGGTACCCTACGCACGATTAATATCCAACAGTAAAAATGTCCAAAATACAACAAATGTCAAATATATATGTATACGTACGCGCCGAAATTTATATCAAAAGCAACATTTGGCTGTTCGCTAGAACTCATCTATCAAGATAAGACTGCTCGGACCAAACGCAAGATCGTTTATAAAATGCTACAACTAGCGACATCTTTTAAAACATAATAAAACTAAACATACAAATAATCGTATCAGCAGTGTTCACTAGTGCTGACATCTATGATGATTCTCATTCAATGGAAGGTGCTTTTCTGCATTGCTATCATTCTTAAATCATTCAAGATATAATCAATAGATGTCGCATTTTTTACAATTACATTTTTTTCTGATATAATAATTAAAACACTGAACTCGTGTAAAATAACAATTATTGCCTTGTTCACACACATATTACACGAGCCCGGTGTTTTATTGTTATTTGAAAAAAAAAAAGAGTTAAAAAACATTAATTTCTAAACTGTTTTTTAACTGTGCGATAATAAGCAAAAAATGTTGTGACAAATCTATGTCATCCATATTTTTTTATGAGCGCAGTATTCCTTTTAGTAAGATGATATAATATTATTAGTAGTATGATGATATAATTTAATATCATTGGTTTGTATGGAAAGGTACCTATCCAAATATGATTACATACATACATAAGGTTGTAAGTACATAAATTGTAAAAACCGCATTTAGTGATGTCGTAAGTAGTACATACTATTATTTATTCTGTGGTGATGTCCTGCACTCTTAATGGGTGATTGAGTGAGAGTGGGAGAGGAGTGGTCAATAAAGATATAAATAAAATAAATAACTATGCGGACAAAAAGTATGTAATAGTGGTGCATACTTATTTGAAGTACTTTTACTATTTAGGCAGTATACTGTCTGTGGTGATATAATGGACTGCAAATAAAAATAAAACAAGCATATACCATATTTGATTATGTAGTAACAGTAGAAATGTATTATTTTACATTTTAAATTCAGTCTGTAAAACCATCTGTAAAAGTATCAAGCAAAATACGCTCAAACCATCGAAGCCTTTCAGCATTTGAATGCTCGTCTACAGTTTCTAACATATCCATTGCTTTACTTCTGAATAGCCACCAGAAAAAGTCTATAATATTCTGCACAATAGGATGATAATACTTCAATTCAACATCTTTAGTTGTAACTCGTTTAATAACATCTAATACTGTTGTGTATAAAATAGATTGTCGGGAGGCCGGTTTACAGATGGATAAATGGTCCAAAGGTAACTGGTAGAACTCTCCTCGACCTAAATCAGCAGAAAATGACTCAACAAAACAAATAGGAACTTTGAACGCAGTAACCAAAGTAGGTAGAGTTTCTGCAAAACTGATCGTTTCCCAACCATTCATATCAGCGAAATTAATGAATGTTTTTTGTAAGTCCAACAATACTGGCGAATTTACTTGCAGTTGCCGAACCTCATTAGATGGCCAGAGAACGGCAGCTGCAGCCCGCGGCATAGTCGCTAGTGCACTGCCTTTGTGTGGAGTACTATAGAAAAAAACAGCCTTAGTATTATCAGACACACATTTAAAATCAGGGTCTTCACTCTGAGCAGCCTGTATTAGAACTTGTTTTGTGATTAGACCACCCATTGAATGAGCCAACCAAACTACGGGTGTGTTTCTTCTGCCAACATTTGCATCAATTAAAGCTGTAGCCAAGTTTGTGGCTCTGACAGATATCGCTGCCTTTTGTAAAGGACACCGTTCAACCCACTCAGACAGTGTACTCCAATAGTTCACACCTAATATTCGCAAATTATTGCAATCCTTTGGCAACCAGTCCTTTGGCCAGCAAAAAGTGTAATTACACCGATCTTCTTCTTCTTGTATTAGAGCTAATCGTTTTTTTTTCGCTGTATATTGATGCGATATTGACCTTTTATCTTCTATTGGAAGATCTTGTAGGACCACTTCCATTTCAGACAACAATGCCTCATCTTCTATCTCTTGTAGGTCCTCAATTACTTCATTGAAATCTGAATCTATAAATTTATTGCCTTCTGTTTTTTCTTCACAAGGATCACAGTCAACGTCTGATATTGTCACATCTATTATACCAATAGGGGCTGAACACTTTCTGTCACGTTGTCTCCAAGTTACAAAAACACCTCCACGTAAACCATGAACCAATAGTGTGTCACAAGATGGAGGTGTAGTTGTACGATAAATAGGATGTAATAAATAGAGTCCAGGCCTGTAACATGCCTCACCTGATAAATTAGCTAAACATACAGCTGCTGAACTAGCCAAACGAACATCTTTTGACTTCAATAGCCTTGACAATTCTCCTAACAAACCATTTTGAAAAAAATCTGTTAATAAATCACAATGTACACTTAATACAGTGAGAATTTTTAACACAGCCATATCTAAATCTACATCATTGCGATTTCTTAACAAAACTTCAGCTAGTTTTGGTAATATGCCCACCGCTATTAATGAACTGACAGAGGCATCTTCATGATACATTTTCTTGTGGAACAAGCTAAGGTGGTGATGTAGTGCTTCAAGACATAACAAACACAAGTCTCTTTCATTAATACTGTCTGGTTTTGTAGGAATACTGTCCGCTTCCATTGCTATCTCTTGTACATTGGCAAAGTATTTGGAAAGAAAATGTTGTATGCAGCTGTGAGGATTGACAACTTGTGCTGCAACTATCATATCTCTTAATTTAAAAGATACCAATTCTCGGGTCAAGGCGGCTTTGCGAACATGTATCGGCGGAGGGAGAAAGTAGCGCAAATCGGCTCCGCGAGTGCGTGCAAGCAGAACTGCTGTATTTTTATCCATAGCCTGTGCCAATTTCAGACAATCCCAAATTTTATTGTGTTTGAAAGCAGCCAGTTGTTCCAGCGCAATGTTTCGTTGCTCTTTGCTCCCATGTTTGCATAACCAAAGAAGTCTCCATGCCAGTGAATGCTTCAAACTTTTCCATATTCGAGAAAATCCGATGGATTGTTGAGATGCTCGGTCTTGTTCTAACTTAAGCGTGAGGTTGTAGGACGGATCGTCGATATAAATGTATTCCGCAGTTTGTTTCTTCTCTTTATCATTAACATTAGAATTCACTATCCTTTTTATTGAGTCACATGTCTTATTAACATGATAAATCACGAACAAAGTACCGCTACCACAGACGGAAACTATTTTTAGTAGTTTTACGATTGGTTTTAGTCTATCTTGGAGGCTCATTTTTTAAGACTTTATGTGTGACATTATCACCAAATACTTTCATTTGTGACACACATTAACGAACTACAATAGTTTGTGTCTTGGTGTTCACACAAATTGAAATTGGATTTGCATTGGTATGAAAAAAGGAAAAAATTGACTATTTGAAGTATTTGAATATAATGAATTGGTATGACATGTTTTGACTTTAGATTTCTTGTCTTGTCTTTCCGTCAGGCGACCACTCTTCGATCGAAGATTATTAAGTTTTATCATTAAACAATTTGCCTGGGTTTCGATTATACCGGTCAAAGGACGTCCACTGCTGAACAACAGAGAAAATAAATTAAACAATTCGTAAACCTATTAATATGGCGGCAATAACAAAACTGACGAAATATGAAAATAAATAAAAGCTTTTGCACAAAATAACTTTTTTGTTTTATTTTGTTAAAAAAATTGGTTGTCTGTAGTCGCTACAAGGACAATAATTTTACGTGATACCGTCCTATGAAAACATTAGCTGAAGGAATGGAAGAGAATAGATGCGTCTAGAGTTGGAAAAAACGGCTTAAAATTAATAAACGTTTAAACGTTGTACTTTTTATCAAAAGCACGCTTTTTAAGCGCGCTTTTTACTTAAACGCTTTTTTGTCGTTGATGCTACTTGAGGCGTCTACGCTTATGGAAAACGTTTAAACATTTATTATTATTTGCAGCCGATTTCTTTTCTCTAAGTATTTAAAGTTTCGTATACGCATGAACATACTTAACACAGCAAAGCAAAAAAATTCGCATTAATCGACCGACGACAACAGCAAAAGCGTTAGCGCAAACATTCACACGCGCGCTTACCAGTTGGCAACAAAAAGCGTACTGCTTAAAAAAGCGTAAGCGTTGTTTATTTAAACGAAAATCATTTTTGAAACGAAAGTGAAAGAAAATTAAACAACATTAATCCTAAAGCACCTGCGAATAAGGTTCAATATTGAATGAGGATTACTGACGCTTTTTTCAACGAAACGCATTTGTTTAAACGAAAATGAAACGAACGTTAATCGATAGTAAACCTAAACTTGTTGATGGTAAGGTTTATTATTGCATATATGGCTAGCTAATACAGCATGACGGGACGTGGCAGTAATTATGTGTATGAATTATAGATGGCGCTATATCAAATTTGTCAAATTATTGTAAAAAATTTAAACGAAAAAGGCTTATTTTTATAAGCGTGCTTATCTGCTTACGCTGATAAGCAGACTTTTTTAAGCGCTTTTCGTTTAAGCGCTCAACTCTAGATGCGTCATACACTGAACGCTTGCCTCTCTGTCACTTGTTCCGCGCTCTCGCTTGCACGCTCGGCTCAGGCGGAAAGTGACAATGAGTAATGCTTTTTCGTGCTTGCAGTCGGCATTCATCGATTTGATCACGTCAAAGAAAGTATGTTGTACATTTCAGGGGGGCAAGCTACTTAATTTAACAGACCTACACACACATATAAACAGACGTGTTCTGTTTGTAGTTCACAGACATTCAATACATTTGTAGTGTCGTTTTTTTTTTTTATGAAGTGGCGTGGCAAGGTGTGCTTTTGTACTCTCTGCATTTTGTGCATTTGGGGTCAATAAGTATTTTCGTCGATGCTTTCACCATAGTACACTATGTCTAATGAATCAATATCATTAGTACATTAAATTATGAAAATTTGTTTTTATGCACAACCATGCTCACCAAGTTCCCGCCAAAAAGTCCAGTTGTCTCTGTCTGAACCTCAGAGCAAATAACATTTTCTTACTCTTTCTTTGTTACATTTTGGCAATCACTCTTCTTTCTAACAAGTTAATTTGTGTACGGTTAATTTGTGTTTCATCATCCGGGATAATTCAACCAAATAATATCGCCAAGAATCCTAGTGGATTCCTATACGATATTATTTGGTGAACTAGTGTTCCTCAATAACTCAACAGCAATATCAACAGTGCAATTTTGATTTTGTTGACATCTTGGATGTAATTAAAGTTAATTTTAATTTAACTACGTTAGTACTATTACATAGACTGTGACATAACGTAGGTCGAATAAACCCGACAGAGACAAAAAAATATGCATACTTCTTAGGCAAAAAAGAGTTATACTGTAATCATATACCGGCGCGACATGACATAAAATTGTGGAGGCCACGTATGGTGCTCTAGATGGACCGACGACCTCAAAAAAGTGGCTGGTAGCGGTTGGATGCGGAAAGCGGAGGGTCACATATGGTGGAAAGCATTGGGAAACTTTATCTTTATCTATCTACCCACTACTGGACTTATATCCAGTAGTGGGTAGATAGATACGTAGGTCACACTAAAAGTTTTGCGTAACTTAAAAAAACATTATGTTATAACCAAAATAATATATATATTGCTTTTCAAAATACTCTCCTATAAATTTAACACATTTTTTCATGCGATCGAACCATTTTTTATAACAGGAGGACCACAGATCTGAAGGCATGTTTTCTACGTGCTGATTGAACGCTATCACTGCCTCTTCGGAGTTGGTAAACGTGAAACCTCTCATCAATACAGAAATCACAGGGTGCTAGGTCGGGGCTATGTGCAGGATGGGTGACGAGTTGTACAATTTCGGAAGCTAAAAATGACATAGTTTTGTTGGCCGTGCGTCGAGAAGCGTTGTCATGATGTAGGAGAAAGCGGTTTTTTGGTTGTCTTTCGCGAACTTTCTCTAACACCCTGGTTAAACAAATGGTAGAATACCACTCGGCATTAACACTCTTTTGATCTTCAAGTGGAATTGTGCAGATGGAATTGTGTTGTTTATGACATTGTCACACTCCTTGTGAATGTTTATGACATTGTCACAGGAGTGTGACTATGTCCTAAACAGCATTAGAATGTCCGTGGTCGTTCTTCAGTAGCATCTGTGAGCCCGCTTCTGCTCCGCTGTCAGTTCATGAGGGATCCAACGATAACAAAGTTTCCTAACTCTCAATTCTTCGTGTAAAATTTTCTGAATTTCGCTCATACCAATCCCCATAGTCCTTGAATTGTCTCATTTTCTTCAATTAGCCGCTTAACAGTAGCCACATTATTTTCGTTGACGGAAGTTGAAGGTGTGCCCCATGTACATGCTGATAATGATAATGATGAGGGTTTCTACCCGGGTAAGTATCCGAAAACCTGGATAGGAACCAATTACACTACTTAGCGATAAAATTCTGTAAACCAACGGAGCACGCAAGCCGATTGGTAGCAGGTCTTACTCCCATATCGCCTGCATGCAGACTACTTAGGTATTCTTAAATCAAGTAGCTTGTGGCGAACCAACGCCCAGTGATTCGTCCCTTAAGCTAGCCGATAAAAAATATTTTATTCATTTTTCTTGCATTGACTGACGTATTTAATCATATTACATCTTTAAATGATAATTTAATAATATTAGCTATGTACTTAACAGGTAAGTAGTGCCCCAAACAGGTAATTATAATGAAAAATAAATAGTTCGTCGAAAAATATTTATTAAAATCAATTAATTTAAGTGAAATATACCACACACATTTTAAAATAATTTGTAATTATGTTTAACGCGTCGAAGTACATATAAGGAAGGACCTAAAAATGTCCTTTCATTAAAGCCTTCTTCCTAATATCTTTATACGAACTAGTAGTGAGATGATTGTCTACATAAAGAGCTAGTGCTTCCTCGTCACTCATTATCTGCTGTTTGTCAAGCTTTTCTTTGGCAGCAACAAGCCGTTTCGCTTCTTCTAGGGATTCTGAAACGGTTTTCAAGGCTTGTGCTGTGATGCGGCTCCCAGAAGCACGTGTAGCCATTTCAGCAGCAAACAGAAGTTCATTGGGAGAAATATTCTGTACCAATTCGTGAACTCTTGCACGTTTCGTAGCAATGCCACATTCGCCGAAAGATTTTTGGTGTCTTCCAGGTCTCAGGGGAGTGGTAATTAATTCATCTTGATGACCATCCCCAATGAACTTCCCCAAATACTTCATGCTTATCAATCCAGTCACTATTCTTCATTGCAAACGTAAATAAAGAAACAGAATTTGAAAATTAGCTTTATGATTGCTCTAAGTTATTGAGCAATCATAAAGCTAATTTTCAAATTAAATATATTATGTCATCGATTATGTCATCTACCCATACATAAAAACGTAATATATATGGGTAGATGACATAATCTATGCCGTTTTGTATTGCGCGCACTGTTAGATTAGATATTATGATTGTTATGTTTGTCAGGTGTGTGCATCCAACGACAAATTGACGTACAGAGAGCAATTTTACATTAAAGTTATAAAATTTGACGTACCGATCTTTTCTATGTCCAGCCGAGTCCCATTTTGAACGAACTCTTGAAGAAAATCTGGTAACTTCAAAACCTTCAAAACTTTCAAGATTCAGCAAGATGAATTTAGATAAAACATATTGAAAAACTTGCTCATTTTGTTCGGATGGATCAGAACTAGACCAAACTTCAAAAAGCTCGGAACGAATAATTATATAGGTACGTCCTGAAAAGGGAGAAAAAAAGTATGATGCCTATTTGTGCCTATTTAGCCTTATTTAAAAAAATACATCAACGATCATTTTAAGATATATTCCAGGGTGGGGCAGGGATGGGCACATAAAAAGAATCTCAAATGAAAGTCAATGTAATAGTTATTTTTTCGACATATTTGGACTTAACTTTAGGAATTAATTGTAAAATAGTGGAATAACCGAACCAATAAAAAAGTATACAGTTTTAGAGCATATACCTTCAAAATTATCATCAATTTTTTTTATAACTCAATAACACTTGTAATCACCGAACTCTACTGAAGATGCAAGGGAAATGTGTAGGGTCGTAAATATGCATTTCCTTACATACTCACTTGAAGTCATTAGTAACAATAGATGCCATCATAAAGGGCGTCATAAAATTCATTATTATACTCATTAGTTAATTGGTAATTAGTATATATTAGTTAAATATCTCAAATCGAATGTGACTTATTGTCGGCTAGCTTTTAAGGGACGAATCACTGTGCAACGCTCGGTGTCCCAAGCATCGGTGCCCTACCACCACTCCCCGATCTCCATGATGGGGAACGGTGCTGCAGGCACGCTCACTTCCCGACGCACCAGTACCTACGTCTAGTGTTTCTGTACCCACACTGGGGCGTCGTACTATTGCCACCCACATGAGATATAGGTACTCGCCCAGTAAACAAACCAGCCACTCAAGCGGTAGCAGCATTGGTAGCAGGTTTTATTACCCTTTCACCTGCAAGCAGTCTAATTAGGCACTAGCTCGTGGCGACCGACGCTCGATTTCCTAAGCATTGGAGCCCTTCCACCACTCCCCAATCTTCATGATGGGTATCGGAACCAGCTCACTTACCCGATGCACTCTGTACGCCTAGTGTAATCGTACCCACACTTGGACGCCAAATAGCTGGCTACCTGATGTCACTCACTTCTCGACGCCTGGAGAACGCCTATCCCTGGCCCACGGTAGGGTGACCGGGCCGATGGAAGCGATCGCCCGTTGTCCTCTTGCTAAGCAGGCTACTATCCGAGCTGCGTAGCCGGCTTGGGAAAGCCAGCCGCGCTGAGGCTGCTCCAAACTCCATGGGCGACCACCGTTGTGGCCCATTCGCCTTAGGCCAGCAGCCACCCACTCGCTACGCGCGAGTGGTCGAATGCTCGGCCAACAACTATGGCAAAGCAGACGAACATGTTCAACCTCTGTAGCTAAACCACTTGCACATGAGTTATTACACATAGGTTCATAAAGCCACATCGAATCCGGGCCCATGACTGGTAAATTATGGCCTTGTCAGCCAGTCCACGAGGTACCTTGATCCAAACAGCCGGACCCGTAGTCCCCGTAGTAGAGTAGAATTATAAGTACAGTCAGATCCCTAAGATAACTGACCATTTCAGTATGACAAGGTGGTCAGTTATCAGAGGGAACCGACCGTACTCGTCATTTTTGTTGATGCTGCATCTTTTCCAGGCCAGAATATGAAAAACGTCTTCCAATACAGTAATGGTTAAATACAATAATGGACAGTTTCAGAGAGATAACATTTCCTTGTTTATAAATACTGTGCAATAGGATAGGTTACGTATACTGATCCTGTAGTCAGTAAGACATTTTTTTTATACTACGTCAGGTGGAGGACAAGCATACGACCCACCTTTTGTCAAGTGGTTGCCATATCCATAATAATGCTCGCAACATAAAATATCGCTCGCCATATCGACATAGCGGCGTTTTCATAATACTCCTCAATTTAAATATCTAAACCAGAATAAAAGCCGAAAATGGAGCTTCCAAGTATAAGTAGCTAGGTACATCGTAAAGTAACCATTTTTAGTGATCAAGCCGGCTTCTGTAAGTTTAAAAATAAAGAACTACACATAAAATAAAGGAACTTTATTTAAAAAGAAACAGCTTAATAATAAAGTTATATCTACGGGTGTTTTCACACTATAAACTGCTTTACTACTGGAAATACAGTATAGTTTTAAAATAGTTATGTATACATTGATAAATTACAATATAAACAGTCAGTTAAATCAATGATATGAGAGCGGCGATCGAAGCGAGAGCTGATCTTTCACGGTTTGCAACTTTATCATGTCTGGTCCGGTATCTCAGGGAGATTTTTTTAAACTGTTGAATTGATAGAGGCTTTTATCAGACAATATAATGTCAGCCTATCAACCCCTAAGACAGTGCTTAATATTTTTTGTCTATACTACGCTGGGTGGTAGACAAGTATACGGTCTGCCTGATGTGAAGCGGATACGCTCGCAACACGAAATATCGCCCGCGCGCTGCCACCCCTGCTGCCAATGCAGCAACTACCTCCTTCATGATGACCTCACTCGCTCGCAAGAACACAACCCTCAATGACCATGTTACAATAGATCCTGACTAATTTCGTGTTCGGTTCTGTTATGATATGATGTTCAAGAATGCACTCCTATCGTACTATTTTTATATTGTATTCCTGAATTATAGATTCCTTAACTCATGCTGGACATACTCCATATACAACTTCATTTTTATTGCAATCTAAACAATTAGCTGACTCAACCTGACACAGAAACTGATGAAAAAGGGTGAAATTAAAGAAATAAGAGTTTAAAAAAAATTACATTCTCGTTCAAAGTGTTAGAGACTTTCGCCAAAAACTTGCTTACTTGCTTTAGAAGGAAATAGATGGGTTTGATCTGATTGTATTGGTCAGGTAGGTATGCTGTATACATTTGCAATGTAACAATTATGTACCGGTTATTTAATAAACTTGGGTGGTTACTTAATTTCTCTTCGGAAAAATGCCTGATTCAAACAGCCCTTAACAAACGAAAGACTCAACTATCGCCACAACGCCTTTAGCTACTGATTTAATATGATAATAATGATAACGAACTTGAATTGTTTACAACGTTACACCACTTCTCTAACACGTACTACATTTAGTTGAAACAACAAATGTCTAACATTATTCTAAGTGCATCGTGTGCATACAGCAATGATATTGGTTGATAAAATTTAGACGTAGATATGTCCACTCACACATGACCAAATTACTTAAAAATCAACACGTAAGTAATGTTTCGAAATTATGTAATGTAATACCAAAGTATAATTTATCTGAAACAGATATAAGAACTGCAAAGTAGATTAGTTATTACAATAAAAAGGGCGAGACCAATCTCTTAGGCCCAGCATACACGATGAATGAAACGTAACTGCAGAAAAATGTACAAGTAAAAAGGGTACAAAAAATACGAAAAACTAACAGGTAGACGTGAAACATTTTAAATTAAAAACTAGGTACATATTGCCGTTTGAACTTAACCGCTCAAAAAAAAAAACATGTAATGAATCTGGATGCGGGTGGATGCTAAAAGCGGACGATTGCATATGGTGGAAAGGATTTGGGAAGACTTATATCCAGCAGTGAATAGATACAGCTGGCTGATAATGATGATGAAACATCTCAAGACCCTTGTGTTACATGTTTATTTAGGCCGAAAATTGTAATATACAATGTAAAAATGGTTAAGAGCATTCATCTTTTAATAATTATATTACGAAACATGGCTAACGTCATTTAAATAATGCTTAAAATTACTTAAAAAATAATTATGAAAAAATGTTGTCGTTAAATTTTCGGATATGAATCGGATGTGTGTGTGATATTGGATGATATGCGCGCAAACAACATCTCTGCTGTCTTCTTAATACATACATTTATTGTAACATTTATAGTAATCATTTATTATAATTAGCTACCTACGTTTAAAAATTTAATACTTTTTCAGAAAACAGCATAGTACATTTCTTTATTTATTATGGACAGAAAGATTTTAAAAAGCCGGCAACCATCCGTACTTAACAGTGCATGATCAGATCTTTATTAAAGTATAATAAATACAAGGTTCACGGTAACCAAGGGGAGCATTATCTCATTCCATTGTTATACAAGCCGCTGTAAGAAATTTAAAACTCCTTACAACATTCAAATCACATCTAAGGTGTACAAAAAAAAATCCTTGTGACCTAGGTACATTCCGCTCCTTATGATAACTGATCTCTTTGCCATATAATTCAATATGGAAATGTGTTCAGTTATCTTAGGGAACCGACCGTACCTATGTAAGTAACTTTATCTGGAGGAAAATGTTATAAATTGTAATAAAAATAATTAATAAAATCGTATAATGTAAGTACATTTAATATACGTAGTATCGATTCTTTCTATATAGGTATAATATAAGATTATTAATCTACACAATCAATAATTTTGACTCCTTATCATTAAATTTCTCTTTTGCTTTCATTCTACATTTTCGTCTAGTTCTGTGGTAGTGTGGTTTATGTTTCGGACAATATGTGATTCGATTTAATAGTTATAATTCTGTATAGATTTCTGTTATTTCTGTGTGAATAAGTATTTCCGGAGTGTGTAAAATTGTCCATGGTTCTCACTGTTTACGATTTATCGGAAAATTTTTAGTCGCTCGTAGATTCGAAAAGTACACCACAGAGTAGAACCTACGTCCTCGTTGGTATATAATTGCATGCACATTCGTAACTATATCAATACCTAAATCATCTTTTAAAAATGATATGGACATTTTTTCTAACAAGTGGCTTAGAAACGATAGATATGGTTTTGACACAACAATTTATTTTCATTATAACCTCCAATAAACCGCCGACCTGAATTTACAGTAAGAGTTAAAATACACATTGTAAACAAGAATTTTAAACCAACTTTATATTTTGTACCTTATAGGCCAAATATTTTTTGTTGGAACAATACACTTAAATTCAAGTCACTTATAAATCTAATGTCTGTAAGATATACTAAATATGTAAGTAGATATATTTCAAAAACAGTTGAAAGTTTTTCTTATTTAATATTACTTATCTATTAACTTCGATAGTTTACATAAAAGTACTACAAAGTTCAATTACACTGATATTTTTTAATTGTTATGTAATTAATAATTTTAGGTTATGAATAAATCATGTAAAGATTCGGTAATTATTCGAATTTTTTTTATAGTTATTCGTATAATATTTAAATATTCACGAGCTTAGGATTAAGGTTATATATATTAAGTGATTAATATGCATCTATCATAAATATGGACTTCAAAACTTTGGTATATATCAGCTACATTCATCATTTGGTACATTGTTTAGGTGCTATTTTAATGAAAATGATTTTAGATAATCTAAATGAGGAATTCAATTAACATTTTATATATAACTAACATAGAAAGCTACGTACATATGTTGGTACGTAAGTTTCTACGCACAATAAAGGTATAGATTAAGTCGTTAATATATATATTTATTATCATTATATAAATAGGACTTTAGTAACTTTGGTAAGTATATTTCTACTAAATTTATCATTTGGTACATTCTTTAGGTGCTATTTCATTGAAAATTATATTAAATCATTTTAATCAAGAATTCCATTCAAGTTATAACATTCTTTTCAAGCTATATGACATACAGACATCGAAACTTACACAATTCAAATACGCACTTGTTTGTACGATATAACATATTTAAATAACTTTATGATAGAAATATGGATGAACCGATTCTTATAATAATAATATTAGATAGTGTTTCATGATATGAGATCAAAATAACGCTAAATTAAAAACTTAATACAGACAGTGACGAAAACATATATTTTAATTATTTTTTTGGGTTAAGAAGTCATCATACTCATCATAACAATACACGAAACACAGACCTGCAATTTACGATATTTACGTTTATATTTATATTTTCTAAAATGGATCAGGGTCTATTCTATTGCAATTTAGTACTTAAGAGACGTACCTAAATTGAACAGGTATATTTGGATTAGGTTCTGTAAATATATTCTTTTAATAATGTATTTACTACTGTGGAAATCTCTATAAGTTTATTATATCTAATTATCTATAGTTTTGATGGTGCTTACTTGTACCCACTGGTATCGGCTATACTGTTTGATTATGGTACAAGGTATTTTCAAATTTAAAATATAACTAATTTTCGTTAACTTACCGTATATGTCAATAAAAAGAATACGAGTTTCATTTCTATATACCTAAATAAACAAATTTTCCAGTGCTGTCTTTAATAACCTGCCACTTTCCCCTGTGATTCCTTCGGCACTAAAATGGGGCCCCGATGCCTGTCTTTGTTCTTGTGTTCTGTTTACATTATTTATCGGTAATTTTTGGTGGTAGGTTTCCCCATGAATCGCATACAGCAGCACCCTGTAGTATTAATTATTAAATAATTAAAAGGTACAATAATTCAAATAAAACACATACCATTGGGCCCGTAAGTAAGCACTAAAAGAGTAAGCTCTAATAGATACACACAAATTACACATGCTGTTGAACTATAATAGTTATTTAATATGACTTGAACATTGTACTGAAACACTGATTTACTACAACACCAACTAAGATAAGCGCGTTTGAAAACCACGCAATTCACTTATAACTTACATTTTCTCTTCCCCACGTCTATATTAGAGACAATAATTCACTTCGAACATCGTGTATATTAGAAATTCAGAATATACACTCCGCTCTACTTTGAACAAGGGGTTCAAGTTCCAAGAAGTGCTGTTCGAATGGAATTTATCCCGTAATTGTATTAGTCCATCGATAAATCTATGGATACTTTGATTTATGTAGTGCTTTATTTATTTGCAGGTCAAATCCGGTAATTTACTTCGGCCCCGACCAAAAAGGTCGGTCCTGAAATTGCTACATTGTTGGTTGTTTTTTAACCACTTCCTCTATTGTTCGGCTTTTGAAATGGGGTGTTACGCCTTTTTATGTTCAAAAACATAATCACTACATAAAAACCTACTGTAAATGGTGATACAGATTCGGGATCGGAACAAAGAGCTCTAATTTTAGACATCGTTGAACTTAAAAATAAATAACCCTTCTTAAACATCCCCATATTTAATGCCACACTGGTACTTTAACCAATTGATACTTAAACCCTGCGAAATGTTTTTAATATTTCATGTGATCGTAGTACGCGTGAACTGATGTGCTCGTTGCGGGGGTTACTGGCGTGGGAGTAATGGTTGCTGGCGAAGGTAGAGTAGGCAAGGGAGTCGGTGGCGGCGTGGAGTAAACTTTTCTTTCGGATGGCAGGGTGGGTAGCGACGCAGCCAAACTGCTGAAACTTCCAAGGCCGCTAATGGAGGAGCCTCCCAGTGTACCACCAGACAGCATTTGGCCGTGGATACTTCTCATCCCGGCAAACATCGGCGTCGAACCTGGAAACCATGTTAATAAGTCATTTTATTTAGGTAGTAGGTAAGTACTGATTTTTTTCTTTTGACGTTATGCGAAAATTTACGGGGATTTTATACAAATATAAAAGTAGATTGCACTACAAGGGTAAAAATAATATTTTTACTAGGATATCTTTTTTTAAGTTAGCGTGGAGCAAAAAATTCTTAACACTACCTATGCAGGACGATTATATTAAAGATCTAAGCATACGTGACGGGAAAATTATTGGTCGGACGGGATGTTAATTTAATAATGACCTAAAACAACGGTTCTCGTCCGAGTATTCATAGTAGTCCGAGCTATTTTCCAGTCACCACAGTAAATAAAAATACTACTCGTCACGTATGCTGAGACCGTAACTCGCCGGTAGGAACTTGCTGTAATGCATGCAATTCCAGCTTTGAGGAGCTCGATGGCGCATGGGAAACCATCGTCGATCAGAGCTGGTCCATAGATATTTATCTCGAGCTTCTCTGCCTGTGCAGGCTGTTAAAACAAGTCAGTGGTCTTTAGGCGGTTTGGAGAATGCTAAAGTGGGAGACTGCGAGTGGTGAAGGCCAGTGTTGGTCTTCGCCACTTGCAGTTGAGCAGCGTGGAGAACATTCTAAACCTCTTCGATTTAGTGGAGACCAGAGAGGCAATGTAGTAAAAATTCAGTTTTGATTAAATCTCGTTCTCACAAATGTCAAGTTTGGTATTCTCGTATCACATTATGAAACTTCAAAGTCAAGTAATTTAAGTGGTTATTAACGAAATGTGACCGAAAATTTAACAAATTCTACTCAATTAATGAAATCAAGTATATAATTTTCAGTTAATCCACAATTCAATCTCGATTCGGTCAACTTTCATTCCGCGATCGTAAAATAATTATGAGAATTGGTCTTCTGTATTCAAGTAGGGGGATGAATATGGCTTGAAGCAGCTTACAATTTCACTACATATTCCACTAAGCGCTCTGTGAGAAAGATACAAGTAAATTATAAGCTAGGTCACGCAGATAATTATTATACGAGTACCATGTTATTTAAAAACAAAAAAAAATAGAAAATTTAATAGTCGTTCAGGAAAACGAGAGGTATTACAAGAAAACAACTCGATATATTTACAGAAATTAATGTCATACTTTGAATTAAATTTCTATAAATTTTTCGAGGCTTATAATTTCGAAATCAATAAGCAAATATGACAAGTCGATTATTGTTTAATTTTTAATGTAAGTAGGTACACATCATCGAAGGGGCCATCCATAAATTACGTCACACGAATTTCATGACTTTTGACCCCTCCCCCGCCCTTGTCACAGCATTTGAGACACTCCCTTCCTCCCTAGTGAGACGTCACATAATTTGCAATTTTACATCTAGAGTTGCGAATGTTTTTGACTTTTTCGTTAATAGTTCATGTTTTAACATTTAGATTATAATAGATTTTCATACCTCACGTCATGAAATTTAAGACACCACCACCTTGTCACACAATATCACAATTCGTCGCTCCGCCCCTCCCCCTTTTGGGGCCATCCACAAATTACGTCACACGTTAAGTGTGACGTAATTTGTGGATGGCCCCAAATAAAACACATTACATAAAATAGAAGAAATTTTCAATATTCTTTGGAGTTTTTTTCAATATTCTTTGGAGTTTCATACTCATCATATTGAATGAACCGAGGTGATGCTGGTCTTTTACCGAGGTTATGTGTGCGGCGATTTTAAATATTTGGTGTTGGACCTTTTGGATTGTCTCGCATCATCGCGTGTGAGTAGTTGGAACTTTTTTTCAGGGTGCTTAGTGCGAGTCTTTCGTTCGCATTCGATCATGCCAATATAAACAAACCGATCGAAAAGAGAAGAACTCTCATGTTGTGAAGTTATAAGACCCGTACATCTCAGAATTATGTGACTTACTGCTGTTGCTCACATTACGAAGTGAACAACCCGGTTAATTTGGTTATTTATCACGCATCTGTTAAATACACAATATGAAACTTTTTCTCAAGTTTGTCGGCTTGTACGTTACCTACCACATTCGAATGTGACCATAAAACTCGCAGTTCAAATGAAAACTCATTTTTGCCCCAGCCGCGTTTGCTGCGAAAACTAAATATTTTTGATTGGCAGATGTCACCGGCAGCCATAAAGTTAATATTTTCTGCTAAGTATATTAACTTTATGGCAGTACCCATTGCTCGTAGGCATGGTTGTTGAAGTCGAAACAAACCCGTGCACTCTTTACCCTCCCGGGGGATGGAAAAGCCATCCACTTCAGGTCTAGGAAAACAAAACATTTCTTTGCATAGGCAAATGTATATGGCCATGACCACTCGATATTATGTAATTAAAAAAAAAAAAAACATTCGCAGGTGACGCAACTACTAGCAGAGAGCAACTATTTAGCTTTATTTAAAAAAAAGAATCGATGTCTGTAGGTTGTCAAATTAAAACATACACAAGTAGAGAAATAAACTAATACAGTACCGGCGGCCCTACCGCCTAAGGTGAAGCCCATTCCCACTGAATATTTTGATTCCGAAAATAGGTCTGCGGTTTAAATTATTGACAAAGATCTTTAGGTTGTCGGTAGAGCTTCATGGTTTCTGTAGCTAAACACAATTACCACAAATCGTGGCTTAAGTTTGATATTCGCAATCAAAAAATACGGTGGGAATCAGCATCAGCTTAGGCGGTAGAGCCCCAGGTCTACATGTAATAAGTTACCCGGATATTACAACCCCGTTTTTATAATGGAAACTTTTGGATATCAAGCTACGTAATGCTGGAACATCATACCGCCACCATTACAACTGTTCCTTTTCAGAAATAAATACTTAAAAGAACACCAGTAACTTAACAGATATTAAGGACCTATTATGGTTCCATTTATTTGTTTCTCTAGTTTATGAATATTAATCAATTATGTCATATTTTTTCCATGTTCAAGCATATTATATGGCCCTTTTGGATAATAGGCAAATGTGTGTATATCCCGCCTCTCTGTGTTCTAAAATAACAAACGGAAAAATATATAGGGTGCACTGACTGTACAAGTGCAAGTAAGATTATTATTTGATCGTATTGTCAGAATCTAAAACTGTGGGATTTTTCTCTAAGATCTCTAAAAATCTGTCCAGATTTTTATTCGTAGAATCTACTTGACGTCACGAGCCGAACATGGTAAGGTTCCTACAAGAACCTATTCATACAGCTAATGCAGTCCTGTGCACAGACATTTCGGTCATATCACAGGATTGCGAATTTCTCACTTATTAAACCAACCAGACAAGAGAACCTTTATCCGTCTCGCTATCGCGTCCAGTAACTCAACGAATCGTTGAGTAGCTCGTGGCGACCGACGCTGGGTTCTCAAGCATCGGGGCCCTACCACCACTCTGCAATCTTCATGATGGTTACTGGAGCTGTAAGGCGCGCTCCCCTGAAGAGGGTCGCTCGCTTACTTCCTGATGCACTCTCTACGCCTAGTGTAATTGTCGTGGCTACCTGATGGCCATGACAGGTACCGAGCTGTGTGGTACACTCAAATCCTGACGACCGCAGACGCCTGCCCGTGGCCTATGGTAGGGTGACCGGGCCGACGGAAGCGATCACTCACATCCTCTTGCTTAGCTCCCATGGACGAGCACCGTAGCGGCCCTTTCGCCTTAGGCCAGCAGAGACGTTCGACCGCGCCCATCGATACTCACTATGCGCGAGGTCGAACGCCCGGCCGACAACTATGGCAAGGCAGACGAACTTCCTCAACCTCCGTAGCTAAACCATTACGTTGCTTAGGAATTTAGAAATTCAAGAAAATAGACCACAAGGAATAATACGCCCCTCTCATGGCTCAAAAATATCTGGTCGTGGTTCAACATGAACACATGATCCCTAATTCCGCGGAGTTGTGTTTAGACACAACTCCGCGGAATTAGATCCGGATAACCCTTATGACAGCCGATCTGATAGGGATTTTATCTTAAGAAGAAATTTCTGAAGAAGTTTTGCCAACATCAACAGATTAGACTTGTTGACTGACCGTGTTGTACGGTCCTGATATTATATTACAACATTCACATTTAATAAATAAATAAATATTCTTGGACAAATTACACACTGCCATCTAGACCCAAACTAAGCAAAGCTTGTACTATGGGTACTAAGTAACTGATATTATACTTAATTTAATACATACATATAATACATAGAAAACACCCAGACGAAGACAAGCAGACATGTTCATGCACACAAATATTTGTCTTATGCGGGAATCGAACCCGTAACCTCGGAGTCAAAGTGGACATTGCTAACCATTCGACCACCGAACTCGTCTGCCGTAACATTATTATATTTCTACCTAATCACAATTCACATTATTATATTGCTAAAGAACAAAAACTGATCTTAAAAAGAAAAGTACATGAATTATAAAAACCGCATGGTTATAGCTGATTTTTGTTGCAAATTCGTGATCTAAGTAGCACCAAAAAGAATTCTTCCTTATAAAAATTTGTGCGTCTATCTAAAGGGTCTAATGAGATATTTTAACGGGTGATAGCTTTTCAAAAAGACATTATTTTGTACCTAAAAAAAACATGTATAATATAATTATTTTGTACCTCGACAGTGACGTTTTCATGCCCTGTAAGTAGTAAGTAACTTAGTAAGCCTCCTAAGCTTATTTTTATTATTATTATACTTTTATATCATTCAATACTGCTGAGCTAGAGCTAGGAGCTAAAAACTATTTTGTACTTTCGAAATACAAAATTTCAAATGTCTATGAGTTATACCACAGTTATACTTCATAAGCGTCCAGCTAGCGAACCCCTTTTCCCCCGAGTTTTGTAAATGTACCTTACAAATCCAAATGGACATACTTTATTGCACGTCGCTATTATGCTGACAATCTATTGTCACTTGTTTCATTATCATTACTAGTGTGACAACTGACAATACAAAAAAAAAGACGGCTCCTTAGAGTCCTTCCCTCTGTTTTTTTATATGAGAGGGGTGCAATCGAGCATGTGGGTCACCTGATGGAAAGCAATCACCGCTGCCCATGGAGATCAGCAACACCAAGGGGTCGATCCGTTGCCAGTCTTCCTTTCTTTCTGGTGACCTCACTCCCTCGCAGGAACATTACACCAATTGCTGTTTAGCAGCAATCGGATAAAAATGTAGTTCTACATTATGAAAAGATTCATAAAGTAAAAATAATCATGGCATAGAGCATTGGTGTATCTCAGTTGTAAGGTTTCCATTCTATTAATATCCGTACGTTGTGGAGCAACGAAACGAGCTTCTGGCAAGTAGAGTGGGGAGCTCTGCCTCTACGCCATGTGAATGTGATACATACCTACATGTATTAAATTTTACTAGTGGTCGCCCAGTGATCGAAATTCGACCATAATTAATTTACATTATGACTTTAACAATAAACAAAAGAATATATATGCGTTTGTGTGTAAAATAAATGGTAGTGTGTGTAAAGTTTTATTATTTGATATAATAAAAAAAAATAGCATTCTTCATTCATTCTGTATAGTATAAACTATAAGTGTGCTAAATTTCATTTAGAGGAGTACCTCTTCTGTCCGCGCAATTTTCGTAAAAAGAGGTACCTACAACAAAGTTTTTGCTTCACGTATATATAGTTTTTGGAACAATTTCACTAACTTTTTGGTGTATACTGCAATGTACATATAAAACAATGTATGCTACAATGTACGTAATACATATAATATACATTAAAAAAACTGCCAGGTGCGACTCGGAATCGGACACGAAGAGTTTCGTACCATTGTCTATAAAAAAAACGGCAAAAAATCACGTTTGTTGTATGGGAGCCCCACTTAACTATTTGTTTTATTTTAATTTAGTTATTTATTTTTAAAGTGAAGATGTAACTAAATATTTTAAGCGTCTATCTGTTGCCGTTGTCAATATCGAGCAAAAACGAAAAAAAATATATATCACGTTTGTGCGTTAGCGGCAACAGAAATACTTACATCATCTCTGAAAATTTAAACTATCTAACGATCACGGTTCATGAGATACAGCCTGGTGACAATCGGACGGACGGACAGCGTGTATATATATATATATATATATATATATATATATATATCATCATCAGGTCATTTTTAGTCTCCACTACTACAGGAGCACGACCCTCTCTCGCGGGTTCGATCCTCGCACGAGACAAACTTTTGTGTACATGTATGTTTATTTGTCGTGGTCTGAGTTTTGTATATTTATTAAGTGTATGTAAAAAACACCGTATGTAAGTATATTTACGGATGGTACTTGGGATATTTTTAGACGTGACCGGTGGTCGGATGGCTAGCAATGTTCACTTTGATTCCGGGGTCGCGGGTTCTATCTCCGCACAAGATAAATATTTGTGTACATGAACATGTCTATTTGTCTTGATCTGGGTGTTTTCTATGTATTATATGCATGCATTAAAAAAAAAAATATTTAAGTCTAATATCAATTATCTAGTACCCACCATAGCTTTGCTTAGTTTGGGATTAGATTGCGATGTATAATTTGTCCAGAAATATTTATTTATTTATTATTTACATTAATTATCATATAATTTTATCGCTACATATAAAAATCAGATGCAGAGAGAAGGCAGACAGATGCGATAGCAGACTGCCACCGCATCTGTCAGCCTGTCAAAACGTGATACTCGTACACTTCAAAAAATACTGAAACGATTTTCATACGGTTTTACCAATAAACGGAATGGTTCATGGTTAAAAATTCATGGTAAATACACAAACCAACAAACACACTTTCACATTTATAATATTACTAGTATATTAATTAATATGGTTACACAATTTATATACAAACAATACCAGCAATACCGTTCAAAGCTAACTCCGCAAAAGTAGAGAATGGTTCACCCTATCGAAGTCGGTATTAGATGAAGAATCCTATAAAAGTCGGAAGAATTAACCTGGAAACCTTGATCTCGTGATTCGAATAAAATTGTGGTATAAATGAGCAAGTTGTTAACCGTGGATATTTTTCATAAAACCGTGTTGCTCAGGTGCTATGGCCGTAGTTTATGGGATAGCAAACTTCTAACGGTCAGGGAAAATAAAACTACTAGTACTAGACTTCAGGAAAGCTTTCTATAAGGTGAATTACTCTCTACTTGTGCGGAAGCTGACTTGGAGCGGTATTGGCCACTTTGACTCCGAGGTCGCGGATTCGTTCCCCGCACAAGACAAACATTTGTGTACATGGGCGTGTCCGACATACAGACAGAAGCGGCGGCGTACATAATTATATAATATATAGTGATAGATAATAATTGTAAGTTGATAAATATATTTTTTTTGTACACATTTATATATATATAAATATATGTATATATATATATATATAATAATTATTAGATGGTTTGTAGTTTATTTCAGGTTTTTGTTTTTCTTCTTTCATTTTAGTAAATGGATATTTAATAAAATTAAAGAAGAAGACAATCTTACATTTTTATTTTTTATGTCTATTCATTTTTGTATAGTACGTTAGAATTAATTTTGTAGTTGTTACAATCACAACAGATAAAAATTTACCAATACCCAAAGTCCAAGTCATCATCGGATTTTAACTAATACTTGTCCTATGTCTCCTAAGTGTTATTAAAGCATTGTAGAGGTCATATTGCAAGAAAAAACTAGTTATAATATCCATTTTACAAATATTCTTATAGCTTTATTAATCCACTTGCTCTATATTTGGTTTCCCTCTACAATCATATCTCACATTCGGCATGCCTCTGCCGCGTGCTACATAGGACTCGTTTCTTCGCATTACCTACCCGTATACTAAGCGGATCTCTCAACATAATATAAACGATTTTAAATTCTCTACACATAAAACTACTGAAACAGGCAGCGGCGTTCCAGTTAAAAGATAAAATACATATATATATAAGGCTATAATTGCACGTTCCCAGTGGTCGGTGCGCGCCTGGCCCTCGTCTGTTGTCGACCACATGCACGCATGTTCCTAACGGTCTTAAACCAAACAAACCGACACGGCTCCCAATCGGGCGATTTTAGGAATAAAATTCTAACGTCTAGTTTCTATTTTCAAAGAAGTCAGACATATGTTACTTGCCTGGAAATTCAATTTACAAACAGTTCCTGCAAATGTTTCATGCAAAACATGACATTATCTATTAATACGTGAAGCAAAAGATTTGTACCCTTTTTTACGGAAATTGCTCGGACGCAAGAATATGAAATTTCGCACACTATGTGTGATATCGAGTGAATTATGAAAACGTAAAAAAATCAATGCGAATGGAAGATTTTCAAACAAAGATAACATGATAGTGACCTTCCTTTAATTTGACCTTCCATTATTTTGCCCGTTCTTAAGTATCGTAAAATATTGTAGCTGGAATTACTCTTTCTAGCCTTCAGATTAAAGATTCGTTCGTTACTCATCCTGATCAGACACGGAGTACGCCAATGATAGTACGCGCACAATTATATTTGTACCTAAAGTCCCATCAATTGAACTGGTAGGCATACGAGTATAACTACGTACGATATCTAGGGGGTACGTTATTACACGCCACGCTGCTGATCAACTGAAGATTGGCGGAAGTAGATTAATATAAATGTAAAAATGTGTCTGTCCGTTTGTTGCCTTTTCATTACTAAACCACCTACGATTTGGAAGAAATTTGGTTTGGACCTAGGTTATATCCCGAGAAAGCACGTATGTTAACTCTTGGAACGATATCCTTAACTGACATTCATGCAGGCGAATACGCGATTACCGCTAGTATAATTAATTAAGAAAAAAAAAATTGAAATCACAAATAACCTGACAAAAATGCTACATTTCCCCAACAGGCCATGATGTAGGGGTGATATAGCGTTTTTGTCAACTTGTGCCAATATATACCTATATATATACTTATAACATGCTAAAACCATAATTTGTTTTCGTAAACAATGTTTAAATAATTTAGTTAGTGCAAGTTTTACCTATAATGTATTTCCTAATGAAAAACATTCCCGCGATTGTAAAAATAAAAATTGTTTATTTAAATAAGAGCGAACCCTATCCTTTGTATGGCCAGAAGCCTCGATAGCGGCGCGGCTGGGTATAATTATGTAAGAAATAAAAACACGCGTCGTGTCTGTGAACTCTCCTTGCGTTTCATAAGCTACTCTGGAGCTTGTCATCGCTTCTCGATGCTCGTAGATCACGCCAAGAGCTGCGCCGACGGCATAAATTGCTCTCAAGTTGCCAAGCGTCGAAAGACGCCCGCCCCGGCCGATCGTTACCAAATTACATTTACTTTTAACCATTTAACTATAGATTTATCGCTATTTAAGTGGCTCAGGTATGGGAAGCACTTACCGTTACATTATTTTAGAATTCGCATAAATCGCAGAACATGTAACATTTGTTAAATACAACATTCGCCAGCGAGTTATGTGAATCCTGAATGCCGGATATTTGTGGTAAAAATATGTTATAACATTTTTATGTCACTGTCGCAATAAAATTGTTCAACTCGTTTCGTTAACTGTGTAATGTTTACCTATTTATATTATTTTACGATGACTATTTATATGGAGGAACAGTATTAAATATTTTATTGCTTAATTAAGTTATTTAATTCTTGGCGGTTTACTATTTGTTTGGCATTAAGGATTCACGAGGACGCAATACAGGAAATATGAAACAAAATAATCTTAATGTTGATAAATAAATCTATAATCGACATGTTTTGTTGATTTAAAGCGAAACTAGTAGGTCGAATTACTTCTATACCTACTAGGTTCAATTAAATAAACTAAATATGTACATTTCTAGAATGCATAATGCGTACTGAAGTAACTCTACAAATGTACACTAAGGTAAAGATAAAAATAAATTACAAAATTATTTATTTCATTATAAAACTTTATTGTACAATACAATAAAGTTTATTGATTAATAAATTAATTACTAATAACTATAATAGTTTATAGAAGAAGCAAAATTAATTATATTTTATTATACAATTTTAATAAATTTCTAGATAGCTAACCTACTTATAAAAATTACTACAAAAATTTAAAAAATCATCTAAAAGCTACTGTACTTAGGATTATTTTGCTTTCTAAAATATACATTATTATATTTATAGTATAAAAATATTTTCAATTCGCGATTCGCATTATATCTACTCTGAATTGAGTACCTGATCTTTAGGACCTGGTGAATACCTTCGTCAGGTCACAAAAGGTAAGGTTCCGTAGAAAACTGGTATTGCGCCTTCGATCGTCCCTAAATGAAGAAAAACGTTTCGTATTAAAATTAAAGTATTTAGATAAATCGAGTCATATTACATTGTTAAGACGATTGTTCTGTGCTACCAACACAAACTTGTGTAGGTGTACTACCAGATAGAAATAAGTTCTCACTGTAGTTGTATTTTGGTTTATTATTTAATAAATAAAAATAGCTAAAGTTTAATTAGGTTAACTTTAGTTATTTTTATTATTTTTTACAAACTATATCTAACATGTAATTAAAACATCAAAACTGAGGCTATTGTTCACCTCTGACGCAGTATTTCCTCAGGAGCTCTATGCACTCTACATTTTGCCAGTGTGCTGGGTACAAAAGAAAGCTGGTTATCCCGTGCATGGTCAAATAATTATTGTTGTTTTTGAGAGTTCCCTAGGACTCAGTGCTAGTCAGGAGGCAGCTGTAGTTTTATCTCCGCGACTGCAATGGACTTCAATGTTCATTGCTTTTTTGGTCAATTTGGTCACCACTGTTGAACCTGGCTGGACGCTGGCATCACTCTGTTTTCTGTGTACAGGTCTAACAGTACACAGGAGACACAGTGGTTCGGAATATGTTTTGGGCCCAGGTCCCACAGAAAACTATAGTAATCAGCGGCACCCTAAAATTTAACTTACCTTCTTGGCGATTGACTTGCCTGATTGTGGAAGTACTTCTCCAGTTAGGCTGGTCCTAATTGAGCACGAACTATTACTATGCCCTACCTCTAAATTATCTACAGTTTACTGATTACTGAACCTGGAAGTTCTTCACTAGCTCTATCAAATGGTATCAATAATAAAATTATTAAATTAAGTGAATCTATCTGAAAATTGGATATTTTTATTTATGTACCATTTAGTATGAGAACATGGCACTCATAGAGTGAGTCAGTTAAAATGGAATAAATTATAAAGTCATTAATGAACTCGAAAATGCGTTTATATTTAAAATTTGTACTTGAAAACATTTGACTGTCTAGATTTTAGACATGCTATGATAATTATAATGCGATGAGTGCTGTGTCGTCATACTAAATATATTTCTTTGGGTGTGGTTTAAACCTAGGAATGTGCGCTACATCCTAGGTCTGTAAGTTTAAATAAAATTGGTCTCTATCTATCAAATCTTAGGCATTAGGAATATTAGATAGATAGAATATGCTTTATCTGCACAATACAAATTTACATTACGGTGAACCAAGACATGATTACAGACTTGTATATATATAACATAGCGGCCTTATTGCTGAGAACAATCTTTTCAAGGCAACCTTATGGTAACGAATTTGTGCAGAGACTGTGCAAAATTCCCAAATCAAAAGAAATTAATGAAAATTTGTAGTACAGTAATATTATAAGAATCATTATTATGTAGCATGTGTGTTATTTGATTTAAGAGCAGGCTTAGCTATGCCAAAAGAATGTAGGAACGATGCGTAACCTATACAAATATATACCATCTTTTGGCAAAAAAATCGTAGCAACTCGGATTTTTTAAAAGTCACACTTTTTTAGGATATTGTACAACTGAAAATAAAACGGCTCAGGGTTTAGCATGTGATAGGGTAAAGTTTTTTGCTGTCCCGGTCGCTACTAGCATTAACAGATTTTTTTTAACTAACGGGTTAGGGATTTGTTCCTGTTGCAAACGTGAATGGCACCGACCGACCGCACACATCGCCTTAAATGCGTCGATCTCCGTGTCAATTACCGTGGCTATTTTTAACGAGTTTAAATGCATCGGGATCTATATCGGTATCGATGCTTCATTTTAAATATCGTTATCATCACTAGTTATCGAATGTTTGGTCACAGAATTATTCATTTAATACTTTGACTCGATATTTTAATTTAATACAAATTTCCATGATATAAATCATTTGTATGTTTTCAAAATATAAATATACATACCTATGTGTTCCTGAATATATATAAGTATGTAGTTAAAGTAGGTCTTAGCATTTGCGTACATAGGAACGTAATTAATCATTTATTATATTGGGAAATAGTGTATGTGTAAGGTATGTCTACCAGCTATCAGATAGACAATAGACAAGCATCTACATAGACTCTTATCTATTGGCTTGTTAATATGGTTTACATTTTTTTTTAATTTTCTACAGGGAATAAAATCTTCCGATCCTTCGTTGGTTTTAGATATGTCTGTATTATATATAGTAAGCCAAATATGTGATCTATTAGATTAAAATTTTGTACTTTTTTACTTACGTTTGTACTTTTGAAATTAAGAATGTATATTTTCGCTCTCAAAAATAGTCAGAAGATCGACGTTAGAAACATTTACGTTCTCAGATGAAGTTTTGTCAAAACAAATAGATTACTTTCGTGGCCGACCGTACCTCTGTCTTTTACCTTTTTATTGAGCAAATGTGTTGGACAGAAGATAGCGAATTAGAGATAGGTAATTAAAATGAATAATCACCTAGACTAGTCTTCACGAAAAATTATTGAAAAGTAAAAACTGTGCTATTACTTTCCGTACGGAATTAAAAAGAATTCAAACAGACGTCAGTTACATTAAATTCTGAAATGTTCATAAACGGAGCACCTATAAGCCTGGAATAAACAGAACATCAAGGTTGTCGTTCTTAAAAATCATTCTCGATTTTTTTATTAAAGTGAACCCGTCGAGTTCCGCCGACGATATTCCTGAAATACCTATTGCATTTATAAAGATCAAACGGTGTACAAACGGGTGTTCGTGTAAACAGATCATACCTAGCGTGCCGGCGCAGTCATCTCGACGCGTGCGCAGCCTCCTACCATTATCTTTACGTAAACTGAAATACATCACGCCCTTGCTTTCCTATCTTGAACATCCTATAATTACATTCGTGTTTTTCAAATTCCAAAATGAATTTCAGAAAAAATATTGTGTTATAGAAGATTTATGAAAGAATTTTATGTGTTTCAGTTTCTTTGTTAAGTTAGTAAACTTGGTATTTTTATTTTTGTGTTTATCGAGTCCAGTTTTAATCAAAAGTTATTCTTTTTATTATAAGGACACTAGCAGTCTGCTCTCGCTTCGCTTCGATATTTTTCTTTTTCTGCCAAAGATCAATCTTCAAACATATAATGCTAAATTCTGAATACACGATGTCTTTTGTTCCGTTTAGTATTAGCAGCAACATGTACTGGTGTGTATAGGGAAAGCTGGAATTCTCTGTCTTAATAATGACTGTGCATATGAAATGCAACATATACAAAGGTTTCATCTTGAGATTTATAGATATGCTAAAAAAGATTTCACTGACAATTGCAGACTATGAAATTAGGCAGGCGAACAAGCATAGAGATGCCATGAATGTGTGCAGTTGGCTAGCCCAGTGACAATAATCGATCCAATAATAATATTGTTTAATGAGTTGGTTTTGTAATATTGTCCCATTTAACAAATTCCGAATCGAAATTTTGTGTGCGAGGGGTAAAACCATTGAGTTTTGATTTGACAGTCTTCATAAAAACTTTCAATCCCTATTTTGCTCTCCTAATTTTTGTTTCCGGAAACCTTTCTCATTGCTTGCCGAGGCTATGAAAAGAACCTATTGTCCAAATTTCATAACTTCGGCAGTTTTTCAGTTCTATGGTGATGAGTGATGAGTCAGGAACACGAAAAATTCTTCTGACCACTTTCAAAATTGTAATAACTAATGATAAGAGCATACAAATAATATTTTTTGACGTACTGTCAAGCTGTAAAATGAACAAGGCCTGAGAAAACCTCAACAGGCAGCTGTTGAGGTTTTCTCAGGGGACTATAGCATGGGGTTCTTCAAAAAGGGCGTGAATAGATTTTTATAGGGTCGGCAACGCGCGTGTGATGCCTCTTGGTGTTACAGGCGTTCATAGGCTACGGTAACTGCTTTTCATCAGGCGGGCCGTATGCTTGTTTGCCACACTGGTGGCATAAAAAAAAATTAAGTATAGTAAGATGTAAAGCCACAAAATGTATTTATTTTCAAAGAGCGAATAGGGTTTAATAAAATAATCATAAAAGAACATAGGCAACAGAACTAAGCACATGCAGGAATCTCTAATTGTCCGGCCTGCTTCCAGGAGAGAGGAGTAGTCAAAGATAAACAGCTTCATGAGACCCACAACCAATTTGCAACTATTAAGATAGAAACCATTATGATAATATGGTATGATAATATAAGAAATAACACAGACTTGAAAGTAGCACAGTGAGCGATTGAGAGCCGGAACGAAGAAATTCGGCGGAGAACCAAAGTTGTCGGAATGCTGAAGTAGCAGTGGGCTGGCCTCATCTGCCAAGGCAGTGATGGCAGATGGGGGAGGAAAATCCTAAAGCGGAGACCTCGTATTGAGTGAAAAAGCCTGGGACGCCCCTCTCCCCCCGACCACCCTCCCGCCCCTTCTAGATGGATCGATGATATCTAGGGAACGGCCGGGAGCGGCTGGATGCAGAAAGCGGAGTATCGCATATGGAAGAAGTAATTAGGAAAGGCCTACGTCCAGCAGTGGATAAATACAAGCCAATCAATCATCAGCCTGTTTATAATGATGGAAATAACATATATATATATACCTATATTATTTCAATATTGCGATACAAAAAATATATATATATATATATAAATATGTTTCAGTATTTTCTAACGTAGTCGAATGTTTGTT
Source organism: Hypsopygia costalis (assembly GCA_937001555.2). Lineage (NCBI taxonomy): Eukaryota > Metazoa > Arthropoda > Insecta > Lepidoptera > Pyralidae > Hypsopygia > Hypsopygia costalis. Next base: position 8,008,710 of record OW443326.2, on the reverse strand, counting down.
TGGGGATACGAGGGAAGATTATCTGTCGAAAATTAGCATATAGTTGAGGTACAAAAATAAATTAGTAAAGTACTATTTTCCTTTATTGTACCGGGAGTGAGGGAAGGACGATCGATTCAGGCGCGGCCATTGCATATGTTACCACAGCTTTATGGCATCGTAAGGCACTGCGCGCTTCTCAGAATCGGGCATGCGCATATGGATGGCCATAAACTCAAATACCGGACGGCCTGCGCCCTGCATTTACCAGCTGCACTATAGCATAATGTATCTATCTCATTGTCATTATAGCAAACTCATGTGTATTTTCCTAAATAGAACTATAGTTAGCTAACTTAGCTAACTGGTCTTCAACCATTGAAATGATGGTGCCAGTAGCAGCACAGCCTTTCGACCGAGGCAGCATATGCGGGTACCTACAGCCTACGCAAATTTGACAAATCTCAACTAAATCCCATTTGTCAAGGCAGCAGTTTAGACACCTTGGAGTAAATAAAGAAAGCTTTCCTCATTTACAAAACTTTCACAGTTATATTCTATACTTAAGTATAGATTATAAATATGACAGATGTTAAGTTATATTCAGGTGTACGAGAGTCACCATCTAGCTGGGTACTATGCAGTGCGCATCGTGATGCACCCTGCATAGCACCCAGCAGTACAAACTATAAACTGCTAGACTGGGGAAGTGGGCATATGGATGGGTGGGGCGTCGCCGATATTTTATAGGCTACGGAACCTCTTCACGTCAGGCATCAGTCGGACCGTATGCTTGTTTGCCATCCAATGTATTATACAAAACTCCTATAAGCGTAAATAAAAGTATTGTTATATACAAGTTACTAAAGACGTTAGCAAGCATACACAGCCCGCCAGATGTTAAGCAATTCAAACAGCTTGTGGACGCTTGCGTTGTATGTAATTATTTCAATGACAATAATTATTAGGTATCATTATGCACTACACTACCTTACCTTTTGTTTTATGTTTTTTCAATATTAACATATTATCACCAAACTAGTTAAAGTTCACAACACTGGGTAAGGATTTTTATATATCAAACACCAATCACAAATAATCACTCAGTCATTTCAGTTTTTATTTCAAGTTCATAAGGACAACTACCACCTCTAGAGTTTTACGACAATTTGACGAAATTGGGCGGGACACGAAGGATGCACTAAAAGTGGAGGCTCGGTGCAATCGATTCACAATGTGCAATGCGCATGTACGCAGGTACATGCGCATGTTGCAATATTGCATCCTTGATTAATGGATTGATATCATCTCCCTGCGAAATTGGGTCAGGTGACTATCAAACGACTGGGGTCGAGTCTGACGGTAACTAGTGCATTATGTGCTTGGCACGTACGGATGGTCATTGTCACTAAATAATTTAAAAAAAATCTACGGCGGCACTGAATATACTATTATATTATACTTTGCATTCAGGATAATTTTAGGAACTATTTAAGAATTTTATACGATTTTTTTATACCACTTAAGTGGGCAACAAGCATACGGCCCGCCTGATAGGAAGCAGTTACCGTAGCCTATGAACGCATGAAACACCAGGGGCATCACACGCGCGTTGCCGGCCCTATGGAAACCTCTTCACGCCTTTTTTGAAGAACTCCATGCCGTAGTCTCTTGAGAAAACCTCGACAGGCAGTTCATTCCACAGCTTGACACTACGCGGGAGAAAACTTCTCTGGAACCGCACAGTACGCGACCACTTAGGCTCCAATGTGTGACGATGAATTCCCTACCGATTTCGAGCGGTGCGACTGTAGAAGGAGGCTGCGCCTCCTTCTACAGTCGCTCGCCATCCGCATCATGTCAAACAACTCCTCTGAACACACCCCATTGTACAATCGGTAGAATACACAAAGGGACGCAAAATTTCTTCTCAGACTTAAAGGTTTTCATAATTGGAAAAAAAGATTATCTAGAAAATATTTTACGAAAATCAGTACCATGATATTTGTGACTTAAATCGGAAAAACCTACAAGTTATACGGCTATAATATGTAATAAATGCTACTCGGGCGACACCAGGGGCCCTACCAGGCGGTAGGGCCATGCCTAGGCAGGCAGAATGCTATTACCATCGAATTTTTTGATTTGTGCTAATAGTAATAAGTTTAGCCGGTAGAGATGGAGTCGCTCTACAGATTAAACTGAAGATGTTTATCACAAGTATTATCACAACATAGGAATCTGATTCAGCGTCGGCTCCAGGGGCCCTACCGCCGAAGCTGAAGCCGATTATCATTGGATTCTCTAGAAGTGTGATCTTTGGCGACCGGAGCGGGATAACATCAAGAATTCATTGCAAAAACTTAGGATTCTTTACTACAATTCATTGTATATCGCATCCGGGGTAGCTTATAACACCATTTCGCTTTGGCGGCAAGAAGAGAGAATTACCAGGCGTTCAGACGACTATGCCATTATATTACTAGAATCAAAGTTTTAGGGTAACAATTCGAACTTTTAGGTCCCCAATACTGTCTATAATTTAAAATCTGTGGTGCACGGCAGTTGAGCTTCATGTGACTAGCCAGCTCTTTAGGTTTTTAATGCCTTATTTCAATATTGTTGTCTCTCACTTAGCCAAGAGGGGAAGTCAAAAAGCTTCCTACTCCTATGAATTTCTTCTCATTAAATTCTTTGTGAATTCTAAGTCAGCAGTAGTTTTACTCTCGGGAATCCTGGCTAAACAGGAGACAAAAACGGTGGGAATGTGTGGTGGGCCTGTTCCGATATGTATCTCTTTTATTCACACGTGATCTGTATCTATTCGTTTCTTTTCGTTGAGCAAATTTTCTCGACTGTGAGACATTTGTCCGTATATATATTCGATATTATGGCCTAATTTGGGAGATAAGTTTTGAAAAAATCTTTCAAGTATATTTTTTATAATCCACAAATATTACTTATTTTACTTACGTGATTATTTCACCTTCAATTTGACAGTTCTTATAATGTTTAATATGCCATAATTACTCGTATTGTCATCTACAATGGCAATTAAATTGTAGAATGCATTTGTCTAACCAGCGATGCAATTTCACTGCATCTACAAACCAGGGAAACATGAACAGCGAAATGGTTTGCGGATGCACTTTATGCATTTGCTATTTCACTGCATGCAGATCCGACATCAGCACAGGCGGGCCTTCTAGCGGCAACGCCCCTTTATAGGACGTAGAACACTGCGTGTAGGATTGAGACATACGCTGATTTGTTTAATTAGTTAGTATCATAGACTAAGAGACGAGAGAATTGACTTTTGCTGACAACAATTTAGTATACTACTCTATATACATACTACAAAAGCTTTTTCCCTACTAATTTCTTCTGATTAAATTCGTTGTGAGTTCCGTAGTTTTACCCCCGGTACTGCAATAGACTTCATTGTTCATTGCCTGTTTTGGTGGTCGCCGCTGTTAATACTGGCTACACAGGAGACACAGTTGTGGGCCCCCGTCCCGTTAGCGGAGGCATACTGTAAAATTTCATATTCATCCATCCAATAGTTGTTTGGGCTGTGCATTGATAGAATAGTCAGTCATTCACGTTTTCTTTTATGAAGAAAATAAATTGGAAAATAAAGTATCTCCTTAAGGCCGTAGTCAAAGAGTTACAGCCCTCACAATAAGCTATACGAGAGAATTAAATTATAAAACATAGATGATTACTTAAATAAGTAACAGCATTTCCGATCGTATGTTGATCGAATTCAATGCTGCATCTCGAACCGAGGCGCTGGGGATGAATTCAACAAGACGAAAGTTATGCACAACGATTTCTCATCTCTAGACCGGTTATCGCAGAGAATACAGCTATTGAAGTGATCAAAGACTATGTTTACCTCGGACATTTCATGCCCGCCTATACCCTACCATTATATAAAAGCACTAGCGGCCGCCCGCGATTTCGTTCGCGTGGAGTTAGTTATTTGCAAATAATTTTTAATTACATTCGAAAAAGCTAAATACCTAATGAAAGGAAAAAAATAAAAAAAGTTAAAAACAATCAATATTTAGACGAATTTTTAGTATCAATGAAGTCGATGGATATTATTTTTTAAAACCTCTTTGTAAAACCTAAAGTACTTTTTATTGTTATAATAAAACATCCCTCCTTATAATAGTAAGTATGTAGTTGTTTTCAATATTTTTTATATTTAAATATCATTTAAAATCCTTCTGCCATAAATACTTTAACTTCAATAACATTGGATTTTCATACAAATTTCCAACCCCCGTTTTAACACCTAAAATGGGTTGATTTCTAAAGATACATTATAAGTACACCTCCACACTATCTATACATTTTAAATTTCAAGTTTCTTACTTCAAAAATATAGAACTTTCATACAAACTTCCAACCCTCGTTTTAACCCCAAAAAGGTGTTGATTTCTAAAGATACATTATTAGTACACCTCCACACCATCTATAGAGCATACATTTTAAATTTCAAGTTTCTTACTTTAAAAACATAGCACTTTGATACAAACTTCCAACCCCCATTTACCCATTTACCCCATTAACCCCAAAAAGGGGTGAATATCTAAAGATACATTATTAGTACACCTCAACACCATTAATATAGCATACATTTTAAAATTCAAGTCTCTTACTTCAAAAACATAGAACTTTGATACAAATTTCCAACCCCCGTTTTAACCCCAAAAAGGAGTTGATTTTTAAAGATAAATTATTAGTACACCTCCATACCATCTATAGAGCATACATTTTAAATTTCAAGTTTCTTACTTTAAAAACATAGAACTTTCATACAAACTTCCAACCCCCGTTTTAACCCCAAAAAGGGGTTGATTTCCAAAGTTATATTATTAGTACACCTCCACACCATCTATAGAGCATACATTTTAAATTTCAAGTCTCTTACTTCAAAAACATAGGACTTTCATTTAAACTTCCAACCCCCATTCTACCCCCTTAGGGGTGGAGTATCGTAAAATCCGTTCTTAGCGGATGTCTACACCCTATAAGGAACCTACCTGCCAAATTTCAAGTTTGTAGGTGTTATAGTTTCTGAGATTTCGTGATGAGTGAGTGAGTGATTTTCTCTTTTATATATATAGATATACGCCGGGGCAATCTCAACAAAGAGACCGATAGACGCACTCGATTGGGCTGGGCAGCTTTTAGCACATAGCTTCGGCACATCGTTGGCGCACAGATACCCCAATGCTTAAAGACTAAAGTCTTCAACAAGTGCGTCCTCCCTGCAATGATCTATGGTGCAGAGACTTGGACACTGACCATTGGACTGATCCACAGGCTAAAGGTCGCGCAGCGAGCGATGGAGAGGACTATGCTCGGGGTTACTTTGAGGGATCGAATCCGGAACGAAGAAAGTCGACTTCAGAGTTTGCAAGCTGAAGTGGCAATGGGCCGGTCACATTTGCCGAGTAAATAATGGCAGATGCGGGAAGAAGGTATTAGAGTGGAGGCCGCGCGTAGGACTACTTCTACTTCTAGATGCTGAAATTCTAGATAGCTGGGAGCGGCTGGATGCGCAAGACGGAGGATCGTATTTGGTGGAAAGCATTGGGGAAGGCTTATTTCTAACAGTGGGTAGATACAGGCTGATGACGATGTAGTAGTAGTAGTTCTATGAGTAGACGTGACAATTACCGTAAGAGAACATACACAAAAAATAAAAACTATCAGATATTTTCAGTACTACTGACATCGTTTGCATTCTTGATACCCATTAGAGTAGATCTGGTCAGACTAACGTATCGAGCCAGTCTCTTTAACTTTTAACGTTTGTAAATGTTCTTCCTGGGAATATGACTAAATACTAAAGTAGTATATATATCCTGCGTAGCCAGATAGCAGAAAGCCTCGTCTTTATCTTCAAAATTGCGGCAATATACGCAGGCACGAAAATATTTATCATATTTTCGTTTGAGCCATTCTATTTTTTTTATACTACGTCGATTGGCTACAGCGGTAGGCCGCCGAAGCTGAAGTCGATTTATCATCGGTTCGCGATCAAAAATCCGTTAATAAAAATTAAGATCTACATATATCTTAAGTTTAAGTTAAACAAACATCTTCAGCTGGGCTCTGTGGTTTCGACCAGCTAAGCTAAACACAATTGTCATCAATCTAAGCTAAAGTTTGATTTTCGCAATCAAAAATTCTACTTCGGCGGTAGGGCCTCTGATCAGGGTCAGCGTGGGCTCCAGGGGCCCTACCGCCGAAGCTGAAGCCGATTATCATTGGATTTTTTGAAAGCGAATAAGAAACTACTGCATAGATTGTTGATAATTATGTTTAGCTCAGCTGGTAGGAACCCTAGAGCTCTATCGACTAAGCTGAAGATATTTGTCAATAACTTTAACTTAAGACTTATTTTTGGTACTAAAAAATCCAACGGTAATCGGCTTCTGCTTCGGCGGTAGGGCCCCTGGAGCCCACGCTGACCCTGATCAGAGGCCCTACCGCCGAAGTAGAATTTTTGATTGCGAAAATCAAACTTTAGCTTAGATTGATGACAATTGTGTTTAGCTTAGCTGGTCGAAACCACAGAGCCCAGCTGAAGATGTTTGTTTAACTTAAACTTAAGATATATGTAGATCTTAATTTTTATTAACGGATTTTTGATCGCGAACCGATGATAAATCGACTTCAGCTTCGGCGGCCTACCGCTGTAGCCAATCGACGTAGTATAAAAAAAATAGAATGGCTCAAACGAAAATATGATAAATATTTTCGTGCCTGCGTATATTGCCGCAATTTTGAAGATAAAGACGAGGCTTTCTGCTATCTGGCTACGCAGGATATATATACTACTTTAGTATTTAGTCATATTCCCAGGAAGAACATTTACAAACGTTAAAAGTTAAAGAGACTGGCTCGATACGTTAGTCTGACCAGATCTACTCTAATGGGTATCAAGAATGCAAACGATGTCAGTAGTACTGAAAATATCTGATAGTTTTTATTTTTTGTGTATGTTCTCTTACGGTAATTGTCACGTCTACTCATAGAACTACTACTACTACATCGTCATCAGCCTGTATCTACCCACTGTTAGAAATAAGCCTTCCCCAATGCTTTCCACCAAATACGATCCTCCGTCTTGCGCATCCAGCCGCTCCCAGCTATCTAGAATTTCAGCATCTAGAAGTAGAAGTAGTCCTACGCACGGCCTCCACTCTAATACCTTCTTCCCGCATCTGCCATTATTTACTCGGCAAATGTGACCGGCCCATTGCCACTTCAGCTTGCAAACTCTGAAGTCGACTTTCTTCGTTCCGGATTCGATCCCTCAAAGTAACCCCGAGCATAGTCCTCTCCATCGCTCGCTGCGCGACCTTTAGCCTGTGGATCAGTCCAATGGTCAGTGTCCAAGTCTCTGCACCATAGATCATTGCAGGGAGGACGCACTTGTTGAAGACTTTAGTCTTTAAGCATTGGGGTATCTGTGCGCCAACGATGTGCCGAAGCTATGTGCTAAAAGCTGCCCAGCCCAATCGAGTGCGTCTATCGGTCTCTTTGTTGAGATTGCCCCGGCGTATATCTATATATATAAAAGAGAAAATCACTCACTCACTCATCACGAAATCTCAGAAACTATAACACCTACAAACTTGAAATTTGGCAGGTAGGTTCCTTATAGGGTGTAGACATCCGCTAAGAACGGATTTTACGATACTCCACCCCTAAGGGGGTAGAATGGGGGTTGGAAGTTTAAATGAAAGTCCTATGTTTTTGAAGTAAGAGACTTGAAATTTAAAATGTATGCTCTATAGATGGTGTGGAGGTGTACTAATAATATAACTTTGGAAATCAACCCCTTTTTGGGGTTAAAACGGGGGTTGGAAGTTTGTATGAAAGTTCTATGTTTTTAAAGTAAGAAACTTGAAATTTAAAATGTATGCTCTATAGATGGTATGGAGGTGTACTAATAATTTATCTTTAAAAATCAACTCCTTTTTGGGGTTAAAACGGGGGTTGGAAATTTGTATCAAAGTTCTATGTTTTTGAAGTAAGAGACTTGAATTTTAAAATGTATGCTATATTAATGGTGTGGAGGTGTACTAATAATGTATCTTTAGATATTCACCCCTTTTTGGGGTTAATGGGGTAAATGGGTAAATGGGGGTTGGAAGTTTGTATCAAAGTGCTATGTTTTTAAAGTAAGAAACTTGAAATTTAAAATGTATGCTCTATAGATGGTGTGGAGGTGTACTAATAATGTATCTTTAGAAATCAACACCTTTTTGGGGTTAAAACGAGGGTTGGAAGTTTGTATGAAAGTTCTATATTTTTGAAGTAAGAAACTTGAAATTTAAAATGTATAGATAGTGTGGAGGTGTACTTATAATGTATCTTTAGAAATCAACCCATTTTAGGTGTTAAAACGGGGGTTGGAAATTTGTATGAAAATCCAATGTTATTGAAGTTAAAGTATTTATGGCAGAAGGATTTTAAATGATATTTAAATATAAAAAATATTGAAAACAACTACATACTTACTATTATAAGGAGGGATGTTTTATTATAACAATAAAAAGTACTTTAGGTTTTACAAAGAGGTTTTAAAAAATAATATCCATCGACTTCATTGATACTAAAAATTCGTCTAAATATTGATTGTTTTTAACTTTTTTTATTTTTTTCCTTTCATTAGGTATTTAGCTTTTTCGAATGTAATTAAAAATTATTTGCAAATAACTAACTCCACGCGAACGAAATCGCGGGCGGCCGCTAGTGCTTTTATATAATGGTAGGGTATAGGCGGGCATGAAATGTCCGAGGTAAACATAGTCTTTGATCACTTCAATAGCTGTATTCTCTGCGATAACCGGTCTAGAGATGAGAAATCGTTGTGCATAACTTTCGTCTTGTTGAATTCATCCCCAGCGCCTCGGTTCGAGATGCAGCATTGAATTCGATCAACATACGATCGGAAATGCTGTTACTTATTTAAGTAATCATCTATGTTTTATAATTTAATTCTCTCGTATAGCTTATTGTGAGGGCTGTAACTCTTTGACTACGGCCTTAAGGAGATACTTTATTTTCCAATTTATTTTCTTCATAAAAGAAAACGTGAATGACTGACTATTCTATCAATGCACAGCCCAAACAACTATTGGATGGATGAATATGAAATTTTACAGTATGCCTCCGCTAACGGGACGGGGGCCCACCACTGTGTCTCCTGTGTAGCCAGTATTAACAGCGGCGACCACCAAAACAGGCAATGAACAATGAAGTCTATTGCAGTACCGGGGGTAAAACTACGGAACTCACAACGAATTTAATCAGAAGAAATTAGTAGGGAAAAAGCTTTTGTAGTATGTATATAGAGTAGTATACTAAATTGTTGTCAGCAAAAGTCAATTCTCTCGTCTCTTAGTCTATGATACTAACTAATTAAACAAATCAGCGTATGTCTCAATCCTACACGCAGTGTTCTACGTCCTATAAAGGGGCGTTGCCGCTAGAAGGCCCGCCTGTGCTGATGTCGGATCTGCATGCAGTGAAATAGCAAATGCATAAAGTGCATCCGCAAACCATTTCGCTGTTCATGTTTCCCTGGTTTGTAGATGCAGTGAAATTGCATCGCTGGTTAGACAAATGCATTCTACAATTTAATTGCCATTGTAGATGACAATACGAGTAATTATGGCATATTAAACATTATAAGAACTGTCAAATTGAAGGTGAAATAATCACGTAAGTAAAATAAGTAATATTTGTGGATTATAAAAAATATACTTGAAAGATTTTTTCAAAACTTATCTCCCAAATTAGGCCATAATATCGAATATATATACGGACAAATGTCTCACAGTCGAGAAAATTTGCTCAACGAAAAGAAACGAATAGATACAGATCACGTGTGAATAAAAGAGATACATATCGGAACAGGCCCACCACACATTCCCACCGTTTTTGTCTCCTGTTTAGCCAGGATTCCCGAGAGTAAAACTACTGCTGACTTAGAATTCACAAAGAATTTAATGAGAAGAAATTCATAGGAGTAGGAAGCTTTTTGACTTCCCCTCTTGGCTAAGTGAGAGACAACAATATTGAAATAAGGCATTAAAAACCTAAAGAGCTGGCTAGTCACATGAAGCTCAACTGCCGTGCACCACAGATTTTAAATTATAGACAGTATTGGGGACCTAAAAGTTCGAATTGTTACCCTAAAACTTTGATTCTAGTAATATAATGGCATAGTCGTCTGAACGCCTGGTAATTCTCTCTTCTTGCCGCCAAAGCGAAATGGTGTTATAAGCTACCCCGGATGCGATATACAATGAATTGTAGTAAAGAATCCTAAGTTTTTGCAATGAATTCTTGATGTTATCCCGCTCCGGTCGCCAAAGATCACACTTCTAGAGAATATGGTGTGCTGTTGACCTAAAAAAAACGACTATAGACGGCTGGATGTGAAAGGCAGAGCGTGGCATTTTGTGGAAAGCATCAGGGAATAGAAACACGCTGTTGATGATGATGATGAGTACACATAATATCAAATTAACCCTCCTCATTTATGAAGTCTATAAAAATAATCTAAGAGTATAGAATTCTACATAATATTTATCGTGTGGATACTTAAAAAAGCCCTCTGTCGTAGAACTACCGTAGCCACTTACTACGGCACGCCGTAGACTAACGTAGCCTGCTACGATTGAAGGTTCTAGCTTTATATAGATTCATTATATAATCGTTAAAAAAAATGTTCACTGTTGTAGAATTACCGTAGCTGCATACTACGCCGTAGGCTCGTAGATTGAAATTTACAGACTTTTTCTTGACTAGACTTATCAAGTCAATTTCATCTCTACAGAATAGTCGAGGCAAGAGATCTACAAATCGTATTGAAACATTGCTGTCAATATTTTAGTAGTAAAAAAAAAGAAGAATAATGGGTTTCTTATATTTTTGTTAGTACTATTATTTATGCTTGGCTATTAACATATATGAGCAACTAGCTGTCCCGGCGAACTTCGTACCGCCTAACAATCAATGAATGTCGTGGTACATTGGCTGAACTAAATTTATGATTTTATGGAATTAAAACAATGAATAATAGAAATAATAGAGAAGCTCGATGGCATAATTGCGCGTGTCAGTCTAATTGAACACGCAAGTTAAGCAACTTCGACCGTAGCCTGTATACGGATGGGTTTATATTACCTCGAGCTCCTCCGTCCTTCGAAAGCCACGTTAAGCCGTCGGTCTCGGTTGTTATCATTCGATTATCTTGCGCTCCTCCGTGCTTCGGAAGGCCCGTTAAACCGTCGGTCCCGGTTGTAGTTAGTTTCCTTTAGGCGGCTCGATAACACTGGCATCTGCCAACCCGCAGTTGAGCAGCGTGTTGAAGTATGCTCTAAACCCTTTCAGTTGTTCCTTTCAGTTTCAAAATAAAGATTTCCTTATTTAGAGCGGGCGCTGTATGGAGTTGAGTGTGCAAAATATGAGGACCGCATTCTATAAACAGTTTTGAATTCAGAAAAGCTTGTAGAATATGATTCTGAATGTTGCCAGGAAGTTTCTTGGTCCAATTTTTTTTTATACACCATTCCCTTGGATATCGAGTAAATGGACTGAACAAATGCTTTACAACAATTTTAATCATTGTTTTATTGAAAATTTTCAATTGTTTCTTAAGATTAAAGATACTTATAGCTACTAAGTGGAAATAAAAATACAAAAAAAAAAATTGTTGAAAAAAAAAAATTACATAAAAGGATATTTTATGTAATATTTTTTTTATAAAAAGAAATTATTACATAAAATGATTACAAAAATCTTATCGAGCGATCTATACGATCCTCTTTTGAAAAACAATAAGAATACTGCTCTGCCGTGTTTCTGGACATACAAACAGCCTTTGATAAGGTGTGGCACAAAGGCCTCCTGTGCAAGACAAGGACATCTCTACCCCATAGCTATTATCTACTTGTAGAATCCTGTCTCACAAATCGAATATTTCAGGTGAGAGAGGAAGGAGAACTGACTGAACGGACTTCCATAATATAATAGTAAGAGTTCCACATGGATCAGTGCCGACTTCCCAGAAACACTGATGTAGAAAATAAATCAAAGATCAAATGTAAATGCCAATCACTTTTATAATAAGGAAAACAAAGGAGTAATTTATAAAATGCACTTGAATGTACAATAACGCATAAGCAAAAGGAAGTTGAGTATGCAAAATGTGAGGACCAGCAATACACTTTCCATTTTTAGGAGAATGTGTCAATCTACATTTTGCATAATAAGGATTTGCATATTTTGTTAGTATTATTACTTCTTTTTAATACTTTTTTATTTTTACCCGCGGCGGAACGGAGACGGTACATGCGTTTGAGGTGCTAAGGATGTTTGTGCAAATCAATGTTGCCATTTATCTCCAAAACTACGAGTCCGATTTAGATGCGGTTTTCAGTGATAGGTTCGGGTTTGATTGGTGCATGTTCTTAGATAAGTGTTACGGTGACAACTCACCAGGGGGCGCTGCAGTAAGCATTTGTTTGTAAAACCAATGTTGCCATTTATCTCCAAAACTACGAGTCCGATTTAGATGCGGTTTTCAGTGACGGGTTTGGTTTTGATTGGTGCATGTTCTTAGATAGGTATTACAGTGACCACTCACCAGGGAGCGCTGCAGTAAACATTTGTTTGTGAAACCAATGTTGCCAAATGCCAATAAATATCTCCAAAACTACGAGTCCTATTTTGATGCGGTTTTCAGTGATGGGTTCGAGTTTGATTGGTGCATGTTCTTAAATAGGTATTACGGTGACAACTCACCAGAGGGCGCTGCAGTAATCATTTGTTTGTGCAACCAATGTTGCCATTTATCTCCAAAACTACGAGTCCGATTTTGATGCGGTTTTCAGTGATGGGTCCGAGTTTGATTGGTGTATATTCTTAGATACGTGTTACAGTGACAACTCACCAGAGGGCGCTGCAGTAAACATTTGTTTATGCAAAACCAAAACTACTAGTCTGATTCTGATGCGGTTTTCAATTGTAATACCTACGCTTGCTCTCTAAAAAGTTTGAAATAAAAACAAAATTTAAAATTTTGAAAAAACACACGACGGTTAAAACGTAGTTGAAAAAGGATAAAATAATTTTGAAACCCCCGACTTAAAGAATTTATGCTATGAACTTAATAAAAAATCCAAGAAAATCCGTCGGGGGCTGCCATCTCTATTTTAAATTTCAACATAAATATAAATAAGTATACAAGTTACTATAAAACTGCCAAATAACGCATATACCGTCTCCGTTCCGTCGAGGGTAAAAAAACAAACTGTACAAATATAAATTAAATTTTTTGATTACTTATGTAAAAATTTCCTTTTATGTTTTTTTTTTTCAGGAATATTTGTTTAATTTTTTTTTTGTTTTTTTATTTCCACTTAGTAGCTATAAGTATCTTTAATCATAAGAAACAATTGGATATTTTCAATAAAACAATGATTAAAATTGTTGTAAAGCATTTGTTCAGTCGATTTACTCGATATCCAAGGGAATGGTGTATAAAAAAAAAATGGACCAAGAAACTTCCTGGCAACATTCAGAATCATAATCTACAAGCTTTTCTGAATTCAAAACTGTTCATAGAATGCGGTCCTCATATTTTGCACACTCAACTACCTGTGGCGCCTGCACTAATTGTTTAATCAAAAAATAAACGTTTTATCGTTTAATCGTTTTGGTGATTTGTAATTGTCATTTCTTTTGATGCTTACTCTGATTTGATTCTTGCGCTCGGACTCCATGGGCCAAGCGTTTTCACCCCAATCGATATGACATTTTTCAATTTTCAAAACAAATCACAGACAATTTTCGCTACACAAAAGTGACACCAATCGATTTGACATTTTGATATTTGACAACCAATAAATATCGAAATCTTTTTTCAACTGATACTTTCATTTGTATGGGAAAATGTTTTTCCTTTTATTTTATTCTTTCGTCAATTTTCCAATGTTTTTCATAGTTATTCTGCTGTCTGCTATTCGGGACGGAGAGAAATCCAATAAATCAAAAAGCATGAAAATCGGTCCTGCGGTTCTCGAGTTATAAGTGTATATATAAAACAAATGTATATATAAAACAAACCCGACTTTGTTTTATATATATAGATATATACCGGTACTTAATAATGTTGCATAAGTATACGATTCGTTACAAAACTATATAAAATATACCTATCCACTGTCAAACAAAGAATCGGTATTTATTTAACTTTATTATCTGTCAATTTAATGTACACTATTTATCGCGCTTGTGTAGATTAAACTGCTTGTTAATTTGACCTCCGCAAATTACACCTGAATTAATTAGTGTTTCTTTATCGGTATTAGCACTGATGTTTTTACTTACTCGTATATATATATATATATATATATATATATCCATTCATATATATATATATATATATATAAGTAGTGTTAGTTTGATCTGATTAATTGACAAAAGGGCTGGTCCCCATCCCAGGGCGGAAAAGACTCATAGCAATTGCTTCCCGCTATTCCGCTAGGTCAGGAAACAATTTTGAAAATAGAACTAAATTTAGTTAGCACAAAAAATATTGATTAAAATGTAAATGAAAATGCTGCGGCGTTGTGTGTTTATAAAGAGTTAGTTTGTTCATCAAAAACTGAATAAAAACTATTTAATTGGGCGGGATACTGACTCTATAAGTTATACTGAATTTCTAAATTTTTTTTTTTTCATAATTAAAAGTAGATGGTCTAACACAAGTAAAGTAAAGTCTTCAATTCCTAAATATTTATAACAATATAAAATACTATCGCATCCTTCGATCACTTAATGGTCGAAGATTGCCTCGCACTTTCACACTTTTCTGTACGACCCGCTGGCACTACAGAATAAGTAATAGTAGGTACTGTTAGTCAATCGTAACTATAGACATTATTAGCATAATTGTATGAGCGAGATGGAAATACTTTTAAAGCTTCCGTACAGCTAGCTTATGATATATTCGTACCAAACCCTGTAATCGATGTGTTCCTAGTAACGTAGACTATCCACATAACGATTGATGTATTATGCCTATAGCCAAACTTTGAAGTCTAGCCGCTCCTAAGTTTGACTTAGGCCTTCCGATAAACCCAAACCACACAAACATAGATGTCCGACTTTAACTATTATATTTTTAGGCAAACCTAGAGAACAAAAATGAGACGTTCAATAGAATTGTGGTAGGGTCCCTCCACAGACATAGTTGGGCCTAGGTTAGGCTATGCTTTTGACTACCCAAAGCCAAGCAAGCGAAGTGAGCGAGTCACGACTTGTTTTTTTAGAGGGAGGTGAGATACCCTTTACTTTTGGTATAATGCATTAGGAATGTATTTATGTAATATTTTCTTACAGCCACAAATACACTGTTAAATGTGGCACCTACTAGCCAAAGAGTACCATTCTTACGGTTACCAGATGGTAGGTACCAGAAATAATGAAATCGAGTGTAACATACAGTGCGGTTTCATAGGCGTTTACAATCTAAAGCTTTTAAGTTGTGGTACGTATTTTCTGCCAAGGTTTTGCTAGGAGATCACGGTGAGGTTTTTACAGGATCAGCAATAAGTGAGTGATGCCTGTAGTGTTGCAAACATTCATAGACTGCAATGATTGCTTACTTTCAGGCAGGTCATTTATTTGTTTTTTTACCATAGTCGTTTAAAAAAATTTAAAGAATTTAAAGTCATTAAAACCCGGAAATAATTGACTACCCATATAAAAATTGTTAATTTGGCACAACTTAGATTCCGTGGCTATACGAGTATGGGTTGTGAAATTTGTGGTGTGTCGAGCAAGCAAAGAGCATAATTTGTGGTGTATCGAGCAAGCAAAGAACAAAATTTAAGTTATGTGGGGCAAACAAGGTGCATAATTTCATCTTAACGAGGAGATTTCTGAGAAAGCACATGTAAAAACCTAAAAACTTACAGATTTTTAGATGCGAATGAAAGAACCCTGTGTTCTTACCACAGAAATCAGTTCTTACAATATCTAGCTCTCGGTACATTTTCAAAGGGAATTGGTTTCGTTTTGTCACTCGCATAGATCTAGTATTATTTGCAACGTTAATTCCATCTTTTTTGGCCCAATAACTTGTCCAAAGTAGATTTATACTGTGATTTGTCGTTACAGTTACAATAAAAGGGTTATAATATCTTTAGATATTGCATATCGGTGTGGCGTAATTATCATTCAAGTGACGCATAGTCTGTCAACAATTTTATAACTTCAAGATTAATATAACAATAGTAAAATGTGTCATGATTTGATCTTATTTTTATATGGCGTAAGAGGCCCATGTTCAGTTATTGGTGACAGATTTAAGATTGTTGTGCTCCTGCGAGTGAGGAAATGTTGTTATGCCATTCTTAGCAGCGGGGGAGCCAACGTACGAGCAATATTTCTTGGGTACTTGAAACACGTCTATATGTTTACGAAAAATGTTTGACATCAGGCGGGCCTTATGCTTGTTTAGCACCCAACGTTGTATAAAAAAATGGGGTGTGGCTATGTCATGGACACGGCCGTCTGTTGTACGTGAATACGTTATAAGCGCTAAAATTATCTCAAAATGGCAGCGCTTCCAGGAGGAAGCGTTGCCATTTAGGGGAAAATCTGAGATTTTCCTTTGATCCTTGGTCTATTCAGTGGTATGATTGAATTTTGGATGGAGATGAGAGATTTGTAGCTGCAATACCAAACAGTATCCCCCGATTTTGTTATCATTCGTTTTTTTGAATTGCCTCCCTAAAGACGTATTGACGACAAAAATAACATTAGCAGATCAAATAAGGTTCGCCAAAGAAGTAGTCGACCAGTTTTGATGAAAACTTCTAAACGTAAATGTTAATAAGGTTGATCTTCTGTTATTTGTGAGAGCGAAAATAGACCTTAATTTGAAAAGTACAAACGAATATCAATCTTTGTGATGAAAACATATTTGGCCCACTGTACGTTTCCCTTTCCATTGCCAGTTATGGCCGTAATTGCAGCGATGCATTTTCACTGCATCCTAGTACTAGGATTACATAGAAAGGCGGTAGCATGTTAATCCACTTTTTATTTATTAGTATTTATTATTGGGAAGAAGGAAATAGCGGCATATGTTAAATTCGAAGAGTAAAAGAGCTAAGTACTGTTGAGTTGCATATTGCACTAATTTGAAACCTGTATACTGGGACTATAGCAGCGTTATAGAGTTACGACCGATTGGTAAGTTTATTTGACTATTTTCAACTAAATATATATTAAGAAAAAAAATATATGTTTATATTTCATTACTATGGAAGAGATCCCTTCTGGGACAAGTTCGCCATTGTGTATGTTATTCTGTACTTGAAGTTTTATGTATTTGTACAATAAAGTTTTACAAACAAACAAACAATGCTATTGTTCATAGGTACTGCTGATTGTTGGCATTTGGTGGAACATTTAGATATAATAAAATCCCTTGTTTAAGCGAAATCGGTCGGTAAAAACAAATTTAATTAAGAGGAATAGTACAAGTGCTCGGCTTTTGTTGATAACAAGCTAACCCTAACCTAACCTCGACTTGCTTTTCGATTGAACTAATCTAACGTAAAAGCGCCCAGATTTCGGGTAATGATTATATATAAATATAACACATATAGATTTACATTTTCACAGATACATCGAATTGTGTTAGGATAAACGCGCATGAAAGCTGTACTTCATCTGCCGATTATTATCGTTTGATAGTGAATTGTCCGCGCATGAAACAAATGATTTCTCAGCCGATAGTTAAACGCGCAAGGAAGCTTAACGAGTCGTACTACTGGAAAGAAAGACTTTTGAAGGATGTGTCTGTGCTGTAGCTCACAAAAAAATGTTTTTTTTGTTATACTACTTTGAGTGGAAAGCAGACGCCCCGCCTAATGTGAAGCGTCTACTTTAGTGGTATCGCACGAGCTATATTGCGAGCGTTAATATAACGCTCGCAATATAGCTCGTGCGATACCACCCCTGCTGCCAACGCAGCAACTCCGTCCTTCCTGGCGATGTCATCCTACAATCTGGACAACTTCCATGCGCATAAGTCGAAGCATAATTAATTATTTCATACTGACACCTCCAGTCACCTTCCCTATTATCTAGATCAGAAATATACGAATTTTCAATGATAAAACATCATTTCTATTTTGTAACTAATCAGCACTAGCAATTTCAATTTAAGGTGTTCGATGGCGTTGTTGCGCATGTCATCTTAATTGATCACGCAAGTTAAGCAACGTCGACCGTAGCCTGTCCACGGATGGGTTTATTTATCCCGACCTCCATCGTGCTTTGGAGGGCAAGTTAAGGCGATGTAAGTTTGTAATTTCGGATTTTTAAACCAGGTTTATTTAATAACTATAATATGTAAGTACTAAAGTATTAAAAGAATATATGATACCTATGATTGAACACCTAATATATCTTATTTTTTTAGCTATATCTCACAGACATTCAATATGAAATTGAATGTCTGTGCTATATCTTATTATATATTTATTATAAATATCGCGTAATAGGTTGATTTAAAAACTTTTCTCGTTTTTAGGGTTAGGTTAAAGAAAAACAACGGAACCCTTATAGCATCACTTCATTGTCCATCCGTCCGTCCGTCCGTCTGTGAAGACCTTTTTCTTAGGAACACCACGTGTTCATGTTCAAATTAATATCAAATACTACGGTCTTAAAGCAGTGAAAAAATCAAGCTTCTAAATAGACAAATAGGCGCAATCAAAAGACTGTTATGTTTCATTTACATTACATATTTATATTCACATATTCTGACATTCGCAAAGAGAATTAAAACCTCTATGGTACTTCCCGTTGACTTATAATCATGAAATTTGGCAAGAAGCAATGTCATGTAAAGAACATTGCTTTTTCACAAGTAAAGAAAAAATCCGAAAATCATAAATTTGTAGACATTGCACAAAATTTTTTTTTTTTTGGTAGCTGCACTTTTTTCGCCTAACTGTTTACACTTTTATACGTACTGTTATTATTATTGTATAAGTATGTATAATAATTGGGCAAAACAGGAAAAATCTTCAAGACTTGATTCCCGGACTGATCGAACAATTTACATGCCTACAAGTTTGTACGGAACACTCTTGCGCGAGTCCGACTCGCATTTGACCGGCTTTTTTTCCTACTGTGCTTACTTTTATTAAAGGAAAATTTATCCAAATAGTTATCATTACCTTTGCGAGTAAATCTGGTCATCAATTTTTTAATGAAGTAAATTTCGTCGCGAGGTTACATAAAATAAAACCTTCAAAATGAACGCCCACGGGAGCCGAGTTCGTACCAGGCGCTCAGAAGCGCGCTTGTTGATTTTGAAGGTTTGGCGTATCCTAGCGACGAATATTTATTTGACTTAAAAATTTATGGTCAGATTATATATCTTACAGGTAATGACATTTTTTTTTATATAATTTTCATTCAATAAAAGTAGCTGTATTTACTTTTATTGAATGAAAATTATATAAAAAAAAATGTCATTACCTGTAAGATATATAATCTGACCATAAATTTTTAAGTTAAGGTAAAAAATTAGAAATAGTTATGAAATTGACCTACGTTCTTGATTATTTTCTTCAAATTTCACGGAAATTAAAGCTAATCATGTAAGGTATCACAGATAAGATAGATCTAATGCTCAATTATAACATATATATTTTCTCAATGCTTTAGTATAGGTAGTTATCGAATTAGCAGGGTTTAAAAATCAGCCGATTACCATCGTATATTTTACTTCGGAAATTAAGCCTTTAGTTTAGTTTATGTATGTTATTAATCAGCTTAGTCGGCAGAGCTTTAGGGTTTCTACCAGTTAAGCTAAACACGAACATCTTAAGTAGGTACATCTAACCGGAAGTTTGATATTCGCACTCAAAAATTTATGGGAATTAGCTTCAGCTTAGAGCTAGACACGGGGGTTGTTGTAATAATAGGATGACAGTCATTAAGCAAAGTCAGTGGCCTTTGGGCGGTCTGAAAACCACGCTGCTGAGCAGCGTGGTGGTCTGGTGGAGTATGCTCTAAACCTTTGAAGGGAGACCCGTATCCCAGCATTGGGTTGAATATGGATTGAT
Source organism: Hypsopygia costalis (assembly GCA_937001555.2). Lineage (NCBI taxonomy): Eukaryota > Metazoa > Arthropoda > Insecta > Lepidoptera > Pyralidae > Hypsopygia > Hypsopygia costalis. The sequence goes on along the minus strand of OW443326.2, from coordinate 7,988,530 downwards.
ACAGATACAAGCAATTTAGGTATTCTGTAGTTCGGTTTTTGTTGTTCGTCGAAAGTATTGATTTCTTTCAAGCTAGGTGCACTAGTTTACTACTCCCGTCACCGTCGCCGAGACCTCTTTCATTCCATGCTTCCCTAGTCATATAACCTGTTTTGGAACTATACAAGCACTATTATTGATTAACGTAGATTCCTATATTAGTACTTCAATGCATATAAAAAAGTATTTCCAGAGATCGAAGCATCGGGTCGATCGATTTGATATATTTTTTGGTGTTTGTAATAGGGTAGGTATATACTCGAACTATGCACATTTTTTTTATTTATTAAATAAAGACGTCACGATAATTATAATTATTGTACGACTGCTACTATGAATATTGCGTTTATAGCTAGCCTGCCTTAGACGTCAAAATTTCCTCAGATTTTATTTATTTATTTACATTATGGGGCGAGTAGCGCAGGTTGGTTTTTCTACCGATTGTACAATGGGTTGTGTTCAGAGGAATTGTTCGATACGATGCTAACGGCTTCTTATCGTTACTGTAAATTCTTATTATTACTGTAAATTAGTGGATATGCGTAAATAGTATCGTTGATGATGTCACCTTTAGACTATATTACATATGTAATATAAAGAAGTAAAGATTGTGAGGTTGTAGGGGATAATCTCACTTTGCAGTTATACATCAGTAATTAAATTTTGACTTAACTTCTGACAATAAATGAGTGAGGAAGACTAGTTCCTGAGCTAGGCAAAGCCTGTATGTACTTCAGGACACCAGGTTACCCCTTGGAGATGACATTATAAAAAAAAATATTTTGCACGATAAGGTAGCTTCATTACTACATAGCACAAAATTTGTGTAAATATTAACGAGTGATAAATTTATGTAACCACGATAGTTATAATAATAAAATCAATTATTATTCAAAGGCGTAGCGGTCAATGACGCGGCTTCGACACCAACGCTCGTGGGTTCGATTCCCACATAAGACAAACATTTGTGTGCATGAACATGTCTGTTTGTCTTAGTCTGGGTGTTTTCTATGTATCATAAGTATGTATTTACAAAAAAAATAAAAAATGTATTTAGGTATGTTTATCAGTTGTCTAGTACCCATAACACAAGCTTCGCTTACTTTGGGGCTAGATGGCGCTGTGTAATTTGTCTGACAATATTATTTATTATTATAATTTATAGTTGCATAGATAGTATTTTTTAACAATGACAAGTTGAAATCAATCACATATTTAATTAAATGTATACTCAAGAACTGAAAACATGATGTTGCCCTGAACAAGTCGTGATAACAGAACACCTTGATGAAGTATACTAATATTATGTATATACTTATATTTAGTGGAGTAGTATACGTTATACGTCGGGTGGCAGGCAAGCATTCGGCCCACATGATGTGTAGCGGTTACCGTAACCATATTTACTCTCGAAACATTGCTAACACAGCAACTTCTTTCTTTCTGGTAACCTCACTCGCAGGAACACAGCAACCCTCAAGGGAATTGTTATTTGGATGCGATATGAACAAAAGCTAAATTTATCTGAAAGGAGCGGAACTGTATAAGTGTAGCTAAATCGTCCAGCAAATCGCAAATGGAGCTGAATATGTCAGATGAAGTGTTAAGTACAGTATGTAAAAGTGGTAAAAAGCTCTGCTGTCGTGTTTACTTTAAAAAGCTTGAACGTCTATTGTAAGTGCAGCAGTGCCGGCAATTTAGTTTTCGCTTGCCGTTAAGCTTTTTCTGGGCAACTAGAGTACTTTTGCTGACTACACAATCAGATACGCACGTGCAATAGTTTCTCCATTACAGCAATCGAGTGTCACAATCAGCTGTGACTAAGAAGATTCTATTTAAATTCTTCAAAAACATTTAATTTTTTTTTAAATATAAAAAACAATCTTAAAAACAGATTTTCGTTGATTTTTTAATTATATAATGTATTTAATTTTATATTGTAGGTTGAGTTTGTGTCAATAGCATGAAATATCCCACACGCGGCTCCACCCCCGTTGTTAACGCAACAACTTCCAATAAAATGATTGCAAAATCCTCTGAACGCTTGGTAATTATCCCTTGTTGCTACCAAATCAAAATAGTATACTACCGTATGCGACATGCAAGGAATTCAACATTATTACTTACCCTTAGCTAAAGTATTTTTTAAGTAAAAAAATGCTATCATTCAGTAGACGTGAGTTTCAACAAGCTGTTTTTATGAGCTGACAGCTGGCCACTTGAGTCTGAGTGGTGAGCTGTTCCAGAGACTGAGTGTCAACACCGTTCTCAAGAGCCATCTACGGATTTGCTCCTGATTATGAGAGTGATAAGTTCATTCATTAGTCACTGTGGTCTTCCGTATTCGCGATGAATGTACGGATATTTATGAAAGTTTCTGAGAGTGTAGGATACTAACTAACATCCCTAGTTACTTTTTCTTGGGGAAACGCATAAAATGTCACAGCAATGTTCAGTTTGATTCCGGGGTCGTGGGTTCGATCTCCGCACAAGATAAATATTTGTGTGCATGAACATGTCTATTTGTCTTGATCTGGGTGTTTTCTATGTATGCATGCATTAAAAAAAATGTATTTAAGTCTAATATCAGTGATCTAGTACCCATAGTACAAGCTTTGCTTAGTTTGGAACTAGATGGCATGTGTAATGTATGTCCAGAAATATTTATTAATTATTATCTCGATATTCTATTCGCGGTATTAATCTCGCGGGGCGAAGCGGCTGGCTGAACTAGTATTTGACTATTTGTGATTCATTTTGCTAACTTTGAGAGTAAGTGGCATCTTTGAGCCAAAGCCAAACTCACCTGCATGTAGTTTTTTTTTTATAATACATCGGACGTCAAACAAGCATACAGCCAAGGGAATTGTAATTTGGCTGCGGTATTCTATGAGGTGGTACTTCCCCAGCCGTGCAGCTTATTTTATTTACAATTTATTTATTTTCGCATCACAGCCCCCATGCTACTTTGCCCCCTCTTATATAAAAAATAACAGAAATAAAAAAAATACCACAAAGAAAATACTTAGATATATTATACCTAGATATATAGATATATTCACTTCATGCTCTATTCCGCTACGTATATTAACTTTATGCTTACAACTACATATTATTTTGTGTTTATTAATCCATGTAACACAATTTTCAATATAATTTAGGTATAAAAATAGTATAGGCTGCTATCATTGTGAATTCACCCAAACAATATGTAAATATGTCTATTTCCGCGGCTTTTTGGTTGAGGGTGCGCAATATGCGGGGCTTTGTTCAGCAGGTTGACGAGCCACTTATAAATGCTATGCCTACCTCTCTTTCCCCAGAGCCTTTTAGTCTCTCAGCAAGGTGCTTCACGTGCTGGTGAAGTTGGCTTTGGCTTAAGGGTGGTGAGCACTTTAGACCCCAGTGTAACGAGGTTTTGGAAAAATAAAGATTGGTCACAGTTTAATTTATAAATCATCATCATCATCAGGTCATTTTAGTACCCACTACAGGAGCAGGACCAGAGGATCCTGCTCCTGTACTCGTCCGTCACAGACAGGAGGACTTGGCCTACACTCCCCACGCTGGCCAGACGGGTTGGGGAGGCCTGATCGATGTTTTATAATGTATTTCCCTTAGTCGCCCTGTACGACATCCACGAGAAAAGACGGAGTGATGCTATTCTATTCTAATTTATAAATATTTAGATAAATTTGTTAGTTACATAAAATAGTACTAGCCGTACTATTTTATATAACTAACAAATCTGCCGTGTCATGCGTAAGTCACGTAAGTTGAGATTCGTTAGTTACGCTTAACAACGCTTATTAGTCTTTTAAAATGTTCTTCTACCTAAAGAAAAACACAGATTTTAATTTAAAGCATTTTTTCATTAAAATCACCGATAGCCGAACTAACGTATTTAAGTTTTTTGAGAGTAGTTGTAAAGGACATGTGCGGTATTTCGTTTACGTTAGATAGGTCATACAAGTTTTTAACGCGTGGTCGAGATAATATTTTGTCTATCTCCGGTATCTCATAATAGCTATCAAATATAAGTCATCAAATATAAGGACTTTTAAATCATTATAATAATAAAAAATATAGACGTCTGATAGGACCAATGTGAAGTATTATTACACAATAATATATTTGGGGTGTAAGGTGTTCATCAGCATTTTTAAACCAAAATCCATCCTCACCTGCACCCTGCTGACTGACAAATGAGGCTCTAGCTAAAAGAGAGGTAGGGCCCGATTGGGGAAGTACCTCTACCTTACAGAATATCGCAGCCATATAACAATTCCCTTGAGGGTTGTTGTGTTCCTTCAAGTGAGTGAAGTCACCAGCAAAAAAGAAAGGGTAGAGGCTGGCAACAGATCGGCGACCCCTTGGTGTTGCTGATGGATGGTGGTGATTGCTTTCATCAGGTGACCTACATGCTCGTTTGCCACACCCTCATATAAAAAAAAGAGATAATTTCATTGAAAATGCGTCTTAAAATTGAAAATCTTAAGCCCACCCTTAATGATGTTCCATATAGGTTATTCCTTTCAAAGTCCCAAATCTTTTTCAGAGCATATTTACCGTAAGTAAAGATACAGTATATAGGCATTACATAGTTTTAGACAGTTTAAAGAACTTGACTAACGTATTTATAGATACGCATCTTCGTGTTACACTAAATTGTATGAAAACTTAGAAGTCACATTTGAAGAAACAGTGATTATTTTATACTGGTACTTCGTAATTTAATAAAATTGAAAACATAGTCTCACAATAATATGTATTCCTACAAATTCAATTTCAAAGTAAATTAACAAAAACAACAAAAACAAAAAAAAACTTAAATATCAAACGAGTAATGAGATGTGGTTTTCCAAAAACATTAAAAGCGTTTTCTCAAAACGTTGTTTTTTGAGATACGTGATATACGCGTGAGACGGCAGACTTGACTCGTGTTTATATTAGAGCTTTAAAGCTCAATATTTTGCAAACGCTACCGCGATCCGAAAAATGGTGTTTTCAGTCGCAATAGTTTTGAAAGACCTATCCAACGATACCCAACCCAAAAAAATAATCCCACATTACGTGTAGGGGTAGTACCCAAATTGTTTTTTTCATAAAGTAGTTATTTTTCCGTTTTGTCAACGTCATTAATATGTATACCCATAACAAATTTGAGCTTTCTAGTACTAATAATAGTCTAGTCTCTAAGCTAAACAGCGGTCCGGACGAACGGACATGGAAAATCTATAAAGGTTCCTTGTTTACTAGAGAACCTTAAAAACGGACAGAATTTCGCCTATAAAAAAACTTTTTTTTAGGCGAAATTCTGTCCGTTCGAAGCTCGAATCGAATAAAATTTTATAAAATGTTAGTACTCACCATGTTCATTTGTGACGGCATATGGGTAGTTGGGTATGATATCTGGTAGATCAGGATGCGGCGGCGGCGTCGACGGCGGCGGTCGATATCCAGGGTCCACAGCACTGTATGACAGGGGCCACTCGCGGTCACTCATCGGCCCATATGTGCAGTACTCGTTCCCATACGCAAGCTGCTGGCTCGCAGAACTCGAATGTGAATATGCGCAAGCTCCGTACTCCATGGAGGAAGCACTACTACTACCAGCAGCACTGCTGCCAGCTAAATCGTAACCTGTCGGTTGCGACGATGCCAGCGCCGGTACACCTCCCCCACAAAGATATCCACCACCGCCATACTGAGGCTTCAACGCCTGGCATTTACGTCGGAATCCACGAGGTCGTCTTCTAAAAGAACCCTCTTCAAACATGAACTCCGAGGAAGGATCGATCGTCCAATAGTGTCCCTTGCCAGGGCGTCCGAGACCCTTGGGCAGCTTTACGAAACATTCGTTCAAACTCAGGTTATGCCGTACCGAGTTTTTCCAGCCTTGGTATGAAGTACGGAAAAATGGAAACTGTTGTTGAAGGAAAGCGTAAATTTCACTGAGAGTGAGACGTTTGTTAGGCGAGTGTCGGATCGCCATCACGATGAGGGCTATGTATGAATATGGTGGTTTTTCTTGGCGTCGCGTGGCGGGCGCTCGGCGCGCCGCCTCTTCGGTAGTTTGGTCCTCGGTCTTCATGCGTGAGGTGCGCGTGCGCGTCGGTGCGCGTGCTGGAGAACAGTGCGCGCGCGCCGCCCACCGCACGGGCGCGCCGCCCAGCATCCGCGCCCGCGCCCTGCCCCGCCGCCGCCGTCACGCGTCACACCCACGCCCGCCTTGGCCGCCTCTTCGAACATGCTTATTGGCAAACCAATAGTTAGTAACAAACTATTAGATTAGATTCTGTGGCAATGGTAGTTGTTCTCGGTAATAAGTTCAAATGTATTTGATAAAATAAAGGATAGGTACGGAAATAATCGTAAACGAATATATATTTGAGTAAAGCAAAGACTTTGGAGTCTTTAATTAGTATATATTCATCTAATTCGTATTGAGATTAAGTCTAAACTCGGGTAAAAATATATACTCTTATATATATCAGTTTGGCTTTGGCTTTGGCAGGTTGGCTTCAGCGGTTACACAAATTTTATACAGCACTGACAATTTTGCACCAAACAAATAATGGAGTATCAGTGTGTGTGAGATGTCGCAGAGGTCGTTGCACTGGCAGACTCCATCTGCATCATCCACAAACTCATACAAACACCAAACAGCGGAAAAGCCGCTTAGACAATAATATTTATCCGGCGCAAGGACGGCTGTCGAACGGCCGCTCTTGACCTAGCACAATTAAACTAAACATTTTACTAGATCTATAAAACAGTTATACGACGTACACCAAATATTTACCATAAAGCGTAAACCAAAAGTTTTGCATTCAACTTGCTGGATTTATTTACTAGTTTCTCGTGTAAACCTCAAAGAGCCGTTGGATAACGAACTCTATCAGTATTGCATTAGGGTAGCGATTATAGAGCTGTTAGCATTAAATCATTGATGTTGTTGCTGTGGTTAAAACGGTCCGAAGCAAACATAACGAAGAGGACGTCATAAGACATTGTTACAGTTTCCCACACTTCATATTTTGAACTTTTTATTTGACAAAATTCTTGGTATTCAATGATAAGAAGCGAATAGCTTGCAAATTCCAGGACAGGATGTCATTTATGTCTGGCCTTATGTTGGTAATAAACAGGAATAACTTATTTATTTATGTATAGATATTATTTGTGATATCGAAGTGACTTGCTACAATATCAGTCTCAGGTGTAAAATGAAAAACGTCATCTCAGAAGCGCTAACTCACGATATGTCATGTCATCAAAAATTAAACAAATACTTTAGATACTGACACAAGTACTGAATTTTAAAAATTGTGATAATAAATAAGACATTATCGAATAGAGCTATAAATACGAGGACGTAGAGCCGAGGCGCGGCGGCGGAAAGCGCCCGCGTAGCCGCCGCCGGGTTGCTGATCTCTCTTATAAACAATCGTCGCCGTAGTAAACATTATAATACTATTAGTATTGTATTTATTTAGTTTAAAAACGTTCCACATTTCATGTTGCTGTCCACACATTTTACAACTACACACTACATTGAAACTATCTACGCATTTGACGCTATTTTACTAACACTATCGAGCTACGGCCAGGGTACGGTGGGGTCTGAAGGGGATTAAACCACAACCTACCTAGACTGTTATCTAAAGTCTATCGCCGCCGTTATCAAACCAAACTCTGCTGTGTCCACAAAACAAACTTTAATAAGAACTGCTATGTGTTTATGAGGTTATAACATAGGCGACTTGAAAACTTAAAATATATTTAAAAAAATCATATAAAATTTTACAGAAGATTTTTTTATTAATAATATTTGCCAATTGCCTCACAAACTTTTTGCACATAGTGATATTAGATTGATAACAATGTTATGCTGGTTAATTTTAAATACTTTTTCTACATGGAGGATTACAAGGTAGTTGACAAATGCGAATTGAGTATTATTAAATAACTACCTACATAGATAATTTAGCCTTTATTATATCGTCTAACCATTTGTACTATTTGTTTTACAAAAAATGTTTAACTATACCTGCCTTCAGATTCCTGCAAATAGAGATAGTCGTCCACTAACTTACCATCAATATGTGATGAAGTAATTATTCGATTGATATAATAGATACAAAATAGATAGACATACTCGTAAGTTACAGTCTAAGAAAATGTATCCTCGCTTTGTCTTATCGTAGAACCCGAACATCGGTGCTCTCTCTCTAACTCGTCGGCTTAGAAATAAACGAACATGAAAGGTAGATGTAGTGATCAGAAATGGAGCGGCAAGCCCCGCCTACAAGATGGCGCGCCGCGCAGCCGGCAGGATGCGCGAGCGCAGATCAATGCCTGATCTTGAACCCTCATTCATCACCATTTACGATCTCGCGATGTTTTCTCTGGTTTTTACGGTTTCGCCTTAATCACCCTTTACTCAGTGTGCAATTAATTTTTATACACTGAAAGTATTTTAAACCAACATTACATGTAGCGGTAACTATATGGTTTGTGACGTGTTTTATAGCGTTTATTTAATACTACATATGATTCGACAATACCGAATAACACAAAACTCTACTACGCTTTACATTATTTTTCATACCTGCATCTGAATCCAACGAAACAGTTACTGTAGCACATAGATGGTTGCAACATAAGTATTATCAGTCGCCTGTTATCATTAATCACCGCTGCTTATTCAGTTACAACAACACAACAATATAATATGAGAATAATATGAGAAACTAAGTTTTTTAAGCCACCCGACTGGGGAAGTCCCTCCGGATCAGTAGTACATGTACCATTGATGGTACAAGTGACACAACTTTGTATCTCTAGTACCATTAAAGAAAAGTCAAGATAAGTTACCTCCACCTCACGTAAAACCGCAGCTCAATAATAATTCCCTCGAGGATTGTCGTGTTCCTGCGAGTGAGTGAGGTAACCAGAAAGAAATAAAGGATGGAGGTTGCAACGTAGCGGCATAAAAAAAACTCGCTAGCATCGCTGTGCTGGCATATTCGAACATGCAATTTAAGCAATGTCGTCTTTGATATGAATAGGCTGAAAGGAATAACCCATCCATATAGACACCAATTCTAGCCCCCCCCCCCCCCCCCCCATCCTCGCGCCCTAGGCTGCAGCCTAATTAGCCTAAGGGTTAACCAGGCCCTGGGTCTATTCCTTTCAAATTCGTCCTGGTTTCTACGGGAATGTTTAGCTGTTGGACTCGACGTTGTAATCGATATGACAATCATAAAAGTGGCCTATATATAGGCGGCTTGACAATACTGTCAAATTGTAATTACTGTTATACGTATGCTTTAAAACGACTGAAAGAACGTATTCCTGCAGTGGGGCGAGTATGGGTGGTTGTCGTTCCCCAGCTCTATTTCTTCTATTTCTCTAGAGCTTCAATATTGTTTGTAAATCCTCAGAGTTCCACCGCTCCCTTAGACCGACTCGGAGACAAACAACCTCTCATTACCGTGATACATCAGTGCGCGCCACGTATATACGTCATCTGTTTATGTAGACACGTCACATCACAGTATAAATAATAGTAGTTACGTATAGCATTAATAAGGTGACGTTTGTAACCGCGTGGTTGGCTGCATGTGGAATTTCAAAGGTGATGTAATAAAACTGAATGTCACTCCGTAGAATATCGAATCTGCCCCATTTTAGGAAGCATAATCTTCGATTATCGGAGTCGAATCTAACGTCACCTTCACAGCTAACGACAGAATCTGATTCACAGCGAAAGCACTCGAAAAGGACTGTGTAAGTACCATCATCACATCTTTGATAGATGTGATGATGGTACTTATATAGTCCTTTCGAGGTGTAAAGATTTTAAGTACAAGCTGCATTCACACTATTCACAGTAACAGCACAGTATAATTAATAGTACTACGTACAGTATGACCTCTCCCTGCCGCTCTCACAAGGCGACCTCTCTTCCCCTTTGAGTCGAATGTGGAACATGCATCTATGCTATAGTCAATAGCAGGCACCAGTCGACATTACTTAACTTGTGATTGACTAACCTGGTACGTACACGATGCCGGTAGTATGACGTAGTAGTATTTTTTTACTAATAGTAATGATCGATGACTAATACATAGATAAATTGTTAAAAAATTTCAATCGGTATTTTTATCGGAAGTTGTCGTCTGTATAAAGTTCTGTGAAGCAGTTCTCATTATAATTAAAACCCACACCTGTGCACTTAACTAAGTAATCATCTTAGATATGTAACAATAGCAGTTATGACAACATTGTACCAAAGAGACTAAACTTCTTTGTAATTTGATAAGCCGCCTCCTGGCGGGTTTTTCGCTTCATATTGCATCGTGTTACAAATTACCTATGTCTGCTCCATACACTAGTATGTCTTTATTCTGTGTCTGTGTCCAAACTCGGTATTTATGTCAGTCTTTGGCTCCATAGATAATAAGAATTGGCTATCGACAGCATAAAATGAATTCAAAAATGAATGTATGTGTGGAATGAACACACAAGCTTACGATTTAGACAAAAATTTAATTTTGAACAGAAATTGACATATTTGTTAATATTGAATGTGAGTTCGTATGGACGAAAAGAACATTTTTGTTTAAAAGTTTTGTGATAGTTCCTTAACATTCATCATCATTATCAACTTGTATCTATTTACCCACTGGTGGCATTCTCCAATACCAGCAGTGGGTAAATAGGACATACCTGGATGAGGACATCGATTTGATTTTCTACCAAATCGATGTCCTCATCCAGGTACTTCCAGGCGCTTTTTAACATTACGAAGTATATTTACGTACAAGTAGGTACGTATTTTTTTTCACTAAATGGCATGTAACAAACCATTACATATGAAACTAAGATAAATTACTTTTGTTTACACAAAATTGCATTAATATCGAATTTTAAAAGTTACGTAAATGTGTTATAATTATTGTTATTTTTTCAATTACAACGTTCGCGGGTTCTTTGTGTTCTTATGGCGTAAAAATATGGTTATATTTTCTATTTTGTGTGCATATTACTATTTTCTTCTAGCGTAGCGAAAGATACAGGTCCGTAAGGTAAATAATAAATAAATAAATGTTGCTGGACAAATTGCACACTGTCATGTAGTCCCAAACTAAGCAAAGCTTGTACTATTGGTACTAGATAACTGATATTATATGTAAATATATATTATTTTGTAAATAAATAATAAATATTTATGGACAATTTACACAGCGCCATCTAGTCCCAAATTAAGCGCAAAGCTTGTGTTATGGGTACTAGACAACTGATAAATGTACTTAAATACGTTTTTTTTTGTAAATGCATACATATAATACAAAGAAAACACCCAGACGAAGACAAACGGAGATGTTCATGCACACAAATATTTGTCTTGTGCGAGGATCGAACCCGCTATGGTCTGCTCTTACTTTACGCAATGAGATTAATATTACTGCTATTAGGTACTATTTGTATACAATACAAATCGTAAACATTGTTACTCGTCGGAAGCGAGTAAGTGTAGTCACCAGATGTAAAGAGTTGCTCAGATAATATCGAGGATGCCATAGCGTGTTATTTCACGCAAGCGTGTTCTTTCAGATGGTACTATGGTTTCTCTCTAGTCCCATATAATATCATTGCTCTAGTCTGTAGACTATTGTCACCGGGTCACATCAGGCAGGTAGTAAGTTTGTTATGCGACGTGGTAACCACGTCGGGTGACTGACAAACTTGCAGTGTTTTAAGCAGCGTTTGAAGCGGTGACATTAATCTACAGACGGTTATAATATAAAATATCCTTCGCTGCCCATGCAGCAACTCCTGCAGTCGTGGAGAAAATACTTACTAAGTACTATTACTTCTTAACTTAAGGAACACTACAACCCTCTACGTGTCTATGAAATTGCATTTTTAACTGCGATCTTCTGTGAGATGAAGTAACTTCCCCAGTTGCGCAGCGTTTTTTGCACTATGACGTATAAGTAGCAAAAAGGATACGGCTCGACTGTCCTATAGGCTGGTAACACAGATATAATTTTCTAAATATCGGTACTTAAACGTAAAAAAGCGGGACAAGGGAGAAAATATCGGGACGTAAAATATCATATTATTATAATTACAATTCTATATTTAAAAACTACAGACTTTACTGAGATCAAACAAACCTTAAGAGCCCTATTACATTTGCACGCTGACGAGTTCTCGCGCAGTACTAAACCCGCGAAGGCCGCCGGTGCATCATTTTTTGTAGTAATTTTTGAAGTTATATTTATCGTTTTTATTGAAATACGATAATAAATTCATGCTACAAAGTTTATTCATCATGAAGTAACAATTCTTCTCGTATAAATTTTGCTCAATAATATTATCGTTTATTCGAGAAATTAACAGTTTACTTACAGCGAATTTCGAAGTTTTTTTGGTTAAAATAATGTTTTTTTTCTATATTAAATCAATGATATTTCAAAATTCCGAGGCCGCTATGTACTATACGACTATATAACAAATACATTCTATTTTTTCTATTTCATTTGTTCGGAACAGTAGTACAATCCAGGAGCTCAAAATAGTGAATGCGCGCATTTTATGAAAATCTTTCTCTGCAATTATGGGTTTATTTAAAAAGTTAAGCAAAATTTACAAAAAACGAGGCCGCTATGTACTATGCCAATAGCTATTCTATACTATTGAATAAGTCAACATTGTTAATGTATTTTTGTTTCCGAGATCAAGAACGCCAAAATTGGCCATTTTACGCAAAAATCACAGTCAAAATGTAATATGGCTCTTAACATAAAAACAAAAATATATTATTACATTTCATTATTGTAATAAAACTGTTGAGAATAACATATTTTTCTGTCATAAAAAGTAGCTTAAGTCACTTTCTAGAACTATCCACTTGTAAAATCATGCCAATTAATTGATCCCATGCGATGTGAAAAAAGTATAATGTAAAAAAATCTATTTATTATAAAATTGTATATAAGTTTTTGGTTAGACTAGAAATTCAATATCACTTTATACATATAAAAAACCTAATTTGATTAGATTTTGTAATTGTTATTCTCGTAGAAATGTTTGACTGATGTTTTACGCAGAAGAGTAGACAAGACGTGATAAAGTTGTTACTCGACCCGATAAGTACCTTTACAATGTTGCAAACAAAGAACTTCCTTGTTAGAATATTTGGTCGGTGAATTTATTAGAAATTTGATAAGAACTGTCTATTCATCAAATAGGTACTAGGATTTTCCCAATAGTACCATCAAGTCAAACAAAGATGTTTATCTGAAGCGAGTAGTCAAAACACGCGCAGTGTGTGGGCGATATGCGGTTGGGTTTTGGTAACTTGTATATTTGGTTAGAGAGTTCACGACGCTCTTCCGAAAACAACGGCTCAGCTGATGGGTGCATCCTGACGAACATCCTTTTGTCCCGACATTTTGAAATTACCGTTAATAACTCGCTTCGTATTTCTATGTTTACGTATACATGCTTTATTGGAAATAAGTTGCGTACTTGGAAATAACTGCAATAAATTCATGTATAGCTGGAAAGCTTGGGCATAGTTATTCTTTGTAAAATTGAAGTACATATGTTTATATGAAACAAAAAAGATTAAATATTAATTATTTACTTTATATAGTGACGTAGTAGTGTAATTAATAAGATTGAGGCACAAGTGGCTCACTATAATAACCTTTACAGTAAAAACTAAATTAAATGCACCTTTCATACTGGCGAACTAGGACATGACAAAATTGAGATAGAGCCCCTTAATGTCAGTAATACTAAAGTACCAAACTAAGAAAAGCTTGTACCTGCTATGGGTACTAGACTAGATAACTGATACTGCACTTAAATACATTTTCTTTTGTAAATACATATAATACATAGAAAACACCCAGACCATGACAAACACACATGTTCATACACACAAATGTTTGTCATGTGCGGTTATCGAACTCATGACCTCGGAGTCAAAGTGGCCATTGCTAACCATTCGATCACTGCCCCTTTACCACCATCTCTTATTGCGATTCAATAACTGAATAGAATGCTTATTCATACCAATGAATAAGCGACTCTATTTCAAGTAGAATAGAGTCGCTTATTCATTGGTATGAAAAGCAATCTATTCAATTATAGAAATGCAATAAGAGATGGTGGTAAGGGGGCTGAGCTCGTCTCTCTGTTTATCAGTTGTCTAGTACCTATAGTACAAGCATTGCGCTTAATTTGGGACTAGATGCCGATGTGTAAATTGTCCAGAAATATTTATTTATTTAATACCTTTGCGTTGCGCACTCGATTTAAGAAAAAAAAAATGAATATTTTTAAGAGGCTTTTGCGCTGTTTGAAATCTATCTATGAGCATGCTATTACTTTTTCTGTGCAGTATTACTTTACAATGATAAAAAATTGTATTTTTTTTTTTTACAAAAAACATCAGTTTTTTGTGTGTGCGCTAGTTAGCTTATCTGTACACCAGACGTGTTGTAAAACTTGGTAGTTTTTTGGGAACAACCGTCGGTTTTTTAAGCTCGTCCATGCACATGTGGGCTAATGCCAGCCCTGATTTATATTTGTTTACGTCCGCTGTCCGAGGGTTAAACTTTACCTACAAGTAAGGGTTGCGTCTATAAATTACACAAATAGAACTCTGTCGACGGAATATCTTGTTTATTGTAATGCTTTAATAATATTCAAGGAATCGATGTGGATAAAAGTATTTTCATACTACGTCCATTCGGAGCCAATCATATGGCCCGCCTGATGTGAAGCAGTTACCGTGGTCTACAGCCGTCCTGCTCGCGTACCCTCATCCCCGTTGCCATCGCTGCATATCCTTCCTTTCAAGCAATCTAACTTACTCGCAGGAAAACTACAAACTCTAGGCCTATCCCACTGCTAGGATACGGGTCTCCCTTCAATCAAAGGGGTTTAGAGCATACTCCACCACGCTGTTCAACTGCGGGTTGGCGGAGGCCAGTGTTTTCAAGCCGCCTAAACTTGACTTGGCTTAACGACTGTCAGTAAATGACAACAGCCGGGACCGACCCTGCCCTCCGAAACACGAAGGAGCTCGACATAAATAAATCCATCCATGGACGGGCTACGGTCGACATTGCTTAACTTGCGTATTCGATTAGACTGGCATGCGCAACAAAGCCATAGATCTTCTCTATCTATCCAGGCTTTATCGGATTGTTGTTTGGCTGATCGCATTCTTGCAATCGCGAGTGAGTGAGGTCACCAAACGTGTTATGCTGCAATGCGTGAGCAATGCTCCTTGTATTCGTTAGTCGTCAATCCTTATTCATCCCAATGCTGAGATACGGGTCTCCTCTCAATTGAAGGGGTTTAGAGCATACTCCACCACGCTGCACAACTGCGGTTTGGCGAAGTAACTATTCCTTGTATTGCAAGTGTCTAAATGGCTGCGGTAACTGCTTTACTTACATCAAGCGGCCCGTAACCTTATTTGGCATCCGTCGTCGTATAAAAAAAGACAAAAGGTCATCTTTTCTTTTTTTTTGTACTACGTCGGGTGGGAGACAAGCATACGGTCCGCTTGATGTGAAGCGGTTACCGTAGCCATATTAACGCTCGCTACATAAAATAACGCTCGCGCGCCGCCACCCCCGCTACCAACGCAGCATCTCCTTTCTTTCTGGTGATCTCACTCACTCGCAGGAACACAACAACCCTCAAGAGAATTGTTTTTTGGCTGCGGTATTCTGTGAGGTGGAGGTACATTCCCCAGTCGGGTAGCTTACAATTACGCTCCCTACCTCTCTATTCGCCAGAGCTTCGTTTGTCAGTCAGCAGGGTGCACCGCGTGCAGGTGAAGTGAAGTGAAGTATAGATTATCTAGACTAAATAACAGGAAGATGCAAGTATTATTCCATGTTATCCTGTCTGTCAGCTATATGTCTAATATGTCGACTTAGCACATTGTAATGTAATGTGCGCGGCGCGCGAACAAAAGGTGTTTCTTAGATTTAAATTCAACCTTTTAAAGTCGCCGTCAGATAATGTTGTTTACATTCATGGCCGTTTATAGTTCCTGTGTCAAGCTCGCAAATGTAGGCGTAGTGATAACCACATTTAATTTAACCGTCCATCTATCTATACAATATGATATTCCTTTTGGGGTGTAAGTGGCTCATCACTATCGTTAGAGGCAAAGGCAACCATGTCATTGTTAGTCGCTATGAGCTACGGTGCAGAGGCTTGGACACTGACCGTTGGGCTGGTTCATGGCACAGCGAGCCATGGAGAGAGCAATGCTTGGTGTTTCTCTAAAGGATCGAATCCCAAGGCAACCATGTCTGCACACAAAGTACCCTGCCATTGTTAGTCGCTATGACCTACGGTGCAGAAGCTTGGACGCTGACCGTTGGGCTGGTTCATGGCACAGCAAGCCATGGGGAGAGGAATGCTTGGAGTTTTTCTAAGAGATCGAATCCGGAGCGAAGAAATTCGATGGAGAACCAAAGTGGTCGACGTAGCTCTCAGAATCAGCAAATTGAAGTGGCAGTGGGCTGGTCACATCTGCCGAGTCAGCAATGGTAGATGGGGGAGGAGAGTCCTAGAGTGCAGACCACGTATGGAGCGACGAAGCATAAAGCGCCCCCTGTCTAGGTGGACCGACGACCTCAAAAAAGTGACTGGTAGAGGTTGGATGCGGAAAGTGGAGCATCGCTTATGGTGGAAAGCATAGGGAAAGGCCTATCGTTATATGCACTAAAAATATCTCAAAATAACAGCGTTTAAATTTAAAAAAATATTAATTTTATTTTTATTCCTAGTGTAATTGTAGGGGATGTAGTATATATACTACTGTAGTATATATTATACCTAGTGCAATTGGAGGTTTAAACCAAACTTCGTTACGTAAATTAATAGCTTTTTCCCGTTATAATTTTTAGACTACGTTAAAAGTAAAGTACGGACTGCCTCCGACTGAATACATCTTTGAGAGAAAACGAAAAAAGAGATAAATCGGTTGCGAGGAATCAAGGGCCCTACCACCGAAGCTCAGGCCGATTACCATCGAATTTTTTGATTAAAAATTGGTCTTAGGTTAGGTAAAGTTACTGACAAACATCTCCAGCTTAGTCAGTAGAGCTCATGGATTTCTTTCAGCTGAGCTATTATTATTATTATTTACCAACAATCTAAGAAAGCTACACATAATTATCTTTATATCATCTTTAATCATCATTATAATCTAAGCTATTGCTTAGATTGTTGGTAATTATCTTTAGCCGATGGTAAACGGCTTCAGCTTCGGCGATAGGGCCTCTGGACTTTTCAATGAAAATCTTGCCCAATTCTTGTAATTATGCGATGCAAAATATCACAGAATGAAAGGTATATCAATACCAATTCTTATTGCGAGCGGTTTACTACTTTTAGTTTGTTTAATATTTGATTAATTTTAATTTAATTATATTTCGATAATAACCATACTATAATGAAACTTCAATCTGGTAAACCCTAGACGCAACCTAAGGTACCTAAACCCTATCGTGTAATATTGTTACTACTAATGTAAGGAGCGACCGCGTGTTGTTCTGCGTTCTACCCAGAATTTCCTATAAATCTGGCTATCAATACAATTCGATACGCTGTGTTTTTGTTGGAAAAACGCCGAGACGTTGTGCACGCGTTGTGTTGCTGTCATCGACTAGCGATGGATTCAATACATTATTACACGTCTGCTACATCGAATTTTTGTAACTGCCTATTTCTCACCTCGGCTCATCTAATTCATTGTAATAATTTATTGGAATCTAATGATGACTAGATCTACTGTATTTGTTTTAGTTTTACGTAATTCTTTATTTGTTAACCGATTTAAAAATAAAGAGGTTCCAGGTCTGACGCGTATGTATGTATGTACAGTCAAGGATGATATATAAGGGGTATGATTTTATCAATTATCTAATAAATGCATTTTCAGTGACCTAATAAATTATATTTGTTCCTATAATAGTAGATCTGTCAATTAAGTTCACCAAATAATATAAAAAGGCTTACCTAAATATCAATTAATACTTACTTGGAAATAATATCAATCATCAAATAATTATATTGGGATTTCAAAAAATGAAATTGTCACTAAAACAGAAATACCAAACAATATGAAAATGTTTACCTTAAAATTTATTTATAATTAAACTAGGTTGACGGAAATATTATTCTGTGACGGAGTTCCGCTTTTCCGATGACAGGAGGACAGGACACAAGAATACCCTAACCAAAAAACCAAAAAATCAACCTAAACCTAACCAAAACATGATATAATACATTGACCAAGTATTGGTAAGACTCGTCAGTGAATATGACGCCAATTTGAATCCGCCCCTATTAGCCATTTTTTGATTAAATTAAGGAGCTGATCTGATGATCAAACGAATTAAATGATACTAATAGTTTGTTGATTAGATTTATAAGGTGAAAGATTTGCTATTTTTAGGTACAAATGTAATGTATGCTGCTCGTGACTTACTTGACACATCTAAACTTAGGTGACAGAAAATATTGTTTCCATATATAATAGACTACAAACCCATGGAAAAAAAATACCTGTGAAACGAACCAACGTGAATAACGCTTAGAAGGCTGTTACTATATCAGAAAATAACTCTGAGCACTATGCCGTCATTTCTGAGTGGTACAGGTGAGTACATGAGTAAATGGAATTTGCCAGGTACAAGTGAGGAATTACGACTAATTATTGTACATTAATAATTAGTCGTAATTCCTCGCTTTTTTATAGTTAAAAATAAATGTCAAAAAACCTAGTGCCGTACTAAAGCGGTGGTGCAGGAAGTCAGTGCAAATTTTTAATTTTAAGAAGCAATATTACGGTCATTTATTACTGTACGGCATTTAATACTTCTAAGCGTTATTCATGATGGTTCATTTCACAGGTTTTTTTTTTCCATATGGTTCATTTCACAGGTAATTTTTTTCCATGGGCTTGTAGTCTATAAGTGTAATATCACCTACCTTACATTGAGTTAAATATGTATTCATTGTCATGAAAAAAGTCATTAATTTATTTTGTAATCCTAATCGGTTGGTGGAACCCTAATCATTCTCTAGAAATTAATTTAAGAAAAATTTATCATCATAATTAATTTATGTTTCTGTTGGAAAAACACCGAGACATAGTGCACGCATTGTGTTTCTGTTTGTGAATTTGATGGCAGATGCGGGAGATTGGCTAGAGTGAAGGCCTCACGTAGGACGACTAAGCGTTGGACGCGCCTTCCTTCTAGATCAGGGGTTCCTAACCGGTGGTCCGCGGATCACCAGTGGTCCGTGAGAGGTAAATTATGGTCCGTGATACAAACTCATAATGAAAGAGATTGAACACTAGTATACAAAATACTATAATCTTGATTTATATAATAATGGATTTATAATATGACACTCGGGGACCCTACGCCCAACATCTCGTAGTGGTCCGCGAATAAAAAAAGGTTGGGAACCACTGTTCTAGGTGGTCCGATGACCTTAAGAAAATGGCTGGAAGCGTCTGGATGTGAAAGGAGGAGGATCGTATTTGGTGGAAAACATTGAGGAACGCCTAAATCCAGCCGTGAGTAGATACAGGCTGATGATGAAATGCACGTTTTATTCAAAACTAAAGGTAAGTTGGGTAGTACTGCACGTTAAACCTTTGACTGTACATCAGTGATGTTATAAATACTATAGATATGGCATACCCGTACTAAATTGCATCTGAAAACGATTCCCGTGCCTGGCTCTGTGACTATCCTTGTCATCTCAGTTATCTTGTCGTGTAGGTATCATGCAAATAAAAAAAACAAATCGTCACAGCGTTTGACATGGGCTTAAATAATGGTTTGTAGTAATAAATTCTATTCTCATACAGTAATTGCATATATAGGATATCTTTTTAAAATTTCACAAGCATTTCTCTACACCATGTTTTGCAAGAAACGTTCAGCAGTCAGTGTATGAAGAACCCAACGTGAACAAAGCTTCCGGACTTTTAACTGATGTCGTAAAATCTATATATCATGAATGAATGAATGACGACAGTGTCTCATAATCATAAAATGGGCAATATCTTCCCAAGGAAAAGGCAGAAAGAATGATAACGAAACAGAAATATGTTCTTTATATTTTTTAAATACATATAATTCATATGCTTATGAATATGACCTAATGTTTTAAGGGTTTCTTACACCTAATAAAACTTCGAAAATAAAAATTTTTAATTCGTGGGTTCGATTCCCACCTAAGACAAACATTTGTGTGCATGAACATGTCTGTTTGTCTTAGTCTGGGTGTTTTCTATGTATCATAAGTAGGTATTTACAAAAAAAAAATGTATTTACGTATGTTTATCAGTTGTCTAGTACCCATAACACAAGCTTCGCTTACTTTGGGGCTAGATGGCGCTGTGTAATGTGTCTGACAATATTTATTATTATTATTTATTACCTATAATAATGAAGGTATGTGTTTTTGGATCTTCGCGAAACATTTTTATAGTCTCAATGTTTTCATATGTTATTGTTGGTACCGCAGTAGGTACGACGGCTAGCAACGCGTTTGTGATGTCCTTGATATTACAAGATATTCCATACGATGCAGTAATAGCTTTACAACCGTCTGGTCGTACGTTTGTCTACCACGTTAGTTGTAAACTCGTTGCGAATAGCATAAAAAACGTAATCGAATCCACAGCTGCCTAAGTCGGTAACACCTCTTATCTACGCACTGTATTCACAACTGGACGAATAGGGTCGATATCCGAGATCGTTACAATATTCCTGACACTTCATCCCGTTGCCAGTCTGTTTCTTATATGTTGCCTGGAGCGCGAATCGTCTGCAGCGCCAGCGCCCGGCCGTTGACGGACGGAGCGCACATGGCCCGCCCGTCATAAATCGGGATTTACTGTCAGACCGTGCGTTTTCTGTTCAACGGCATTATTTCAACTTGGACGTACGCGCGTGGAAATGACCTCGTAATGGATACTGAGAAACAATTAATATGCTATTGTGATGTCGATTTAAATAAAAACATTTTCTTCGGTACCAAAGGTCCTAGAGTCGTCCCCAGCTAGAGCCCGACTGGGATAATACTTCCACCTTGCAGAAGACCGCTACCAGCTATCTATACCCTGCAGGATAGTTATGTTCCTTTGAATGACGAGCTCGGTGGTAAATGGCCACTTTGACTCCTAGGTCGCGGGTTCGATCACCGCACATGACAGACATTTGTGTGCATGAACATGTCTGTTTGTCTTGATCTGGGTATTTTCTATGTATTATATGTATGTATTTACAAAAAAAAATGTATTTTAAGTACATTTGTCAGTTGCCTAGTACCCATAACTCAAGCTTTGCGCTTAATTTGGGACTAGATGGCGCTGTGTAAATTGTCTAGAAATATTTATTTAGTTAATAAATGAGTTTACCAGATGTGAAGAGATGCTGCGTTAACACCTAGGGTGCCAGACTCTGTAAAGCTACGATAAGCGCATTAGGTACATGAGACAGTCTGTATGCTGGTTTTGCACCATACATCATGTCTAATGTACCTAATGTGGTTATATAAAAAAAAGTATTTTTTTTTTCTTCAGTTCGCTACTCCGAAAATAAATAGCTAAGAAAAAATGTCAACGCCTGTATTGGAAGCATTTGGAATCTTATTTATTTTTAATTTAAGTCAACATGTGCTATTATTTATTGTGTAGCAATAACAGCAGGTTGACTTTTAACGCAAACGAATTAGGGTCAATACGGAATCAGGGCTGCCTATTCCAATTCCCACCGCCGAAGCTGAAGCCGATTACCATCGATGTTTTTTATTCCAAAAACTGCTCTTAGTTTCAAATTATTGACAAACATCTTCAGGCTAGTTGGTAGAGCTGTAGGTTTTCTACCAACTGAGCTAAACATAATTAGCAACAATGTGAGCAGTAGTTTCATTTTCGCATTAAAATATTCCAATGGTAATCGGCTTGAGCTTCGGCGGTAGAGTCCCTGATCGAATAGATGTCAAATGGTATTCTTGACATTAAAATCAGTATCAAATCGAAATGACACTGATTAATTATTTAATGAATGAAGGACTCTTTTTCTTCGGTATATTTGCATACTATGTACTCAAAATTTCCTAGAGAAACTATACTTTTTTTGACGAGCTCGGTGGTCGAATGGTTAGCAATGGCCACTTTGACTCCCGAGGTCGCGGGTTTGATTCCCGCACAAGTCAAATATTTGTGCATGAACATGTCTGTTTGTCTTGGTCTGGGTGTTTTCTATGTAATAAAAGTATGGATTTACAAAAAAAATGTATTTAAGTAGGTACATTATGTGTAAAAGGTTTCATGAAGATCGGTTGAGTAGTTTCAACGTGAAAGCGTAGCAAACAATCTCACATTGACATTTATAATATTACTAATATTTGTAATATTAGTAATATTATAAATGTCAATGTGAGAGAAAATAGTCTCAGTACATCTTGATATTATTTATAGGAGTTAATGAATAGTCAATGAGATTTTACAACAATTTTATTGCTTTTCAGTAATCATTTTATTTACTAACATAAAAGAGCTGGTCCCGTTACATTAGGCTATCGCTAGCGCCACTCGAATGAAAATAATTACAATATAGTCGCTAAATACACAACAAATTATAAAACTGTTAAGGCGATGTAGGTTCGTAATTTCGGATTTTTAATTTAAATCAGGTTCATTAAATAACTATAGGTACCTATATACTGAAGCATTACAAAATATATGATATATGTAATTGATCATCTGATCTATTTTATTCCTCGAGTTACATACTCGTACATTAGCTTTACTTTGCTCGATAGAAAAAAAAATGTGAACAAAGATCATTTTTAAAACTATTTCTCGTTTTGTTTTCTGCTGTATTTACTTTTATTAATGAAAAATATATCAAAATAATTGTCATTACCTGTACGATTCAGCTCATAATATTTTTACCAAATAAGTTAATGCCTTTATCTCTGTGAATTAAATAAATATTCGTCGCTAGATTACGTAAAACCCTTCAAAATAAACGCGCGCGCTACTAAGGGCTTGGCACAAATTCACGTGTGCGAAAAGTTGTGTTGTTTAGTGAAAAAATATCGTTTTTTCAAGTGAATGGCGCTTTTATGGCCGGAATCTTTGTTCTTACTAGACGATATAAATACTAATTATAATTAGGTAAACGACTTGAACTTGTGAAAAATGCCGGTGATAAAATAACTTTTTTCAACTTCTACTGCGTAGTATTAGCAGAATTTACTAATTCGGTCACAATCGTCACTTAACAATCTATAATTTAAATAATAGTAAATTGTTCTGCAAATAATCCTCTGCTGCAGTTGCCTACAAAAATGTGAACTCTATCATATCTCCCTAAAACCTAACCTAATGTTACCGTAACTAATTAAAGAGCAGTTTATACCATCTTGCTCTCGATCTATTTCAATCATTAATATACCACTTGAGGGGTATTCAAACTTTCTTAAAGAACTGTTATACGGTAATAAATTGATACAATAGTAATATAATACGCAAATTAGTTGGGAGTATCCCATATATTCTGGCTCAATTACCATATTAGAAAAATATATTGTGTATAGGTAGCCTAATCTAATATATTTTAATCTAAAAGCGGCAACACTCAACAATTCCCATTGTATCGGTTTTGGCGTCTCCGAAATGAAAAAAAAAACTACCTATGAATTTAATAGAAATATTTTAGTGTTACTGTTTTTCATTATGAACTATTTACATTATAGAACTATTTGGTTTTTTTTTTAAACAAAAAATGCCCTATGTTATTTTTTTTGTCTGTAGTCTAAAAATGACGGACATTCATAAATCTTCAAAGGAATAACTTTTTTACCTTACTAAACTTAACATTAATTTAACGTACTGAAATCAATCAACTGTTAATAGATAACGAAATTCACTATTACAGGCTAAGAATATTTTCGGGGAGAACCACTTGAGAGTGATAGTCATATGAGTTATGAGATGAGGGCTCAGCTGCTAGCTCTGCGGCGTAATACAGAGCCTCGCCATCTTGGACCGGCTGTAAGTTCGCCAGGTTGAGGAACTCCAAATGGCCCGGATGTTGCATTTCCCGTGCGTATCGCTCTACAACCAAAGGGTCTGCTTCTCCCATGTGTGACCGCATGTGAAAATTCAAGTGACTGCTCTGTTTGAATCTTCTCCCGCAAACAGAACATTCAAACGGCTGAATATTCGTATGTGTACGCATATGCTGGCGCAAATGGACCGATTGGGAAAAACGCTTATTACAAATTACACAATTGAAAGGCTTTATCTTCGTATGTGTACGCAAATGCTGGTCTAAACCAGCCTTTTGCGTAAATGCTTTCGGACATAAACTGCAAGCAAAAGGTCGTATACCTGTGTGCATGCGCATATGCTGTTGAAGGCCGCCTTGCTGAGTGAATCTTTTAGCGCATAAGGAACATTGATGAGGCTTCATTTTTGCGTGGACGATACGATTGTGCTGATCGTAGTCCGAACTGTTAAGGAATGTTTGACTACACATACGACACGAAAAAGTAAATCGGTTGACAGGTTGTAGTTGGCCCACTATCGGGTTGTGAGGGTAAAAATCTCTATCCAAACGTTTTTCACAGACTTGGCAGCGCAGAGCGGCCTTGCGCCGTTTCGTGTGTTCTTCTCGATAGTGGAGTGAATAGTCGCAACAGTTAAAAAATATTTGACGACACTGCAAATCCGGACGAAGAGACGACGGAAATGTACACGTAAAGGGACCCCTGAAACAATAAAATTTATATCCTAATCTCATAATCGTTCAAAATGGTATTGAAGAAACTTATTTTTTCAAAACACCCGTGGTCATCTGCACGTGGCGTGGTTTCCTTTTTTATACCACTGTAGTGGCAAACAAGCATACGACCCGCCTGATGAAAAGCGGTCACAGCGGCCTGTGAACGCTGGTAACACCAAGGGCATAACTCGCGCGTTGGCTACCCTATAAAAACCTCTTCACACCTTCCTTGTCCAAACTAGCTAAATAGGCTCTGGCAAAAGAGCAACGATCCCGATTAGTGCAGAATCTCCACCTCACGTAAAACCGAAACTAAATAACAATATTCTTAACTGAATTGCTTCTTGCGAGTGAGTATGGTAAACCCGACGTACGGATGTACTTTCGATATCAAACATTAGAGATGATGTTTAGTTTATTTACGGAATAATTGAGATGGTTAAGACTTACTTACTTTATCTAACTTTGTTCTATGCAACTAAACACAGTAAATTCAAAATTCTGACTATAAAATATCCCTCAGAAAGCCAATTCTCGTATTTTTTCTATGAACGCAGATTGAAAGTTAACCGAATCGAGATTGAATTGTGAATTGACTAAAATTAAATAGGTACTTGATTTCATTAATTAATTATTATCAATTCTTGTTGTTGGCAAAGTAACATTTTTAGTTTGTTTAATTTTCACTCATATTTCGATATAATCCCGCTTAAATTTAATTTTGAAGTTACTTATTGTGTTACGAGAATACCAAATGTGACATTTGTGAGATCGAGACTGGATCGAAACTGAATTTTGACTATATTTTAATTTCGAGAATTGCCCCTCTGGAGTGCAATGTCTCTTTCGTAAAAAGTGTTTTTCCCAAAATGTTTGCTTTCACATCCGTCTATCTTTAATTACATTTTATTACAAAAAATACAATTCATACTAACCTTAGGTCAATAGTAGGTTTTTCCGGTTTATTTTGAGCTTTTTTCACAAAGCTATCTAAACGTGACATTTTCATGGAGAACGAATCGGCGTCCTCTCGTTCTACCTTGACTATCAGATACGTGGTGTCTTCAGAGAAGACCCGCGTCGTGATACCGTCTTCAGTTCGTTCAGTGTCCTCGACATTCTTACGTGGAAAGAACTTGAAGCCGCAAAGATCGTTAAAAATCTGTGGATATATTTGTATATGAAAATCTAACGATGACATTTTAATGAATTTAGTATGAATTTGTAACAACATGGGCACATCAAATACATAAGCCTTATTGGCCAGCTCGGCCTGGGTTAGTATTTTAATCGAGTGGCGAGTAATTTGGCACCTACGAGTAAAACGTGTCTGGACAACAAAAATTAAGTACAGCAGTTTATCAAGTAATTTAATCTAATCAAACACCTGGCAACCCATCGCAATGTACAAACCCTCGGGCAATCAGTCTGTAAGAAGGCAGATATGAAAGAAGACTACTTGCAGTGCGAGACTCTAGCGTAGTAGGAAAAGAAGTAAGAATAGAGACAGACAAACACCGACAACAACATTGTATTACTCGATTAATTTACTTATAGTGGTAATTTAAATTCTTATTTAATGAACTTAATAATTATTACGAAGAAAGTTGTGAGTATGTATGTATGTTTTATGTTTGACGAGCTCGGTGGCGTAGCGGTCAATGAAGCAGCTTCGACACCAACGCTCGTGTGTTCGATTCCCACATAGGACAAACATTTGTGTGCATGAACTTGTCTTAGTCTGGGTGTTTTCTATGTATCTATAAGTATGTATTTACAAAAAAAAATGTATTTACGTATGTTTATCAGTTGTCTAGTACCCATAACTCAAGCTTCGCTTACTTTGGGGCTAGATGGCGCTGTGTAATTTGTCTGACAATATTTATTTATGTGTAAACAGCTAACATGGATTATGATGAATTTTCGCAAGCCAAGCATACTTACAGAATTTTACCCGACTGGATATTTTTCATCCAGGTGCTGTGTTCACGCGGGTTAACTTTAACTCGCGGGTAGAAGTAGTCTACATTAATAAAGAGACCAGATTTGTATTTTTGTTTGTAATGGATATAGGTACTCAAAAAGTCCTGAAGGAATTTTAAAACTTCTTTCGCATGTAGTAAGCTACAACATCTCGTAACGTAGGCTATGTTTTATTACATCCCCGCGACGCCGGGGCGGGTCGTCAGCAATTCCTAGCAATATAACATCATATTGCACATATACTCAAATAAATGCATCAAAATATACACTAAGATAATCGTAAAAGACTGCCAACCTGTTCATTTTGTAATGGTGCCATATCCATACGCTCACCGTCGCCGTCGCTACTAGAACTTTCAATATCATGGTTCATATTTTTATGATTTTGCAGTGCAACATTGTTATAAAAACTTTTTTTGCACAAACGGCATACATAATTAGCATCTTCTTCCCATTGCAGTTTATACTAATTGGACACAAAAATATATACATTAGGGTATAAGCTAACATTTTCGCGGGCCAACCCATATTTGCTACACTGCTGGGATACGAGTCTCTCCTCAGTCATAGGGATTTAGAGCGTACTTTTTGTTTACTCAACTGCAGGTTGGCCGATGCAGGTGTTCAAGCTGACAAGAGATTTGGTTTAACGACATCGACAACAGCCGGGGTCCACGGCTTAATTCTGATTCACGGAGGAGCTCGAGATTAACTATATGAGATAATGAACCCATCCACAGACAGATAAAGTAAAACGGTCGACTGACCACGATGCGACCGGCGCCACCTCACATTGGCTTTTTTCACCCTTTTGGCACCTCACATTGCTTGTATCTTTCGCAAAAGCTAGTCGCGTTCATTTTGGCGTAGGTACGCCATCGAATTTTGAGATTAGGTACTTAAATGTGGTGTATGTGACTCATCATTATCCTCAAAAGTCAATCTCACATGAAAATAGCTCATTCTGCCGATTGGCATACGAGGCTCTGGCGAAAGCGAGCTAGAGCAACACGCTGCCGACGTAATTAATTGTACACCTAAACACTTAAACTCTAAATATAACATTTCCTGGAGAATTCTTTCTCACTGAGAGTGATTAATGACACCTGCCCCCTTACCACCAAAGGGGCTGGAGTCTCTTGTGGAAGACTACATAGGCAGTGGAAACGAGTGATTATAAGTACTTACTTTTATTTCAGTTATCAGACTCCAGTAACCTCTTGCTTTAGACGGGCCAAATATCTTTCTATCATCATAGAGTGGTTTTAGAAAAGAAATCGGCATGAACCCATAATCATCCCATTGTTTGGATACGGGTCTCCCCTCAATCGACGGGGTTTTGAACATCCTCCACGCTGATCAACTGTGGGTTGGCGGAGGTCAGTGTTTTCAAGCCGCCTTAAGGCCACTGTCATGGCTTGACGATTGTCATCTAATGACAACAGCCAGGGCGGAGTTCCAGATAAATAAACCCATCCATGGACAGGCTACGGCCGACCTTGCTTAACTTGCGTGTTCAATTAGAGTGGCATGCGAAGCGACGACATCGAGCTCCTCAAATAAAAATGAAATAATACTCGTAAATTTAAGATTTTATTGAATGAATCACTCGATAGCTTCGCACATTTACTTTTATTACCTATTTGTTACTTAACTAAAAACGAGCAGAGTTTTGACGGCCAAGCTGTATAAGTCCTGTCCGAGATACACATATTACAGTTTTAAGGTAGTATTTAGTACTTAATCATCCCCCGCATTAAGATCGTAAACGATCTCATTAAAATAAATGCGTACCTGGAATGAACTTGATGCGGACAAATTATTAGGAAACGAAGTTTCTTTAGGCTGAGAGGACGCATTTACTTCTAATTGATCCATTAGCATTCTGAAAAAAAAAAAGCAGAAATTTAAGTAACTACTATAATTTGGGAATCGAATGGCACAACAACGTTTCGGTATGACAGGTTTAAAGAGATACCACACCCCGGCCGGGATACATACAAATATCGCGTCGTTTAATCCATACTTCCATACTAATATTATAAATGTGAAAGTGTGTTTGTTTGTTTGTCCTTCTTTCACGTCGAAAGTAACGAACGGATTGACATGTTTTTTTTTTTGGAGATAGTTTATGGCCTATATATATATATATATATATATATATATATATATATATATATATATATATATATATATATATATATATATAACATATATATACATATAATATACATATACTTACTTACTTACTTACTTACTTATCGTCACGCCTGTCTCCCGTTGGGGTAGGCAGAGACCACGGAACGCCAGGTGCACCGATCCAAACATACTTCCTTTGCTTCCTCCACATTCATTAACCTCCTCATGCAGACCCGTCGATTTCGGATACTTTTAATTTGGCCCTTTATCAACACATCGCGTATTTGGTCATTGTACGTACGCCTAGGGCGACCCTTACCGACATTTCCACTCACTTTCGCTTGATAAATCTCTTTCGTGATTCTTTTTTCATCCATCCTTTCCACATGTCCAAACCACCTTAACATACCCTTTTCAATCTTCGTCACCACATCTTCTTTCAATTCACAACGTTTTCGTATCTCGCTATTTCGTACTCTATCTGTTATTCTAATACCGCACATACTTCTCAAAGCTCTCATTTCTACCGCATTAATTCTGCTTTCATGCTTCTTCTGCCATACCCATGATTCACTACCATACGTCAGTGTAGGCGTTAACACTCCCTCAATGATAGCAAGGCGTGCCTTACTCGATATATTTTTACTTGCCAAGATTGAGTGTAACGCACCATTGACTTGATTTCCCGCTTTCACTCTTCTTTCTATATCACCATCGCATTTCCCATCTTTCCTAAACATAGAACCTAAATATACAAACTCATTCACATTTTCTACTTCTTCATCTCCAATCATTATCTGACAATCAGTAAAAGTTTCATCTCTCTCTATAACCATTACTTTCGTCTTCTGTACATTCACTTTCATACCTTTCCTCTTAAATGCCTCATTCATTACAGTGACCATTTGTTGTAGTTCGTGCATCGAAGACGCAAGAAGAACCTGATCATCGGCGTACAACAGAGTTTTGAACACTGACTCTTCCATTCTTATGCCACATTCATACTCTTTCAGATCTGCCAAACAACTGTC
The DNA here is from genome assembly GCA_937001555.2 of Hypsopygia costalis. Classification (NCBI taxonomy): domain Eukaryota; kingdom Metazoa; phylum Arthropoda; class Insecta; order Lepidoptera; family Pyralidae; genus Hypsopygia; species Hypsopygia costalis. The sequence goes on along the minus strand of OW443326.2, from coordinate 7,958,457 downwards.
CATGAATAGGTTAAACAGCCAAGGAGACGCTACACAGCCCTGCCTAACACCCCGTTCAATGCTAAACCAGTCCGTGCAGGTTCCATCTAATCTGACACAGGCACTCGAGTCCTTATATAAGGATTTAAGCGCCCGTATCAGGTCACCGTCCACCCCATACAAGGAGAGAATTGACCAAAGTTCATCCCTCACCACTTTGTCATAAGCTTTTTCCAAGTCAATGAAGGCGCAGAAAACCTTTTGATGTTTAGCTAAGGTTTTCTCTGCTATACACCTTAAGGAAAAAATTTGATCTACACATCCCATCCCCTTTCGAAATCCTGTTTGCACATCCCAAATTTTACTTTCCGTTACAGATATGACCCTTTCAATCAGTATTTTTGCATATACTTTGCCTACGACACTTAGGAGACTAATACCGCGGTAACTTTTGCATTCTTGTTGTGAACCTTTACCTTTATACAGTGGCACAATCACGGCCTTACCCCAGTCACCTGGTACACGACCGTTCCTCCAGCAAAGGTTGAATAAAATGTATAGCAAGCTTGTTACGACGCATCCACCCCCTTTGAGCATTTCGGCCGATATCCTGTCATATCCAGCAGCTTTACCCATCTTCATATTTTTTATTGCTTTCACTATTTCTTCCATGCTAATATCACTTTCACCCTCAATCTCCTCATTTATTCCTCCTTCGTCATTCATTTCCTCATTCACGTCGTCACTTTCATTATTTCCAGCTTCACTTTTTTCAAATAGACTCTCAAAATATGTCTTCCAATGGTTTAACACCATTGTTTGATCTTTCATTATGTGTCCATTTGAGTCCCTTAACAAACCTACTTTAGAATTTCCCGACTTACCTCGGCCTGTTCTGACCAAATGCCAAAACAGTTTAATATTGTCTCGAAATTTACCGGAAAATTCTCTATCATATTTGTCTTTGCATTCCTTTTTCTTTCTGGCTACAACATCTTTTACTTTCTTTTTAATTCTGTCGTAACTTTCCTTTTTCGCTTTTTCAGTACAATCATTCACATTACCTTGGACTCTTCTATTAGCTCTTGTAGCTAACAAATCATTCCATGCTTTTTTCTTTTGCGCTACTACTTCACTCACTTCATTGTCCCACCACTCATTCCTGATCTTTCTAACATTATTCTTCTTTTTACTTATACCACATACCTGAGACGCAGTTTCGACAACACCATTTCTAAATTCCTTCCAAAAGTCTTCTATGTCACAACATTCCCCATCCAATAGCTGTTTGAATCGTTCATTCAATAATTTCCGGTACTGAGAACCGACAACCTCCTCCTTTAATTTTTCAACCTTCACTCTCTCTGTCTCTGTTACGGACGCTCTGGAATGATGCCGCCATGTCTTGAGCAACCCTGCTATTTTAGTAACCACAAGAAAATGATCTGATCCAACGTCTATGCCTCGATATACTCTCGTATCTTTCACGCTCGCCTTCAAGCGTTCATCGACTATCACAAAATCTATTATACTTCTATCTGAATTCCTTTGCCATGTATACATATGGATCTTCTTATGACTAAACATAGTATTAGTCACTACCAGCATTTTTTCTAAGCATATATTTAATAAATTTTCACCATTCTCATTCACTCTTACATCTCCAAACTTTCCCAACACCCTATCATATCCATCACGACCCACGCCCACCCAACCATTAAAATCACCCAGCATAACTATTCTCTCGTTTTCATCACATTTAACAAGCTCATCTCTAACATTTTCCCAGAACTCCTCTCGAACGTCCTGTGGCTTAGACATATACATATACGTGACAGAAAAACCAACAAATGGCTGAGGCAACATAACAAAGTGACAGATGTGGCCGAGAGAATAGCGAGACTGAAGTGGCAATGGGCTGGGCGCGTAGCGAGAAAGGAAGATTCCTGGTGTAGTATAGTGTAGTGTAGTGCTAATATTATAAGTATTAAAGTAAATAAATTCATCCGCGGTAATGGTACTACGTTTTATCCCACGAAGTAAAAAAATTGTAACAAGAAAAAAATATACACAAATGAATGGCAGCGCCCCTGGACAACGCGGGCGAAGCCGCGGGTAACAGCTAGTACTACATAAACTATGGCGTCTGCGCAGAGCGTGAACGAGCGTGTGTACGTGCGGAATACAAACTGTTCCAGATTCGTCTCAGAGGGGAGGTCAGCTCCCTTACCACCAACTCTTATTGCGATTCAATAACTGAATAGAATGCTTATTCATACCATTGAATAAGCGACTCTAATAATTTGAAATAGAGTCGTAAGGGGGCTGGTCCACAAGAGAGAGCGGGCCTTATTGTACATAGTAAGTACTATTAAGTACTTATTTATACTGTGGTGATACCTAAGGATATAAGGATTTAAAGTGATACATAAGGATGGGGTGTAAGTGGTTCATTAACATCTTTGAACCGAAGCCAACCTCACCTGCACGTGGTGCACCCTCCTGACTGACAAAAGAAGCTCTGGCGACGAGAGAGGTGGAGCATAGAATATTTTTTAAACTGCCCGACTGGGGAAGTAACTTAAACCTCACAGAATATCACAGCCAAATAACAATTTCCCTTGAGGGTTGCTGTGTTCCTGCGAGTGTATGAGGTCACCAGAATGGAAGAAAAGAAAGGTATGTAGGCTGGCAACGGATCGGCGACCCCTTGGTGTTGCTAATCTCCATGGGCGTTGGTAATTGCTTTCCATCAGGTGAACCACATGCACGTGCGCCCCTTAAAAAAAAAAAAAAACACTATAAACACCAATAAAGGTAAAATATTTTTCATCATCCTCATTCCAGCAGATGGAATACCAATTCTGAAATAATGATGATGATGATGACGAGTTCTCAATCACTGTGTGCTACCAGCACTAGAGTAAAGAAACCTGTGATGATTTAATGTACCACCGTACAATTTCAAATCCAATTATTTTATTTGCATTCTAAAATGTCATGAGGTTTCTTAGACACATTAAAGACCCTGGCGGGCACAGCAAAATCAGAAATGAGGAGGAAAAATATAGGTATATATTAATAAGAAATAATAAGTCAATGATTTCAACCTAATTTTCTGTTTAGCCACCGTTTCAATGATGTTGCAAAATATATATTATATACTTACAATCATTTCATTGCGCTGGTTGCTATCTGACAGCGGATAATTTAATTTATTCTTATAAAAAAAATTAATAACTTTAATTACAGAGTAAAAACTGAGCCCCTAGCCCCTACAATCGAAAACTTTCACAATGCTTAACATACTTACCTGCAATTTTAATATTTTAAGTAAATATAAAGCAATACATAGAATAGTTTCGTATTATGGAAAAGATACTGCAAGTTGTGAAGAATAATAATATATGAGATTGGAATTTTTATTAGCAACTGACGTACACATAATATTCTCAATTAAAAATGCCGCCATTGAATAAATTTTTTTTCATTAGATTTCTCTGTTGGCAATCTTTGTCTCTCGGGAATTTTAAGGACGAAGTGAGAAAAAGATGTGAGTGGTTGACCAAAAAGGGACCTCAAGGGAAAATAATTGATTTCGAGTAAATCGCGTTTGATGTTTCGTGTAGAAACAAACAACATCACAAAAACTAGCGCTGTGTGTAAGGTGTAATTTTTCCAAAACTGCCTCGGGTCACAAAAAAAAACATAAAAAAAAAACTACGGCACCTAAAAATATTTATACAATACACCAAAACAAAGCTAAAAGACCACAGATTCAAAAAATAAATCAAAAATAACGGTTTTCCTTTGAGTATAAATCGACTGGAGATGCCATAACGAAACTCTTCGAACAAATTTTTTCACCATTTTTAGCGGGGGGCGAGGTAAACACGTACAGCACACCACCAAAAGATGTAATTAACTCGCGTACACAAATTTTGCTGTTGCGATAAACGCACACTACAAAAAAAATCAACACATCAAAAATTACACGCCCACAGACACAGTTTTCATGTAACTATGCAGCACACATACGAAAAAGTTATTGATGGGGCACATCTGAAGAATGAGTCAAATCAGTTTGATGAATGAACTGAATTGTCTTATACTATTTATTATAAAATTGTAAAAGTGAAAATACTGTACATTAAAGATATTATTAAAAAAATATGTTTGTTTGTATGTATGTCTGTCTGTATTTATGTGTCTTTGTGTCATTAGCACTCTCGTGCAGCTAAACTGTGGTATGAACTGTCGCCCGCGGTTTTACCGGGCTGATACAACCACTGTCTTCTATTATACGAGTACGCTGGACTACGTACGTACTTACGTACTACTTACTATAGAGGTCAGTGGAAACAACCTTCAAGAAAAGAGCGTACGCCCATCTAAAAACCCAGCTACGCACTTGTATCCCTTCATACAGTTGCTTAAATATTTTTTTTTTTTTATTTGATTTTATTGGACAAAACCCTGTTTGAGAACATGAAATATTGTCAATTGATTTAATAACAGATATCCTTATTTAATATTTTAAATGTGAACATCCAAAGATCCAAACATCTTCGTTTGGATGTTTAGATCTTTGGTTGTTACTCAATCACGCAATAACGGCTAAACGGATTTAGATGAAATTTGGTATGGAGATAGTTTGAGTCCCGGGGAATAGCATAGGATACTTTTCTAACGCAGGTGAAGCCGCGGGGCGTAGCTAGTATTATATAAAGTACATTGGTATTTGTAAGAACCTATGTATATGAAATTATATTATAATATGTAAGGGTCATCTGCCCCCACATATAAAGTTATTTAAACATATGAATGAGAAAAGGGAAAGCAATAAAACAAATTGTTAATTTAATTATAATGGCCACATATTTATTTAAATTAAATTCTCATGTAGGGATTTCTAAAACCCGATTAAGACGGTTTTCATTAATTAGTATTTTTATTGATTTTTAAAATGAATAAGTTTATTGTATACGTGACGAATACATTTCTTGGGGTCTACTTTTTTTTACAAATTTTTGAAATGGATGTGTGGGGCAAAAATGGAGCAATATTTAAATTTTTATCCTTCATTTGATTTTATCGGAAAAATACCCGGGTTTAAAAATTAAATGTATACCTACTACATATATTGAAGTAGTCAAAGATTTAAGAAAAACAAAGAAATACTGACTCACCAAACAAGGACAGAGTCGCAAAGAAGGTATTGCACCTTCAATCAATGTCTTTCTGTTATTAGCATTTTTGTAGCTTTCCGGAAAGTCATAATAAAAATAGAGAAGTAGTACAACTCAAGCCCCGAGCGGGAGATAATAGCCTAAACACGTAGGGTTGTCGCTTAATAGTTTATTCAACCGTCAAAAATACTTAGTCAATCTCTATTTTACAAAATTAAGTAAGGTACAAAATCCAAAATTAAGTAGGGTAAGTCTTAGGGATCTGTAACAAAAGACCGGCCAAGTGCGAGTCGGACTCGGTCACGAAGGGTTCCGTACCAAAAACGACACACAATCACGTTTGTTGTATGGGAGCCCCCCTTAAATATTAATTTTATTCTGTTTTTAGTATTTATTATTATAGCGCCAACAGAAATACATCATTTGTGAAAATTTTAACTGTCTAGCTACCACGTTTCATGAGATACTTACAGCCCTTGGTGACAGACGGACAGACAGACGGACACCGGAGTCTTAGTAATAGGGTCCCGTTTTTACGCTTTGGGTGTGGAAATCTAAAAAGAATAAAAATAATTATTTTTGTACATACACCAGGAGTGACTGGAATTTTTTCATTACCTACATTTTAATGCATGCTTACTCAGTGACAAACGAGCAGACAGCCCATCTGATGGTGAGCGGTAACTGTCGCCCATAACATCCACGATTCACGCATTCAAGCTGTTGGCAACAAAAATGCAGAATCGCAGGTGCGTTGTCCTTCAAACCGGAACACAAAACACAACAATGCAAGCATTGTTGCTTGGCGGCAGTAATAGATAAGGCTGTTGTCCTCACCCAGGAGGACTCCTACCATCTGATAAAACCTACTTCATGTTATCTGTTTAGTGATTAGAAAAATTACGGTCTAAATAGGAATAGGATTAATTAAAACGTAGCTTTACTGAATCATAATATTTATTCAAATAATCTAAATTATTATGAAAAAATATTTTTATTAAGTACCTATTATATATTATTTTTTACACTAAACTATTTTTATTACTTTTTAATTTACACACTTATAATGTGATTATTAGGAGTGTCGGTGGCCGAATGGTTAGGGTATCCGAGACATCCATCATGAACACTGCAATGTTTTTTTTATGGCTAGTCGACTTTGTAGCCATCTTTAACGTATTTGTAGTTATATACGACGTAGGTAGGTAAGTAGGTACCTAAATGTTCAAATTATTAACGAACGTCAGCGCAGGCGCGAATCTTGCGTGGGAGCGGACGGTTTTGCGTACGACGCAGCCCTGACCCCGACTGGCGCTCCATATAAACTCCTATAAATGTTGTCAGTGTGTGCGTGCGACGGCCAATACGTACGGGCGCGCTCACATACAAACCGCGCTCGGTGCGTTTGTATGAAGTTACCTTACTTCTCTATTTTTACTATGGTAAAGTGCTCCGAACAGATAACACTTGTATGTGTAGGTTTCCAAGAATCATTTTCGTCATTACAAAATTTCTCCATTTTTCTTTTATATAGGGATCTTTTGGAAATCTAAAAGGAAATACAATTAAATTAAATAAAGCATAAGAATATTAGTATCTGTATAACGTATACACTCATAGTCCCACACTAAATGTATTGCTTTTACCTACTTTTTTTTAGCCAACAATTCTTTTCATTTTCAGACAAAATTTCAACATCGTATATCCAGAGAAAGGTAATTTTTCTAATTCACCTTACAAGATTTAAATGTAACATACATCTATACCTACTATTTAATACAATATCTAATAAAAATCTGACGAACTGCAGTAATTGAATGAGTGAATGATTCATTCAAATGTTGAATCGCTTTTTTGACTTTGTCACATCCCTAAAGCCTGTACCACTGTATTCATGTTTACATTTCTCTGTCGTTTACGTATCGCAACGGTTTTTACTTTAAATGGAGATTGTACTTTATTACACATTTAATAGTTAGTAAAAATACTTACCTATGATAGAAAACGCGATCTTGTTGCGAATTTAAGCTATCAGATCGCCTTTTGCACGATAATACTGCACAACTCACCATTTTTCGAGAGAAAAATCACGCGACACGGAGCGATGCAAAATGACGGTGAAGCGACTTTAAGTAGTTTTATATAACGTGTATGACCAGTTGACCAATGTACTTTGCCGGAGGGGATCACCCGCGTATGGCATCTCCAGTCGATTTATACTCAAAGCGGTTTTCAATCCCTCTTTTTGGTCATTCTATTATAATCGATTATGGAATATCTTTCAAATATTATGCAACCTTTTTTTACTTGATTTTTACAGTTGAACAATCAGTTGGTTATTGTGTACTGTTCAAATGATACATACCCTGACTAATCATGATATGATATAAATTCTAAATCATTCACACTCATAGCACAATAGTACTAACCTCATAGTCTCTCATCACATCAATCACAATTCGTTGTGCTTGCCGTAATTAAAAAAAGAAGAAGAAAGTACATTTGACATTTGTTGACCGACACATCACACTACACATCTTGTAAATAATTTACAAAAGATTATTTACAAGTGAAATCAAATCAAATGAGAAGACGAAACGTGTACTGCCAATTGGGTTTAGCAAAAAATATTCATTAGTGTATAGTTACAGAGAACTACATAATATAATATGGCTGGTTCAGCGTTGCGGCGGCTGATGGCCGAGTACAAACGTAAGTTTCGAAGTGGGCTCATTTACTGAACAAGTTTTATCATTAGTTTTTAATGAATCAATCTAATTACATACCTTGATATATTTTCAAGGCGAACTGTTTGTTTCTGCTACCGTCTCTCGAAATAGTTAGCTTGAGGATTTTTATACAGTTGCCAAATAAGAGCTGCTCAGCGAAATGAAAACATTGGAGCAAATTTGGAAAGTTTCAATTTGTAAAAGTAATCTGTGTCACCAATTATTCGTGTGATGTTCAAAAACTCTAGAATACAGGTTTTATTGAGTACATTTTATGGTATTATAAAATTAAATTCTATGTACCCACAAAGCAATCAGTTATTGCAGACTAGAAATTTAAAATATACGGCGCTGCTGCGAATTTTTCACATGCTCTTTTATTTATTGCGGGCGTTTTGAGTATGCAGGAGTTCTATAGTGTCTATTAATGTATATTAATGAGATTTAAGCAAGACTCAAACACTGTAAGAGATAGACAGTCTTGATACCTTATAGTGATAAGGTATCAAGACTGTCTATCTCTTACAGTGTTTGAGTCTTGCTTAAATCTCCGCATGCTATCTCATTCGCATAGACAGTCGGTGTATTATTATTATTTAAATAGTTGTCTTGGCCAACTTGCCTGATAAATATTTTTTGAAAAATGGAAAAATTCACCTGCCCACCTAGGGGGGGCAGGTGAGTCGGTGTATTATTACTATAGATTGGAAGAGTGCGCCATTGGGCTGACTCGGGTAAAACATAATGAATCCGTGGTATCTGCTAAATGGCTAAAATCATTAACGAAACTTCAATTGGACAAAACACGATTTTGCTTAATTTTTCCTATAATACAATTTTATTAATTTTATTAAATTTTATGAATTACTTCGTACCTAAGTCTTCATAGAATATATTCTTATAATAAGACACCCTTTTCCGACCTTAGTAATGCTTAGTAAGTGACTCTGCGATAACGAAATGGCTTTGTGAGTTTGCAATTATTAGAGAATTTAAAAAAAGCATAGTCACCTACTCAGAGACATATGCTGAAATAAGAAAAATAGCATTATCATTGGCGGGAACACCAAGATCGCCATGAAGAAGAATTGAATTGACCTTAGTAATTAACACTACAATATTTAAGACTCAGATAGTCTTATAATTTTTTTATACTATGCTGGTTGGCAGAGAAGCATTTGGCCAGCATGATGTGAAGCAGTTACTGTGGCCGTATAAATACCTGCAACATGAAGTATCGCTTGTGCTTGCCACCCCCATAGCGAATGCAGCATCTCCTTTCTCCCTGGTGATCTCACTCGCAGAAACACAACAACCCTCAAAGAAATTTTTATTTGACTGCTGAATTTTGTAAGTGAGAGGTGATACCCTAGCTGTGCAGCTTGCAAATACAATATGCTCTACCTCTGCAGAATATTGTTAAAAATTTCAAATTTTTTCTATCAATAATTATTTTAAACTAACATTAGTGTTTAATTTGTATGGCTAAAACATTTCATCCATCGGCCATCTAGTTCCAAACAAAGCAAAGCTTGCTACTGTACTATGGGTACAAGATAATTGATATAATACTTAAATACATTTTTTTTTGTAAATAGCATACATATATTACATAATAAAAATATTTCGTTATATTAAAAGATACTGCAGAACATTAAAAAAAATTATACAAAACTACAGCCATTCAATCAAGATATTATCATTTGCCATATCTTTGCTAATATTAATATTGTGTCTACAGACATTTGCAGTTATAACTTATTAGCGGCTGCTGCGAAATAATTCTCATATTTGGAAATTCGAGCTGCAGTCCTTGGTGTTAAAGTAGCATTTACTAACCCTTATAGCACTGGGCTTCATAATATTTTAAGGACCAAATTAAGGAACAATATAACTATGTATCATGCATCATTGTTAAAGACAAACACTATATTAACTATTGCTTGGACCTACAAAGTATGTGAACTAAGAAAATACTAATATTAAATAAGTGAAATACATTATTATTTCCTACAGGGAATTTTACAATCTTTCCTACAGGCAATTTTACAAAACTCTGTTTATAGAAAGGAAGGAAATGCTGGGTTGGCAGCGGGGGTGGCGGCGCGCAATATTTTATGTTGCGACCGTTTATAGGGCTACGGTAACCGCTTCACATCAAGCGGGCCGTATGCTTGTCTGCCACCCGGCGTAGTACGAAAAAAAATGTACTTTTTTTTTCAATGGCGATGCTAGTGGGCTTCATAAAGTCTATTAAATATGTTTTTTTTATGTATAACTGTCTAAATCTATTTAGGTAGAGCACAAGAATTTAACATACAAGACAGGTGCAGACGGGACTACACTTGTGGCGGTTGAAAATATGCGGCTAGTGCGGCACCAGTACATGTCGATAAATCAATAGTGAATTGAAGCACTTAAAAATTTACTCAGCTAAATGCATACTATGTATTTATTCTACATAGCTGTTGACTTTGAATACAAACACGTGAAGGCAAATTATTCAGTAAAAATATGTTTAATACAAGAATCAAAGAAGACCGGAAGTACGCGAACGTGTAGAACTTCGACATGAAAGATAGTGGGAGGTAACTCAGGTAGTGCGGCACTGGTGCGCGGGCGTCACTATTGGCGAAGCCAGGGAAGAAGGAGGTGCACTCTTAATACTCCCGACCGCCGCGAATGTAGTCCCCAACTGTATATAATCAGCTTTTACGTTAGAATTCATTGGCATTATGCATATTTAATTTACAGAATTGACAATAAACCCACCGGAGGGAATTATAGCTGGACCAATAAATGAAGAAAACTTTTTCGAATGGGAAGCACTAATTACGTAAGCCATTTATAATTCATAAATATTAGGAGACTTCGATATTTGATCACTTCTAGAATAAGGACTCACAACTCCCAAAATTATGCTCATTTGGCCTCACCCTTACTGAAATCTATATCTATTTGGACTCATTATGTTATAATGAGATGTACTGCATCTCCCTCTCCTCTGAACGAAAGAATTGAAAGCTCCATTGTAATAAGTGATATATCACTTATTATTAACACACATTTTAAATCAAAGCATAGGTTATAACTTATGCCTTGATTTATGAAGATATAGAAGCGGGAAGCAAATTGAATGACTATCAAGCATAGTCTTACTTGTTAATAAGCAGTTATAGTAGCCCAAATTTTTAATACTAGAGATATCATTTGCATGTTGTCACTCCCGTTTCTACTCTTATAGACTTTTATAATATTGTTGTCTAAAAAAATATCTGTATAATATTTGTTATACGAGAAATCTTCTTGTTATGTTATGATTTATTATTCTCCATTTAATTTCCAAAAGTTCCATACCCTTCTTGTAGCTCATTCTACTTTTAACGCAAGCCACACCAGTAACAACTAAAGTGAAACGATGTTAAGTTCGTTTATTTTAGCTTATGTAGCTAGTGTGTCTTCTCAAACTTTGGGATCACAGCACTAACGACAGACCTGAACCTGGAGTGTACCGAATTACGCAAAGACGAGGTACGCGGCATGCGCTACGCGCGCTACATGAACGAAGCGAAACAAAGCTAAGTTCGTGTGTGTCTAGTGTGGCCTGCATTTTATTCAAGAAGCTCAAACTATTGACACTGACTAGCATGTATATAAAACAAATAACAATATTTGCAAAGCAAAACCCCGAAGTCTTTCCGAAAAATAATGATGTTCGTACAAGGGAACAAAGAAGTAGGATTGGCAATAAGCTGTATGTACACGGAAAGAAATTAAGTGTAGTTAATAAAAATGTCTTTCATATGGCGATACAAATTTATAACAAGATTCCAAGTGATATTACGGAGTTACCCGTCGCACAATTCAAAAATAAACTGCATAATTGGCTAATTGACAAATGTTTCTACTCCCTTAAGGTGAAGTGAGTCCAGGAAACACGCTTATTGAAAGAATAGTTCTATTAAACTATTTCAATTTGGTTCCTAGAAATTTAACTATGAAATCTTAAGTCCTTTCTGCAGGGCACAAAGCTATTGAAAACACAATTAATAATTTTTGGCTCGATAGAAAAAAATCGCGAACTTACTCTCTAAATTTGCACTAAGTAAAAATTATAACTATTTAATACAATTTTTTTATAAGGAAATTATACCAAAATTTTCATAATTTTAATTACGAGAGCACTATGCTATTACTTTTAAAAATAAAATAATTTAAATAAAATTATTAAAAGAATAACGATTTGCGGTCGCGCACCCTCCCCGATTCTCGATCGCTCTCAACGTCAGTGCTCTAGGAGCTGCGTTCGAGGTAGGACCTGTGCCGCGCGTCCGTTCAACGCGTTGTCAATAAACACGTTGAAATAAACACAGTGTAGGAATATCAGTAAGACAACAAAACAACGATGATGATGATACATTTATTTTTTTACTGAGACCCGGTTTTCTTTTCTCATGCTAGATGTTTCTTTGGAAAACTTTATTATAAATCTTTCTTGGAATATCTGTAAACCCACATTGAAATTCGTTCAGTAGCGATTGAGTTTATCGCATACATGTAGGTACGCGATTATCGAAATCGGTTTGGCCGTTTAGGCGTCATAATTTTTATTTTTTATACTTCGTCGGGCCGTAAAAACATACGGCCCGCCTGATGTGAAATGGTTACCGTAGTTATAATAACGCTCGCAACTTAAAATATTGCTCGCGCACCGCCACTCCCGCTACCAACACAGCAACTCCTTCCTTTCTGGTGACCTCACTCACTCGCAGGAACACAACAACTCTCAAGGGAATTGTTATTTGGCTGCGGTATTCTGTGAGGTGGAGGTAAATTCCCCAGTCGGGTAGCTTACAATTACGCTCCCTACCTCCCTTTGCCAGCGCTTCGTTTGTCAGTCAGCAGGGTGCACGGCGTGCAGGTAAAATTGGCTTTGGTTCAAAGATGTTGATGAACCACTTACAGCCCAGATATAGTGATAACCCCAAAGATAGTGGAACAAACAGACATCCATACTTTCGCATTTATAATATTAGTAGGTAGATAGTTAATTGATTCAGGTGTTATTTTGCGGAAGTCAAATTTACAGGCAATTTGATCTACACTACTTTGCGTGCTTCCGCCACCAACGTTTTTGGTGTAGGACACGACTTACGCTTAATATTTTTTTGGTGTAGGAGCTAGGACGTTGGATCATTAATATTTTAGGGTGTAAGTGGTTCATCAACATCTTTAAACAAAAGCCAACTTCACCTGCGCGCTGTGTACCCTGCTGACTGACAAACGAAGCTCTGGCGAAAAGAGAGGTAGGGAGCGTAATTGTAAGCTACCCGACTGGGGAATTACATCCACCTCACAGAATACCGCAGCCAAATAACAATTCTCTCAATCAATCATGAAATCAAATCAATATATTTTTTTGTAAATACATACATACTAACTGTTACCCGTGGCTTCGCCCGCGTGGTCCAGGGAAGCTGCCATTAATTTGTGTATATTTTTTTCTTGTTGTCATTTTTTTACTTAATGGGATAAAAAGTAGCTTATGACACTCTCCAGACCGTAAACTATCCCCGTTAACAAAAATCATGTCGGTACTTAGGTTACTTTCGATGTAAAAGAAGGACAAATGATTACAAAGTTTATTTTTCCCATTGGATTAAGATGTTTTTCCGTGATAAAAAGTAGCTTATGTCACTCTCCAGATCGTAAACTATCCCCATTAAAAAAATCACGTCCGTACTTAGGTTCGTGTTTGACGTGAAAGAAGGACAAATGATTAACTTTATTTTTTCCCGTGGGAATAAAATGTTTTTCCGGGATAAAGAGTAGCCTATGTCACTCTCCAGGCCTTAAACTATATCAAAAAAAAAAAACATGTAAATCCGTTTGTTACTTTTGACGTGAAAGAAGGACAAACATCCTTTTACCTATATTATGATATAGTGATTTAATCTTAAAAGATAGGCATATGCGCAAATTTACGCAGCTCACGCAACGTAAGCCCTCAAAAGGAATATTTTTTTCCCGTTTTTTATCCCCTCCTATTGGTGTTAGCGTGATGTTATATAGCCTATATATAGCCTCCTTGAAATATAAGCTAACACTAAAATATTTTTTCAATTCGAACAAAGAAACAAACAACTCTTCAGCTTTATAATATTAGTATAGATAATACATAGAAAACACCCAGACCAAGATAAACAGACATGTTCATGCACACAAATATTTACTCGTATCTTGTGCGGGGATCGAACCCACGACCTCGGAATCAAACTGGACATGGTTAGCCATTGGACCACCGGGGTTGTCAAATATAAATACTGTTAATATCAATACCGCTGTATGCTCGGGCATAGTAGCTAGGGACAGACGCGTGCTGTACGGCACATATCGATTCCTAGAAGGATGAAGAATAGTGTATGCTGGCGCGTGATAGTTAGTTAGTCTAAGTATGTACCTATTTTAGTTTGACCAATAATAAATATAATTGAATATAAAAGAATTATTGAATAGTTTTCTTTTTATTTTGAATTCTTTACTTTTTCATAATATACCAAAACATCACTTGTTTGCATGTTGAATATAATATACTTCATTAATAAAAAAAATGTATTTTTACATGTGGTTTATTTATTTTCATATAATTATATTTCCAGTAAGTACTTTTAACTATTGTATTGACGGGTGTAGGTGTAATACTACACGGGTGTAGATAGTCGCTTCGCTATACTGTGGCGTCTCGGCAGCGATCGCGCGCTTGTAAGCGAGTACCCCGCGCCGGCTCCTCTCAAGCCCCGCACCTCACCCCCTCGAAAACGGCCAAGCCCTGGACTCACGTCACCTTAATGAATTTCTACAATTTGACATCAACTAAATATAACTTTGATATAAAAAATATATATGAATTTGACATTAAATAACAAGAAATTTTCTTTGACTATCAGAATTACTTAACCGGACATTTATAATTAATTTAATTAAATTTGCTATGAATCTTGACATTTTGCATGCCTAAAGTGTTGAAAAAGGCAGAACATAATGGATCGTTTATTCATACCAACAACTATATTTTGTACCTATGTTTTTAGCAAAATAAATCATTTGAATTTGAATTATAGGCTTTCAGTACAAACATTGATCACAGCAGGCCACCAATCCCTTTTTTGATCTCAATATCTTATTAATTATTACCATTTGTTTTACAGTGGGCCTGAAGGAACATGTTTCGAAGGCGGTATATTTCCAGCGAAACTAGTATTTCCTCCGGACTATCCACTAAGCCCTCCGAAAATGCAATTTATCTGTGAAATGTTTCATCCAAATAGTGAGTACATAATCCTTACATTACATTTTCGATAGGTACATTAAATTTTGATGTTTCCCCATATAACATTACTTGTCGTAGTTGAATTTTATAAAATTTCTTGAATATTTCTATAAATTTATTTTATAAACATTAGTTTGCGTTCTTTTTATTATTAAGTTATATCCAAGTCCACTGCTCCAAATTCTTTGATTCGAAGGCTGGATCCATCCTTGGCGGTATCACAAACGCGTACACTATAACAAAAATATAAAGAAAAAGAGTGAAAGAAATTATGAACACTAATGTATGTTTTTCTTATTTCAGTATATTCTGATGGTCGAGTTTGTATATCTATTTTACATGCACCAGGGGATGATCCGATGGGGTATGAAAGTAGTGCTGAAAGATGGTCACCAGTCCAAAGTGTAGAAAAAATACTCCTGTCTGTTGTTAGTATGCTAGCTGGTAAGTATTTTATTCTATAGCATAGGGAGCCTGTTATGCAGAATGGATCTAACTTACAAACTATGCCAAATTGATATACATAGTGAGAAACTTCAAGTCGTGTATATACTCGCAACAGATTCTAGCAGTTTGATGACATATGCTTCCCAAAATGTATACTGGGTGATATATTTATTCCTATTAAACTTTAATACCTTGAAAAGTAACAAGATATCGGTTGGATCTATTCTGCATAACATGGTCCAGTTGATCTATATGGTTCTATACATATCGCTCATTTGGTGCAACAACGACACAGTCGAACTCGCCATGCATTTTTCGAACGTAAATTTGGTATTTATTTCAATATACTAATTCTACTTCTTGATTTATCTTAACTTAGAAATATTATTTTAGAAGACCTAATTATTTTTTATTTTGTTGTAATTAATTTTAAATGTTATTTGGTTGGACAATCATTACGTGCAACAACAAACTAAATGTAGGTTGTGACCTATTGCAGCCAATGAGCGATATATCTTCCGCTGTGTGTGAGACAATGGCGCGTTGGGTTCCCCTGGACTGGAAGTGGTTGAATGTGGCAGGCAGAAAATCGCATTTTGTGGAACGCATTGGGGCAGGCCTAGTTCCACCAGTGGCTATATACAAGCTGATGATGATGACGATAAAAGAATTCACACATTCAATTTGAATTTCCCAGTGTGTAGCGTACGGCATAGGAAGATATAAAAGTCGTAGTAACAAACTTGGCCTAACCCATTGTAACCTTCTTGAGTTGATCCTAATTTCCTCTCCTTAACAAATAAGCTGAATGCAATGTAATGCCGAAGATGCCCTTTCATAACCTTGATATTTCTATTGAATAAAATCCATCCTAAAACTAAGCCAAAATTTTTGTAGTACACCATGTATTACAGTGTTTTGTAACACCACCGTTGTTGTAGGGTACAAACTATTTATATATATTCGCGTTCTATTTCATGTGTACAACATATAAATATGTAAATTTTAAAATCGAGGAGTTCGATGACGTCGTTGCGCGTATTAGTCTAATCAAACACGCAAGTCAAGCAACGTCGTTCGTAGCCTATGTATGGGTTTATTATCTCGAGCTCCTCCGTGCTTCGGAGGGCAAGTTAAGCGGTTGGTCCCGGCAGTTGTCATGATATTACAGTCGTTAAGCCAAGTCAGTGGCCTTTAGGCCTCTTGGAAACATTGGTCTCCGCCAACCCGCAGTTGAGCGGCGTGGAGTATACTCTAAACCTCTTCGATTGAGGGGCGACACGAATCCCAATAGTTTATTTTTTTTATACATTAAAAATTTCCTAATTTCAGAACCTAATGATGAAAGTGGTGCCAATGTCGACGCAGCTAAGATGTGGAGGGAGGACCGTGATCAATTCAACAAAATTGCCGAGAGACTCGTTAGAAAAACGCTAGGACTGCCGCCATGCTAGTAACGTAGCTTGCAGCGGATGCTACAGAAATTTTACGCCACGGATATTAACTCAGAGCGTTAACATAGAGAGTATCTTTATCCATAAAATCTCGCCAGTGCCACAGCTCAATTGCGTTGCTCAATAAATTAATTCGCTAATATGGATAATTTTAGCGAAAGTATTTATTTGGGAACATTATAAAAATCAAACCTCACGTGTCTCTATTTAAATGCTAAACATGACAGATCTGTCAGATTGTTGATGTAAATAAATATTGAACAATTTTGTATTACAACGGTTATAATGTCCGATCTGTTATCGACACTTCGTTTGTTTTTATAGGCAGCTAATATCAGATTGAACGTTAATCGATGTAAAATTCATATAAATGGAATATCTCATCTGTCTTATTTCATTCGTTTTTGCTCCATAATATACTGATGTCCACGTTCTACGGGTGAGTTGATAGATTTAGTACTGAATATTAGTAAAGTGCTCCTAATAATAATAGTCATTATATATAACAGTTATAACTATGTAACGAAGGAATTCGATTGTAAAATATCGTCGATTAGTATATACAGGAACAGTTTACCACGAGCCTTTGGATGGATTAAACGTTTGTTGAAGCTGTCGTGCTGTCTCATGCAGCCGTGATGCGCTAGCGCGTTTGTTTCTCTCACTCTTATGTCCAATCTGTCAGTTTTGCGCATCAAGCATAGTACCTCGTAGAACTCAACAATGATATCATGTGAAATGAATTACCTGCCGAGATTTTCCCAATAAACTACAGCATGGGGTTCTTCAAGAGAGGCGTGAAGACGTTTTTAGGGTCGGCAGCGCGTGAGTGATGCCTCTGGTGTAGCGAGCGTCCATAGGCTGCAATTACTGCTTACCATCAGGCAGGTCGTATGCTTGTTTGTCGCCTTAGTGGTATAAAAAAAGACATTCGCTAATATTCTCGAACTGTATCGTATTGTCGAAATTTAACAAGAATCAAGCGGTCTCGCAGTAAAGGAAAAAATCAAAAAAAATACCGATTCAGTTACCATGTTCAATTAATAAATTATAGAAGTCCTAGGTAGGCATCCTAACCATTGTTTGATACTAGATGTATAAAGTTAAGGATTCAATAAAGTGGACAAGGATTTTTTTATGATCTGACCTGCACTTCGCCGGCTTTTTAGTTGAATCAACCGCGCTTATGGTACGTAGGTGGCTAATAACTTAGAAATCTGTACATTTCCCCGCCAAACTGTGACATACGTAGATACATGAAAATAGTATTTTAAGACTTATAAAAATTGATAAAAAGTAAATCCTTAATACTTGAGTTTGACTCAAAATCATTTTTTTTTTGTATTTATATGTAATGTAAATCTTTCCTGTGTAAATCTTTGACGTCAAAATGCAATGTTCCGTTGTTTACCGCCATCTTGAATACGTCACTTTTTAGCGATATTTTAAGCTGATAATGAGAATTGGGATTCGGTGGATAGAAAACATTTTAGAACTAGTCTTATTCAGTTTCAGACCTGTGTTATTAACAGATTGCTGTTGCATGCAGTGAAGCTAAGGGTGTAGATTCGTGCTGCTGCAAGAAAGCCCTCCGAATCAGAAGGTCTACCTAGAAAAATGACTTTGTTGGTAAAACGTCGACATTTTAAAACGTCTATAAGGTGATAATGTCTTTTACGGCAAAACGACCTACTAGTAAAACGTCCAAATTTTTAAAACGTCATGAATTCGAAGTACAGTTGTGTTCAATAACAATAAACTTAAGTGTGATTATGAGGCTGCACAGGTAAACGCTTTTCGTTTAGCATTTCCTGAAGGCAAGTGGACAGGTTGTTATTATCACTACAATAACGCCGTGTGGCGAAAGTCAAAGAAACTGGAAGTGTCTAGTTCCAAATGTGGTAGAGCTATAACAAGGCTGTTAGCCAATTTACCGTTGCTCCCAGCAGTACATATTGGAGAAGTCTGGGCTCAGATACGTAATGATGCAGAACTGATGGAGAGTGATAACGTTTCGCAATTTATCAATTACTTTGACAAACAATGGATTATTAAGAATAAACCGGAAGATATATGCTGTTTCAAACAAAGATACCGAACAAACAACGCTTTGAAAGGTTGGAACAGAAGGTATAACGCCAGAGTAGGTATAAAAAAAGGTTTACCATTATTTTTACATGCGTTACGAAAAGAGGCGAAATGGCAAGATTTAAAAATTCGTCGCGCCTTATTTGATGGCCAAAGACGTAAGAAAAATGATGTCATTTTCGACCAAAAATATATGAAAGAAATTGTTAAGCTGAATAATCAAGAGATCACACCGTTAGTATTTCTACAAAGACTGTCTCATATAAAACGGATTATCTTTGGAGACTGATAATTTATTTTCTTCTTCTGATATTTTTTTCTTTTTTCTGATAATAAAATAAGACAATTAATTTTTTACTTTTCATTTATTTTCACAACTGTCCCCGACTATTTGAATGATAGACGTTTTAAAAATATGGACGTTTTACTAGTAGGTCGTTTTGCCGTAAAAGACATTATCACCTTATAGACGTTTTAAAATGTCGACGTTTTACCAACAAAGTCATTTTTCTAGGTAGACCTTCTGATTCGGAGGGCAAGAAAGCAGCAACTGCTGTGGTGGTCTTACATTTATTTTTTAATATAACTACAATTTTTCCAGTTACTATCTAATATCACTTTTAAACGGCATCTTAAAACTTTATTATAAACACCAGTGCATCTCATTATTTTCATTCTGATTAATCAACAATTTGTATTGTATTTGATTATAGAATAACTGATGTTACAGGTATGTACAAACATTTCAAGACATTTTTATATATATCAGGAGATACAAAGATGGCAAGTATTAATCTTTCAACACATAGATTGAGCCGTTAGAGTGGATTTCGTAGACGCACTTATCAAATTGGTCAATGAGTACAAAAAATATATATATTAATTTCCATGAACTTTAATGGGAATAGTGAGATGCGCTGGATAACACTGGCGAGATATTTTTATATGTAATAGCTTAATAGAGTATGTAGAAGATAATCAGTTGAGAGATTTTTGATACAGTTTTGATTTTAAAGTAATACTGAAATAATTTTCCATCCAGAGGAATACGTTTTCGAGATAATAAAGTCAGCCTTCATCCCTGTAAGTCATAAGTCATACATAGCAATAAAGTTAAAATATATACATACATACATACATAAACAGTTCTCCAAGCAAAGCATGCGATAGGAGTAAAAAACGTGCCTATTGTTCTCCCTTTGTTAAAATTATCTACCTCACAGACACACATGACAAAATGTGGACACGTGGTACAGCGTATTCGACGCAACTCCCAAATGAAGGGTACAGGCAAATAACAGGGAATGTCATTTTTTTTTATTTTTCTATTTTCTATTGTAATTAAATCTTTATCTATGCTAGTTTAATTTCTCATCACTAACTTTTTTAAATGAGTAAACAGATGACGCCAAAAAGGCAAAGTAAAAGTTACTACACACGCTGATCTCAATGTAAATAGTAATACTACTGAACTTTTAACTGTTTTTTTTCAAAATCTATTCATTTGGACATTCCCTGTTATTTGTCTGTGTCCTTCAAATGCAAATTTTATGCATCGACCGAAAGTTAAGACATATTCTGATACAAACTTATTTCAAGAAGTCGATAAGTTTGGACTTACCAAATGGCCCGACGCCGGTTCAGAAGAAAGGGTTTTTTTTTTTACACTGCAGTGTGCCTGTACCCTCTTCCGGGTTTTGGTAACTCGTCAACGAGGGTCCTTTCTTAATGCGACTAGTCGCGATCGAAGAATATTTACTCTTGAATACGAAACAATTGCAAACCAGATTACCAGTCCGACAGTGACAGTCCGATTCCCGTAATGTTCAATCGTAGCGTAGTCGTTGGCAGCTTTCACACGTTGAGTATTACGTGAGAATCGATTTTTTCAATTATTCTAATTTTCAGTAAACGATCATCCACGTGAGGACCATTCCACAAATTATAATTGTACGTTACAATTGAATTTGATCGTCCCTGTTGTTATGAGTATCGAGTATATGGTAAATGTGAAGAAATCCCATCGTGTTGTTGTCGTGGGAACATATCCGAAGTTTTTCAGCGACTGAGTCGCTGCGATAACACAGTGATTGAAAATTTACGGGATAATTTACGCAACTAGTTTAATTAATCTGTAAACTTTATTCAATTTAAGCAAAAAAACAACATTGAAATATTTATTAAATTTGATAACTAGCCTAAATAACTAGAAAATTTCTCCTGTAATATAACCTATACGAAGAAGATAAATTATAAAATAATCTTCAGTCACAGCTCGTTGTGACATTCGGTAACACAAATTCGCAAGATTGCGTATTCAGGAAATAATACTCTTCTATGGCAACTAGTTGTTAAGAAAGAAGAAAATATATACGTTTAAACTCATTGTTATAAAGTCCGAAATGTATGTGCCTTGCCTTGCAAATAATGGCAGCGATATGCAATTGATTAAATTAAAATAAGCCGCGGTTAAAACTATAGGATAACATACAAAATCACCTGGATGCCACTAATCCATCCTTGGTCTATATTATCCTTGGTCTATATGTCCGTAATTACTCATTATATTATCGTTTTCACTGTTATTTTATTTATACTCATTCCTTTACCAATAATGTCATTTCAGTTATGGTATTACCAGTAAAAGCAATATTGTGGTATTTCGAGGTGATTTTGAAATCAATTATATCATAAAATTAAATAAAGTATTCGTATCTACAGCCATCTATAAAGGCTCAGTGAGGTCGTAGTAGATTAAAGAGCTAGATTTTATCGGATTAGTTGTGTTAACTAGCATAGCCACTGCATAAAAATAGTTCGTAAACGATTATAAATATATTATGTATCAAATATATTATATACACATTATATATTATAAATATATTGTGTATTGATGTTATCAAGTATCAAACGCTTTACTACGTCACTTGTCCACGGGTCTTAAGCGCACTTTTGCCTTGTTACACACGCCTTTATTATATAATATGAAGTTCAATGTTATCATATTTTTATAAACAATATGCAATGGGATGTTATACAACGTATATGAATCCCCCAAACCTAAGATGCACGTCCTTTCTGCGTTCAGCCTCTGTCGTCACTGGATCATTTCCTGTGTAGTTCGCACTGCTTGCAAATTGAGGTTCTTAAAAATTACATTGACTTTACTTTGTCTATGATATAGTTGAAATTTCGAATGTTTTACCACTTTGTTTAGTAATTTACAATGCGATTAATTTCGATGTTTGTCGATGCACATTATTTATTCTGAATGTATAACTTTCGTTTTTGCAATCGTTTGCGAACTTAATTTTATGTTCAGCTTAGTTAGCGTCATCAACCGTCTTAAGAAACAAGCGGTATATTTAGTCTTCTCATCCGTGCCTTTAAGTCAATGCGTATACAATTCCTTACTGCCCTCAATATAGGTACGTATTTTGCGTAACAATTTATAGTAATAATTTTATAATTAACTTATTATGTACAGTTTTAATTTTAATATGAATAATATTGTTGTTATTTTTCATCAAATTATTTGAGGCTCATAAATAATAATGTACGACGTAGCCGATATTATAACCAATGCATAATAAAATGTAATCACATTATGAATATGAAATAAAACGCATGCCACTGGTGTATAATTTTTATAATAGTGCAAACATGTTGTAATTTATAAGAATTTATTTTCAATAAAGATAATTGTAATATCTGCGGGTGTTTAAATAAGTAACAAACAAAGTTATACCGTGATCAACACAAATAAATTATTGTTAATTATGATTAGTGATAAAGGAAAAAGATCGTAAGTGATTAGATGTTAAACTAGGTGTCCAAAATTTTAGTAAATTATTTCTAATTTTTTTTTATTGAATGAAACAATAACCTTCAATTAAGTATAAAAATATAGTATATTTAAAATATAACTTTTTTAATCAACAGGATAATGTAAGAAATGTTCTTAAATTTATTCTAAGTAGCTATTGAATGTTGTGCGATGAGATGCATCGATCTTTTACTCACTGCAAAAGTTCAAAAATCATTTAAGTTATGTCTCCTGTCTTCGTTTATTTGCCTTATAAGTTGTACACATCTCCGTAAACTGTCATTTATTTATTTTTTATAATAGTACTTGCTACTGCTAACAGCTTCGCGCGCGTAATGTGGCTTACAAGTCTTATATATTAATCCAGAATGGCAATGAATGCCATCACATGCCTGTTGACCTTCTGGAAAGATTTACTAACGAGGCTCTGGTAGAATAGAGGTAGGGTACAGCGTGGTTATACGTTGCCCGACTGAGAAGTACCTCCACCTCATGGTATACCGCAGCCAAATATCAATTCCCTTGAAAGTTGTTGTGTTCCTGCGAGTGACTTGAGGTTACCAGCTTGGAAGGAGTTGCAGGGATGGCAGCGCGCGAGCGATAATTCATGTTCCGAGCGTATATGTGGCTACGATAACCGCTTCACATCAGGCGGGCCGTATGCTTGTCTTCCACCCGACGTAGTATAAAAAAACTTACATCCTCATAACCTTTCGTGTATTATTATATCTTAGCATATCGAGATAAGCCAATTTCTCATTTTTATTAAAACTGCAGAGTTCGATTCTCGTGTCATCCTCGTCAGCCATTATTGATCCCTGGTGAGATACGGGTCTCCCCTCAATCGGTTAAAAACGGGGGTTAGAACATATTTTCCCCGCTACTCAACTTCGGGTTAGCGGAAACTTCGAAACTATACATACTAAGACATATATTCAAAGGAACTTGTCGTCTACTCCAGAGTAGTCTCGTGCTACCACGTGCTACTCCGGAATCCGCTAACCCCTCTATTTTTTATTATCTCTAAAGTCGACGCAATGTTCCTTAAAATATACCTATATGTTATAGTTTCGAAGTTAAGGAGAGAAGGAGTATAGGCTGGCCACGGATCGGCGACCCCTTGGTGTTGCTGATCTCTAAGGGCGGTGGTGATCGCTTTCCATCTGGTGACCCACATGCTCATTATGTCCCCCTCATATAAAAAAAAAGTTTGCTACGATTACCTCTCTTGATACGCCACTCTGTATATTTGAATAAACTAGCTATGTGCATAGGTGGGGGCAAGGGAAATAGTTATTATGTATTATGGGCGCAGAAAACCTATACAGCTACTACAAATCTAATCGGCAACTGTACGAAGAAACGTGAAGTAACTGAATGATGTCCTCAAAATCTGTAAAATAAACAAGTGTGAAGTTAAAATTTGCTATTTAGGTATCGTTCAAGCAAGATAAAACTTGGTAAATATACCAAGTTTTATCTATATATTTAGCAAGATAAAACTTGGTAGATATACCAAGTTTTATCTATATATTTAGCAAGATAAAACTTGGTAGATATACCAAGTTTTATCTTGATTGAATTGTACTAGACTCACTAAACCTATCACGCCTCTTCTGCATAAGCGTTGGCAATAGATAGGGCCGACTTATATTTCTATTCGACGCTAAACAACGTGGTTATACAATATGTATATTAAATGGGCAATTTTCACTACCTACATAACTAAATCATTGCACTTGCGTGGTCACAAGTTACAATTTCGACTTATCATACATACTGTATGGATATAAAACCGATCCTAGTATGTTACCAATTAATTGCAATTGGACCCTATTATGCAGAAAAGATCCAAACGACAAACTATTCCAGACTAAGAGACATACATAGCAAGAAACTTTAAATCGAGTTATATATATTCGCAACAGATTCTAGCAGTTTGATGCTATATTTTTATTCCTATTAAACTTTACATAGCTTTAACCAAAAGTAACAAGATGTCGGCTGGACCTATTTTGCATAACAGGGTCCAATTATAATAACCGGGCTGTATTCAGAGACCAAACAATCCCTCCTCAGATTTCAGCCATGAAACCGATCGGTCGTGGTTATTTCAATATCAATAACAAGAGTGTATTCTGAGACCACACAGAACGCCAGATATAATTTTAAGCGATTGGCGCCACGTTGATTCTCAGATATCGATTATAGAAGCGATTGGTCCAGTTCCATAAACTAAAGAGTTCAAAATATCGCCGATTTTTTAAAACTGTAAACACGCAGATTCTCATTTTTTTTTCTGACGTGATAACGTCTTATAAATCGATGGACGCCGGCTGCACGCACGAAGAAGCATGACTCATAGTCACGTTCCACCTGAGCCGAGCGTGCAAGCAAGAGCGCGGTACAAGCGATAAAGAGGCACGATCGGCCTAAGCGTTCGGATTGTGACGCATCTATCCACTTCCACTCCATCGGCCGATGTTTTTTTATGACATTATCACGTAAAATTATCGCCATAAACCGGCTTATCAGACAACCATTTTTTTTTTTTTGCATAACAGTGGAACGAAGTGCTTTACCTAGGAATATCACTACTAAGACCAAGTACAGTGGTATGGTTTTACCATGGCCATGTTAGTGACGCCGATGCTGACCATTCCGAGCGCCTTCACCCGCACTGGTTCCTGGACCTTCATCAGGAATATCATTACTATCAAACGGTTGCTCTTGTCCATGCATTCCCATGGCAAGCAGTATACTGCATCCTTCACCTTTTCACTCTGTGAATTTATGAGAAACACAAACAAACATTTGATGGTACACGTAGGTATTTACACAAAAATAAATGATATACGAGCCCGGTGGTCGAATAGCTAACAATGGTCACTTTCACGGGGTCGCGGGTTTCCATCCCCGCACAATACAAACATATAGTGTGTATGTTGATATATAATGACGAGAATGAATATATATTGACGAGCTCGGTGGCGTAGCGGTCAATGACGCGGCTTCGACACCAACGCTGGTGGGTTCGATTCCCACATGACAAACATTTGTATGCATGAACATGTCTGTTTGTCATGGTCTGGGTGTTTTCTATGTATCATAAGTATGTATTTACAAAAAAAAAAATGTATTTACGTATGTTTATCAGTTGTCCCCATAACCCAAGCTTCGCTTACTTTGGGGCTATTGGGCTGTGTTATTTATCTGACAATATTTATTATTATTATTTATGTACATGTCTGAACTGCTTGTCTTGGTCTAAGCGTTTCTATATAATAATAGGTAAGTACGTATTTAAAAAAAATGTATTTATCTATATTACAAGTTATCTAGTACACATAGTACAAGCTTTGCTTCGTTTGGGACTACATAGCAGTGTGTAATTGTCCTAGAACATTTATTTTAATTATTATGTACATGTAAAGGAGCATATTATACTCGACATCTTACGGGTCATATGATTCTTTACCACTCGACTTATTACAAAAAGTCGTGAACCCAAAGTTTGTAGGCATACCTATACAAATAATAACTCATCTCATATTTTAATAACTTTACGTATACATGTGATATCTGTTGTTTATACTCGTAGATGTTAAAATTGTCACCTGAATAAAAAAAAACTTATAACATAAGTTTTTTTTTTATTCAGGTGACAATTTATCTAATATATAAAATTGTCGTGTCGCTGTGTTTGTTACTAAAATCCTCCGAAACGGCTGAACCGATTTTTATGAAATTTTAGGTCTGAGAATCGGCCAATATCTACCCTAAATGATAAGGATGGTGACCCACCCCTAAATATTTTATTTTATTTTATTGACAAAATTTTTGTTTATATTTTAAAGATTTAGGATTGAAAAATAACTTCTAATTTTCACCCTTCTACCATCAACCCCTAAATTTATATGGCAAAACAACGTTTGCCAGGTCAGCTAGTTTTCTTATTTATGTCTCTCTATGTACAGCCATCTATGTGTATAGATAATATATACTTACCACAGATCCAAGCAGTTCAAAAACACAAGACAACTCAATCAAGTGTTGAAATAAAACGAACGTTATTGGTCCATAAAGCGCCAAAGCTTCGGTATTCTGTAAAAGACATCTAATTTAGAAACTAGCTTCGAGGAAAGTAAATAACATATTAATATACATACATAAAATTCAATTGATGGTCAATCTCAATATGTGAAGAAGAATGAACTGACACTAGATGAATCGTAGGCAATATTTTTTCTGTCTACATTCCATGTAAATAATGTATTGCTGTGTAGCATGTGTAGTGCTACATAATATAATAGTACCTACGCTGTGTGTACATTTAAACAACATGACATGTAATTATTTGACATTATATATTGGACATAGGGTAAACCGTATAGCTATTGCCCACTTAAGGATTTCAAACACATTGACATCAAATATTAAAAAAAAAAAATTCATTATCAACGTTTTATAACTTTTTTCTTATAACCTAATAAACTCTCCCATAGAATGTTAACAGTTTTTAGTTAAACCTTACATAACTTCGAAAATAATGAAATAAATTTAAAATCATCTAAAAAGTAGTGGATTCTACAAAATTCTTAGGTTTGACAATAGATAACAAGTTGACATGGAAATACCATATTGATAATTTAATAAAAAAGTTGAATAAATTTTCCTATGTATTGCGTAAATTAAGAAACGTTTCAAATATCAAGACTCTTTTAACAGCCTATCATGGATACGTGGCGGCAAGCCTAAGATACGGCGTATTGTTCTGGGGTAACACGACCGACAAACAGTGTGTTTTTAAAGCCCAGAAAAGATGTATTAGATCCATGTTCGGCCTAATGCAGGACGACTCCTGTGAGCCTTACTTTCGGAAATATAAAATTCTTACTCTACCATCTATGTATATATATGAGGTTGCAATCTTTATCAGAAAGAACCCACACTATTTTGAATCAAATCCCGTCGGAAGCCGTCGTGAAGGTACTTTAAAATTTGTTAATTCGTGTAAAACTTTACTCAGCAGAATGAGCGTAAATTATATGGCACCGATTATTTATAATAAAATTCCACAGTCTATTAGATCCATTCATGACCATAATGGATTTAAAACTGCACTCAGTGGCTTCCTTGTTGAAAAAACGTACTATGACCTTAGAGTATTTATAAATGATAAATTATCTAGTAAATTATGACAAAATTATATTATTCACTGACCTGTATATTATCTTATGATTTCATGACATTCTTTATATTTATTGACATTATTTTAATTTAATTCTCATTGTTTTGTTTTCGAATTCAATTTTGATATGCAAATGACTCAGTACCTAATTAATATAATATCTTGAATGATGATTACATTCAAATGTTTATGTTCATATGCCAATAAGGCGAATCATGGTTGTTCCTACTGTACTGTATTCATATTTAACACCAATGTATTATTACCCATGTTTATGAACTAATAAATGAATTATGAAAAAAAGTATAGTTATTGCCCATTACTTGTACTAATTGCTCACATCACGGCGCAGTAATTGCCCAGTATCTTAAAATGACAAAATAGACTTTATACGTAGATAAATAATAAAAAAAAAACATTAAACCTAAATCTAATAGTATAGTCTTCAAAATTTCAAAATAAATTGCATTTGGCTTTATAACAAATATTTCTTTAGTTAATGTTGACGAGTCACAATCTCCAGAGAGAGAATCATCTACTTCAAAACAAAGATGGCACAAAAATAAATATAATCGAGCTGTAGAGTATGTGTTCCTTATGTTTTGGTGGAATGCAACGCACATGAAAGATTTTTGAGCAAGCACTGCAAGTCAAATCATTTTTTATCACATTGAAATGAGAAACTCCACAAATAGGCCTTGGTACAAAGTTACCAGGTAATATATATTACTTAGACCAGTTACATATCTTTTTAGTTGCTCCTATTTCTTGCTCTTCCTTAATTTTTTTCTATTATTATTTTTTATCTTATTTGGTATCGGTTCAAGTGGTTGCACAGAATATTCAAATAGTCGTTGGCTATTACTCTCTATACTTGTATCTATTTCTTTAGAAATAACATTCTCACTATTAGCATAGTACCTATAAGTAATAGTACTACGTACTATTAGAATTCAGAGCAGGATTTTCATTTCAATTATTTGCGTTCGAATTTGTATAATTTTTTTTAATCTTTTTGTTTGCATTTGCAGTCTTTTTATATCTTTGATGAACTTTCAACTTCTTATCTTCTTTTACTTTCAATAGTACTCTCCCAAAGAGTATTTCTTATTAACATTTATTGGAATTGGCAACTGAAGAGTAGCACTACTAATAAGTGACTCAACAGATGATGTGACTTATTTAGATGAAGAAGCTTCAGGCACTGATGACGAAAAATGAAATGATGTATCCTTAGATGTTTCTTGTCCCTGTGAAGTCTAGCAATGAGTAGTTTAAACACTACTACATGTGTTGGCAACACTCATTGTTCAAAAACTTGGCCATAACAATAATTGCCATGGGCAATAAATAGACATTAACATATGGCAATAACTAAAATCATGATGGGCAATAACTAAAAATATGCAGATTTACTGTAAACTTAGCAGTTTGATTTTTTTACACCTTCATGGGACCGTAGACTTGAGTATACAGTTCAAATCTCAGCTTGATATCTCCACGCATTCTCGAGATAAAGGGTCTTGACAGACAGACAGACAGACAGACAGACAGACTGACAACAAAGTGATCAAAAAGAAAAACGGAACCCTTATTATAGGGTTTCGTTTTTCTTTTTGAGGTACGGAACCCTAAAAACACAAGGGTCCAATGACTGAATAAATAATTTCATTTCATAATATGTGAATACCTTTGGGCAAATGTCTACGTTTGCTTACATGTAGATTTAAGCGTCTACGGTAGCCACTTGCTTGAGCAAGTTAAATCTACATGTAAACATCTGTACTTACACGTAGATATAATAGAATCGAATGGCTAGCAATGGTAAAGAGCGATGGATGGGGTGTCCCTGTACAAGACAAACATTTGTTCAACAAACATTGTTGGCGAGACGAAGACGAACTGGCGTAGCGGTCAATAACGCGGCTCGACACCAACGCTCGTGGGTTCGATTCCTACATAGGACAAACATTTGTGTGCATAAACATGTCTGTTTGTCTTGGTGTGGGTGTTTTCTGCGTATCATATCATATGTATATATTTACAAAAAAAAAGTATTTACGTATGTTTATCAGTTCTATATTACCCATAACACAAGCTTCGTTTACTTGGGGGCTAGATGGCGCTGTGTAATTTGTCTGACAATATTTATTTATTATTATTGTTAATCTTGGTCTGGGGTTTTTCTATGTATTATAAGTATGAACACGTATGAGTCTAAACACACACACACACAGAACAAGTAAGCATCTGTAGATTCCTTTTGCGTTGGCAGCAAAGTGTGAGTGATAGTAGTACCAATCACACTTAAGACTAAGTTAGGCGAATAAAGAAATTTAATTTAATTTATCGCGCTTAGTCGGCTCGGTTTATAAAAAAAGTTTAAGTATATGTAATGTAAGTATATATTAATTCAGTCACTTTTAGCGACCGAAACATCGGGTTCGGCTTCAAATCAGTTTAGGTTGGTATAGTTAGTGACCGGTTACAATTTTTCAGCAAATCACTAATAAAATCATCAATTACATCACTCACCATTTGAGAACATTCGACAAGCAACAAGCAGCACGCGACTAAATGAAATGTATTGTACACAAAAAGAATAGGTCCGAATACTACCGACATGTTGTCTACAAATCTGAAATGCAATAGTAAAATATTAAAATCTTTACATACAACTATCCCTACCAGTGAAGATCGATAGGGATATAGAGCAGAAGGTTCCATATATCCCAATCGGTAACTATATTTGGAAAAGCTCCAAGTAGTCCCACCAGTTGGGATATGTCAGTAGGGATATAAGTATGAAATAGGGGGCTACAAAGACGAGGCTATGTGATGCACATGACGCATATCTACGATTTTTTGTGGATTAAAGTTATTTCAGATATGTCAAATAAGGGCCCCTCTTAATTACAAAAGTTTAGAGCGTACTCCAGAGCAGCGTGCTGTTCAACTTTGGATTGGCGGAGGCCATAGCAGCCGCCAAATCTTGCATAAGCGACTGTCATTTAATTTAGTAAATAAGGACCAACGCCTTACCGCGGCCTCTCCGAAGCTGGAGATAAATAAACATCCATGTCGTCATGGACGCCTGTAGCACCGCAGTGTATGGATGCCAGCAACTCGCGATGCCGACCCTGTAAAAACGCCTTCACGCCTTTGTTAAAGAATGCTTGCTCTCTCCCGGGGAAACCTCTATCGAACCGCACTGGAATTGTACGTAGGAATTTCATCCTAAATGTTAAGAATATATTTTTTATTCAAAGTGGCGTACTTAGTTACGACTAATGCAATTACCATACATTTGACCCAATGGTGGTCGAACGGCTAGTAACGTCAACGACAGAGGGTCGCGGGTTCGACCCCCGTACAAGACAAACATTTCTTTGCATGGACATGTTCGTCTTGGCCTGGGTGTTTTCTACGTGATAAAAGTGTATGTGTTTACACACGCAGAAAAAGGTATAATACTGTCAGACAAAAACTTTTCTTATAGTTAGATTAAAAAAAATACTCACGTCATAAGCTCGAAATGGGTAGTGATACTTTCCTTCAATTTCTCGTGAACCACAGTCAGTTCTGCCTTACTAAATACATCAGCCCGATAGGCTACATTTTGATACGACTTTCCTGGTTCGTTCTTACTTACTGCGGGTCTTGGGAAGGTGTCTAACTCATGTATTAAAATCTTGAAACGTCCCCAAAGGTGTAACACCATGAAACACATGTATAAATCAATGAAGAATACTCCGTCAATAGTGTAAAACCCCAAAATCCTGTAAATAAGTTGCATTGTAAATAAAAGAACATTAACTATTCAATAGACACATATCCGATTTATTTTCTATCGCAGTCTCAAGTGATCATCCTTGCCTGAGCTTGCCGATGACTTTCCAGATACCTCGGAGTTTGTCGAGAAAGGCGTGAAAGGGTTTTTATAAAATTAAAAGTTTCGTTGGTGGGCAAGGACCTATTCGTAGAATAAATATGCTGTTGGTAAAACCTTGAATTCTCAAAAGAATGCATGCTAGTGGCCACTTAATTATTTATTATATATTAACTTTACCACGTCCCAGCCACTCCTTACAATTGTCTCGTCGTTTACTTTTACATAAACAACGTCGTCTGTGGAGAGCCTAAATGAGCGTGTGTGTGTGTGTGCTGCGCCATACAAGTTCCAGATTCGTCTCAGAGAAGTCTAAGGGAGACGCCTACCTAAGCTAAATATTCAGCAATGGACGTATTTTGGCTGAAATGATGATGATAATAATAATTTCCTATTCCTGGACAAATTACACACTGCCACAGTCCCAAACTAAGCAAAGCTAGTACTATGGCTACTAGATAACCGATACTATACTTACCTAAATACTTCTTTTTAAAATACAGATATATAATAGATATAAAACACCCAGAGTTCCAGACCAAGACAAACATACATGTTCATGCACACAAATGTTTGTCTTGTGCCGGGATCGAACCGACGACTTCGGAGTCAAAGTGGCCGTTTCTAGCCATTCGACCACCGAGCTCGTCAATGATGAACTTTTTATAACAAGGACACAATATGACAAAACAAAGAGCTGACTTGAGAAAAGAAATGAATAGGTAGGTACTTACAGATAAATTACTTTTATATTATTATAGCTACTAGTATTACACCTAAGAGGACATCAAGTTTGACACTTCGATTTTTGTATAAACCTATTGATTTTGTTCCGAATGTATTGGATTGGAATCGGACTGCTAGTGCCAAGCGTGATGTGATGTGACGTGAAGCTTTTTGTTACATTATAATTTATTTCTATTAATGATATAGTTTTGGAGCACATAAAGGGTCTATTAGATGACGAGATATTTTGACTATCTTCGCTCGCCTTCACCTGCCTAATACTAGAGAGACGGCGTCATGTTAGACTGTCTGAAAACTTCGTAATGTTATAAAAAGAACCCATTAAAGTAAGCTTTTAATCAAAGTTATATTATAACATACCAATTGTGTATGTTGAGAATTATATAACCTCTAAGTGAGGTGTCGGCATCAAAAGGCAATGTATAATACACGGCGTGCTTATACTTTTTAGTTATATTAAGAGTTTCATCGTCGCTGTACATTCCAGAGATGTAGTTGTCAATTATAGGAGTTACATTAAATAACACGGTCCCGAATACCATCACCGAAAGCGTATACATCATTAAAATGTATGTAACTTTATTTATTGCAACATGTGTCTGTAAAAATAAAAGTTTATTAGAAAAAATAAAAGTATAATTTTCATTCGTCTTTATGTTAATCACAATCAAGCTGTATTGAGATTTGCGAGTTAGTTAGTTAGAGTTCATCAACATCTTTGAACCAAAGACAACCTCACCTGCACGTGGTGCACCCTGCTGACTGACGAGAAGAGGCTGTGGTGAAAGGAGAGGTGGGGCATAGCGTATTTTTTAAGTTGCACGACTGGGGTAGTACCTCCACCTCACAGAATACCGCAGCCAAATAACGATTCCCTTGAGGGTTGTAGTGTTCCTGTGAGTCTTGACATGCACCCTCGTCTCTGGCAAAAGAGATTACGGATCAGCGTAAATATGTAAGCTGTAGGTACTATCCGTTTTTACCCACAAAGATTTTGAACGGCCAAGGACTTTATATTTTTTATATTTTATAAATATAAAAAATATAAATTGTCTAATGTTCCAAATGTTGGTTTTGTAAATTTTGTATCAAAGTTTACGAATATTTAATTTATATCGGAAGAATCCCTTAAGTTAAGTCCGCTATCCCTACTCTCCCCTACTAGCGATACAAAATATGAGGTGATCATATTAGTCATCAGACATGCAAGTAGCTCAGAATCTGAACATAATGAGAATTAGCACTAAATAATATTTTGCACAAATTGCAAATTGTACCAATTGCTAAATCATGTTATTGGAAATTGAACAAAGTAACATTGTGTCTTTTTACCCACGACGGAACGGAGACGGTATATGTGTTTGGGGTGCCCAATTACGATTTTTAGTTTTATTGAAGTTTACTTTGGTATTTAATTTGGTTTCATAACTTAGATACAATATTGTAGAAATATAAGTAACTCACCTCCATAGCATATGGAGAACGGTTTTTGATGTGAAAGAGATGAATTTTTA
This sequence comes from Hypsopygia costalis, assembly GCA_937001555.2. Taxonomy (NCBI): domain Eukaryota; kingdom Metazoa; phylum Arthropoda; class Insecta; order Lepidoptera; family Pyralidae; genus Hypsopygia; species Hypsopygia costalis. The sequence goes on along the minus strand of OW443326.2, from coordinate 7,924,074 downwards.
AAATAAATTCTGCACATACTTCCTTATACTTTTTGAATAGGGCCAGTAGAAGTCTGGACTGTAAAATATAAGTATGTACAACAATCATTTAGAATTTTGTTTATACGATGGCTTATGAAAATATGATGTATCTACAGTATGTATGCCGTTGGTGTACCTTTTCCATAAATAAATTGTCGTCAACCCTTAGGCCGTTTACACATTATGCCGCACACCGCCGCGCCGCGGCCGCCGCCGCCCGCGCCGCTGCACTAGCCTCCCTTGGATTTGTATGAACCCTTACACATGGCGCCGCAGAAGCGACGAACGGCGAGTCTTCATACTACGGTAGCTCCGGAGTAGCCAAAAACGCTGCCGCTGCGGCGCCATGTGTAAACGCTCTTACTTATCCCACTACTGGGATATGGGTCTCCCCTCAATTGAAGGGGTCTACAGCAAACTCTACCACGCTGCTCAAGTGTGAGTTGGCGGAGGCCAGTGTTTTAAAGCCGCCTAAAAGCCTTGTTTGTCTTAACGTCTGTCATTTAATGGCAACAGCCGGGACCGACGGCTTAGCGTGCCCTCCGAAGCACGGAGGAGCTCAAGATAATATAGGGTAGACTGGGTACGGTTGAAACGGTGGACGGTTGAAACAAAGTGAATATCTCGTGAATGGTGCGTGATGAGGTGAAGGGTACAAGGGGAGTACGAAGCGGGCGACAAGTCGAAACTTGAATTTTAGTATTGCGTCGCTCTTCGGGCGCTGTGTTTGTCTGTAGGAGGCCCCATTGTGTTTTTTGACGGAAAAGTAAGTATTTTTGTACCTACATTTTTGCAATTATTAAGATTTCGTTTATAGTTAGATGATTGAGAGTTCTGTTACAGTTGAATTGAAGTTTGTACAATATTGTAGTATGATAAGTTTTTATTTTAATTTACTATTATTCTTACTGTGAACCGTTTTATACTAAGATGGGGGGGTGGGGACAGTTGAAACATTATTTGTGGGTACGGTTGAAACAGTTTATTAATTAAACTTTATTGATTTTTAGATGCCAAGAGTACGCCAAAGAAAGACTACGAAAGGTCGAACCGACTTATTAACGTACAAACAAGCCTATGAAGATGTGAAAGCGGGATCTTCGTTAAGAACAGCGGCAGAAAAAAATGGACTGAACCACTGTTCCCTGTTCAGATATATACGTAAACGAGACGCGGCTAGTAACGATGAAAATCAAGAAATGGGATATAAGGCCCACAATCGTGTGTTTACCCAGGAACAAGAGCGTGAGTTATCTAAATATTTAATTAGATGTGCAGAAATCTACAATATACACAGACACGCCTGAAAAAGAAGAGATAAGAAGAGAATATGAGATCAGAATGGAACGAACCAAAGCTAAGCAAGTTCAGAAAAGATTAGATGGAAGAAAGACTAAAAGAAATACTACAAACAAGAAAAAAACTAACACGCGACAAGAATCATCATCAGAAGAAGAAGAGTGCTACTGTGTTGTTTGTATGTCAGCATATTCAGAAAGCAGACCGAGGGAAAAATGGATACAATGTATAGTATGTAAAATGTGGGCGCATGAAGAGTGCCTTACTTATGTTTGCCACAACTGTGACTCCGAATGATCTCGTAACGATTGAAGTAGTTTTGTTTAAAATTTTAATTTTAATTTTCATAGATAAAGTTAATGTCTTTGTTTTGATAGTTTATAATTAAAAGTGTTGATAGTTGAGAAATATAATAGCATGTTTGCTTGGTAACTTTATTTCAAAAATATTATCGTTACCAACATCTGATTATTATTTAGTTTGAGTTGTACTTAATATAAAACTTTGAAGGCTGATTAAAAATAATGTTAGATTATAAATATAGCCAAAGACTTAAATATTTCTTCATAAAAATATTTGTGATAGTCAAATGTGCCATTACCATTCGAAAAATGTTATTAGAAGATTAATAAAACATGATAATTGGTTATATTTTGTATTATTTGCATGTGTTTCAATTGACCCCAGACACTGTTTCAACCGACCCTGGGATGGGGACGGTTCAAACAAATGACTAATTTTTTTTAATTTTATTTTATACAGAAAATACTATACAGTGATCTTAAATAACATTGCCCTGTAGTAGACAGATATAAGGTCTTTTATTTAGTATATTTCCGACATCGCTCGCTTAACAAATCCCGATGCTATACATGATAAATGCTAAAATGTTTCAACCGTACCCAGTCTACCCTACGCCCATCCATGGTCAGGCTACGGTCGAGGTTGCTTAACTTGCGTGTTCGATTAGACTGACACACACAACGACTCCATCAAGCTCCTCATAAAAAAAAAAAAATTTAGTTAAAAATTGTTCTATTTTTAATATTATATATATTTTTTTATCTAATCTCATACTGAAATTTATACATTAAAAAACTAAACACAGTATCTTAATGACAGTCTTTACGCACAAGCTATCAAAATAAATTTAAAAAGTTATTTTTCGATACAGCTCTTATATGGACAACTGTATCGTAAAATAACTTTTTTACCATTTCGATACAGCTTCAGCCCTGGATACAGGTATTTTAAACAGGTTGCAATGCAAATACATTGCAACTATGCAAAATTTTTCTACATAATCTGTGAACGCGGCGCCGCGCGGCGCGTCGCGCATGCGCACTACGCATGCTCGATCTGCAAATGGATTTATAAGTAAGAATTATAGCTGTTAAATTAACTTCATGGTTGTATTTAAAATATTATTATCATATATTTCATGAGATTAGATAAAGTAGTGTATGAAACTGCACATAATTAGGTATTAAAATACTCGTGTGGTCTATTATAACATTCGCCTTCGGCTCATGTTATAAACTCACACTCGTATTTTAATAACCCTTATTATGCAACAGTTTCATAAACTACTATTAATATCCCATGGGAATTTTTAAAAATTGTTTATCTAATCTCATACTGAAATTAAGAGATTATAAAACTAAACACTGGATCTTAATGTCAGTCTTTTACGCACAAGACATCAAAATAAATTTACAATAGTAGTTTATGAAACTGTTGCATAATAAGGGTTCTTAAAATAAGGGTGTGAGTTTATCACATGAGCCGAAGGCGAATGTGATAATAGAGCACACGAGTATTTTAAGACCTAATTGTGTGCAGTTTCATACACTACTTTATTTAATCTCATGAAATAGATGACAATAATATTTTAAATACAACCATGAAGTTAATTTAACAGTTCAAATTCGCCTTCGGCTCATTTGATAAACTCACACTCGTATTTTAAGAACCCTTATTATGCAACAGTTTTATAAACTACTATTCTTTGCCTACGTCATAATGACCTGTATGCCTAATTTCAACTCGATCAATAACCATTGCCTTTTTTAGATACAGATTATTTATTGTTTGAAAGTAACAAAAAACCGGAAAAAGAGTGTATTATAATCAAGACAAATGAGACAGTTGATAAGTTTCCCCAAATACTTACCAAATATACAATAAATAACATAGATGTAATATAATTATGTCCCATTTCAAATAACGACAATTCGTGAAAGGTGCTATAAATGTTTGCAGATCCGGCAGACCAGCAAACGATGCCGTGAGATAGAAGAATGTAAGTAATGTACGGCAATTTTGGCTCATATTCGTTCATTTCGCGCCTCGGCCACAAGTTCATCGGAATTAGTACTACCCGCATGTACTTCATGGCTCTTAACTCCATAACATGTTTTCTGTAAAGTAAAAACCGTAAAAAAAAAACAGTCTATATGAACTACCTACTACCAAACTGTCTTTAGAGATATTGTAAATAAAATTTTATTAAATGTGAACAAATACAGACCGCATAACTGACTTAGGTGGTCTGTGATCTAATAGCAAGCAAGCAGTAATAAAAAAAAATATTACTAAGTATTACTAGAACAATACTATTTTATGTTATATTTATTTTACCTATTTAATTTATACATTGTTCATGTACATCCTAAGTATATTTAGTTTATATATACAAGAAATAAAAATTATATAATAACTTGATATAACAGATTATATTAATAATATTAGTTATTATCTGTAATATAAAGTAAGATTTTTTAATGAAATGAAATATATACATAGGCCTAGTACATTTATTAATACATATTATATTATTAGGAGAATTGGTATTCTAATCTTATATGCGCATTAGACCAGATACACCAATAACCTGATTCTTTATGAAATATCATTTTCTATCTTTTGAACTATAAACTACAAAGGAAATAAATATGAGATTTTTTTTATTAAAAATGGATTAGACTAAATTTAATGGTTTAGTTACGAACATAAATTGCCTATATCATCATCTCTTAATCTTCTTCTCTTATCACATCTCTTAAAAAAATTCAAGCTGTATTTTCAACAAACCGAAGTCCCGTTCCATTTGTGGAACAAAATTGTTCTTTACGATATGAATAAGTATTCAAAACACCCTCGGCCGTATACGAAACTGAGGCGATCAAAGATTACGTTATATTTTATTCGTAAAAGAACTAGGGCTCATTACGGGCAACCAAAAAAATCACAGCAAGACGATTGGCCACCACGCTGCTGCCGGCCTATGCTATGCTACTCCTGGGGAATATTGTGGAACATTCAGTGCACGAGTACGTATTTACTCCCCTCGGACCAATTATTTCGCTATTACTTTGTCTCGGAAAAATTATAAGCCCACTTACACGTTTAGTTCATCATAGCATATGTTCAACCACTCCAAAAACATTTTGAGAAGGCGTTTATATAGATAATAGTTTAGTTATAATTTTTTACTAGGATGACTTGAAGAATGTGCGTGATCAAACTGCTCAAGTAATTGAATTATTATAATATGAGAACAGCCACTAAGTCTTTATGCAGTTCATTAGGTTGTGTTGTGAATAACAGCGGAAGCAGTCGCGGGCACGAGAGTCTATACTTAATGAGTCTATATTATATTCTTACTTAGACAATTTTCGAGAGGGCACGCTATATTGGGTTCCCAACTCTTCTATTCCTTGACATAAATTATTACAACAACGTGAGCAACGTGTGAGTGGCTAGTAAAATTAACTAATTAACAGGTCACTTATGCTCAAATACTTAGTATATATGGGGCAGCATGCAGACACTGGATACTTGTCCTCGTTATCGCCGATTGAGATCGAAGCTTTCCCAATGATTTTTTTTTTTAGTTTTTTTTTATGTTTTGTATTGCGATAACTTCGAACCATTATGTATTGTTCCGATTTTATTCAAATTTTGTGGTTACCTATGCAATCAATGTTAATACAATTATTGAGTTCGTTGGACAGCAAAATTGGTTCGAAAACGGACTTTCGGTGGCTTCAAAACATTTTCGATTGAGGGGAGACTCTCATCCCAACAGTATGATGAACATGGGTTTGGGTAGTACTCTCGAAATATTTTTTTACAAACAAGGCACATTGCTTCACCACGCCGCGCAGCTATCCGCTGACGATCCGCTTTCCGTTGAGTTCGAAAGCGCGTCTTATTATTAAATAATTATACTAATCTGAATATATTAATGTAGAGCGAACAATAATTATAAGACCAACATTGATATTAAATTACTGTGGAGTGGTATATGTGTAGTCCAAAGTCTATATCCATTAACTTATATATTACTAACGTATATTTGTCTATAACATAACAAAACATGTGCAGATCACAGGTGGATATCACTTTATCCATGGAGAAGTTGATTTAGTGGGACAAACTTTTTTCTAATCATGTCCCACTTTTTCCACTAACAATCAAAAATAATAGATACTGACCAATATGCAGTTCCTGTACCATTGTACAGGGCTTAGCAATAAGACCACATCATTATGCGCATAATATGGCATGAACAATCCCTGATATCTATCAATGGATATACACAATACAATACAATATCTTTTTACTGCACGAAATAAAATAATTTTACAGATGTATATTACATAAATGTAGGTACAAAATGTGGTCTTATTGCTAAGCAATGTCTTCAACTTAAGACAACCTTGAGGTAGAGGATATAAGCAACGGATAGTGGAATCTACCCCGGGGGCCCTACCGCCGAAACTACTGCTTAAATAGTTTGTAATTATGTTTAGTTCAATTGGCAGAAACCTTAGAGCTCTAACGTCTAAGCTGAAGATGTTCGTCAATAACTTTAACCTAGGACCAATTTTTGGAACCAAAAAATCCGATGGTAATCGGCTTCAGCTTCGGCGGTAGGGCCCCAGATCACTACAAAAGCGGTGATCTACAGAAATAAATTATAAAGAACAAGAGAGAGAGAGAGAGAGAGAGAGAGAAGGAGAAGTCGAAATTAGACTGATCGTACAAGTCATTCAGAAATTTACTTCAGACCTGCACTGCGCAATGGCAAATCAATTTTATGCCCGGTCCATTTCTTTCCTCTTGATATCTAAACTTTCCTTACTATGAACATTTTTTTGTTTACTTTTTTTTATTCTAACTGCCATATTCCTCATCTTGTTCTTAACTCTTCCACCTTTACTAAACCCTCCTTCGTTTCCCCTTTCTGTCTCTCATCTCCTTCTCTTCCATGCTCAGCCATTTATTTGTTTCTGTCATACGTTCAAATATAAAATTTCTGTCTTCACCACTTTTGTCACTTTCAAACTTGTCACTGTTCGAAAGTCTATACCAATAGTTATGAATATAATTAATTATAATAAATGATATTCAGTGAGTAGGAATATTTGTAAAATAGCCAACATTTTGCAAATACGAATATTTGTATTCGTTACATCCGTAGAAACACGTTTTAGTATTGTATGAAATAAATCAAGTTGTTTGAAATTTCACACACTGATAATAGGTACCTACATACTACCTATATACTGTCTTCATAAAATGATTTCCCATTTTAGCAGGTACTTACCTGTCTCTGTACCATTTTAATTAATAGAAATTATTCGACGATATGCTATTTTCATTTTTTATTGTCGTGGGAAATGTTTGAACCTTTGATCGGTATTTTCTATTGACAGGTTAATAAAATAGTAGACAGGGTCACTAAGCACTAATGACAATACTTTGAAGAACAAACTCGAGCTATTATCATAGCTATAAAATACTTACTATTATCTAATACCACTGTCGTACTTCCCTAGGAACGTGGATTTTTGCGAGCCGTTTTTTTTTTACCATGCCATGCAAGTATGCCAGACAAGTATATAATATTAATGGCCCGCCTGATGTAAAGCGGTTACTGTTGCGTGTCGTCTTCGTCGTTACTGATCAGTAACGACGAAGTTACTGGTTGATCTATGACCGCACAGCCACAGAAATCTAAATAACACTGTTGTTTAGATAAATAAATGATTAGATTTTTGTATACTGCTTGGTATAGATGATCGAAAATCTCTACCCTATCTCTCTCTGTGTGTGACGTAGCCATGGAATTAATATGTACAGTCGCGATATCGATGTAGCAGGTAATTATTTCCACAAAGGTATAAACATTTTTGCTCATGTCACTAACATATGTAAGAATAGGAATAAGTTTTTGTCATAGAAAACCCCATTGGCTGTGGCTCCACACTACCAGAACACACCCTTAACCATCGCCAAAGGTATTGTGATTCTAGGAGTTGAAATCTCCTGTGACGTCCAGTTTCGTTATCATTTGGAGGGGAAGGTCAAGAAACTTGATGTGCTCTACAGGGCGAAGCAGCATACTTCAACTGGCCGCAAAGGTTTCTGCTTTACAAAGCTCAAGTACGGGCGCTTATAGAGTACTGTTTTCAACTATGGGCGGGAGCACTTAAATGCCAGTTTGCACCTTGTGACTCGATTCAAGGGCGTGCTGTGAGGATTGATAATGATTTCAAACTGATGGACGGTTGAGAACCTTGAGTCTGAGATTTTGCGTTCCTTTGTGTATTCTAACGCCTGTACAATGGGGTGTGTTAAAAGGAATTATTTGATATGATGCCCACAGCTTCCTTCTACAGTCAGCACATAATCAAAGTTTTATCAAAGCAAGGTGACTGAAAAAAATATAGGAGAAACAAAGCCTGTTTTACAGCTACAGCGCCTTTTCATAATCACTACCGGTGAGTATAATCAAATCTTGCAAGTTAAATATGACCTTCATTTTTCAAGAGAGGTAGGGCTAGCGTATTTGTACCTTTATTGCCCTTGGCACTATCAGTAGTGTCACGGCAATTTTTTCTTTCCCGTGACTAAGCTGATCGACTGGGGAAGTACCTTCACCGCAACGTTGTAACTATATCAGATTTGTACAGTCAACCAGTTATAGACCGTAACCCTTCCAGTGTAATAGGACTCCACGCAGTGCTACGAATGCTACGTACGTTTCGTGGCTACGCAGAACCATCTCACACCTTACAAGTTATTGACTGTTTTACTGTGCCTATTCGCGATCAATACTAAAATAAAACGAATTGGTTGATCTTAATACATTTTTATTGAATAAGTGACATAAACAAAACAGTTACGTACTGTTGGAAATAATTTAAGTTTATATGTAGAATGTGCTTAAAAAAGAAGGTCTGCACAGTGCCTAAATAATTATATTAATGCGATCCCGGCGAAAGGATAGAAGATGAGGAACGTGTGATTCAGAAAGAGGTGGTTACAGGTCACGTATATCTAACTAACAGCTATCAGAACGCATGCTTTCGGCGGCCACACTTGTAGAAATCTGAAATGTCTTTCAAATCTACCTATTCGGCAACCGTGCGAAGAAAAGCAAAATATGTGAATGATGTCTTCAAAATCTGTAAAATAAATAAATCTCGTGTTACAATTCTGAGTAGTGCATAATAGGTACATTAAAGATTTCAGAATCAGAGAGCTCAGCTCAGTGCGTAGAGAACCTTATTCAGTAGATGTCTGAAATCTATATATATAGAAGCGAAATACCACTCACTGATTAATCACGTAATCTCAGAAACTATAACACCTACAAACTTGAAATTTGGCAAGTAGGTTCCTTATAAGGTGTAGACATCACTAAGAACGGATTTTACGAAACTCCATCCCTAAGGGGGCAAAACGGGAGTTGGAAGTTTGTATGAAAGTCCTTTGTTTTTGAAGTAAGAGACTTGAAATTTAAAATGTATGTTCTATAGATAGTGTGGAGGTATACTAATAATATATCTTTAGAAATCAACCATTTTTGTGGTTAAAACGGGGGTTGGAAGTTTGTATGAAAGTCCTATGTTTTTGAAAAGAGTCTTGAAATTTAAAATGTATACTCTATAGATGGTATGGAGGTGAAATTATAATGTATTTTTAGAAATCAACCCCTTTTTGGGGGTAAAACGGGGTTGGAAGTTTGAATGAAAGTTCTATGTTTCTGAAGTAAGCGACTTGAAATTTAAAATGTATTCTCTATAGATAGTGTGGAGGTGTAATAATAATGTATCGTTAGAAATCAACCCCTTTTGGGGTTAAAACGGGGGTTGGAAGTTTGAATGAAAGTTCTATGTTTCTGAAGTAAGAGACTTGAAATTTAAAATGTATTCTCTATGTATAGTGTGGAGGTGTACTAATAATGTATCTTTAGAAATCAACCCCTTTTTGGGGTTAAAACGGGGGATGGTAGTTTGTATGAAAGTCTAATGTTATTGAGGTTAAAGTAATTATGGTACAAGGATTTTAAATGGTATTTAAGTATAAAAATTATTGAAAACCACTACATACTTACAAAATTATAAGGAGGGATGTTTTACTATGGTTTTACAAAGAGGTTTTGAAAAAATAATGTCCGTCGTCTTCATTGATTCTAAAAATTAGTATAGATATTGATTGTTTTTATCTTTCCTTTATTTTATTTTTTTCATTAGGTATTTAGACTTTTCGAATGTAATTAAAAATTATCTGCAAATAACTAACTCCACGCGTACGAAGTCGTGTAAGAATATATTATTATATGGTAGTGGGCGGGGAGTTAGTAGTATTATATAATGAAATATTTATAATGATACCCCCATTGTTATTTGCTAAAGCTTGCAACACAATTCATCTAAAATTTCCGGCTAATAATTAAATATGTATTTTTACTGCGGCCATGTTAGTGACGCCGATGTCGACCATTCCGAGCGCCTTCACGCGCACTGGTTCCTGGACCTTCATCAGGAATATCAATACAGTCAGACGGCTGCTTTTATCCATGTACTCCCACGGCAAGTTGTAAACGGCGTCTTTCACCTTTTCACTCTGTAAAAATTAAAAACTTACATGAATAATCATTTTAACCTCCGAATTTATTGCTATTTTTTGTAACTATAAAGAAAAAATTGGAATTTAGAATAGTGCCGCGATAGTGTCGTTCATTGCCAACGACACTACCGGTGGTAATGCGGCTGGTAGTGTCGTCTACAAAAAGGGGACAGAAAATAAGGGGTGTTGTAAATTTGAAACGTTGTCTGTTCTAATAACTTTTAAACTTTCGCAGTGCATGATTTATGAAAAATAACGACGGACTTAACGAGATCATACATAAGGGTATTTACATAGCTTTATTATTATCGCTGAGACAATCAGCCTGTGACCACGGCCGGTGCAACCTGGTCGAAAAGTCCGGATATAAAAAAAATATATTTAAATAATCTTTTATTTTACACGGTTTTAAATCTAAGGCAATGATCAGACAAAATAATAAAATCGTTGGGGGTAGCGTAAACTGAGTTGACTGGATGGGCCCAACAATTTTATTTTTTTGTCTGATCAATGCCTTAGATTAAGGAGGGAGAGGGGTGTGATGACTGAAACCTCGGACCTACCGACTTATTTTTTAGTTTTTAGTACATTATTATTATTTTCAATAAAACCGTTTATAATAAAAGATTTTTTAGAGAAAATATGTAACCTGCCATTTTGTTGACGGCCATCTTGGATTTTTTTACAATATTCATTGTGAACTGTGTTCTACTAGTCAAGCCCTTTCATTTGATACCCATATTACCTGGTTGTGAGAAAATATGTAATTGGCTATTTTGTTGACGGCCATTTTGGATTTTAATATTTTTGATTTTTAATATTTTTCATGGTGAACTGTGTTCTACTAGTCAAGCCCTTTCATTTGATACCTATATTGAGGTAGTCGTGACAAAATTTGTAGACCGCCATTTTGTAGCGGCGGCCATCTTGGATTTACAATGAAACAGAATTTATTTAATTGAATTGTCGGCAGAACTAAAGGTGTGTACCAAATTTCGATTCAATCTTTCTTGTTGACAGAAGGGGGTCAAATTTCAATTACTAGATTTGACCCAAAAATATAAACAAACAAATAAATAAACAAACAGGGCAAGCTAAATAAAACCGTTTAAATTAATTTCTGTTTTGCCTGTGTTTATAATACCTCCCGGCTCGAAATCGGATAGATTGATCTAACTGATAATTAGTTTTTTTAAGAGAATGATTTGATGATTAGGGGTTATCCATAAATGACTTCACACGTTAAGGGGGAGGGAGGGGATCGACGAAGTGTGATACTGTGTGACAAGGAGTGGGAGGGGCCCTAAATTTCGTGACGTGACATTTCAAAAACTATTATAGTCTATGTGTTAAAATACGAACTTTGAATTATTAACGAAAAACACAAAAACATTTGCAACCCTAGATGTAAAATTGCAAAATATTTGACGTCACACTAGGGAGAAGGGGAGTCTCACAAATGTGACCAGCTGTGACAAGGACAGGAGGAGAGGTCAAAAAATCATGAAATTCGTGTGATGTAATTTATGGATGGGCCCTTACAAGATCGATAATTATGTTAATCACTTTAATTAATCAATAAAGTACCTGCATGACCGAGCTTAGTTCCGCGTTTTCTAGGATGAAAAGGAATTTTCACAGCTAGATTGTAATTCTGTTTTTTTAATTCTATCAAAATCGTTAGAGCCGTTTGCGGGATCGTCGTGGTGGCATATCGAGAGTGTTTTTTGAGAAATGTCACCTACAGAGAAAGTACCCTAAACAATGGAGATAGCAAGTTTCATTCAAACGAAACCTTTAAAGATTTTAAAAATACGCTTTCCACTTCCAGGAATCGAACAAGTTCATTTAAAAACAGTTTAGATTTCATAGGTTTCCTCTGAATAAATTTACCATATTTATTACTAGAGAGATATAATTCTAACGATTGACCCCATAAATTGATGCCATAAAAGTACAGGACTCAATCTGGTTTCGATTGCTAGCAATCGTATCGAATCGGAGTTTTGCAATTTTATTTTATTTTTTAAAGAATTACATTAACTGCTTACTACAGATTACCAATAACTTATTTTTTTTTTTACTTTTCACATATTCTGTGGTATCTTTCAACAGTCAATAACGTGGTGACAATGTGCAATAATTGTTGTGATAAATTCCTATCCACAAATCCATTCGACAACAAACGCATCTCGTCTCGGCTCGTGTATCGCGTTCGCCACAGATTTCGTTAAATCTTTTAGAAATCTATCAGTAACAGTTAATATACATTATTTATTTTAAGCTTACCACAGATCCTAGCAGTTCGAAAACACAATTTAATTCTATCAAATGTTGAAACAAGACAACGGTTAATGGACCGTACAAAGCCAATTTCTCGGTATCCTAGAAAAGAAATCAGAGTTAGAGAACATATTTCGTCTAATAAACATAAACGTATAAACTCTAAGATTACTATTTATAGACGCCTGTCTATGTAGAGAATATGTTAAATTGTTTATAGAGCTGTTTCTGAACCATTATATAACTGTTTAGCAAATTATTTAGCTTTCCATAAAAATCCAGCTCGTGACGCGAAACAAATAATAATAACAAATGACAGGCCGCTTATGGCAAGATGTGGTGAGGTAACGACATCAAGACTTCCAAATCTCCACAGAAACGGTGAGGGTCTTTATCTTCGTTGGGCGAAGTGGAAAGCCAAGAAGGTCCACAGGAGTTTCAGCCCAGAGCTGAGACTTCTCGTGTTCATTGGCCGTCCATAGAGGAGCATGACGCCTCGAGTAAGTTCGGAAAAAGCGCAGCACACCTCTTGACACCCCTGAGTCACTCTGTCAGTATTGCCCCAGGTCGATTTCCTGGCATTACGGGGCCCATTTAGTGAGTGGCTGGCCACCACCTGCCGCAGATAACGATCGAAAAAGTTAGTTATGGCAGGCGTCGGTCCCTCTTTTGTAATAGCCCTGTATTTAGTCTACCCATATCTCATTTATTTTCCATCACACTTTGCGATAGTCCCAACGCCTGTCACGACCTGCTCATGGATATATCGTTCCATTGATATACATATCCTGCAGCAGATTACGGCGGGTGTACAACATTACATCAAACTTCTCAAAGAAGTCTCTACGCATTAAGTTTCAACTTAGTAATAATAAATATTAATCATTTTATTTCTCTCCACAAACTATAGTACATAACCCCAAGATTTTTACAAGCTATAATTATAATTTACAAACAAGCCACTAAATATGTTTAGCGTATACATATAAGCTTTTTTAAAACAAATAATTCATCACTCTGGTGGGATTCATGTGACAGAGGTAAATTAGGTAAAAATAGAGTCGTATCATCAAAGATGTTTTTTTTTTAGTTTATTATCTTTATTGCGTAATTATATATAGTCGTACTTATTTTTTATTACTACAAACTTGCAGTTGCCGTTGACTGTGTTACCTATACCGATTCTAAAATTCCAGCGAACATTCTCTTCTCTTCCTAATTCGGAACCCTCAGGCCGCGAGTCTGACTCCCGTTATCACTTATTTGTTTTAGATTCAAATCTTTAATACTGAATTCAAGAATGAATTCAATTGAATTCAATTACGATTCATAAACTTAGTTTATAAAAAATACTCACCATTGTAGAAGATTCCAGAAGCAACAAACAGCACGCCACTAAATGAAATGCATTGTAAACAAATAGAATTGGTCCAAATACTGACGACATGTTGTCTACGAATCTAAAAGATAATCATCATTAATCTTATTTTCAATGGCCACTTTGACTCCGAGTTCGTGGTTTGGATCCACACAAGACAAATATTTATGTCTGTTTGTCTTGGTCTGGGTGTTTTAAATGTATTTTAAGTATATATTTACAAAAAAAAAAAATCTTTTATCTTTCCTTTTTATTTAGTTGTCTAGTAGGCATAGTACAGGGCATAGTACTTATCTTTGCTTAGTTTGTGACTAGATGGCCGTGTTTTGTCCAGAAATATTTATTTATTTACTTTCATTGTTGAAATTTAGGATGGAATGTACAATCAAATCTCATAACGCCAGTACTATCCATCTTTTTTATTTTAATTTTGAATAGAAGTCGCATTTTCGGGGTGTAAGTGGCTCACCACGATCCTAAGAGCCAAAGACAACCTCACAACACGATCTGAACTTCTGAAGTGAAAATAATGATTTTTAAGAAAAAATAAAAACCGACTTCAGCTGGGCATCAGGGCAAATTTAAGGGTTTCCATCGATTTTTCTGGGATCCCCTCACCAGAGCCTGACTTGGTGAATATGGGACCACCTCGCAATCATACCCTTTCAAATAAAAAAAAAGAATTTGACCATACGTGCTTATAAAATTAAAGAGTTTCCCTTGATTTTCCTGGGATACCATCATCAGTTCCTGACTTGGTGAATATGGGGCCACCTTGCAATCATACCCTTTCAAATAAAAAAAGAATTTTGAAAATCGGTTCACAATTCGTGAATATATCAAATAACATACATACAAAAAAAACAGTCGAATTGAGAACCTCCTCCTTTTTTGAAGTCGGTTAAAAATAGCAGAAAAAATCAAGAAGACATCTGGAAAGTCAATGCGATATAGCAAAAAAAAATTGAGGCACTATATTTACAGCAAACAAAACGTTAGAACCCTAATATTAGCTAGATATACTCACGTCATAAGTTCAAAATGGCGAACTATAGATTCTTTCAATTTCTCGTGAACATTAGTCAATTCTGTTGCACTAAACATATCAGCATAGTAGGACAAGTTACGGTTTGAGTTTCCTGGCTCCTTAACCGGTCGAGGGAAGGAGTCTAACTCGTGTATCAGAATTTTAAAACACCCCCAAAGATGTAACACCATGAAACACATGTATAAATCCATGAACAATATTCCGTCCATAGTGATATACGAGACCACCCTGTAAATATATAAATTATTTAAGCATCTAGGTGCATGTGAATGTACTTATATTTTATTGTTTTGTGCATCATAGATTGTTATAAATACTTACTATATAACATTCTTTGAGTTAGCAAAATTAAAAAAAACTAAAAATAAGTATTTTATTAATTTTTGTTTTAGTATTTATTATCTAATGATTTAAAATTTAAATTACAGCAATATTCGCAAATATTCTTAAATGAAAACAAATGAGATTTTTTTTAAAATAAATCCAATGCTTTTACACCCAAAATAAAGTAATTAATTGACTAATCATTGATGTCCTTTATTTTTGGTTTAATTTCTATAAATCGAATTTTTGCTATCCTGGCTTATGACATTCATTAAACTTCTCTTCATTGATCTCTAGGAAACTACTATACATCTTGTATTGGCCCACGTTTGGCAACAATACGTTAGAAATGGGAGCACATATCGATGCCTTACAGCCAAAAAGGGATAAGCGGCATATTTCAAACTTTACAGGAGAGTGATTTAAAGTTAAAATTTTATGAAAATAATTCATAAAAACTATAGTTTAGTTCCCGAGAGGCTGGAAATGTGTTTATGTTGTATTTAACATACTATCTATTGAATTACAGTGTTATTTTTTTATAATTCAACTTGCAACCCCTATTTAGTGTCGGTAATCCTCAAATGATCTCATTTCACAAACAGGCAAAATGTCGTAAATGAAAATACAAGAATTATTTGCTTCCAGCAAAAATGATATAACTACACCTCATGTTTCATTATAATTGAACTAAAATAGCACAAGTGTGTGATTATTGAAAATAAAATTGAAGAAATATGGTATAACCAGCTATCAAATGAAAATTTACTGAATGCGAAATTGTATAAGTAGATTTTTTTAATAGGAATAATTTGCTTATTAGAATACTCTTTCGATGTGTTTCTTCTTAAAAAATATTTTTTCGAGTAGAAAAGATTTCAGGTTCGCCCTAGGGATACTAAAAATGAAAAAAAAAAATGAATCAAATCAGTCTTTAATTGACACAGAAATGAATGCCACATACTAAAATGTAATAGGTAATACTTAATAACAATTGTTTGTAATAAACGCTCTTATTACGGTCATAAGTACCCGAGATCAAATCAACTTAGAATTCTCACAATTGAAATATCTAGTCGAAATCAATTTTCATTTATCTATCTAAATCTATAAAAGAAGCAACTAACTGACTGACTTATATATCAATGCACAGCCCAAACCGCTGGGTCTAGAGATTCCAAATTTGGCAAGTAGGTTCCTTATGACGTCTAGGGGTGCACTAAGAAAGGATTTTTCAAAATTCTACCCCTAAGGGGTTGAAACGAGGTTCCAAAGCTTGTATGGGGAAACAAGATTAGTTGGACTATTTTATCCGAAACTTTACATGAGTACTTCTATTGAGAAATGAGTAAATACGTATTTCAGGATTTTTCGAAATTCAACCCCTAAAAGGGTAAAAAGAGTTGTATGAGTCTGAAAATGATCATGGGTATTGTTTTTATGGTTTATCGGGTCGCTGATTACGAAAACAACAACTATTTTATGATGTAACATAGCCGACGTGACATAAAATCACCCCTGTGGGGATGCGATGGGGTTGAAATATGTAAAAGAAGAAACTGAGTGACTGATGATATATATATCAACGCACAGCCCAAACTGCTGGGTTTAGAGCTTCCAAATTTGGCACGTAGGTTCCTTATGATGTCTAGGGGTGCACTAAGAAAAGATTTTTCAAAATTCATCCCCTAAGGGGGTGAAACGGGGGTCCAAAGTTTGTATGGGGAAACAAGATTAGTTGGACTATTTTATCCGAAACTTTACACGAGTACTTCTATAGATAAATTATTAAACACATGTTTCAGGATTTTTCAAAATTCAACCCCTAAAGCGGTAAAACAGGGTGAAAAAGTCTGAAAATCGACATGGGTATTGTTTTTATGGTTTATCGGGTCGCTGATTACGAAAACAACAACTATTTTATAATCCAACATAGCCGACATGACTTAAAATCACCCCTGTGGAGGGTACGGTGGGGTTAAAATGTCATAATTACATTGATATAACCATATTGATGGGTTTGTTTGTTTGTTTGTTTGTAAAAACTTTATTGTACAAAAACATAACATTAATACACACAGTGTTTATAACATTTTTGTACAATGGCGGACTTATCCCATCAGGGATCTCTTCCAGTCAACCATAGAATACTCATAGGAAACTGAAAGATTAGCGAGGCAGTTGAAATTATGCACCATGTCTAAATAATTATAAACATACATATACTACATACATATATACACAAATACATACATATGTACCATATACCTACATATATATACCTATTCAATATAATACACATATTTATACATATACAGATAGTTTGTTTAGCTCAACACATTTGTTTCGTGAAACCAGAGCTTGTGTAATTTCAATTTGAAAGAGTCAACAGACTGAGACATTTTCACATCAAAGGGGAGTGAGTTCCAGAGTCGTGCCGCTTGTATCGTAAATGATTTTGCATAGGAATGACAACTGTACCAAGGAATTTTCAGCACAGGATTGTTGCTAGACCTGAGGCGGTCATCCACTTCTCGAAACCTAAACTTTTCTAATAGGTAATTTGGAGCTGAGGGATTAAACAGGACTTGATAAAGAAGTGAAAGTATATGGATGTTCCTGCGCTGTCTAATAGGGAGTAAATTTAGTTTATTGCGGTATTCCGTGATATGGTCAAACTTCCTCACCCCAAAGACATATCTAATACACAAATTTTGTATGCGTTTCAGTCCTCAGTAGGGTCCAGATAGACCACATCCCCATAGTCTAGTATAGGAAGTAAAAGAGAACGCACTAGTAGATTTTTGGTGTCAATAGGAAGGAAGTGTTGCAGTCGTTTTAACGAGTGAATTGAAGCAAAGATTTTCCGGCTCACTTCAGCGATATGTGGGGCCCACGAAAGAGTTTGATCAATGGTAATGCCTAAGTTTTTAACAGTGGTGGAAAAAGGGATAATGTTACCATCGAGAACAACATTTGCACACTTCACGCCATGCAGCTTAGTAACAAAATGTGGACTACCGACCACAATGGCTTGAGATTTAGAGGGGTTGATTTTTAATCCAAAGTCTTTGGTCCACTTGGTAATGGCTGATAAGTCATTATTTATGATATCTATAGCCTTGTTTATGTTATCAATTGTATCAGATGCATAAATTTGAAGGTCATCAGCATATAAGTGGTATGAGGAGGAGAGGGAGGACACAATGCTATTGATGAAAAAGGAGAACAGAATTGGTGAAAGAACTCCCCCCTGTGGTACACCCGCCCCAAGTTCACACCAGTCGGATCTAGTCTCATCAATCTTCACCAACTGATTTCGATCAAAGAGATAGGACATAAACCAAGATAATGTAGTAGGTGAAGGATTGAGAGTGCGTATCATGCCAAGTAAGATATCAAAATCTACCGTGTTGAACGCATTGGTGAAGTCAAGTAGAACTAGAACTGTCAACTTTTTGTTGTCAATATGGTTTCTTATATCATCAGTGACCTTCACCAGTGCTGACACCGTGCTATGCCCCGGCCGAAATCCCGACTGATATTCACTCAGGAGATTGTGTCTACGTAGATAGTTGGATAGGCGCTGATGCACAAAGTGCTCCAACACCTTGGAAAGGACAGGTAGGATTGAGATAGGACGAAAATCGGAGAAGGAAGATGGATTGGACTTTTTGGGATGAGGAATAATATGGGCTTTCTTCCAGGCCAAAGGAAATACTCCCATTGATATGGAGCAGTTCAGTATATTAGCCAAATAGGGAGCAATAACACACTTTAATGGATTTATCATGTCAATTCCGATATTATCATCCCCCACAGCTTTGGAATTTATTGACCCTATTATCCTAATAACTTCAGCCGCAGTAATCTCTCCAAGAACAAAAGTATCATCATCAAATTTTGGCAGATTATTGAGGTATGTTAGCGTGGAGAGTTTTTTATGGGGTTCAAGATTACCAGGTGGCGAGCTGAAATGCCTATTGAGATTATTTATGTCTATGTTACTTGTAGCAGTTTGTTGCTCCTTTCCAATACCTATTCTTTTTAGATATTTCCATAGTTTATTGGGCGGACAGCTATCAATAGAGGAATGTATGTGCTTACGTTTAGCCTCCCTGCACATTTTACTACAAGTATTGCGCAAAGTAACATACCGTTCGCGATTTTTCTCAGTAGGATTCTGACGCATCTTAAGTTTAGCTCTATCCCTACGTTCCATAAACTTTTTGATACTTTCGGTTAGCCAAGGCGCAGGATAATGCTTAATTCGCACTGGTCGAAGAGGTGCATGCTTATCATAGGCACTTATAATTATGTCATTGAATGCTGCTACTTTAGTGTCCACATCATTAGCCAACAGGACGGCGTCCCATTTCGCATTTTGCACATCCCCTACTAACATTTCCCTATCTATAGCAGCAAAATTGCGGGCCATGATCACACGTTTCTTCCGCTTAGGTGGGCGTGGGTATTGATTCTATGGTTTTCTGGGAAGTCAATTACAAAAATGGCATCGATTTGAAAATATCAACCCCTAAAAGGGTAAAATGGGGGTCAAAAAGTCTGAAAATTGTCATGGGTATTGTATGGTTTATCGGGTCGCTGATTACGAAAATAACAACGATTTTAAAATTCAACGTGGCTAACGTGTCCATCATCTTCTATTGAGGTGCGATGAGGTTGAAATGTCTATATATCAATATATGTGTAGTATTTACGGGTTTTCGGAACGCCAATCCATACTAATATTATAAATGCGATAGAATGTCTGTTACCTCTTCACGCTTAAATCTCTGGACCAATTTAGATGAAATTTGGTTGAGAGATACCTGGAGTCCCGGGAAAGGACATACCTAAGATAGTTTTTATCCCAGAAATTACCTATTATTGTTATTTATTGTAACCGTAGGGCGGTAACGTGACTATTATCTCCTATTGGGGCGCGATCGCGTTGAAATGTCTAAAATGTGGTGAAAAAGTCTAAATATCGTCATAGATATTGTTTTCATGGTATATGGATTACGAAAAAAACAACTATTTCAACATACTCGACGTGACAACTCTGTAGGGGTGCAATGGGGTTGAAATGTTATAATATCAATATGTGTGTTGATTCTATGGTTTTCTGGGATTTACGACAATGGCATCGATTTGAAAATATAACGTAGTGGACACGAATTACTTATAAAGATTTTTTAGTTTTTACCTCTAAGAGGGTGAAACGGAGGTCCAAAGTTTATATGGGAAAACGAGATTAGTTGGACTATTTTATCCTAAATTTTACACGATTACTTCTATTGATTAATGAGTAAACATGTGTTACAAGTATTCTTAAAATTAGTACACTGTTAATATCACAATTGTTTGTCTCAAGTCTTTGTTTTATTCATAAAATATTTTAAAGTATCAACTATAGGAGTATAACAAAAATATAACTTATTCTTTATAGAATTATAATAATTGAAGGTTCGTCTTGTTGTCGCTTGGACCCGTAGCTGTGCCCGTAGTTTCAATAGAACGATACCGACAACTGACATTTGAAAATTATTATTGAGCAGGTAAACGACAAAGACGTTGAGAATGGACTGGTATAAGGATAACTTTTAGTTCTACCTTTTTATCTAACCGCCGGAATCGTTTAATTATTGGGAGGGAAAAAAAAGGATAAGCGACAAACTAATTCTAAATATTTACAGGGACTATAGGTAATAACCTCCTTTTTGCTTTCTATTTATGAAACGGGAAAAATATACTAAACGCCAAATAAAGTCTCAAAAATGTGGCCTAACTACAATAAACGACCAATATATTTTATAAAGGAACAGGCATAAAATACTAACCCGAATTTAACAAATAATTATTTATAAGCAAAATATCATAAACGTATGTTTCTGAATGTTTGCTTCCAGCAAAAATAGGTTAACGTTCTAATGATTGAATATTACAGAGAGCCCAAAAAGCATAAGTTATTTTGTTTTCAAATATTCTTTGATCAACAACCAAAAAAAAAAAACTTCTAAATTTCTGTTGTTTACAGCGAATAAATTTAGCTCATGACCCTATTATTACTACCGCCTAAGCGACATAAAGTGTCACTTAGAAACATGTAACCCAGACCAAACGACGCAGAAAAAAAAGACGATTCTGGCCATATATATAAGTCCATTCTCCAAAAAATGGCGCTTATCCCTTTTCGGCTGTAAGGCATCGATATGTATTGGCACTTTTTTAAATGTAGATGTTCATTTCTTCGTTCGTCATCATTTCCTTGAAGGTCTAGTATTGTTTCCAGGCATTACCAATTCTTGCACCAATTTTTTTTAGGATATTCCGATGACAAAGATTCGATATCACTTAACCGATATATGAATATTCTTGTTTATATATTTTAGTTTTAATAGCAACTGGCTACATCATGACTTTTGTTTTGGAGGTGTACATAATTAATTATGCTGTTTGTCTTTCCCTATCCAAGTCATGAAGTGTCCCTTCTAGCTCTTTAGTAGCAAATCGATAACGTGACAACTTTTGCCCATTTATGCTCATTCTACATTTGCCCCATCGCAATTCTTGAAATACTTACTCCAGGATAGCCGAAAACAGTTTATCAATATTAATTTTATTTAAAAGTAAATGGTGTAAGCTAACATAACGTCATTTTTTTTATAGCTGGCACTGAGTTCTACTATTCTAAAACTCGACATTAAATTAAAATTCCGTCCAATCATCTTCATAATTTGCGATCTACTGTTCATTTCCTAAGACATTTTATACCACGAACGGTGAAACTGTCAACTTCCATTTCCGTACAATTACGACATGGGAGCCTTCAAGATATTTCCCTTTAGAGGCAACGGATCGGCGACCCATTGGTGTTGCTGATCTCCATGGGCGGTGGTGATTGTTTCACCAGGTGACCCACATGCTCGTTTGCTCAACTCTTATATAAAAAGTTAAAAAAAAATAGACCGCTCTGTCTTTCATGCTTTGTACCAAATTTTAGTGTAATACTTACCAGTTTATGATGTTCAGAAAGATGTAATTTGAAAGGGACGTGTCGGTAAAATATGGTATTTTATAATATACTGCGTGTATGAACGTCCTGGTGCTATTGTCAGTCTCATCTCTACTGTACCTTCCAGACATATAGTTGAGTATCATAGGCGTTACGTTAAATAGTACTGTGCCTAATATAATAGCCGAACGCGTGTAGAACATTAGAATGTATGTAATTTTATTTATGGCAATATGTGTCTAGAAAAAATATACAGACATTTTAGTTCTCTTGGTAACTAAAGGATAACTTTTCATTTGCATGCAGATTATACACGTAACAATTATGTATAGATATAAGCAATACATACCTGCAGGTAGTACATCCTGCAGATTAGCGAAATAAGTTTTTTGGTCACATTCGAACTTGTTAACGTTTACAAGCCGACCAAATTGAGAAAAAGTTTCATATTGTGAATTTACCAGACGGGTGTCGGGTTGCTCCCTTCAAAATGCGAGCAAATAAGCCACATAATTTTGATATGTAACACGCGTCTTATAAATTCACAACATGAGAGTTCTTCTCTATTAGATCGGTTTCTTTACGTTAACATGACAGAACGCGAACAAAAAACTCGCACTCAGCACTCAGCAGGGAGGCGGCGGCGACGTGGATACCGATGTCGATAACGACAGGGAGTAGCCATCCTATACGTATTGCTATTACTCATAATATGACAGTGTAGTGATTTTTTCCGCAATAGTAGAACGACGGTATTAAGCCAGATGGGAATAGGGATGGGCCGTTTATATCCCATAAAATTACCGAAAATACCTAAAATCGGGAACATTCTCAACTTAATGCTTGTCGAATCACCGGAAAAGCTCGTGATTAAGTGAGAACTTACCTTCATAGCATAATCAGAACGATGTCTTATGTGAAAGAGATGGATTTTCATAATGAAATCTCTTGTTACTTCTTTATACTTTTTGAACAGAGCCAACGGAAGTCTAGACTGAAAATTATATATGCTTTATTGGACATTCATTATTATAACATAGTTACATCAAAAGTGTACAAAGATAATCTTATTTCTACAAGAGATCTCTTCCAGCTGACCCTATAAGTAGGCAGTAATAGAAATAGTCACTTGACGGATAATTACAATACGTGCGTACCTATTAATAAAGAAAAAGAGAGAGAATAAAAAAACAGGTCATTCAAACGATTTTTGATCCTATAAATAAAGAGTAATAACAGTAAATATAAAAAAAAACAGTAACCGAAAAAATTGCTTAACAAATAATAATAAACACAAATACATATTAATAGATAAATATCTACTATAAATGCATACGAGTACCTACATATTTACAATTGAGACAAATAGCCTTCCTTCAATCTTTTTGAAGTGAAAACTTCTTTAGCGGCGTTGTGCAATTTTTGGGATGGGTAAAAAATGTTGAACTCGCGTCAGGACAATGTATGCCTGTTCCTGCTGTTTATTTTTAATATAATATAAATTGTCATGTTTGTGTGTACGATTGCGCAATAAATGTATAATGTATTTTACCACATAAATGAAACTTAGTACATTTATACTGATAAATAAAGCAATTCGTGCAAAATGATTCTCTAACCATTACAAAATATTCAAAAATGTTAATGTTCTAGTTTTCACTTCTGCCGGCACTCCTGGAGTGCAACCAGATTTCATTATTTTCTTTTTTCTTTTGCTAATGATGGATGGGCAATCTCTTAATTGATGCGGTTATTTATTCCAAAGTTGTGCTGTGCGGACAGTGGATGAATAATGTATTGATTGCACATATGAAGCTCGACTGTATCTAGGTATTTCTTTTTTCGGTTTCTGAGTTCGTCTAAATACTTACCAAACATACAATATGCAACATAGTGGTTATATAATTATGAACCATTTCAAAAAACGGCAATACACGCACGTTAGAGGCAATGTATGCAAAACCGAAACTCCAGCAAATGGCACCGAAAATCATATGACCATAACTAAGGTAGGGACGTTTCGGTTCATATTCACCAAGCTCCTTCCTTGGCCATAAGTTTAACACAAGTAGTTGTAGCCTCAGATTCCTCATTGACATCAAATCCATTACATTTTTACTGTAAAAGAAAACAAAAACGAAAATTTGTGTTTTTTATACTACGTCGTTAAAGTTTTTTATGTATTCGAGACAAGTGAATTATAAAACAAATTATGTTTGCAATATAATTCTCTTGACTCTGCCAGTGACGACTGCTATCCAGTGCGCCTGGATGAGACAGTCAAACCGGTCAGCGATCATTTTCAAGATGCTGTTACTGCTGCCACAAACTCTATGTAGTGAACTCTACGTACTTTTTTACGCACTATAGTATGTAATCCATCCACGTGCGCCTCGGCGAACATCGCTGATGTACTACATCTTCACGCAGCCCCAACAGTATCCTGAATGCATTATTACATTGAACACACAGGACGCTGTAGGTTGGTCTCGTTTACCACACCCAGAAACTGCTTTAATAGAAACACTGGAGAGTGTGCTTTAAAGAGCGATATTTTGAGCTGTTTGTACATCGCGCAAACCTGCGAGCATATTACTCCTTAACCTGCCCTGCATTCTCGTTCAATGTCAGAATCATCTTTTAAGTCACCAGTCACTTTATGGCCGAGATACAGCCATCAAGTATAACATGAGGTACTCGTACATAAGTACATACTTATGTATGACTAAATTTATAAAAAAATTAAACGAGCGAACGAGCTCGGTGGTCGAATGGTTAGCAATGATCACTTTGACTCTGAGGTCGCGGGTTCGATCCCCGCACAAGACAAACATTTGTGTGCATGAACATGTCTGTTTGTCTTGGTCTGGGCGTTTTCTATGTATTATAATATATGTTTTTTAAAAAAAATGTATTTAAGCATTATATCAGTTATCTAGTATACATAGTACAAGCTTTGCTTAGTTTGGAACTAGATGGCCGTGTGTAATTTGTCCAGGAATATTTATATTTATTTTATTTATAAGCATACTTTCAGCTTACTAAATATTAAAAGAGAATTGTGCTCTTCATGCTACGGAGGGCGCGTTAAGCCGTCACTCCCGGCTGTTGTCATTAGATGACAGCCATTAAGCAAAGGCTCTCTCCACCAACCCGCATTTGAGCAGCGGGCGGGATGGAGTAAATTCTAAATCCCTTCGGTGTAGAGGAGACCCGTATCTCAGACGTGGGATGAATACGGGTTGACGTCAACTGATTCATCATCACGTCATTTTAGTCTCCACTACAGGAGCACGAACCTCTCTCGTCCGTCACAGACAGGAGGATTTGGCCTACACTCCCCACGCTGGCCAGACGGGTTGGAGAGGCTTGATCGATGTTTTATAATGAATTTCCCTTAGTCGCCTTGTACGACATCCATGAGAAGAGACGGAGTGATTCTATTCTAGTCTGCCGGAAACCACACGGCCAACTGATTAAATGTGAATAAATAAATAAATATAAATATTTCTGGACAATTTACACAGCGCCATCTAATCCCAAATTAAGCGTAAAGCTTATACTATGGGTACTAGATAAGTGATATTATACTTAAATACATTTTTTTTTGCAAATACATACATATAATACATAGAAAACACCCAGACCAAGACAAACAGACATGTTCATGCACACAAATATTTGTCTTGTGCGGGAATCGAACCCGCGACCTCGGAGTCAAAGTGATCATTGCTAACCATTCGACCACCGAGCTCGTCATCGTGAATAGTACATCTATAACATGTAAATATATGTGATTTCTCCTTATAGTCCGAGCGCTAAGTTTGCAGTTCGTCAATCATTTCCTTTCGGGCGAAAACTCAGAAAATACTTCAAAGAGTTGTATAATAAAGTAGTGAGAAGTTGCGCCCTACCAAAAATGTAGCAGAAATAAATTTTTATCCATTTCGTACCGGTTGAAAATTTAAGAAATTATAGTTAATGCAATATCTTGAGGGGAAAAAAGTAGTCAGCTGCTTTTATGGTGGTGGATTATACTTTTTTATTTGCCCCAAAAAAATTAACGACAACTTACACTTTAAGATCTTCTTGTGCAATATTCAACCAGTCCAATATCATTTTTGAATAAGTATAATTTACTAACAATTCATACCCTGTCTCAAAGTTTATGTGTATGGTGCACTGTTCGTATTGATGGATTATTATGACATGACCACAACTATATATTAAATCTGAGTGCTATTTGTTAGGTCACGTTTTTAGTCATAAAAGGAGCGGTAGCGATGGTTTCATATAAGTACTCTTTACTAGATAATTAAATAAGGTCAGTCCCATGGGAATCGCAGTCTATCCTTACTCATCCCACTGCTGGGATACGGGGCCCCCTCAATTGAAGGGGTTTAGTGGATACTCCACCACGCTGATCAATTGAGGGTTGGCGGAGGCCAGTGTTTTCAAGCCGCCTAAATGCCACTGACTTGGCTTAACAACTGTCATCTAATGATAACAGCCAGGACCGACGGGTTAACGTGCCCTCCGAAGCACGGAGGAACTCGAGATAATATAAACCCGTCCATGGACGGGCTATGGTCGACGTTGTTTAACTGGCATGTTTGATTAGACTGCCACGCCCAGCGATGTCGCGAAACCACGGTAGATGTGGAAAATTCTTGTTTATTACATCGTCGTACATAATGAAAGACCCTAAATTAGTTCAGTGAAATTTAAGACTAAAGATTGAGATGATGAAATAGATCGTTTATCAAAGCAATCCCCCTGATTAAGTACTTAACTCTTGAATCGAACAAAATTGCTATCCAAGTATAGACGTATAATAGAATTTCGGTAGGATTACCGATCCGACATAGTTGGGTTAGGTTACGTTATGCTTGTGACCATCAAAACTTGACATGGTAAAGAGGTGAGGTACCGACTGTAACGTTACAGTTTTGGCGCCCAAACGTTTACTACTATTTTTAACTAAATAAAAAAAATACTTCCTGAAATGGCGTACGTCGCATCCTTTTCAATTATTATTATGTATCTCTCTTAATTCTCGGGTCAAGCCCGGTCATTTGATAGGCGTGCGCGGGGATATGGATCCAACGCGTAGAGGCCCCTTTGAGAAGTTTGATGTAATGTTATACGCCCGCCGTGACCCGCTCCAGGATATGTCAATGGAACGATATACCCATGAGCAGGTCTCGGCAGGCGTTGAGACTATTGCGAAGTGTGATGTGTGGATATTGGACATATCAACAAAATACATTTTATTTATGTATTTAAACAGTTTTTTTAAGTAATAAGATGTGCGTTAAATTGACAATGTTAAATTGACAATCAATCGGGACTTCTCTTATTCTACGAGATATTGTCTCGCCACATTAATTATTGATCCATAGAGATTACTCCATTAACTTAGTATGTTATCGTAGGTATAAGTTTTTGTACCCCGCTTTCTGCTGTGGTTGACAACGTAGCCGTAATGTTAGACTACAGCAGTGTAGTGGCAAATTATTATAACACCTGCAATGATGACTGCATAATAGATTGTTTTGAAATTATAACTTAACTATCCTTTCTAATATAAAAAGTGTTTGTCTATCAGATATAAAACCAACCATTGAATAATATTTTAAGGATATGTAAAGTACACTGCTACTCTGCTACTGTATATTAACTTTATGCATCGGATTTACGCCATGTTTGACACAGAGCAAACTGAAGAAAAGTAAAACAATATTTAATTGATTACTCGAGTATTTTTTGTTTGTCTATTACGATAAAACCAAGCATTGCATACATGACATTTTTGACACAGAAAAACTGAAGGACTTTAAAGCAATATTAATTAATTGCGTATTTTTGTTTGTCTATCAGGATAAAACTAATATCTGATACACATCATTTTTGACACAGCGATAGTTAAAGTAATGTAGAGCAATATTGACTAGTCGAGTTTTTTGTTAAAGCATCGGTTATACGTCGATTTTGACACAGATATAGGTGAAGGACTGTAGAGTAATATCACAGTAATAGTTGGTAATATTGACTACTCGTTATTTTGGAAATAATGATGCTTCTTGGTAATTTAAAAAAGTTTGAAGCGATTTTTTTTTGTATCTGAAATTGCACAGATTTTGTGTATATTATGAACGTATATTCCAATTTGGACGAAAGAAACTAGTCATATTGTTTATTTAATACATTATCTGGGATAAATCTACCACAATTTGAAAACAATTTCTTCGAATTTGAAGAACAGTGTTCAAACAATATCCCCGTGTACAGACACGTTATTGTTTTTTCGTTGTATTTCATGAACAATATCTACAGAGATATTGTTCATGAAATACAACGAAAAAAAATGTCTGACATTTATTATAGTCTTTATATGAATAAACTAGTAAGTTTTTAATCGTGTTATATAAATTTCGACTGATCGAAAATATGAATAAATTTAGGCTTTGTTAACTTTTTTATCTCTGCAAATTTATATAAATAAATAAATAATAATAAATATTTCATGACAATTTACACAGCGCCATCTAGTCCCAAATTAAGCGCTGAGCTTGTGTTATGGGTACTAGATAACTGATATTATACTTAAATACATTTTTTTGTAAACACATACATATAATACATAGAAAACATCCAGACCAAGACAAACAGACATGTTCATGCACACAAATATTTGCCTTGTGCGAGGATCGAACCCGCAACCCCGGAGTCAAAGTGGACGTGGTTAGCCATTCGACCACCGGGGTCGTCAATAATATATGACATAAATATAAACTTACTAGTTTATTCACTTCAAACTTTTTAAACAATTATTGAAGTATTTTTCGAAGTGTTTGCTTAACAATATCTATGGAAACAAGGCCATTGTTTGGACCCTGTTCATCAAATTTGAAAAAGCTATTGTCAAAGCA
Source organism: Hypsopygia costalis (assembly GCA_937001555.2). NCBI lineage: Eukaryota > Metazoa > Arthropoda > Insecta > Lepidoptera > Pyralidae > Hypsopygia > Hypsopygia costalis. Next base: position 7,894,846 of record OW443326.2, on the reverse strand, counting down.
AGGTGGATTTATACTAATTAATGTATTAAATAAACAATATAATTAGTTTCTTTCGTGCTAATTAGAATGGTCTTTCATAATACATACTCAAATACGCTGCAGAGACCCGTCTAAGTTTAATACAATGACCACTCTTGAGAACCAAAAATATGGTCAGCCCCCTTACCACCATCTCTTATTGCGATTCAATAACTGAATAGAATGCTTATTCATACCAATGAATAAGCGACTCTATTTCGAATGGAACAGAGTTGCTTATTCATTAAGGTAAAACCGCACTTATGCGGCGCGACGCGTCGCGACAAAATATTCTCTAGGGAGCAACTCTGCCGTGCAGCGCCGCACCGCGTCACGCTGCTTCGCTGCAGTACCGCTGACGTGCGTTTTAATTGATAAGAAATAGTGGAAACAATATTTTTCGAGCAGCGCCGCTCCGCTGCGGTGTCGCGCCGCGCCGCTTAAGTGCGGTTTCACCTTTAGTATAATAAGCAATCTATTCAGTTATTGAATCTCAATAAGAGATGGTGGTAAGGGGGCTGACCATTTAGCAGTAGGATAAGTATGACCTTTGTCTATGATCATTGCACGCGCAACATGCCATCGATAAGAGATATTAACCATACAAAAATTCTGGGACATAGAGAAAATAAATCACTGTCATAGAAAATTAATGGGCAGATACCGGTGGGAAACTAACTTAGGTGAGAAATAATTGTGCGAATGAACACAAATGCTCGTAATACATGGCTAAAATACTGCAACACGCCAATTACCATGCAAATAACTTGAACAATATATGAATAATTTAATACTTGCTATGTCGCGTACCTACTTCCATGTTATTCAACTGCGTCAAGATTCTTAAATTCACATAGAATACTTTGATTATAAAATATATTTCACATAAATAAATATATCTGGACAATTTACATAGCGCCATCTAGTCTCAAATACATATAAAACTCTCAGACCAAGACAAACAGACTGTTCATGCACACAAATGTTTGTCTTGCGCGGGGATCGAACCCGCGACCTCGGAGTCAAAGTAGCCATTGCTAGCCATTCGATCATTGTATGGATCCCATCTTAGCGTAGCGAAAGATATGTCTATGGATCCTATGTATTCGTCCAATGTATTGATCAAATGGAATATTTACCTTTTTTATATTTTAAATAATGAAATGTTACATAAATAATAAATAAATATTGTCAGACAAATTACACAGCGCCATCTAGTCCCAAAGTAAGCGAAGCTTGTGTTATGGGTACTAGATAACTGATAAACATACGTAGATACATTTTTTTTAAATACATACTTATGATACATAGAAAACACCCAGATCAAGACAAACAGACATGTTCATGTACACAAATGTTTGTTCTGTGTGGGAATCGAACCCACGAGCGTTAGTGTCGAAGCCGCGTCATTGACCGCTACGCCACCGAGCTCGTCACATAGAAAAAGAAATGTGAAGGAAACGAACCCATCGTTTTTGAGCCAAACTGTAGCAGCACTATCCATATTACAGGAGACTGCAGGCACCGCATGCGATTATCAATTTCTCCCAGGAATTTTATATTCCTGCAAGCAAAGACATCGGGAAGCCTCTAAGGAAGCCGTGTGTTAGAAAGAGCCTCTATCTATAGGTTCCCTTAATCCTAATATACTTATCCTAACATGGCAAAAAAACGAGATTAATGTTATTTTTATCTCCGCTCAGGATGAAAGACAATATAGAAAAACATTTCCGAGAAAGTAAAGAGATAACATTTATTTATATTGATTATATTCTATACAATACATATTTAATATAGGCACCTGCTTATTGTAATAAAACATGTTATTTTATTTTTTAATTAATTTATATCTATCTCATAACTAGTAGGTACTCTGTGTTGGTTGTTGGTACCGTGTAACACTTCCGGTACAGGTCGCGTCATGTAAAAAGAAGAAAGCGGAGGGGGTGTATTTGCGCATGGGCTCACTCGTGCACAAAACTACTAGGTCTATTGTGTTATTTTTGACAAACCTTTCGACTTCATATATTAGTTATTGATTGATACATTTAAAATATATTAGATGGAATACCATTAAATAATCCTAATGCGCAACTTGACCGCCAGCGTTCTTTTTACGTGTCGTGTCTCTGTACATAACAAGACGGTCCTGCCACAGCATAGTAATACAACTAAGTTGTATTACTATGCTGTGGTCCTGCGTAGCGACGAGGTAACGTAGCATTCGTAGTACTACGCGGGACTGTCTTATTTTCCTCAAAATGCCTTTCTAAAGTGCGACTGTAGACAAAAATGTTGTGTCTATTCAGCAACAGCCCGAAGGAAAGTAAAATAGGAAAACGATGTCTTCAAAATCTGAAAAAAAAAACATCCATCTAGAAATAAAGGTGTCCATAAGCTGCGAAAACTGCTTGCCATCTGGCAATATGAAGATAGATTAATATGATATTAGTAATCGTTTTTCTTAATATAGATTTTTATTTATGTAGTTAATTAAAATTTTATATATAATAACTATTTTTATAGTTCATATCAAATGAAAGAGCTTGATTAGCGAAACAGAATATATGTATACGAGTATATTTAAAACATTTAGGTATTCATCGCAAATTAATTGCGAATTCACACCTTTATGAAGATAATAAATTAGGTGTTCACTTGGGGTATTGCGTTGAAATACAATGATTTCTTTTTAGGATTCCGTACCTCAAAAGGAAAAACGGAACCCTGTCTGTCTGTCAAGACCCTCTAAGTCGAGAATGCGTGGAGGTATCAAGCTGATATTTGAACTGTATACTCAGGCCTACGGTCCCATGAAGTTGTAAAAAAATCAAGACGCTAAATTTCTTATTTATAATGAAAAATATCAAATTTATAATGATTCTACTTACGGAACCCTCGGGGAGCGAGTCCGACTCGCACTTGGCCGGTTTATTTTGTAGAATGGAATACAATTTCATAATTCATTAGGTAACAAAATTGGTTCAGATTATATCATTGGGTTCAGTAGTTTATGGATTATTCACGTTAACGTTAAAATAAATATTTTGCAAATATATCACTTTCATTTGTTACTATATTACCATTTAAGATTATTCATTACATTTAAAACAAAATTATTGTAATTAATATTCTATTACGTCAGTTACTGATAACTACAGACTGATCCCTGTAAATAATATTACTAAAACTCGCATGAGATATTATAATAAGTTTATATTAATTAAATTAAAGATACGCTTTTGTATATTTGTTCGTAAAGTTGACTAAGTTATGAGTGTTCGTCGCGATAAAGAGAGGGCGGTCGCGTCTGGGCACCCTGATGGAATTCTCCGTTCGAGCTCGAAATTAGTCTGCATCCCCGACAAATGTTAGTATGTAGGTACGTGAATGACCCGTTTAATTTGTATCCGTATATGTAACGTGGAGTCCCGGGCCTATATTTGGTTTTGGATTGTTGGATTGCCAGATGGTCGGGAATCGGCTGGATTCTCCCGAAATTTCATGTGATGTTCAGACTCCCGACAAATTGTCGGGAGATTTTGTTATTTGTTGGGAGTAGTGTCCGACCGAAACTGGTTTTTACGACCGAAACCGAAACCGAAACCGAATTTCGGCAACAGTCTCAGTTTCGGCCGAAACCGAAACCGAAACCGAAACTTTTACGAAACAATTATCTGTAGGTACTTTTCTTATAATTGGGGGTGTAAGTGGTTCATCAACATCTCTGAATCAAAGCCAACTTCACCTGCACGCGGTGCACCCTGCTAACTGACAAACGAAGCTCTGGCGAAAAGAGAGTTAGGGAGCGTAAGCTACCCGACTGGGGAATGTACCTCCACCTCACAGAATACCTCAGCCAAATAACAAATCCCTGGAGGGTTGTTGTGTTCCTGCGAGTGAATGAGGTCACCAGAAAGGGAGGAGATACTCCGTCTGCAGCGGAGGTGGCAGCGCGCGAGCGATATTTTTTGTTGCGATCGTTATTTATTTATTAATTTAACTTTTATTTACCACAATTTAAGGGTACATAGGCGGTCTTAATGCTAATAGCATTCTCTACCAGACAACCTACGGCTATAATTAAAATATACGGAAATATGGAATAATATAATATAAAAAAAAATACGTTACGTTTTAATTGGTAGATACTTGGTTATAATTATTAAATTGAACGTTGAAACTCTAAATCTTTAATATTAATACTAATGCACTATAGTAAGTACCAAGCACCTAACTATTGTTTGTTTACGTATAGCATTACTGATTTTTTTTTATACTACGTCGGGTGGCAGACAAGCATACGGTCCGCCTGGTGTGAAGCGGTTGCCGTAGCCACATTAACCCCCGCTGCCAACGCAGCATCTCCTTCCTTTCTGGTGACCTCACTCACTCGCAGGAACACAACAACCCTCAAGGGAATTGTTATTTGGCTGCGGTATTCTGTGAGGTGGAGGTACATTCCCCAGTCGGGTAGCTTACAATTACGCTCCCTACCTCTCTTTTCGCCAGAGCTTCGTTTTAGGTCAGCAGGGTGCACCGCGTGCAGGTGAAGTTGGCTTTAGTTCAAAGATGTTGATGAACCATTTACACCCCAAACGAGTTAAATTAACTACAAAATATTCAGATAGTTATGTTAGACTTGATTCTACTATAATCTATGCATTAGTTTGTTATACTAAATTATTATGTTTAATACCTACCTTTAATACAATATCACATGATAAAACTTACCGAATTCAAAACAAATCACACGAAAACTCACAAACAACAAACAAAACGCACTGCAAACGCAAACAAGTCACGACATGATTAGGCACGTGGACGCGGCAAAATGTCTTCGTCGCTTGGATGGAATTTACTGCGCCGAACATGACCGAGCACAGCGCGGGGACTCCCGAATGAAGTTTCGGTTTCGGTCGTAGTTTCGGCAGGTTTGCCGCCGAAACCGAAACTAAACCGAAACTCGATATTTTTGCCGAAACTCGACCGAAACCGAAACCGAAACCGAACATTCGGTCGGACACTAGTTGGGAGTCTATATAGGGATATAGTTACAGTGTTTAGTCTGCTAAATAATTTATATTCTTAAGAAAGAAATCGTATTGGCTTTGATTTGATAAAGCTTTCGATCGAGGAAAGATCGAAAACTTGAGCAATATTTTGATGACTATTGCTCAAGTTTTCGATCTTTTCTCGATATTCCGAAGGGATCCACATTGGTGGACTCGGTCAAAAGCAATGCCAAATACCTACTTGTGGCAAACAAATCGTAAAAAAATTATGTAAATTTTATTTTAATCCTTTTTTAATGAGCTGTTTATTTTAAAAATGTAGTTAAAATTTTTGACTCACTAAAATTTTCATTTCTCCAGACAACAACCGCAAAGTCCCGATATTTTGAAATGTTATCCAGATATTTAGACTTTTCGATCTGGCACCCCTAGTTATGTTGAACAGTGGACGTCCTTATGGTCGAAAAGAAAACGGTTACTCACCGCGGCCATGTTAGTGACGCCGATGTTGACCATTCCGAGTGCCTTCACATGCACCGGTGTTTGCACCTTCATCAAAAGCATTAATACTTTCAAACGGCTACTCTTGTCCATGCACTCCCAGGGCATGTTGTAAACGGCATCCTTTAGTTTATCATTCTGTGAACATAAACCTTATAATAGACGCGAATTACTAGTACAAACCCAGACCTATGATTTCGCTAAGCTAGATCAGCATGCTTAGTGCAAGTTTTTTATGTATGCGTTTTCGACAAAGTTAATATCATTTTGTATGAAATTGACATAGTGCCATCTACCGAAAAACAGTCGCAGTAGAGCGCATACTAATTTTATTGAGATTAACGTTATCGAAATCGACGCACTAGGCCCCTGTTACTGGGCATTGAGGTACCGTTAATATAAAAATATAGTTACGAAGCCCGCGACTTCGTCTGTGTGAATAAGAATAAGAATATTTTCCCGAGATAAATAGCTTAGCATATTATGTGCTATTAAATACTATATTCTATTTATGTGCCAAATATCATCCAGATACGGTTCTTTTTTTCTGACGGGACTGAAAACAAACACTCATCCATCCACACTTTTGCATTTATAATAAATAGTAAGTATTGTAGTGATTATATTTATTATGGCCCTAGTAATCTAAAAGCAACCTTTAAATTAAATCATCAGCAAAATTTCTCCTAACTAGGTACTCCTGTTCCTCTTACGAAAATTAATCATCATCATCATCAACATCAGCCTATATCTACAGACTGCTGGAAAATTAATGTCAAATTAAAATTACAAAAGCACAGAGAATAATGAAACATGTTGTCAGGTAGAGTCCCATTTTAAACTGAAATTCAAAATTATCTTTGTTTGTTTTAAAATTGTGGAAACTATCTTCCATTGCCTTTTAAACCACAGTTACCACACCTTTTCTAACGATTTCCTTACCGACAGAGATATTTAACATGTAAAGAATATGTGCTTACCGAAGTCCCTACCAGTTCCAAAACAGACGACATCTGTATCAACTGTTGAAATATAATCAAAGTTAGAGGTCCATACCTTACTAACGCTTCAGGATTCTATAAGATAAAGCAGGAAACAATATTAATTTTATCGTCCATAATAAATAGTTATTTGTTCAACAAGTTTTTTTGCGTGACTACCCACTAGGTTCTAGTTAATAAATAGGCATTATGAAAGTAGAAAAAAAAATGAATGTGTTTCAAAATTTGTATCTCAATATTTATTCTGGCCGCCGCCACAGAGTAAGTAATAGTACAGAATAAGAAACAGAATATACGACTAGGGTGACAAATAAGCGTACGATCTGCCTGATGGTAAGCAGTCATCGCAGCCTATGAACGCTTATGAAACCAAAGGCACCACTCACGCGTTGCCGACCCTATAAAAACCCCTTTACGCCTTTCTGAAGAACCCCATTCTGTAATCTCTAATTAAATATAGTATGTACTAGTAATAGGTAGATAGGTACTCCTCGGCTTTGAGATAAGCATACATTTCAGAAGCAGATTTTCTTTCCCGCTTTAAAAAAATATTTCATACTTATCCCAGCCTTTCTTTTTCACCTTTCGTAAATGGAACATTTCTCGTTTTGGATATGCCGTGTTTCAGACATTTTAAAAACTCGCCAATCGCCAATCATGTTTCAAAAAGTACATTTTACACCTACATACAGAAGGCGATATGAGACGAGACCTTCGATCCTTAATATTTATTAATGATCGAAAGATAAGACCTAGATATTTCTTCTTCTTGTACTACTCTCTGCTTCGGCTTCTGCCTCTACTAGCGAGGAAACTTTAGGTAAAAAAACACTGAAGTTATTAACCAAAAAGTTTTCTCACTGTTTTATTGACAAACAGCTAAGGTTGGTATTAATTATTATTATCCCAACTCTCTTAGTCCTAATAAAACGCGAATGCGCGATCATTGTAGGTTCGCGGGAATTTTACTCGTACGAACGCGCGATCAACTCAAGTTCTAACTGGTACTCGTAATAGCACGACTCGGACGCGCGATTCAAATGTTTGTAATCTATTCGCGCGAACTTAGTTCGTACGACACGCGATCAATCATATTGCATTCGAATAGGTGTCCTAATTGAAATTCGCAAGATAATGGTGTCGGCGGGCGCTTATGCTTACGTCGTCAATTCGCGCGATGATGATTCGCATTCTATTAGGAGTTAGGACACCCAGTGTTTACCATCGCGCGAACACGCGATGGTCGCATCGCTTACTATCGCGATTCGCTTTCTATTATGATAATGACTTATATACGATTGATTTTGTAACCAGTCACGATCTGTCACTGAGTGACAGCAGCGCTGTCTCTACATGATTATAGTGCGCCCAACTTATCTATTCATTTGGACAAAATAAGAACTAAATCAATTAATACTAAAGTGACAGTTCGAATTTACAGTTTCTTCGCCACTAGCGCCACCAGTTACTGAACAGATAAGTTGGGCGCACTATATGTTCGGGAGCTATAGGCGCTGCATGGAGCAAAGACAAGCGTTGCGTTCAGTATTTTGAGACCTCCGTCCGCATATTGAATTTTATCAAATAGACTATTTAGATTTATCAAAAATGTTATTTATCATCTCAAAATTACTTACCAACTGAGAACATTCTAGAAGTAGCAAGCAAATTACAACTGTATGAAATAAGTTACACATAAATAGCATTGGTCCAAATACTGTGGACATATTCTCCACGAATCTGTAAAAGAACCGACTCGTATGAGCTAAATGAGGAAATTTACCTACGCATGATTTGAAATGGAATGAGAATAACTTTCGACAATTTTCTCGTTGTTGTTTTTATTTTTCTTTTATTCATATTTAAGCTATTTAACACAGAATAAGAAAAACTCTTTTAATTAAATTTCTTGTTTAAATGATCATTTTAGAACAGTGTTTTTCCAAGTTTTTCATGGCGCGACCCTCTTAGTGCTTTTTGGGACTCTTTACCCACCAAGGTTCCTAACCTGCATGTAAGTATTTATTAAATTACAAATACAAAATCAATACATTTTTATTTATTTTCATAGTTATGTAGCGCCTTCCGCGACCCCCTTGTAGAGGCTAGGGGATATGAGGTCTCAACCCACACTTTGAATAACACTGTTTTAGAGCGCACGGCCTTAGTGAAATTCACATATTAGTTACTTCGTAAGTTGTAATACTATTTGGAATTCAGACTATTTCATTTTTGTCTAATCAAGACATATTCAATGATAATGTTATAATAAAGCACTTGTACTATACCACGTTATTATATTTAATATTACCGACCGGTTTCGCCGCTAAGGCATTATCAAGGTAAACAGATGGTGTTTGTGTTTCTACAAAACATTTTTTATGATAAAATTTTTTTGTAGAAACACAAACACCATCTGTTTACCTTGATAATGCCTTGGCGGCGAAACCGGTCGGTAATATTAAATATAATAACGTGGAATAGTACAAGTGCTTTATTATAACATTATGATAATAATGTTCCACCAAGTGCCAACAATCAACAGTATCAACTTCATATTCAATGAGTGTTTCTGTGAGGTACTTCCCCACTGGGGCTCGACATGTCCTAACTCTGTTTTGCCTGAGCTTCGTTTCCTACTCGGCAAGATCATGTAGATATTAGTAGTGCGATAAAAACAGAAACGTAACTAAAATGACTAGTGATACTGACTTTTTCCATACAAAAGTGCCAAAGGATTTCTGTACAAGGGTTACCGTGTGAAAACTGTTCTAACGAATAAAGGTCACCAGTTTTTAATTTTGTCTACTCTTTTATGACACACTGTATAATAATAATCTAAAATAAATTTACTACATAGTATTCGTAAAATTTTGTAGAGGACATCGAAGACACCGTTGCGCATGTCAGTGTATTCGAACACACAAGCTAAACGTCAAACGCAGCTTGTCATTGGATGAGTTCATTATTTCGAGTTTCTCCGTGATTCCGACAACGTTAACGTTAACTTAAAGTGCGTTAAGCTTTCGGTGCCGGCTGTTGTTATTAAATGACAGTCGTTAAGTCAAGTCGATGAACTTTGGCGGCTTAAAAATAGTGGCTTCCACCAACCCGCAGCAGTTGAGCAGCTTGGTGGAATGAGCTACAAACACTCGATTGAGGGGAGACCCGTATCCCAGTGTATCGTAATAGCAGTGGCATGAGGGGTTGACGACGATTAGGTAGTACAAATTTCACTTAAAAAAATATTCGCTCGTAGAGAATCGTTGGAATTCGTGTGAATTAGAGTGGGTTCGTGTGGCATCGATATATAAATTTGTAGGACGTGCAACAACGACTGGGTCAAGCTCCTTCCAATTACTTACGTTTTAATCATCACATGGTATTTGAAGCATTCATTTATTTTCTCATCTATAAATGGTGATTCTTCTAAACTAAAATCTGTTTCAAAGTTCACGCTTTGAACATAGCCTGGCTTGTCATACGCTTCAGGTGATGGCTGATGTGGTCGAGGGAAGGTTTTCAAGTTATGTAATAATATCTTAAAGTGTCCCCAGATGTGGAATACCATCAGGTATAGATACAAATCAAGAATACAAACGCAAATGCTGAGCAAAACCGACGAGTACCTGCAATAATATTATTAAAACTCACGTGAGACATTATACTAAATTAATTAGATAAATTAAACGGGTCACTCACGTCTTTTTGTCGGGAAAGCCGACTAGTTTCGATCTCAAAAGGAGACCCTCTTCAGGGCGAATGTCCAGATACGTCCACCCTTTGTCTCTCGCGCCGGACACTGCGCGCCAATGCGCGCGCCGCACGACTGGAAAGGGTGGTGGGGGGTTGGTGCGTTGATTGGTGGAGCGCTGAGAGATAGAAGAATTGGATCCACCGGCTGCTACTACGTCATCGTCGAAGGCAGCGCTCCAATAATCAACGCACCACGCATGTCTGGACATTCGCCCTGAAGAGGGTCTCCTTTTGAGATCGAAACTAGTCGGCTTTCCCGACAAAAAGACGTGAGTGACCCGTTTAATTTATCTAATTAATTAAGTACCTGCAAATAATTATATTAATACTAATAAATTGTACCTACTTACACGTGCTTCGCAGGGCACGTTAAGCCGTCGATCCTGGCTGTTGTTATTAGATGACAGTCTACAAGCCAAGTCAGTGGTCTTTATGCGGCTTGAAAACACTGGCCTTCGCCTACCCGCAGTTAAGCAGCGTGGTGGAGTATGCTCTAAACCTCTTTAATCGAGGGGAGACCCGTATCCCAGCAGTGGGATGAATAAGGATTGACGACGACTTATACTTAAAGCCCCGAAAGCAGCTGGATCGAAAATCCTGACCTAAAATGTTCCTTTTTCTTATATCGATACCTCCAAGGAACACTACGCCAACTAAAATTTCGATAGTATTTTTTTCTAAATCGATTCATTACTTCAGTAACTGAAGAAAACTAATTACTGAATTTTATTTATAAAAGACACACAGACACAATAAAATCGACAAATGCAAACCGCTAAGTAAATGTATAACTCATGTTAGCGGTGTGTATCTGGATGTGTATGTTTTGAGTTGGCGTAGTGTTCATTGGAGGTATCGATATGAGCGGGGGGCAAACAGACATATCACCACTGCCCATTCTTTCTTCCTATATTTGTCTAAAGTTGTATTTTGATTTTCTGGTTCACCAACAGTAGATCCACACATGTCTAGACACGCGGCAGCGTGTCAAGCCAAGTTCAAGCAAAGGAACTGGCTAGCCAGCGCCTAGTGTAATATTACACGAACCACTTGGTGCCACTTTTGACCCTTCTATAACTCAAAACCTCTTTAAAGCAAACACATAAAACTACGTGTGTTTAATTATATCCACAAGGACATCTAGAAGCCCAAATTTCATGAAGCTAGCTCAAACGGTTATAAAGATATGAAGGTCAAAAAGTCGTAAATTTTAGCACTGACTGACTGACATATTATAGTACCTAATCTTTAACATACTTACTACCATAGCTGGGCACCGTTAACCAAATAGTTAACTTCGTTAATCGTTAATCCGTTAACACGTGATAAAAATTACATCTTCTGATAAAAACTGTTGGTTCTAGAAGTTAACAAGACCCACAGCTATGGACAACATGTAAAGTTTGAAATAAAAAAAAATATATGCATTGGGCCACTTTTGCTTGAGGTGCTTTGATTATTGATTCTGCAGGTGCCGACGCTATCATCATTTTTATCGGAACGAGCGATTCTCATTTTGCTTGCCCCAGTTTGACCCCACCTCAAATTGTATGCACTTTCTTATGTGTTGAATAAGTTGTTTGAGATTGTTGAGGCTCGATATATGAGCTTTTATTTCTGTTTGTTTAGGTAAGCATAGCTTACACTCAAAAAGTATTTGTTCTCCCGATCTGGATACAAAATTAATATAGTCACTCAAATGTGGCCACGGATTTTCGTCTGAGTGGAATTCGAGTCCAATTCCATGATATTATGGTTTTATTTCGCACAGAACACTCTTTCTTTATAAATACACACACTGTACAGACGCAAACTATTACTCTGAATACACAAATTATTGCTAGATTAACGATTAACGGACATATGGAAATTTAACGAAAGTTAACGAGTCCGTTAAAATATTTTTAAGTTAACTTAAAAGTTAATCCGTTAATCGAAATGTTAACTTCGTTAATTAACGATTAACGGATTAACGAGTTAATGCTCAGCTATGCTTACTACCTATATATTACAGCTATAATAGACTTGTTTTATTATATATTCAATGATTACACCCATATATATTTAATTCATGATAAACGAAATAAGCAATGGGAGCGGCAGCAAGTGAACGTAGTGAAAAAACAGCTTTTCACCTTCTTTTATAAAGTTATTTTTTTAATACTACGCCGGGTGGCAGACCAGCATAAGGCCCGCCTGATGTGAAGCGGTATAGTCGCCATATTAACGCTCGCAATATGAACCCCCGTTGCTAACGAAACAACTCCAATATGTGAGGATGAATTTTAACCATTATTAGCAAAAATATAAATCTTTTCTCATTATATTATTAGTAAAAATTTGTTAAGAGGCTGTAGATATTATGAATTAATATTTACCAGTTATAAATGTTGACGCAAATATATCCTTTCAGAGCCGTGTCTGCATCAAAAGGGAATACGTAGTACACAGCGTGTTCATATTTAGTTGTTGAGTTCTGTGGACGATCCCTGTCGAACATTCCGGAAGAATAGTTGTTGTAAATGGGCGTTACATTGAAAAGCGCCAATCCCGATATCATTGACACGATCTGATATACCGTGAAACTGTATGAGATCTTATGTACTGTCATGTGTGTCTAGAAAACAAAATCTTTTTTTAGTCGAAATTCTTATACAAAAAGTAAAGGCATATAAATTATAAGTATGTAGGTGTTGGGTGCAGGAGTAGTGCTGGCTTGCCCACCCGCAGGAATACAATTTTATTGTCCTCCAGGGAATTGTTACTTGGCTGGAGTTTCCTTAGAAAATCTAAAGTGCCTCTTGGTACCTTAGTACCAAGAGCCACTTTTCATTTGAATAAATGAAGGCCAGGAACTTAATATGACACTGGAAAATGGGTCAAATTTGACTTACAAGCAGACACCACGGATCACTCTTCAAAATGTTTCTTCCTTAAATTTTCATTCATAATATTTGTAGTACTACCGACGATGTACATTACAGTCATGTTTCCGAAAATTATTATTATTATTATGACTTACTTACGTAAATATATTTCAATTCCTGCCGTTGTATTTCATAACGCTTTTATTCCTAAACATAATTTAAATAATATTTTTACATTTTTTACCCTAATTTGAGAAGAGTCACTTCTGCTTATGACAAACTAACCCGCTCGTTGCTTCGCTCCTCGCTAAGCGAGTTTATCTTAAACATATGATAATAATTATGACAATGGTATGTAAAATTTACTTATGTTATGTAAAAAGAACCAAAATTGTAAAAGTTACGCTATAAATTAATTATATATATAAATTAATTATATAATGTTGATAGTAAAACCAAATCTAAATAAAAAAAGATATGATAAATACTTTGAATAATAGTGTAAAAGACGATTATGTTGAGAAAATATAGGAAAACATAGTCAAAGTCAAAGTCAAAGTCAAAGTCAAAATATCTTTATTCCTTGGACTTTATAAAGCACTTAGAAACGTCATACAAACTAAATATAAGAAACATGTGTAAATCATTACTACTCTAAATCCGCAGAGCTTAGATTCACTTTCATCACACTATCTTGAATGTGAAAGTGAATTTAAGTGCCAGTTCCGGCGACGGGGCTTCTTGAGAAGAACTGGCAAGAAACTCAAGGCCGACTCTTTTAATTGCCAATATCGTTACATTAAATACAAATACAATCATTAATATAACAAGAGAAATTCATTTCCAAATACTTTTATCATTTATGTAATCTGAGATACAATAGTAAGCCCTTTGACATAGTCTAGTTTTGATAAATCTTTTAAATTTACCCATGGATAATTTAAACGCGTCATTTGGAAGTTTATTGTAGAAGCGTATACATTGACCTGGGAACGAGTTAGAGATTTTATGGAGCCTAGTAATATGCATAGCGAGTTTGTTTTTATTTCTTAAATTTAATTGATGGAGATCACTGTTTTTCCTAAATTTAGTTTGATTTTTATCAACGTAAATAAGATTTTCATAAATATATTGAGAATGTAATGTCATAATATTTATCTCTTTAAATTTATTTCTCAGTGTCTCCCTGGGACTCATCATATAAATAGCACGGATAGCTCGCTTCTGGAGCACAAAAATTGAGTCTACATCCGCAGCACTACCCCAAAGCAATAAACCATATGACATAATGCTGTGAAAATAGCTAAACGCGCAGTGTCAACATCAGTCAGTTGACGTATTTTCCTTACGGCGTAAGCTGCTGAGCTGAGTCTACCTGATAACGTTTCTATATGTGGGCCCCATTGTAATTTAGAGTCTAATGTTATCCCAAGGAAGACAACCTTATTGACCAATTCCAATCTCTCATTGTCCATCACCACACTGGTTTTTACTTGTTTCACATTTTTTGTAAAAAATCTAACATATTTGGTTTTACTACCATTTAAAAGTAGGTTATTAGCACTAAACCAGTTTACTATTTTTGAAAGAGCATTGTTTACATCGTCAATTTCTGATTGTTGTCTATTTACCTTAAAAATTAAAGAAGTGTCATCTGCAAACAATACTATTTCGTGATTATTCTTTACAAGATGAGGTAGATCATTAATGTACACGAGAAACAGGAAAGGGCCCAAAATAGAGCCTTGTGGCACCCCCATCGCTACAGTTGATCCATGTGATCGCTTTCCATTAACATCTACTTTCTCGGCATATATTAATATAATAGATGTTTATTGCTACTGACATTATGAAGTTGAACGATTCGGTATTATTAACATTAGAAACAGAGTAGTTAGAAATTGTGTTTGTTAGGATAAACAATGTTAGAAAGAACATTTTCGGAGTTCCAATTATCGGAGTTGATATTTTAGGCGAACTTTGGCGCACCCCAAGTAATCATATGTCTTTCATTCACTCGCGATCTATATACCCACATATCTATGGTACAGACTTAGACAGGTTTAAATGATCGAGGTGTATAATTACGAGTAAGTAAGTTACCTGGTGGCTTGTGTAAGTGTATTATGTTAATAATACTTACTATCGTTAGTGGCTTACCTTCATTGCATACGCAGATTTATGTTTATGTTGAAATAGATGAAATTTCGTAATGAATTCCATAAATAAATTTACGTAACTTTGAAATAAAGGTAACGAAATTCTGGACTGCAATGAACCAAATTAAAAATATTAAATATTAGGAGTAGCAATGTTTAAAGAAATGAAACTAAGGTCTAATTTGATACATCAAAGATCGGACAAACACAGTGGCAGTTGTGTTATGCCACAGTATAAGTAATAGTACTACGTACAGTATGGCCACTCCCTGCCGCACTCTCATGTCGACCCCACCTCCACTCTGAGACGAATCTGGAACAGTTTGTATGACGCCGCACGCTGACACGCTTATTTACGCACCGCACAGACACCATTATTTATGTAGTAGCAAACGATGCGACCTTTGTATGGAGTGGCTGGGATATGTTGTATCCAAACATCATCTACCTGTGTCAATCAGTAGTTAGTAATACCACAGTATAAGTAATAGTACTACATAGTAATACTGTACATTTTTGGCAGGTCTTTACATTTTACAGGTCCTCTCATCTGGTAGGATTACTGGACGGGACACTCGCAATCCTGTGATATAACCGGAAGGTTGGTACACAGGGGCGCACTAGCAGTTAGGTTAGGGTGAAAATGTACCCTACATTTTTGGCGAACAAAACTAAAAATTGATTATTATGCTAGACATAGTACAGTACGCCAAGAAAGTAGTAGTCTGGGAGAATTATTTTAAGCATCATCTTAGATCAGGGTTGTCCAAGGCACGGCCCGCGGGCCGCATGCGGCCCTCGGCTTATATTTGTGCGGCCCGTTTCGTGTTTTTAATTTATCGCTTTTTATGCAGTCTTTTACCCCTACAGGATTTTGACAACAAACCTGACAAAAAATTACATACCTATTTTTAGAATAACGTTTTATAACTAACTAGTTATGACTAAGCTTAAACTTTCAAAGTGGTTAGTAAAAATGTCAAGTACTTAGGTATTTGTTTCTGCGGCCCACTAATCTGTTCAGTAATTTGTAATGGCCCGGTATGGTATTGTATATGGTTTGGACAGCCCTGATCTTAAATCATGAAAAGATTACCACCCTTGATGGTGACGTAGGGACTGACACAATGGACAGACTAATCATTAGCTCGTTATAGATACCTCTTAATAAAATAAAAGTAAATGCGGGAGGTAGCCCGGTGGAAATTGTTCCCTCGGTAAAATGGATGACAATTATAGTGTGGAGCGGCTCACAAATTCCGGAAAAAGAACACAATTTTCTTATGTCACAGCTAAGTGTCACACCTAATAATTTTACAAGGTTTTTACATGGTCGGCAACGCGCATGTGATGCCTCTGGTGTTGCAGGCGTCCATAGACTGCGGTAACTGCTTGCCATCAGGCAGGCGGTCTGTATGCTTATTTGTCACCTTAGTAGTATAAAAAAAATCCTGGGTTACAACGTACTATTATGGATTACTACTAAACAAAATTTAAGTACTTATACTTGGTATATTTTTGGGTCCCGGGTGGGGGTTTTACAGTCGTCATTGTCAAACGTTATTCGTCCCACTGCTGTGACACAGGCCTCCTCTCAATCGAAGGGGTTTAGAGCATATTCCACCACGCTTATCAACTGCGGGTTGGCAGAGGCCAGTGTTTTCAAGCCGCCTAAAGGCCTCTGTGGGCGTGTGGTTTCCGGCAGATTAGAATAGAATCACTCCGTCTCTTCCCGTGGATGTCGTACAAGGCGATTAAGGGAAATACATTATCAAACATCGATCAGGCCTCCCCAACCTGTTTGGCCAGCGTAGGGAGTGTAGGCCAAATCCTTCTTCTGTCTGGGACGGATGAGAGAGAGTCGTGCTCCTGTAGTGGAGACTAAAATGATCTGATGATGAAAGGCCTCTGACATCTAATGATAACAGCCGGGACTTAAAGTGCCCTCCGAAGCACGGACGAGCTCGAGATAAATAAACCCATCCATATACAGGCTACGGCCGACGACGTTGCATAAGTTACGTATTCAATTAGACTGACATGCGCATCGACGACATCGAGCTCTGATGGTTTACAGTACTTATTACATAAAAGATATCTATTAATTAGGTAATTTATTAAGTATTATTCTTTTTTATGAATTGCATTAAAAGTGTATGGGAAATATTCTCCCACCATTATTCCTAAATTTGGGAAAATGGTCAGAATTGGCTTATCATCACCATATAGGATAGGTACACACACATCGAAGCAATCGAACATACTTCCAAACGTTGACACGAAGACAATTTATGAGAGCATGATCTTAATCATACTTAAAAATCACAGAATAAAGTCAAGATAGATCCAATTCAATTCTGACTTACCAAATAAAGGATGGTCAGAGAATTGGTTATGTAGTTGTGTCCTATTTCAAAAAACGTCAATTTGTTAACGTTTTTGTAAATGTATAACAGTGAAATGACCCAGCAAAAGGCTCCTTGGAATGTTAAAAAGTAAGTCTTGAGTAAGGGCTTTCGTTCATTTGTACCCACTTCCTCCATCGGCCACATGTTAACTATACGCAAATGAAACCGTAGATACCTCATATATTTCAAGTCCATTACGTCTTTTCTGTGCACAAAATAGGTAAAGTATTTCAAGCAGTTTGATCTACACTACTTTACGTGCTTCGGCCACCAGCTGGTGTAATAGCACACCCCGGCCACTCATTACACCACAGTATAAGTAATAGTACTATGTATAGTTATACTTTGTTTATATTATCTGAGTTGTAAATCGCACCACGTCTTTAGAATAGATAGAAATTATTATAGGTATTTGCCTCTTGAATGAGGAAGGACCATTAGGTGCTGCGCTCAACATGCCACCACATTTCGGCAGTTGTCACGATTTTGAGCATAATGTATATTGGCCTGTAGAGTTTCCTCGGTTTGCTATTGAGCGACTGCCGACTGCATCCACCAAATCTCAGTAAATTGCTTTTCTTTTTTGTTTACAACTAGAGTGGCAAACATGCATATGACCTGCCTGATGGTAAGCAGTCGTCGTAGCCTATTGACACTCGCAACACCAGTTTTATCACTCAAGCATTGCCAACTCTGTAAAAACCGTGTGCCTTATTTCGGCACTGCCCAGGTCTCAGATCTTGATTTTAACTCGACAAAAAATTAGTCGTTAATTTGTCGAAATTTGTCGCCCAAAGCAAAAAATTTGTCGGTCTCCCGTTAAAGAGTTATAAGGTTTTTTTTGTGGCAGTGCCGAAATAAGCTTTATTTCGGCACTGCCACAAAAAAAACCTTTGCTTTGGGCGACAAATTTCGACAAATTAACGACTAATTTTTTGTCGAGTTAAAATCAAGATCTGAGACCTGGGCAGTGCCGAAATAAGCTTTATTTCGGCACTGCCACAAAAAAAACCTTATAACTCTTTAACGGGAGACCGACAAATTTTTTGCTTTGGGCGACAAATTTCGACAAATTAACGACTAATTATTTGTTTAGTTAAAATAAAGATCTGAGACCTGGGCAGTGCCGAAATAAGGCACACGTAAAAACCCCTTCAAGACTTTCTTCATGTACCCCGTACTGTACTCTCTAGGGAAAATGGTGCATCCATACGACCAGTAAAGATAAGCTTTTCTATTGCTATCAGAGCTTCTTCTGACCTGTTATTCTTGTAATTATCTCACGGTACATATTCGGTATTGTCCGACAAATAAAAAAAAATATCTGTTCTTTATGTAAGCTTGTCTATTATTGAATACTTACGCGTTCTCATTTTCTGGACTAATTTGAAACATTTTGTTCAGGCGTTAGATATTAAGAATTTATTTCAGTAATATGTGTGTTTATCCGTCAAGTTATAACTAGGTAATAATTTTAATTACCACCTACCTACTTTATGTAGCTTGAAACTAACTGATTCATTCTACAACTGACTAATAAAAATGACCTACTTATTAGTTTACCCATGAATTTATGGGAAATTTGCATCCATTCTTTGTATGAAGGTAGTAATTACCTAAGCTTTAAACGTTTGCCAATTCGGAGTTAATATTTCGTTTGACGCAAATTGTACACGGACCGTATACTATCTTAACAAATCAAAGCTTTGATGTCATTTTCTTGTCAAATTATATTCTTTGGTCAATCTAGTTTAATCGTTAGCCATCTGATGGGAAAATTAACCGTTTAAGTAGGTATAAGATTTATCATTTAATATTCAAATGAATTAGTTAGAACTGACCTCGCGCCATAATTATTTTAAATGTCTGTTTATTTCAAGGCCGGATGCATCCTTCAGCTTCAGATCATGGGATGTCAAATAGAAGACAATTGAAGATTGAAGGAACTTAATTTGATATCCACATATGTATAATAATATTAAATCATTTTAAATAATGGGCCACCTTCATGGAGATGATGGAGATGAAGTAAAAGTAATGGAAATAAATAAATACATTTTTTGCATGTACTAAGTACTAAATGTGTGAGTCCTATACTATAGTCTTGTACCACCAAATCGTTACCACGAGCCAAAAAACCTCACCTCAGAATGTGGAGCAAATCTTAATTAAGAATTGTAATAACTACATTTTGATATTACCAGAACTTACAAATGAACAAACATTCCATTACAATTATGCACGGCGCACTTCCCGCTGGTACCGTACTTATCAACGCTAGTGCATGATTCTTCGTACAGCCCACGCATTATCATTCGATGCATTTTGTCGGCTCAGCATTTGCAAGTCTTTGTTTAATTCTTAATGATATAATGTAAGTCAGTCTGTATCGACTCTCGTAGATTAAAAGTACTTTCAAAATTTTTTGTATTTTTTTAAAAACGCTCCTCGACCTCGTCGGAACGTACTTTGTTTTTAGATTTTGATTTGTGTGTGATCGCCAATAACGAAAAAATTAAAAACTCGACGAGTTGCCATTATTGAAAATAAGAAGAAGAAGAAATCAAATAAAAGTGAAAAAGACATAACCTTTCTTCAGTTTCTTCGACGTGCATTGATGTATGTTTTCGGTTTTTGTGTGAAATAATTTCATTTTCGTTTGACTGCAAATAATAATTTTAATATAATATGATTGTGTTATAGTGGGATTTAAAAAACGAAAGGCTGCAACGATAATACAACTCGAGTAAACATCGACATGATATTGAATTGCCTTCCGGCTGTTTCGTATTATTTCGCTGCGCAATTTTGTTGTACAATGTGTTGAGTTGATTTTTTTGTTATTAAACTCGACACTCATCGTTATGGCAGTTACATACACAGAAGCGGATAAATCGAAGCTGTATCAATTTACAAAATCATTGGCTGTGAAGGTAGCTCAAATTGTAGTCCAAAGTAGGCGGGGTATAAAAGTGACCCATGAATTAAACGCAGCCAATTCCACAGATAGAGGACACCCTCCACCATCAAATAACTTGCAATGGGTGAGTATGGAACTCTTCAACATAGCATTTTTACAACCATGCATACATAGGCAGACTTCTGTTTTAATGCACTAAGCGATTGTTGCCTTTAGCGAATTATTTAAATAAGTTCTTCCATTTACATGTAGTGTATTCAGAAGAATATTTTTTTTCCTGATATGTGCACAAATAATCATAAAAACATAAAATAAAATATTTATAGTTCAGCTTATCCATCCCTGATGAACCAGAAGTAAACCATGAGACGACAGGAGTACTAAATGGGGGCGTAGTGGAAGCCCTCACTAAAGTACTGTGTATTGAAATATCATTACGGACTAATGATGGTGAAGGAATGGTGTTAGAACAGTGGACTATGAAGATTATGCCTAGTAAAAGTGAAGTGAATGCAAATTCCATCTCGACAATATATTATCGAATGAGTATTTTGCTAAAAACTACACTAACTATAACTAGAATGACGCCAGCATACAAAATGTCTAGAGCGCAGCACAAAGAATCCTATAAAATCTACCACAAGATATATAATGGTGAACCAAATTTAAAATTATTAGGTAAGTTATCTACTTTTCATTATTTGGATATAGAGGCCATGAGTATATTGTATTGTTAGTAATAGTAAATTTGTTTGGAAAAATATATGTAAATCATAAAACTCATAAGACCATAGTGGCCTAAAATTTGAATTTGAAGTCACTGTGACATTTATCACTTACATTAGACGTTTTAAATAGAATTTACACTTAATGTTAAACATCTGTTAGGCCACAAAGCTTCCCATGGCCTTGTTTGTATTTATTGTCTGTGACTGTGTCCTGTTTATGACAAATCATGTCGACCAGCTTCCTTTTTATGTGAAAGAAGTAAAAAAATAGTTTTTTTTTCTAAATGATATAAGGCAAACGAGCATGTGGCTCACCTGATTGAAAGCAATCACCACCGCCCATGGAGATCAGCAACACCAAAGGGTCGCTGATCCGTTGCCAGCCTATACACCTTTCTTTCTGGTAACCTCACTCGCTTGCAGTAACAACAACCCTCAATTAACTAGTTATCTGGTGGTGCAGGTGCCTCCCCTCATATAATAAATATAATAAATAATGTAATAAAGCACTTGTTCTGTTCCACATAATTTAATTTTATTTTACTCACTCATTTCGTCGCTAAGGCATTATCAAGGTAAACAGATGGTGTTTGTGTTCTACGAAAAAAAAAAATTTCACTCCACCACCATTACACAAGAAAACATTAACAAATACATTTTTTTTTGTAAAAAATTACATTTTCAAAAATTATAATTACTTTATTATGAAAATTTAATTTATTAAATTAAAGAAAGAAAATTTATTTTAAAATTTTAGTTGATTATATTAAAGAAAATCGGTATATTTTACTACTATTGCTGCAGGTGAACAATACAAATCAATTAAAGTAGGAGAATTGGACACACATGTCGGCACAATTGTCATACAAGTGATGCACAGAACGAAGATGACTATTCTCCCCGAGGATAAAATAAAAACATCAGAAATAGGCATTACTCCAGCTGTGGGTGATATTATGGTGAAAAGTGACCACTTCTACACTGAAAGTCCTAAGTAAGTTTAGATAAAAATTAGATGAACTAAGTTGAATTTTGGGTACTACGAGGTGCGGTCAAAGTGTCCTGCCTAACAAAGAAAACAAGTAGATATATTTACAAAACCTTTTTTATTTTTCGATATAGTTCCCCTCTATTTCAATGCACTTTGCAGATCTCATGATAGGCATTTCTATCCCCTTAAAAAATACTCTGGAGTTTTGTCCTCAAAATGGGCGAAAACTCATCATTCGAGAAAATCGTCTTCCCCTTAAGTTAGCCTTAAGTTTCGAGAACAAATAGTAGTCGTTTGGGGCCAGGTCGGGACTGTGTGGCGAATTTTCTCGAAGCCACATTTTGCTACAGCAGCTTTGGCAATTGCAGCAGTGTGAACGGGAGCAATATTGTGGAGAAGCCGAACACCTCTACTGAGTTTTCCATGTCGCTTCTGCTTGATCGCCTCTCGTAACTGCTCAATAAGGTTGGCGTAGTAGGTGCCATTTACCGTGGTATTCCTTTCTTTTATATCAATCATTAGTATTCTGCGACAATCCCAGAATACCGTTTCCATTATCTTTTTGGTGGATTGCGTTACCTTGGCCTTTCTAGGCGGCTTTTCACCAAGACGATGCCACTCCATCGATTCCCTTTTCGACAGAGGATCATAGTATAAATCCATGGTTTCGTCTCCCGTAACAATCGACTCCTAAAAACTTTTCCGTAACGTAAAATTATTTTTGTTTTTTTTTTAAGCTGCCCAATTCTCCAGCCAGAAACTTTTGAACCACACCTCGTACATAGATAGTTCTCATGTTTATTAAGTATGTACACAACATGGGCGAATACTCGCTCTTATTTAATTTCATATTCATAACTAGCTGATGCCCGCGACTTCGTTCGCGTGGACTTTATGATTCCGGCATATTAATACAAATACGAACTAAAGTAGATACATAAGAAAATATTTGGGGAAGTATTATACGTTAAAAGTCAACAAATTATTATTTTTATTTAAGATAGTCACCATAGTTTAAAAAAAATAAAAAAATAAAATGAAGGGAGTCTTTCCTTCGGGAGCTAATATGAAAAGACCTCAAGCGTTACTAATCCTCGATAAAGCCACATTGTTGGCCATTTCGCATTCATCTGAAACGATTAGACAGCAATCCTGAAACATTTTCGCTTTGACACAGTTTCGTGTCACAAAGCATCTCGGTGTTTCCGTTCTGTATAAATCGAGTAGAATATTGAACATTGTATTTGCGTCCTTCCGCCTAGAGGTAATATTATGGCTGCAATACCTGGCGATGCTGCTGTATGATATTATTTTGGCGCCTGATTTCAGCGAGGATTGCTCTCGTCAGGTATGTTTTTCCAGTCCCTCCTGAAGCATCTAAGAAAAACAGTTTCCCCTCGTTGTTTAAAAGACTTCGAGTCACAAAATCTTGCTACATAGCGTCCCGCAAATGCACGCATTCTTCTGGTTTGTGCGAATATATATCAATCGTTCCATTTCAATTTTAGCGTACACGTCTATATAAATCTCAGAAGCTATAACACCTACAAACTTGAAATTTGGTAGGTAGGTTCCTTATAGGGCGTAGACATCCGTTAAGAACGGATTTTACGATCCTCCACCCCTAAGGGTTGGAAGTTTGTATGAAAGTCCTATGTTTTTGAAGCAAGAGACTTGAAATTTAAAATGTATGCTCTATAGATGGTGTGGAGGTGTACTAATAATGTATCTTTGGAAATCAACCCCTTTTTGGGGTTAAAACGGGGGTTGGAAGTTTGTATGAAAGTTGTATATTTTTGAAGTAAAGGACTTGAAATTTAAAATGCATGCTCTTTAAATGGTGTGGAGGTGTACTAATAATGTATCTTTGCAAATCAACCCCTTTTTGGGGTTAAAACGGGGGTTGGAAGTTTGTATGAAAGTTCTACGTTTTTGAAGTAAGAGACTTGAAATTTAAAATGTACTCGTATGCTCTATAGATGGTGTGGAGGTGTACTAATAATGTATCATTGCAAATCAACCCCTTTTTGGGGTTAAAACGGGGGTTGGAAGTTTGTATGAAAGTTCTACGTTTTTTAAGTAATAGACTTGAAATTTAAAATGTATGCTCTTTATACGGTGTGGAGGTGTACTAATAATGTATCTTTGCAAATCAACCCCTTTTTGGGGTTAAAACGGGCGTTGGAAGTTTGTATGAAGTTCTACGTTTTTAAAGTAAGAGACTTGAAATTTAAAATGTATGCTCTATAGATGGTGTGGAGGTGTACTAATAATGTATCTTTGGAAATCAACCCCTTTTTGGGGTTAAAACGGGGGTTGGAAGTTTGTATGAAAGTTCTATGTTTTTGAAGTAAGATAATTGAAATTTAAAATGCTTGCTCTATAGATGGTGTGGAGATATACTAATAATGTATCTTTAGAAATCAATCCCTTTTTGGGGTTAAAACGGGGGTTGGAAGTTTGTATGAAAGTTCTATGTTTTTGACGCAAGAGACTTGAAATTTAAAATTTATGCTCTATAGATGGTGTGGCAGTGTACTAATAATGTATCTTTAGAAATCAACCCCTTTTTGGGGTTAAAACGGGGGATGGAAATTTGTATCAAAGTTCTATGTTTTTGAAGTAAGAGACTTGAAATTTAAAATGTATGCTCTATAAATGGTATGGAGGTGTACAAATAGTGTATCTTTAGAAATCAACCCCTTTTTGGAGTTAAAACGGGGTTTGGAAGTTTGTATGAAAATCCAATGTTATTGAAGTTAAAGTAATTATGGCAGAAGGATTTAAGTATAAAAATTATTGATAACAACTACATACTTACTATTATAAGGAGGGATGTTTTATTATAACAATAAAAACTACTTTAGGTTTTACAAAGAGGTTTTAAAAAATAATATCCGTCGACTTCATTATAAAAATTCGTCTAGATATTGATTGTTTTTAACTTTTTCCTTTCATTAGGTATTTAGCTTTTTCGAATGTAATTAAAAATTATTCGCAAATAACTAACTCCACGCGTACGAAGTCGCGGGCGGCCGCTAGTATATATATATATATATATATATATATATATATATATATATATATATATATATATATATATATATTATTTTATATATATATAAAATAAATAAGACTATTGCGTCTAACTTGTAGCAGGTAAGAATAAAAGTAGCACTGCGTGTGGTTATTTTTTTTACAATACAATCAATATTTTGTTAAACTATTTATACTCATCAGGCTGAACAACTTTTTTTTTCTTTTCTTATAGTTTAGCTGAACCATTATGGTTCTGCATCAGGTGTTCCAAATCTTGGATTTTTATACCGAGATGGAAATTTCGTGTCCCCATTTTCAAATCGAGGCCATTTTCGTAATTGACATTTTAGAAAACCATCCAACCAGAATCAACACCCATATTGATATTGTAACATTTCAACCCCATCGCACCCCCACAGGAGTGCTATTGTGTCACGTCGATTATGTTAGATTAATAGCTGTTGTTTTCGGAATCAGCGACCCGATAAACCATAAAAACAATACCCATGTCGATTTTCAGACGTTTGCACCTTATTCCACCCCTTTAGGGGTTGAATTTTGAAAAATCCTGAAACACGTGTTTACTCATTTATCTACAGAAGATCTCGTGTAAAGTTTCGTATAAAATAGTCCAACTAATCTTGGTTCCCCATACAAACTTTGGACCCCCATTTCACCCCCTTAGGAGTTGAATTTTCCAAATTCCCGTCTAAGTGAGCATCTACGTCCTGAAAGGAACCCCCATACAAAATTTGAGACTCCTAGCACTTGTAGTTTCTTAGATTTTGTGATGAGTGATTTTCTATAAAGAAAATTTTTCTTTAAACTTTAAATGACGATAACTTTTTAATCTGACATCAGATTTCGATGAAACAAAGCCTATATGTTGCTCAGGGATGACCTTAATCTTTTAGTGAAAACCGCGTAAAAATCTGTTCAGTAGTTTCAAAGATTAGCGAGTACATACAGACAGACAGACAGACAGACAAAAAAATCAAAAAAATCTTTTTTGTGTTCTGTTACTCTTTTTTTATCGCCCACACTCATTTTTTGTTAATTTTATCAAATGTACAGACACGCGGTTCCTACTGTTTTATTATATGTATAGAAGTACACATTCAAGTAATTCAATATAAAATTGCTACAAACTTTAACAAACCACATCAGGTCGTAATCTCGTTATCAATCAGATGGAAACATATTTTAGCGACTTATTAACTTGGAGACAGCTCCACACTTGTGCATGTTTTCAAAAATATACATGGATGACTTCATATTTACTGTTAGTGTAAAGTCATGCCTGGCATGTTGTGCTGCACTTGTTGAATTTATTAATTTCTTTGTTTATATAGTTCTTTCATAACTGAAACTTTGTATAATATATTTTTTTAAACAAATTTAATTTTACAGGAAGAATCAGAGTGATAAGAAAGAGCTAGATTTGTCAAAACCGTTGACGGCAGGTGCATTTGTAGACGAAGAAAGAATCCGAGAACTTCATGACGCTTTAAGTCAACAGTTGCCTCCTGAACCTCCGATGACCTGGCTTCTAGCTGAGACTGAGAAAATGGAAAAAGTAAATTATTTATAAAACGAAATTATTATTCTATCTGGATTTTGCAAAATAGTAACTCATCTGCGAGACGCGCTAGTTCCGAAAATACTCTATATTATATCTTGCTCTACTTTTCTGCTAAGCATTTGAGAGCTGTTTTCCTAAAATAGTTTCCCTATCCTGCCCTACATTAAAATGCAAGTTTAACATCGCTATCTTTTGCATAGGCGATTCCTTGTGTGAAAACTACTCAGTCTTTTTAATAAACATGTGAAAAATTTGCTTATTTATTATAAATCAATGAATATCTCACCTACAACGATGTCTGAAAATAATTCAGTATACACATCATAAATGGACTTTACTTTACCTATCTTAAAATTTTTGTATGTAATATGATCTAAAAAAAGCTCAGCATCTGTTGTTATGTATTCTAAAGTACTTTGTTAAAAGATGTCGAAATAGATAAGTATATAAAAGTAAGTATGTAGTACATACATGTTGATGATTTAAAATATGAAACCTTAGAATTAATTTGTGGCTGTGATATTGACCTCTGTAATATTCTGTTAAAAACGGATATTACAGAGACAGAGAATATAGGATGTGAATGGTTTAGTGATTTTCTATGGATGCTTGCAATACAAGAGGCATATTTTGCATAACTTATTCTAAACTCTTAACCCCTATTCGTTTTCATGTTTCTAGAAAATGAAGAATCTTCCTACAGGCGAAAAGGAGGAAATTGCCAAGCCTGGATGCAGCAAAGAACCCAGCACGTCTACAGCTCCACATGCTATGAGCAAGGCCATTGACGTACCTAAAGCAAAAAATAGCGACAGATGCAATAGTCTCATGGTAAGGAATTCAATAACATCCTACTATAATATTATAAATGGAAAAGTTTATAAGAATGTATGTATTGAAGTATGAATGGATGTTTGTTACTCTTACTCACTGGTAAATATTGAAGTATGAATGGATGTTTGTTACTCTTACTCACTGGTAAACGGTATGACGGATTTTGATTAAATTTAGTATTCATATAGTAGTAGTAATTGTATAGTTTACGCGGTAAAGTAGGAGCTACAGGGCAGTGGTCCAGCCACACATTCCCACCGCTCTGTCTCCTGTGTAGCCAGGATTAACACCGGCGACCGCCAAAAAAGGTAATGAACAATGAAGTCCCATTAAGTGCTGGGGGTTCCTCACAACGAATTTAATCAGAAGAAATTAGTACGAGTAAGTAGCTTTAGGAATTTGACTTCCTCTCTTAGCAATGTGTGAGGCAGCAGTATGGCAAATAAGCCAAAGTAGAAACTAGTAAACCGTAAATATTTATAAGCATGCATTGTCTGATAATGTCCTATTTCTAATAAAGTTTATAAAAATCCAGTACAATTAATTATGCTTATATCGTAAAAATTTATGAAAATATATTTGTATAATAGGTAGGGGAAAAAGTCTTTTCGCATTTTAGTATGTTTGAACTTGTAATAAAATCTCTTTGGTTATACCATTTGTATCTTTCAGGTTTTGATATCTTTAAAAAGTTTAAATTTTAAAAAAGATAATTCCAAATTCAAATTAGGTAAATGTGTGATTTTCATTTGTTTTTTTTACTGTCAAGTGAATCTAATGAAGAAATTCGATTCATTTTAAAATTTTACTACAAAAAAAGTAAAAATGCAACGCAAGCTGCGAAAAAAATTTGTGACGTTTATGGATCTAGTGCAGTGTCTGTGAGAGTAGCACAAATTTGGTTTAAGCGTTTTCAATCAGGAAATATTGATGTGAAAGATGCACGTCGCTCTGGTCGCCCTGTTACGGATAAAATGGATGCCATTTTTGAAAAAGTGGAGCAAGATCAGCATATCAGTAGTTACGACGTAGCTGAAGAATTAGGAATTGACCACAAAACAGTTTTGGCGCATTTGAAAAAAGCTGGGTACACTAAAAAGCTCGATATTTGGGTGCCTCACGATCTCACTGAAAGAAACTTAATGAACCGTGTACTCATTTGCGATCCTTTACTACGACGTAATGAAAGTGAACCGTTTTTGAAGAAGCTTATAACTGGTGATGAAAAGTGGATCACGTACGACAAGAACGTGCGAAAAAGGTCGTGGTCAAAGGCCTGGTCAGGCTTCACAGACTCTGGCAAAACCCGGGTTAACCCGCAATAAGGTGATGCTGTGTGTATGGTGGGATTGGAAGGGCATTATTCATTATGAGCTGTTACCGCCAGGCAGGACTATCGATTCTGAACTCTACTGTGAACAACTGATGAGATTAAAGCAAAAAGTTGAGAGAAAGCGGCCGGAATTAATTAACAGAAGGGGTGTGATTTTTCATCATGATAACGCTAGACCTCACACATCTTTAGCCACTCAGCAAAAATTAAGAGAGTTTGACTGGAAGGAGTTAATGCATCCGCCGTATAGTCCTGACCTTGCACCTTCTGATTTCCACCTGTTTCGGTCTCTTCAGAATTCTTTAGGCAATGTCAGGTTAACATCACGAGAAGACTGCCAAAACCACTTGTCGTGGTTTTTTGAACAGAAGTCCCAAAATTTCTATAGTAATGGGATCATGTCTCTACCTACAAGATGGCAAAAAGTTATCGAACAAAATGGCACCTACATACTTTAGTTAAATGTAAATAAACTTTAGTAAAAAATGTTTTGAATTTTCATATAAAATACGAAAAGACTTTTTCCCCAACCTAATATTTTCTTAATGAATTGAATTATAATAATATTATATTTTCTATGGTTTTATTAAAATTAGGTCAGGGATTCGAGAATAATAACGAAAATTAATTTTCATGTTAATGTCGATATCTCACACACTACTGACAGTAATGACCTCATTTTGTTGTCCAATGAATTAAAAAATAATGTATTTACGTTACCTAGAAACCTACTAAATGTGATCTGAATCGGAGCTATCAAAATGTTCTTTCGCTCGACTTTAAAGCCTTTACTCGCTTCGTTCGTTCGGTCAATTATGCCTTTTTTATATTGTGTCTTTTTCCAGAACACAATTAGATATCACAATAGACATTACTCACGATCATTCCAAAGATCCTATAATCTACAGTATCTGTACAAGTGACTAAATATGCAATCATTGTTTAAGTAGGCTGCAACGTTTTACAATATCTTTTCACACATTGTTAAAAACCTATACAATGCATTTATGTATATTGTATGTGACACTGGAATCAATGTCAATAAATGAAATGTTATGCAATTAGATTTGTATGGCACCAAGTGCATCAAACTTACACGATAGGCAAGCAATATGATATACTACTAATAACTTCGTGATGTAACAATTGGTTGAATTTGATTGTATAGTATTGTGTGTAAATTGTCCAGAAATATTTATTTTGATGGCAATCGACAGGAATTTCCGTTTGCCGACGGCAGTCCCATGGCGGACTTGGCTAACTTCTACCAGGAGTGTGTTCAAGCAAAGTCCGCAAGCGACGAGTGGACGGATATCGTCGGAGACACGAGCCGCTCTACGGATTCTGACTCTCTATCTCAGCAGTTGAAGATGTTCGAAGATGCGGTACCAGAGTTTGACAACATGGTGGCCTCCATGTTCAGCAATTCCGACAACAGTTCCGATAATTAAACAGCATTTCGTCGCATCTTTAGAAAATTTAAACAATGACTACTCACAACGTATATTTAAAATTGATAAATGTATATAAATTAGAAGTCTCTTTCATGGTACTTAAGTAAACATCAGCATTCTAACGAATCGATCATGCGTTCTAATCTATAGGCATATATCGTATTGAAAAAATACTAGTGATTATATGTATACATAAAAAATGTTCGGAGGCTGTATTTGGTTGACATTATATTGCCACTTGAGAGGACAGTTTCATTTATTTGATATGTCCTCTGTACAGCAGAATTTTCGAGAACATATCCTCATTCGTCACCCTTTTTTAACTCCAGGTTTCTACAAAGTTTTTAACTTGAAATCTTTTATAATTGACTCCCACATATCTATACGTGCAATACGATTATTTGCAGTTGACTGAAACATTATGTTCATCATTAATAAATTACCTATATTGGTACCTTTCGGTTGACATTGTATAGTGTTAGCCATTTACGAGAACGCCAATTCTCATAATTATTCTACAATCGCAGAATGAAAGTTGACCGAATCGTGATTAATGCTTGATTCATATTATTGTTGGCAAAATAACATTCTTAGTTTGATTAGTTTTCGGTCATATTTTGATATAATTCCACTTAAACTAAACTTTGAAATTTCATATTGTGTTACGAAAATACCAAATTTGACATTTTGTGAGACCGAGACTGGATCGAAACTGAATTTTGACTACATTTTAATTTCGAGAATTGCCCCTCTGATTTGGTAAGTTCGATAACCTAGACATTGTCAGCCGGCAAGCATATTTTCATTTATTTTTGAATGTTTCAATTGTATGTGACGAGTGTGACCAAATTAGGGTATTCAGTACGATGTGACTAAATTAGGACATTCAGTACGCAGAGACTTTTCCCATCAGTATCGAAGACATTGGAGAAGCTTTCTCCTATATCTAACTATTTAATACATAATTTTTATAAGAAATTCTCACATGTATATAGTGTTGAGGCTTATTGGCTATGTCCACTGTTGATATCTATATTTAACAGTCAGGCGTTTTGTACAGATTCTCAATTTAATAGTTTATTTTAACAACGCAGATATGTGATATTTAAATGTCTCGTGTTCGTTTATTTATTCATTGGCATGTTTTAAATTCAAAATGTTTTAAATTCAAATGTTTTAAATTCAGTGTATCGATGAAATATTATAAAGATTTTAGACATTACGAGTCACTTGCACGAATATTTAAATCTAGATTTAAGTTTCTTTTTTATATCAGTAAACCGAATTTAAATCAGTTAAAGATTGGTACAAGTGGCCTCGAATATATTTATGTCGTACATTAAGCACCGCCACAAAAACATCGGCAGATCGTGAACAAAGATAGAAGGAATCACCCCTTAAAAGGACAGTAATAAACATATAATAATTTATTTTTCTATCTTCGTTCATGATGTAGGAATTTTTAAATAGTTAAAAGCGCAAACTTTTAATTTAAAATTTTGCTAGGGTGCATTTGTTGTGTGAAATACTGGCGAGAAGCGGGCGTCAGGTGGTGTTTCAATGGCAGACATAAAGAATAAATCTGATTGTTTGTACAGACTGTGCATATTTCGTGCAGGTAGTTGCCACAGAGCACACATCCACATGACAGAGATGACACTTTCTATTCGATGAAACTCGGCTCACTTATTCATAGCGGAGGCGAAATGCAAAAATAAAAGCGATTGGTTAGCCATGCACTGAAGCACAATAACAGAAGCATGTTTAGTTGACAAACGCCTTCAATTAGCTCACGTTAATGTGATGGTTACAGAAATTTTTATTACTTATTTTAAATTTATAATTATTTTAGTAAAATAACGCTTATCTTTGCAATTTAATTCCATCTTTTTGCATAACTTCATGTAGAAGTATTCTTTATACTACACTATAAACCACCTTTTGGGGATACTCCTTAAATAGCAGTTGTTAGACTGATGAGATCGCTCGCTCCCGCAAGCACAGTATTGATTTTATAGTAATTAGTTGCTTTGTTCGCATTTATTTAATTTTATGATGTAGAAAGTACCTGTAATGAAAGAGATGAAACATGCCAAAGTCGTATTTTATTATTATTCATTTATATAACGCTGACGTTTTGAAGTGTCCATCTAGTTTTAGTTTTAACACGGATTTTCTTCCTTATAAGCTATAACTGTTTAAGATATTTTTTTTTTCATTACTAGATCGTGTCACTCCTCTCCAATTCCTCTATAAACATCACTAAAATGAACGAATGGGAGTTACGAGTACTACGAGCTAGTAGTGAGTTTTCTTAGTTACAGGTATTTTATTACCGTTATAATCAATCATATATACCCGGATACTGTTAAATTAGTATTGAAACGCCAGCTGGCCAGTTATTTTCTGCTATATATTGTATTATAAAAAAAATGTTTCTATTCATTTAAAAAAATGCTAATTATGTATAGAAAACTGCCATTTTATAGATATATTGTGAGCTGATGAGATTAGTTATGTTAATTCTATGTTTATTAAATATTTAAAATTAATTTTAAAATATATTAATAATGTTCATAATTTATGTTTAAGTGTAAATTAATTTTATCAATGTTGCAATGTAAAGGTATAGAACTGATGTTGATGCAAGAGTAAATGTATGTTGATGTGAATGTTTGTTTATTGAAATTTCGCACAGCGCTTGCATAAGCGATCTTGACGCGAACGCGACGCGGCGCGGCTAGTAGCGAAAACAACAGATAGAGGACGCCTATTGAAGCGTCTTACGTGATGAAACGCACGCGAGACGCATGTAAAAGTGACGCGAAGGAAATCAGTTTACTTTATATATTTCATGGGAATCGGTTGTGTTCTTATGTTGTTTGCGGCAGTGGTGCGGGGAAATTTGCATGTATATAGAACAAAACCACCGATTTGCATTGAAATGTCATATCACCGCATCGGAATTGATTCACATTCGTGTTCGCTTTGATCTGCCTACGCAGTATGTAGCCTTAGACGTCTAGTATATGACAAAACAAGATACACACATCGGATACCGCCGCTTGTTATGCGTTATATCGTCCGAGAGCTACGTACAGTTTGTAATAGTTACACGGAAAAAAAAATATAAACAAAATCGGATTACTAGACTTTAGCCTTCTTAGTGAAGATTACAAATGTCTCATAATTTGGAAACATTCACGCTGACATACATTGTATACATGTCTCTTAAGCTCTTAGTCTAAGTCCACCGTTCTAAATGTTAAATTTATTTGTGTTAAATTAATGTTGTACGCAATGCAAAATGTATGTTTTAGTCTCAAAGATTTAACCAATCGATTAGGCGAAATTTTATATCGAACAGCATGTAGGGTTTTGTGACGTGAGTTCTTCTCATCACGAGCCTATTTTATTGAACCATTGATTTTTTGCGACACTATTTTAACGCGTATGTACAAAGATGGCGGTATACAAGCAATAATATGTGGATGAAATTCCCGATATGACAGATTAACATGTCATGATTTATCTATAGGAAATATATAGAGTAAGATACTGCTATTAATATGCCTGTAAAAGACGGTGATATCTTGTCTCACCTATAGGAGTGTCTCGTTCTAAATATCTACCTAGTGTGTGTCTAGCTTAATACATATCCCTGTCGATATTTTCGTACGCCCTCATTTATATTTTCTGTTGTATTGTTTAACCACGTATTTATGAGACAAAAACATTACAGCGCGCCTGATACCTGTTCTGTTTTCATTCGCGCTATTATCTGTCATGGATCAAGCAATTATGTAGGTATGTAATTCGAATTATTTTATCATTTTACCTAATTATGAATAGAGTTATTTTCCACTATTTTCTGGGAAGGGTTAAGCATTTTTCCGCTATTATGTTTTCACAACATGTATGGTAAGCGCGCTCAAATTATCAGTTACAGGATGATTTTTATAAACATTATTTTACAATTGTTTCTTAGTGCAATATACAAAAGGAAAAAATAGACAAGCTGTAACTTGTATCTGAATTTCAAACACTGAGTTGCATTATCTGCACTTAAATTTATCTCAAGTCATTTCAATCAAATGTTCCAACATAATTCCTTAAAATAAATATCCATTCTACATTATTGAAATAAATTGTATGTAACACCGTTAGTAATATAAGCTCATGATAAGTAGAGATCTTCTACCTACATTAACATAATCCGCCCCTTCAAATTTTTGTTCCACGGTGCGTAAATAATTATATAATGCGAATAATGTAATAGATATATTATAGCCATACAAATGAGTTTGCATGTTGCAATTGTGTGACGTTTTAAATTTGCTTATTATCCAACCATAACGCTTGACCGCGAAATAGAAAAACATTTTCATAAAGTGCGGTAGTTCAGTGTCACAGATATTAATACTTAGTAAACTATTTCGCGGAAGAATTAATCAATATGAAAATAATTTTAATATTGACCACTTTTTTTTATCGACCAATACTTTCCGTAACAATACTTTCGTGAGCTAAAAAAAATGTTGACATTACTTCTCCGGCATATTGATATCACTAAACTATTGTGAAAGGAACAAATTTCTGAAGAAAAACAGAAGAACTGAAGAAAATTTTTGTTCACGAACGTAACAGAATCAGAAAACAATCCTATTCCTGAAAGCAAAGGGTCGTTTCACATGTACCTACAATAACAGTGCCTACAGAAAACAGTTTACTTGAACTATTTTGATATTAATAGTAGAGGATGCGAATAGGAAGCCGATCCTCATCCATCAGTTTACGCGATGAAAAGTATTTAATACGATAAATTTAGAGTGGGTTGCCTAAAATGGTTGTTACTTCACTAAGCGCACTGTGAGAAAGAGATAGTTCCAATGCTGAACAATTTATTAGCTAGTTCACACACACACATAATACAGGAGTACATGTTTTATAATTATGTTATTTGAAATTTAAAAAAGATAGCAAAGCAAACAAAAAACTCAACGTATTAACGCAATATAAAGTTATTCATACTTTAGAAAAAATAAACTATGCTTGTTGTTTAATTGTTTTGAAGTTTTTTATATTCGTAATGCTTATTTATTTACATCTTTCTTTATTTATTTACATTTATTACATCCAATTTTGCGTAAAATTTGATGTAAAAAAAAAATGATTTTGCGAGATTTATAATTTCCAAACTATGTTTTTTTAACTGTGATAATGAACAACAAGCCTAGATTATGTTGGGACAATTCAGTTAACAAATAATTTTGAAAGTGCTGACCATCAAAGAGCGAAGAAGTTCCATTTCTATGGTTGTATGTATGGAAATGGAATCGGACGAGGAGCCTTAAATACAAAAGACGTGTGTGTGAGAGAGAGAGAGATGACAATTTTACAATTGACGTGGTGAATAAGTTAATGAGAGTGATGATTATGGGCGTGATCAAGTATGGTATAATCCAAGTCATTCAGAAATGTCATACAATCTTCCTTAATCATTTCGTTTCCATTTTATGATGAGCATGTACATCGGCCCTATCAATGTATGTATTAACAATTTATCAAGTTTAACTAATCTTTTTGCTATATATTGCTCACGTCACGACTGATACTTGGTTGTATAAAATATTGTAGTTCGCGCCAGGTGAGTATTCAATAATTTACTATAATATAAAATCATAAGTGTAGATAGGATAGGATATACAGAAATGTAAAATTTGTTATTATAACAACATAATAGGAGTTTAATAAACAACGAATATATAATTCATAAACGTCCGTTTGTCTTTTGGGAGTGACAAATTTTAATGTGTAGTTTTAATATCATAATGGTGATATATAAACTGAAATTGAAATTCAGATGTTACCGGTACTATTTTCGAACAGTAAAAAAATTACACTGCCCATTTCGCTATTATAAATTGAAGGAAAGCATGATTTTCATTTTGACATGTCTGTAAGGCCGGATTCAATGTCAAGAAATAAAGTAATCAAGAGGCGTACTTCGAAGTGAAAATTCGAAGTTTCTAACGAATATTTCTATATAAGAATTTCCCTCGATTCGGCCGGTGGATGTTTTTTCATCTTTGTTGTCTTTTCATCTTGTGAAGCCTAATTTATTTTGAAAATTTCATAATAATAAATTAGGTTCTACAAAATGTATTTTAAATACTCAGAAAAGAATAATATCCCGGACTGACAAATATTAAAAAGTAAAGTTGCAACATTTGAAGGGAGCTTTCAGTTTCTATATCATCTATGTATGTTGCGTATTAAGTGAGTACCTGCTATGTACTGTTCGTTTTGTACCGCACTGCGTTGTTCACTTTTGGTGGGTTAACATCACAATATCCTCTAGAACGAAGTGGCTTTCTGCTCCTAGAGTAAATGGCTTATTATTTTCGAAACTTGTAATACTGTTAAGGGGCTACTCGTTGCAACTCTAGCGCCATTCGAGTGGAAATTTCGCTAATATACTACGTATCAAAAAATCAGTCATGCTAAAAAACTATGTTCCGCGATTGTTACTAAGCATTATAGTTTTTTTTAACATATGTAATTTGTGAAATCTTGTACTTATTGAAGAAAAAATTGCTGAATGTCGCTGTTTTGGGCACATTTTTCTTGAACAACTACAGGGCATGTTTTATCAATTTTATGAGCTATAAAAAATATGATGGCTTTAAACGCATTACGATACATTTCGTGTGAGACACTGCCATGTGCGTTTAAGAGGAGATCATCATCATCATCATCAGCCTGTATCTACCCACTGCTGGATATGCCTTCCCAATGGGCTTTCCACCATATGCGATCCTCCGCTTTCCGCATCCACCCGCTTCCAGCCGCCTTCTTGAAGTCGTCGGTCTATCTAGAGATGGCGCCCACTCTTGGTCGCTTTGTACGCAACCTCCTCCCATCTATGTCTCGCTCTAAATATACCGTAAAAGCTTAATAATAATCGTGTGATATTCTTTTGATATGTTGTATATTTTGCGAATAAATTAATTTATCAGTAAAGTGGCTGTAGTTTTGCCGCAGGGTCCATCTTGTTGGAATTAACATTCTGCTAACGCGATACAGAAAATCACTTGTCCTAGCGGTAAGTTAACATGTTGCCTTTGTATTTTGTATCTATCTAGTAAAATTAAAAGCATATCACGCTTGATACTTCCGATTTCAACTCCTATTGCGTACCGACATAAAAACGGTACAAAGTTCAGTGTTAAGCTTGATGTGCCCTTACCTATACCTAATCTAATGCGCTTAGAAGTGCGCAGGCCAAGTTCTTTTCTATACTTGCTACAAATCTTTTGGTATATTACCTTTAGCAGTACGAGTGCCTTATAGCCATTAATTTATTTTTGTAATTTACAAGTAAAAGTGCCAAGATTTTTTTTTCAATGTATATTGTTTTATAGTATAATTTATGTTATAATACTCTTATCGATGCCGAAGTGTGTATATGAATTTATATGAAAGTATATCACAAAATAAATTAATCTTATATTATAACTTTAGATATGGCAGGTGGTACTTTGGTTTTAATCACATTATAATGGCTGACTTTTAACAAACTGAAAATTAAAATATTCGCACATGCAGTTGGCATATAAAAAAAGAATACTGCAGAATTGAACTAAAGCAAACATTGTTCTATAAAAAATATATTCTATATTAATCTGTGTTAGAAATTGTTTGATTATTATTTTATAAAATTATTTTTATTATTATTTTATCATAAATGATTCTTGCTTCATATAGTGATTTACTTTTTTAAACTTTGAATTCTACTCTATATTTTTTGTTCGAGAATTATCTTACACTGTATTAATAATAATTATAGAGTGCCTACCTATATGACTGAAATTGTTTGTCACAATTTATCATCAATTTCAATTTCTCGAAACTACTGAACATTGTGTTACCTAATTATCAAATTTCATCAAAATCAGAGTGCCAGTGCTAAACTTAAAATAAAATCAAACATAAACATTTACATAGTAAACCGGCCAAAGTTTGGTTGTTTGAATGATCCACAGTGTTCCCGTGCGTTCCACAACATACCAGAACGCTCTGGAATGTTGTAGAATATTCTCGAATTAATATCTAGAGAACGAAACTTTTAACCCTTAAATCTTCATAAGCATGTCCTTTAGGTAAAAACGGGAACCTTCAAGGAAGGATAGAGGGCTACCACGCCATATAACTCCCTCGATCGTACCGGGGCACGTTTTACTGTTTTATTTTATATTATATACCTATTGTTTATCGTGAAGTTTTGTAAATAATTTTGCCTTTCTTTTTTATGTTGTCGCGTAGTTTTATTGCAGATCGTCGTATTCATCTTCCCTCCTTATCGCCTTCTATTTTATACAAATGTTTTATGTGGGTTTAAGGGTCAATTCCCACTGAAAGAGCAGCGGGCGACACCGGCGGACAGATTAAGTGACAGTCTTCGGAACTAGTCGTTAGAAGGCTCCTGCAGCCTCTCAACGCCGCACCACCTCTCCTTTGTCTTCAATTGACCTTTTTGCCATCGTAGATAAGATTTAAATGGTTTGCCACGAAAAGCCGTTGCCAGCCGCTACTCTCTCAGTGGGAATTGACCCTAGAGAGTTATCCCTGAGTCGGTCTATGCATAACATTTATCATATGTTTGTAAGGCAAAAATGACCATAGTTGTTATATTATGCTATTTAATTACCTTAAAATTAAATATGTTATTGTATGTATTCTATCATGGTAATTGATTGTGATGCGATAATGACCATAATTATATTTTGCTGTTTAATAAAATTGGAGTAAAATGACAAGTTATGCAAGGTTTATTATTGGTTCATTTCAATATCCTCTTTAAAATTCAGTAGTCTTGAAGACATCTGGAATAGAGTTTTTTTTTTATACTATGTCGGGTGGCAGACAAGCATACGGCCCGCCTGATGTGAAGCGGTTACCATAGCCATATTAACGCTCACCATAGCCATATTAACGCTCACAACATAAAATATCGCTCGCGCGCCGTCACCCCCGCTGGCATCGCAGCATCTCCTTCCTTTCTGGTGACCTCACTCACTCGCAGGAACACAACAGCCCTCAAGGGAACCGTTATTTGGCTGCGGTATTCTGTGAGGTGGAGGTACATTCCCAAGTCGGGTAGCTTTACGATTACGCTCTCTACCTCTCTTTTCGCCAGAGCTTCGTTTGCCAGTCAGCAGGGTGCACCGCGTGCAGGTGAAGTTGGCTTTGGTTCAAAGAACTTGATGAACCACTTACACCCCAAAAATGTCTTAAGACTATTCTCGTGGTCGTCAACCCTTATTCATCCCCCTACTGCTGGGATACGGGCCTTCCCACTATCGAAGAGGTTCACAGCATACTCTACCACGATGCTCAACTGCGGGTTTGTGGAGACTATTCTATTCGGTTGTTATAGTATCCAGATCATCAATATTAACTTCATTTACCGAAATCCAATGCTCCATTTTTTTCCTTGGTTGGCAGACAAGCATTTTTTTTTTATATACTACGTCGGGTGGCAGACAAGCATACGGCCCGCCTAATGTGAAGCGGTTACCGTAGCCATATTAACGCTTGCAACATAAAATATTGCTCGCGCGCCACCACCCCCGCTGCCAACGCAGCATCTCCTTCCTTTCTTTCTGGTGACCTCACTCACTCGCAGGAACACAACAATCCTCAAGGGAATTGTTATTTGGCTGCGGTATTCTGTGAGCTGGAGGTACATTCCCCAGTCGGGTAGCTTACAATTACGCTCCCTACCTCTCTTTTCGCCAGAGCTTCGTTTGTCACTCAGCAGGGTGCACCACGTGCAGGTGAAGTTGGCTTTGGTTCAAAGATGTTGATGAACCACTTACACCCCCAGCATATTGATTTCTTGAAAATCGAGGTCCCCTATTTCCTTCTAGCTAAAAATACGTTTACAAGTGAACTTATTACAAATTTTTCGTTTCTTAGATTATATTTCGTAATCTATTCTTTCATGTACTCGATACTGATACTGGCGATATGAATAAGGATATCCAACCGTAGGAAAATCCTATCCATATCATACGGGTTATTAATATATATTACATAAAAGAGGAAATTATAAATCGTTATTTTGGAGCGGCTTCCACATTTGATTGTCTGAATCAGGGCTGTCCAAACCATATACAATACCGGGCCATTACAAATTACTAAATAGCTTAGCGGGCCGCAGAAACAAATACCTATTTGACATTTCTACTAACTACTTTGAAAGTTTAAGCTTAGTTTGGTGTTGCTGGTCTCCATGGGCGGCGGTGATTGCTTTCCGCCAGGTGACCCACATGCTCGTTTGCCCTCCTCTCATATAAAAACAAGTTATAACTAGTTATAAAACTTAATTTTTACTAAAAATATATATTTTTCAGTCAGATTCGTTGTACAAAACCTATAGCGGTAAAAAAACTATGTAAAAACCGGTAATTATAAGCCGAGGGCCGCATGCGGCCCGCGGGCCGTGTCTTGGACAGCCCTGGTCTGAATCAATTGCCAAAAAAATTAAAGTAATTGAAATAACAAAATAATGTAGAATAGTGAACTAAACTTCATTCAAAGGGGTAGTATATTCACTTATAACCGGAACATCAAATACCTATTTAGATATTTTAGATTTAAAAGTATTAAAAAATAAAAAAAAATGTATCAAAACAATTCGTACAAATTAATTACTGGTTCATAGGTTTACCATATAGGTACTTATGCCTAGACTAGAGATGTGTAAGTATTGCTAGTAATGCATGACGCGTAATATAACTCGACCGCGTACTGTAACAGTACCCAGTACCTGGCAACATATAGCATGACCCTAGACAGTACACAGTACGCAGGACGTCACACGGTCGGACGGCGGCCGCTCGGCGCGGGCACGTTCGAGTACGAGTAATGGTGCGAGCGAGAGTTTTCCGTCTCTGTCACGCCCACGTTTTTGACGTGACAACGTCTTATAAATTGGTTAGCCGGGTGACACTTCAAGAAACTGGGTCACGTTATGCGCTTACAATGAGAGCGAGTGAAAGGCGCGTGCCTTTCACTCGCTCTCATTGTAAGCGTGTCGTGGACGCGTGTCCCTTCTAAGAGCGAGAGAGACAGACATAAAAAGTGAAAGGCATGCGTCCCTTCCACTCGAAAACATTTTACCACTCAAAGTCGTTGTCACGTAAAACTTTCGCCCGTATACCGACTTTACAGGCAACCAATTTTTTTTACTGGAATTTTGATATGGAACTGTAATCAACCTCGCATAAGGTTTATATTTCTTTGCTTTGGCGCTGCCCCTTACGTCGTAAAAAAATCTTGCGCGCAATATTTTCTTTAGTCTGTTATTGTTTTGAATAATTTGAAACTCGGAAAAGAAAAAATCGTTATACATAGTTGATTTTTAAATACGCAAGTAATCATCATAGTTTTATCAATCATATAGATATAATCATTAGAAGACAGAGCAGCTCACTCATTGTTGACATGTTTTCGTGGTGTGTCTAAAATTATTTAGATTATGAACTGCTGCTATCACTGCTGTTTATAGATTATATTTTATTAATGAAATAGAAAGTATGAACGGAAATCAACTTTGTCAAATACTAAACTTGCGTACATTACGTAACGTTCTTCGGCATGTTTAAATTTTTAAAATATCAAAAGGTCTATTTATTACATTCAGTACAATACGACATAGGTAATACAGAACGTTCGCAACAGTACGCATAGCGCGCCATGTCATGAGTCATGTTCGGAGTATCTATTACATTCAGTACAAAACGACATAGGTAATACAGAACGTTCGCAACAGTACGCATAGCGCGCCATGTCATGAGTCATGTTCGGAGTATCTATTACATTCAGTACAGAACGACCTAAGTAATACAGAACGTTCGTAACAGTACGCATAGCGCGCCATGTCATGTGTCATGTTCGGGGTACTGCTATAATGCCATATGACGCGGTACGATATGTCATGCCATATGGCAGTACGTTTCAAAGTACTGTTTTGCGCATGTCTAGCCTAGACTCGAGATCAGAGGATGGTCGATTGCTATTGCTAATAACCAGATGGCGAATTCTCGTAATTATTTTACACTAGGTGTTACCCGCGGCTTCGCTCCGTGCTTTAGGGGAGCTGCCATTGATTTGTCTTTAGTTTTATACACAACCATAACGCGATTTAGAAATGAGACAGCGCCATCTAGTGAAAGAAGGACAAATGATTATAAACTTTATTTTTTCCCGTGGCAATAAGATGTTTTTTCCGGGATTTATCCTGTACTCTTTAGAGTACAGGATAAATCCAAAATAAATGGAGAGTGCTCCAGGCCAAAAAAAAAATCATGTCAATCCGTTTGTTACTTTCGACGTGAAAGAAGGATAAACAAACACACTTTTACATTTATAATATTAGTATGGATTCGCGGAACAAAAGTTGA
Organism: Hypsopygia costalis; assembly: GCA_937001555.2. Taxonomy (NCBI): domain Eukaryota; kingdom Metazoa; phylum Arthropoda; class Insecta; order Lepidoptera; family Pyralidae; genus Hypsopygia; species Hypsopygia costalis. Next base: position 7,851,770 of record OW443326.2, on the reverse strand, counting down.
CCGAATCGAGATTGAATTGTGAATTGACTAAAAATGATCTACTTTATCTTAACATTCTTAGTGTGATTTTCGGTCACATTTCAATATAATCATATATAATCATATTGAAATATCATATAATCATATATAATCATATTGAAATGTGACCGAAAATCACACTAAGAATGTTAAGATAAAGTAGATCATTTTTAGTCAATTCACAATTCAATCTCGATTCGGTCAACTTTTGTTCCGCGAATCCACTTAAATTAGACTAAAGTTTATATATTGTGATACGAGAATACCAAATTAGACATTTGTAAGATCAAGAGTGGATCGGAACTGAATTTTGACTAAATTTTATTTACGAGAATTGCTTCAGATCTTATTCCTTCAGATATTAACAGTAAATTAGCCAGTAATAAAATTACTATTTTGGTACATTAGTTTTCCTTTTTACTTTTTTGTAATATTACTATAACTCCCCCTGTTGGCGACTGGCCGGTATAGAATCTTTTTATAAATAATATTATTTTGTATTGACATATTTTTTTAATTTGTTTACTTAGTTACGAACGGTTACTATGTTATCATTGTGTCTGCTCCATTTGTTCTAACAAGTAATATCATATCATATTAAACTTGCTCTTTATTCAGTGTTATTACGTGTTTCCATTCCTTCATTATACAGTCCTCTACTCCTTAAGGGGCCAGATCGTGAAAAATGTGAAAAGAGTGTTACGATTTTTCATATTTAACCTATTTAGATATGATTGATATCAATGATAATTTGTATATATTACAATCAAAGACCAAAAATTATTGTATGATTATATTAAACTCTTAAAATCTAATAGTTGTTTTATAATAAAGGTCAACAAACGCACAAAATTGAGAAAAAATGCAAAAACATGCCTTCGTATTTTTCAGATTTAACCCAATAAATCAACACAAATTGATAAAAAGAAACACTTTTTGAACACTGAAGAAACCAATAAATATAACATATACTTTTTTTTTGTACCTTTACAAACAAAGACTTCCTCTTTTAAAGCCCTAAAATCTAGATATGTTTTACGTAAATTCTCCATAGAAAAATGTATGAAAAATGACGCACATTCCGATATTACGAATTAGTACTCGGCGTCGCCACCTAATCGCCAGTGTGTTTTTATATGTCAAGGTGACACCACGCGCGTCGGATGCTCCAGCAAAATTACGTGTTGTGAATTTGTGTTTTTTGTGAAAAACTGTAAGTATAACTAATTTACCAATATAATGAATGTATATAAATCGTAAAAAATACAAAGAATGAATTAGATACTTTGTTGAGTAGGTTATTTTATGAACCTTGTAAAATATGTATCAATTCAGGCTTGAAACATGATTTCAACATGCTATAGCCAATATCATAAACGTATCTAGTCGGTAATCGAGGGTTTTTTTCGCAGGACTGATTGAATTTGAATTTGCCAGGGAAAAGAAAGTTTAGTACGCATTATAAAAATATGAAAGCCAAAAGATCTCGGAAAAAATGTAAGTTCCTTCCTACTTATTTATTTATCTGCCTACTTTACTACGTCTTGTCCTAAATACCTACCTAGAAAAAAATTACGAGATTTCTGTGAAAGTGTCATGTAAAAATCCTAGTTTTATTTGTGTGCTTATCCTGTCTAAGTAGTAATAATAATATAATTTATTTTCATTTGAACAGGGTACATTACAAAGCTAATACAATACCTATGTCATATGATTTAGATCGCTTGATTCAGACATACAATAGCATGTAAATATTGGTTTGTATTATAAGTAATAAAGTCAATTTCTACCTAGTATTCGTTTTCATGTTCATCATTATTGTCTAAATATCAGATTGTGGAAGTAGGTATGTTTCATAACAGAAATAGCACGGGCACGCGGCTTTGTCGACATACTTACCGCCAAAGAGACGCGACGCGCCTAGGGTCTGGTGTTGTACAAAAATTACAAAATAATTATAAAGTGGATAATAATGATGAATAATATTTCCAGTATTGAAAATAAAGAAAACCTTCAGGCCGAGACTCCAAGCAACACTGCTATGCTTAGACTACACACTATAGACGTAAGTTGTTATACGTAATTCTTGTAGACTTATTACATACATAAACAAACTACCTTGGGGTGTAAGTGGTTCATCAAGATCTTTAAACCAAAGCCAAATTCACCTGCATGCGGTACACCCTGCTGACTGACAAACGAAGCTCTGGCGAAAAGAGAGGTAGGGAGCGTAATTGTAAGCTACCCGACTGGGGAATGTACCTCCACCTCACAGAATACCGCAGCCAAATAACGGTTTCCTTGAGGGCTGTTGTCTTCCTGCGAGTGAGTGAGGTCACCAGAAAGGAAGGAGATGCTGCGATGGCAGCGGGGGTGGCGGGGGTGGCGGACGCGAGCGATATTTTATGTTGCGAGCGTTAATATGGCTACGGTAACCGCTTCAGATCAGGCGGGCCGTATGCTTGTCTGCTACCCGACGTAGTATAAAAAAAAAAAATACCTAGTTAGTGATGGACGAAGACAAAATCTCAGTAGGGTGAAGTCTTCTAGTATCGGCCTCCTCCTAATATCGGCCTTTGCGAGAAAATGGAATATAGGGTAAGTGCTCCATTGAATGAACCCTTAAGGGCATTCCAAACTTTGAAAATTACAGCCAGCTACTTATGAGATCCTAACCAAAAAATATTTTATTTTATTATGTTCACAATTTATTCATGATTGATACAGTATACATATTTTAGCAAAAATGCTGATAGTTATTGAGATAATCTGCATTTTATACAAATATGGGGTATATTTGTATAAAATGCAGGTTATCTCAATAACTATCAGCATTGAACACACAAATCACCAGAGAATGAACAAAAAAATCCAGTGAATAAACCTTTTGAAACCCATTGAATGAACTACCACTTTTATATATCAGTTCTATATATAAATTATTATGTAAGAGTTTATTTCGGGTAATTGTTATTGTAAATATATATATTTTTTTATTATATTAAATAGACGATATGATTACTATTATAATTGCGTGTTACTTGATATTTTATAACCTAAAGAGAACTATCTAACATTTTTTTTATACCACTAAGGTGGCAAACAAGCATACGGTCCGCCTGATGGAAAGCAGTTACCGCAGCCTATGGACGCCTGTAACACCGGAGGCATCACATGCGCGTTGCCGACCCTGTAAAAACCTCTTCAAGCCCTTTTTGAAGAACCCCATGCTGTAGTCTCCTGGGAAAACCTCAACAGGCAATTCATTCCACAGCTTGATAGTACGTGGAAGAAAACTTCTCTGGAACCGCACAGTACGTGACCATTTCGGTTCTAAAGTGTGAGGATGAATTCCCTGTCGATGGCGAGCGGTGCGACTGTAGAAGGAAGCCGTGGGCATCATGTCAAACAACTCCTCTGAACACACCCCATTGTACAAACGGTAGAACACACAAAGGGACGCAAAATCTCTTCTCAGACTTAAAGGTTCTAAACCGTCTGTCAGTTTGGGATCGTCAACAATCCTCACAGCACGCCTTTGAATCGAGTCACAGGGTGCAAGCTGGTATCTAGGCGCTCCCGCCCATAGATGGCAACAGTACTCCATATGCGGCCGAACTTGAGCTTTGTATAAGTCTTTGCCGCGGGTTGAAGTAATGTTTCGCCCTGTTGAGCACACCTAGTTTCTTCGATGCCAGCTTGACCTTCCCCTCCAGATGACATCGAAACTGGACGTCGCTGGAGATGTCAACTCCTAGAATACCAATACTATTGGCGATGGTGAGGGGTGTGTTTTCGAAGTGTGGAGCCACAGCAAATGGGGTTTTCTTAGCGGTGAACGCGCAGACTTGTGTCTTAGAGGAGTTAAATCGCACTAAGTTCTGTCGCCCCCAGTCGGACACTCTACTTAGTGTGCTCTCAATTTGCGACACAAGTTGTTCGCGGCTCTCCTCCACCAAAGAACGAGGGATATTTGCGCGGCCCGTGTAATAAGTGTCCCCGGTGCTGTCGTCCGCATAACAATGAATGCTGTCATTATACAACATATCATTAACATGCAGCAGAAACAGCGTCGGGGACAATACAGAACCCTGCGGGACGCCAGCATTGATGTCCATGCTATCGGAGCAACTGCCATCTACAACGGCTCTAATGCTTCTGCTGGACAAGAAGCTAGCAACCCATTCGCATAGCCCCTCGGGCAGACCGTAAGGCTAAGATGCCAAATGCTTAAAACATAATATTAATACTGGATTATTATTATAAAATATTTAATATTATTATTCATCACTTCTATGTTAGATTCTCCTTTCTCTTCTAAACTATTATATTTCTATAATAGAAGATTGGTTCTATATGTCATCATTATTTATTAATTTCTTTTTAGCTTGCATTTTGCTGTCTTTCCATGGTCGTTTTAGCTGAAAGGCACTTCTATGTGGAGATCTTTATTTATTTTATTTAATCAGTTCACTCCGTCTGGTTTTCGTCCTGGGCACAGTACTATTACTGCACTTCTAAAAGTTACTGAAGATATCAGGCTAGGTATGGAGGATAAACTGGTAATAATAAAAGAACACCTCGTTCGAATATTGGTCAAAAAATTGACAACCGTTTATAAAAGTTGTGTACAAAAAATTAGCCAACTGCATTAAGGCTAAGATGCCAAATGCTTAAAACTGTGTGTTCATTGACTAGATTTTCTTCAATTTCGTGATCCAATTATCGAACACCCCTATAATTTATTTATGATAATTAAAATTTATGCAATCTGCTTTTTGTAAGATAAAAATTGGTTGCCTGTAAAGTCGGTATACGGGCGAAAGTTTTACGTGACAACGACTTTGAGTGGTAAAATGTTTTCGAGTGGAAGGGACGCATGCCTTTCACTTTTTATGTCTGTCTCTCTCGCTCTTAGAAGGGACACGCGTCCACGACACGCTTACAATGAGAGCGAGTGAAAGGCACGCGCCTTTCACTCGCTCTCATTGTAAGCGCATAACGTGACCCAGTTTCTTGAAGTGTCACCCGGCTAACCAATTTATAAGACGTTGTCACGTCAAAACAGTTCTTTTTACATCCTACTATCAAATTTTGTTAACACTATCACACTTATAGTGTCTACAAAGTGAATATCAAAACACGAAGTCTCAGCAATGCCCTAAATTCTGCTCCATACAATCAAAAATACGACAGAATACTTTCATTTTAGGCGGTCGCGATTTTGAAACTATAGGTCACAGGCAAATACCTGTGTGTTCAGTTGACGTAATATAATGTTTCGATTGAGAAAAAAATACTGGCTTGAGTAGAAAAGCTTAGATTTCTTATTATATTGAAAAATGTGTGTTTTGTTCATTCACTGGTGGGTGTTAATTCACTGGAGCACTTACCCTAACTATTAAAATAACCCTAAAATTATAATAGTTTTTATTCAAAAAGCGACTCTATATGCGAATAATCCATATTTTGGTGCGGGTGCTTCAATATTTGAACGTTCAGTTGGCAATAGAGCACGCGCCGGTACCGACTTGTGTCGTTTAGTGGCAGTGGCGAGTCAAATCCCGGTTGCGAGCGCATTGAGTTAGTTAGTATTTAAATGGAATTAAACATACCTATGGTATTTTATATTGTTTTTTATTGAAGAAAAACCAAGGTTTTTACATTTACTTGTCTTTTTTATGAAATAATCGCAGGGTCGAGGTTAGGGATCTTTATTTATTGATAAATCCCAATATCGGCCACCCGGCCGACATTAGGAAAATGCATGAAAACGCTAAACAACATGTTTAGCTATTTTTTATGTTAACAGGAATATTAATAAGGTTAAAAATGAAACAACAGCTTTTTTTATTAAAATTATTGTCCTGAACCGACTTTACAAACAACCAGTTTTTATTACGTTTATTTATATAAAACGTTCAAGATTTTGATCTAGTGTTATGTGTTTCAAAGATGTATTCTAAGGGAGTTCTTAGCTATGTTTGAAGAAATTTGGCCCATTCTTTTTTAATTATTTTTTATAAAAAAAAAATAAAGCCATTATCTTTCTTTACAGGAACTAGTTATTGAAAACAGTCAAGAGGGAAAGGTGGATGAAGTGGAAGTTGGGCGTAGAGTAATAGATATTTCTTTTTTTTATAAAGCTCTTCAGGCCATAGGGGACCACGGTCCAATGGATTGTAAGTTAAGTTACCTCAGTATAATAGGTGAAGTAAAAGTTGGTCTGGACTCAAAACTCATCATGAAATGTAGTCTGTGTAGTATGAAGTTTACTGTGTGTTTGGTTGAAAAGAAAGAAGATAGCATGGAAGTGAATCATCAAATTGTATCTGGTATCATATCATCTGGTGGGAGCTACTCTCAGTTAAAAACATTAACTGCCGCAGTAACCGTTACCAATCATGTCACCTTCATTATGCAATGAAATTAATAATACGGTTTGCGATTGGTGGGAAAAGACAGCAACACATTCCATGGCAGAAGCTGTCAAGGAAGAAGCAGAGTACGCAGTCTATAGGTAGTGTTGATAAAAATGGTACACCATTAATATCTGTTGCTGTTGACGGTTGTTGGAGGAAGAGATCTTATGGTAAGAATTTTTCCGCCTTATCCGGCGCAGCTGCGATAATTGGCATTAAAACTAATAAAGTATTGTTTTTTGGAGTTAAAAATAAATACTGCGTAGTCTGTGCACGAGCCGCAAAGAACAACAGTCAGCCCCCGGAACACCATTGTTTCAAGAATTATTCAGGATCATCTACCGGGATGGAATCGACCATAATAGTTGAGGGGTTTAAACGTTCCATTGTTGATCACGGTGTAATTTATAATAAATTTGTAGCAGACGGCGATTCTAGTACTTATAAAAAAATATTAGATTCGCGTCCGTACGATAATTTAATAGTAGAGAAAATTGAATGCAAAAATCATCTTTTACGAAACTACTGCAATAGCTTGGAGAAACTGTCAAAAGACACTAAGTATCCTTGCGAATTGCGGAAATTCCTAAAAGAAAGGTATTTGCGTTTAAGAACGGGTGTAAAATGCGCGATTAAATATTGGGCGGATCAAAATCAGTCACTCGAAGAAAAAATAAAAAATCTTAGTGAAGATATCCTAAATGGTCCACAACACGTATTTGGTAATCACCAACATTGCAAGGAGTATTTCTGTAGACCTGATACTCGTCGAATAGAACCTGTTGGATTACTTCCAACAATTGTTGGATGCGGATTAATGGACGCGGTAGAAATTTTAAGTAAAAGACTGTCATATCATTCTAGAAGTTTAATTCATAATTGCACAAGTAATATAGTTGAAAGTTTTAACGGAGTAATTGCCAAATTAGTTGGGGGTAAGCGTGTAAATTATTCTTCCCGTGGTTCTTATGCGGGCCGATGCGCAGCTGCTGTTGTGTCTTTTAATACGGGATCGATTCATAGTAAAACTCATGAAGTCATATTTAAATGTAGTCCGATTCCTTTGATCACGAAAGTGGAAAATTGTAATCGTAGAAACCGTTTAATTGCTAAACCTAAATTAAGATTGAAAAAAAGCCACAACACTGTATCGAAAGACGCTCACTATGGACCAAACTGCGAAAAACCTGATCTGAGTCCAGAATTATATGAGAAAGCCAAGCCATCTTTTTTAGCCGATTTAAAGTTGTCTTGTGCTGAAAGAGAGGAGCTTGAAAGGTCGACCCATTTGCAAAGAAGTAGTGCTGAGTGGATGAGTACAAGGAGAAAATTACTAACCTCATCATCATTCGGGGAAGTTTGTAAAAAACGAGAGAGCACAAGTTGTGCTGCTTTTGTTGGTAAAATCGTTTATGGTAGTAATATCTCCAGTTTGCTTGCTGTACGGTACGGTATCGAAAACGAAGAAACCGAAATTAGACAGTTAGAAATTCAAAAGAATATTAGTATACAAGGTTGCGGTTTGTTCGTCGACGATCAATATGAATTTCTTGGTAATACCTGGCATTTATGCAAACGGTTTAATTGAAATTAAGTGCCCACATTCTTTAGCTGGCATGACTCTTGATGAAGCAATGGCCAAACATACCTTTTGGGCAAGGCTTCCAAGAGTTATGTCATAAATAAAAATCATAACTGGTATTTCCAAATTCAGGGACAGGTACATATTACTAAAAGAAACGTTTGCATGCTTGGCATCTGGTTTGGTGCTACTGTACCTATGAAAGTTTATATTATAGAAAAGGACGACAAATTTTGGAAGGAGAAAATGGAGATGAAATTAGTTAGGTTTTATTACGATTGCCTACTTCCAGAATTAGTTGATCCTCGGCAGTCACGAAGCATGCCCATTCGTGACGCGCCCAGTATCATAGAGGCTATGAAAGAGAGGAAAGAAAGAGCTTTACGTGTTTTGAAAGAGAAGAACGCCTAATGATTTTGAAAGAGACTAGGTAACTTAACTATCCAGCCGGTCGATTCACGTAAACACGCCAGTCCAAAAGTCGTTTTAACTTAGAAACTTAGAAATCGCCTTTTGGTTTTCTGTTTTAAACGCACTTACTTATCTAGTCTTGGATTGTCATAAATCTTTCAATAGCTCAATTACTATACAATTCCTATATGATTTTGAAGAGTTACCTGGTGTAAAGAATCATCAGAATCGTTTCAAAAATACAGCGAATTGAGAAGCTTCTTCTTTTTTTAAGTCGGTTAAAAGGGCTTAATTTGCAAAAAACGAAGTGACATTTTTAAGTCCCTACGCTACGGTTTTTATTACGTGAATCGGGCAGCTGGTAACATTTTCATTCTGATAGGTTTTGCAATAGCAATTGATTTTATCATCAAATTAGCAGAAATCAGAATTTGATCAGTAATCGTAGAATTTTGAACTCATATTTTGTTATTGTTTACTTACTTTTAATTATATGAATCATTTTTATACTTTCGTATACTAGCGTAGCAAAAGTGCAAACAAAGTTGAAAAAAAGTTGACATGGCCGATAATTGGTGCCACCACCCTATTTGAGTTTACGCAATAGGCACATTTCCTTGCGTAGAGATATACACTAGCGAGGAAAGCTCGATGTTATTTCGACCGTACTTCCTACTGAATTTGCAATTATTTTGTTGAATGAATATTTTACGAAATAAGAATAAACTTTGGTAGTAAAATTACAAAGAAATACATAGTTGGAATTTTTGGTAAGTAGAATACAAAAAGGTCAGTCCGGACCTGCTCTTGATTGTTTATTATAAATAGAAAAACATAAACATTGTGTCTCAACTACTCTTATTTATAACGAAAAACTAGTCTTAGAATATTTTACACTCGTCGTTTATTTCCAATTATTATTTCCATTTTTGTTATGCTGTAAATATTCAACTTCAATAACAATATAACTCAACGTGGAACGTTTGTCGCAAAACATTTTGAAAATCGCGCTGTCTTTGGGTCATTCACCCGCCCCGTCGGTTGTTTCAGTAAACAGTAGCGCTGCGGTCGCTCAAAAACGATGTCGCGCCTAGGCAATCTGGGCCCTTAATACCCCTTTGAATTAAATTTAGTTCACTATTAAAGAAATTTTATATAGGGTATATAGAATTTCTTTATAAAATATAATACAGTCATGTAGAGGTTTTTACAGGGTAGACAACGCGCGAGTGATACCTCTGGTGTTGCGAGCGTCCATAGGCTGCGAAGACTGCTTACCATCGGGCAGGTCGTATGCCTGTTTTCCACCTTAGTTGTATAAAAAAGAAATCAAAGATTTTACTTATAAATAGAATATTTTTATTTTGTAAGTGCTTAAATAACTGATACATTCAAGAAAGATAGCTCCCTCTCACCTTTGGTTTCTTCGGAGAAATACTACACACTTTTACATTTTGGCCGGTTACATTCTGAAATAATCATACAGTTATTTAATTATGTGCAAGACTATAAAAAGTTGCTAGTTCCACATTGTTAGTACGTTAGTACAATTACTTATACTGTGCTGTTAGGTACAATGTCATTGGGTTATAGTCGTTGTCGTCAACCGTTATTCATCCCACTGCTGGGATACGAGTCCTTAATAAAAAAAGCCCTTTTTTTGATATTTTTTATTAGGACCGAAGGAAGGAGGAAGGATTTTTATTTAGAACATACTCCACCACGCTGCTCTATTGAGGGTTGGCGGAGGCCAGTGTTATCAAGCCGCCTAAAGGCCACTGACTTGGCTTAACGAATCTCATGTAATGACAACAGCCAGGACCGACGGCTTAACGTGCACTCCGAAGCACGGAGAATCTCGAGATAAATAAACCCATCCATAGACAGGCTGCCGCTAATGTTGCTTAACTTGCGTTTTCAATTAGACTGACACGCGCAAAGACGGCATGATGATGGTAGGTACGTGTGATTGGCTTTAACTATGAAGATTGTAGTGAACCTCTTACACCCCAACTAAGTCTAATAGCGAACACAACGGTGGAATAGAATATCGTTGTTTGAAATCTATTAAAAAAATATTAAATTTACTTCGTTCCCTAAACGGTAGAAAGGTAGATCTAAGTATGGGCTGTTTTATATAAATACGAAAATTGATTCTTGTTCTTGTAAAACAATTTAGGAACTAAATTAAACACCTGATGACCAATTCTCGTAATTATTATTTTACGATCGCAGAACAAAAGTTGACCGAATTGCGAATTGACTAAATATATATATATATATATATATATATATATATACTACTTAATTTAATTAATTAATTATTGTCAATTCTAGGTAATAGTTATTTCTAATATACCTAGTTTGTATAATTTTCGGTCATATTTCTATATAATCCCACTTAGATTAGATTTTGATATAGATTACAGTTTCATATATACTTACCTAGTGTGATACGAGAATACCAAATTTGACATTTGTGAGATCGAGATTGGATCGGAAGTGAATTTTGATTACATTTTAATTAAGCGAATTGCTCCTCTGATGTGAAATTAATAAAAAATTAAATTAAATTTATTACCACTAGAAATACAACAAAAAATGCTATAACGTTTCTAACAGCACCAGCGACAAAAATACAATATTTAAGTTATATGTATAACACAGCAGTCGTACAATTTTGCCTAAAGAATAGGTGTGACGTCACAACGTGGTGGCCTCCTGAATGGAGCGTTTTCGGAAAACTTCAGTTATTGTTATTTCCACACTCTTTTATTTTTTATAATTTTACTGACAACGACAACTATCTATTATTTTTTTGTTATTTTTAAAGAGAATTATCCGACGACCCCCACACTAGGCTAGTCCTGTATCGTGGGGATCTACTTAGTGTGTTATCTGTCTAAAAAAATAATAATAGAAACTTTATTTAGTGCAGACGCCAAGAGCTCGTTTTGTTAGTTAACGTTTCGCTATGATAAAATGTGGTCCCTCCTCCCAGGCTATGTAATGACTAATGTAACCAAGTATGTACTAAGTATATGTAACCAAGCTACCTAGTCTGGAAAGGTGATTTTCGTGAAAGTTGGCTGTGTGACGACCGGATTGGCTTCGATTATGATCTAACGTGACAAACTGCTTTTATTTATATGTACCTACTTACTTAATTATTTATTTGTTGACGAGTCGGGTGTTATAGAACCTAGCAAGTCAATATGTTTGAGGGACACATACAACAACCACCTATGAATCTCCTTCATTCTTCTTACACAACATATACGCATTTTTCTTCTCTCATTTTATCGTATCCTTTTTCTACAGTCTGCCCTTCTTTAAAGGCTCTCTTTTCCATTCACTTATTCCACCACCATGTCCCCTTATCTATCAATCTTTTCCCTTTTGTTTCTCCAGATAATTCCTTCCCGACCTTTCTTATACATTTAGCCATCTCTGTCTAATAGTCATTCACCGTTTTATCATCCATTAACTTTAGGTATGTACATACTCGTATGTACGCGTAATTACTATTAGGTTAAAGTAGGAGTATGGCATGCGTATCAACAGGAAACCAAAGCAGGAAACCCTCTCCAAATCGTTTTGAGTGATGTTGAGTTTGAGTGATGTCTCTCCAAACGTCGACAGGTAATTCATTTTACAACTTGATAGTTTGAGGGAAAAACCTCTCTTAAATCGAAAGCAGAGGTTTTGCTCTGTGGAGCACACACAGTATCTTCGATGCTAGTTTGACTTTCTCTTCCAAGTTTTTTTTCAAACTGGAGGTTGCTGGAAATCTCAACGCCAACAACCCCAATATTACTGACTATTGTAAGGGGTGTGCGAGTGATTGTAGTTTGGATAAAGAACGTCTATGGCCATAAATTTAATAGGTGCAAAGAAATATAATACCTGGTCATCTAAAGGTGATCCATAAGTTCTTAGAATGGGTGCATCCACCTTTTTGGCGAAGACAGATCGGCGATGGTGAGCGCGTACCGCATCTTGCAACAATGTGTGAGCAATGCACGCACGATCTGCAGAACGCGCAACGCAACGTACTTCGCGCAAGGCGTCCAGTGCAATATTCAAGCGAACTCTACCCAAGAACGCGTATAAGGAATTTTCTTCGTCTTGTTGCTAGAAAAAGAATCCTACTTAATCCAGAAAGGCCTTTACCAGTCTGTTTCTATGTATGCAACGCGACGCATATTGTTGGCATTACTTCCGCTCTATCATTCGGGGCGTGCCGCAATGAATAATATGTATGTTATAGTCAATACCCGAAATCTAGTCGCTGCTAGTTTTGACTAGTTAAACCTCGGGTATCTCACCTGCCTCTTTAAAAGCAAGTCAAGGGGGCATACCGCCGAATCTGAAGCCGATTACCATCAGATTTTTTGATTGCAGAAATTAAAGCTTAACTTAAATTGGCGGTAATTTTGTTTAACTTAACTGGTAGAAACCATAGAGCTCTACAGACTGAGCTGAAGATGTTTGTCGTTAACTTGATCCTAAAATCTATTTTGGCGATCCAAAAATACGTCGGTTTCAGCTTCGGCGGTAGGGCCACAGGTTAGACTAGGTTCAGCTTGTGATCAGCAAAAGCCGAGCGAAGCTCTACTTGCGTTTGGAGAGGCAGGTGAGGTACCCTAGGTTTAACTAGTCAAATCAAGGAGCGCAAGGAGAATTTCGAGTAATGACTATAAGATATAAAAGTTTGTCTTTTATAGATTTCATTTTGGGGTTTATCAGCGACTGCTGTTGATAGGCAAATAATTAAAATAGGTGAGTGTAGGTTGATTCCTAACGCTCTCTCCTAAACAAACAAATGTTTAATGACGAGGATGGGGCACCAGCACCAGGTAGCCATGGTCAACCGTTTGGTTTACGGTGTCGTAGCTCCCAACAATCAATGTAGAGGTTTTATTTTATTAATTTGAGTCCTAAGTTAAGCCTAAGTACTTACAAATTTTTGTCTATGATTAACTTTGCACTTACCTTTCTCCTATCCGTCTCTATAACTTCTTCTTGTTGTAATTTTATTTGCTTTGCCCAGTTTCTGAAACATTCAGTTTGTGATTATACTTAATATTAAAAAAAAACAAATAAATTCTTCAGGAAAGAGTTGGTCTAACTAAAAGCCTGAAAAAAAAACGTATGTGCTAAAGCACATTCGTTTTTTTACACGACTGTCTAACACACGACTGAAGTAAAACTTCTACTCGTATCTCTCTCTCTCAACTTCCGTTCGCCTAGTCCGATCACACTTTTCGTAACGCTCTCGTCACGTATTCACCAGCTTAGTTCCCAAGTCAAGCGTGGGTAAAGAAGTTTTACTTCACAAATATGGAGCTGTAGCGTTACGCCTGGGAGATGTGAACTATCGTAACGTAACTATTTTAAAATGAAAATATGCCTGAGCGAGACGGGAGATCGCAAGCCGAATAGGGAGAGATTGCGTATTGTCAACGGCGCCACTGGACCATTGGTGTGGATTTAATTTCTTTTTTTAGGGTTCCGTACCCAAAGGGTAAAAAGGAACCCTATTACTAAGGCTCCGCTGTCCGTCCGTCCGTCCGTCCGTCCGTCTATCACCAGGCTGTATCGCATGACCCGTGATAGTTAGAGAGTTGAAATTTTCACAGATGTATTTCTATTGCCGCTATAACAACAAATATTAAAAAACAGAATAAAATAAATATTTAAGGGGGCAGCCATACAACAAACGTGATTTTTTTTGCTCGTGTTTGCTAGCAATAGGTAGACACTTGAAATACTCGCATAATATTTAGTTATGTATTCACTTTAAAAATAAACAATTAAATAAAAATAAAACAATTATTTAAGGGGGCTCTCATACAACAAAGTAACAAACGTGACTTTTTGCCGTTTTTATAGATAATGGTACGGAACCCTTCGTGCGCGAGTCCGACTCGCACTTGGCCGGTTTTTTTTTACGTAATAGACACAAAAACCAAACATTAATACAAAACTTATGCAATTAACGATCTCAATTATTTATTATTCGTAAGTTCGACATGACATAGACGATCTCTAATCTCTGTATGCAGATCTTATTTGCCTCTATGTTTATTCAAATTGAATGAAAACGCAGACTTTAGTATAAACATGCCGATGGGCACAAGTCATCTAAGTATAAAATACTTAGATAAGGTAAACATAGTTAACACTTATTATCGCACAAATATCGTTGTAAATCTTTACCTGAAATTTACATTTATTTTTAAGTATTAATGCATTACAAAGAACCGATCTGTGTAAATTACTTTTGGATTACACTTTTGATTTCTATGCACATTTAGGTATATATTAAAGTAATTAACAATAGTCTAAATCTAGCCAGGGTAATCAAACATGAAGAATATAATTCATGATTAAATCAAACTAACTTGCCAATTTGCAGAAACTCTGTCAGTATGATGTCGTCTTGGGGCAGAAAACCTGGACTTTGTACTTGTGTTTCCATCCAAACTTCGTTCAATTTCACTGTGAGATAGTGGGAGCACAGCACCAAGACAGCCTAAGGATAGTATTTAAAATTATTTCAGTATCTAATACAAGTAAAAGGCTGGCTAACTACATAGATTTGATTGAAGTCTCGACCAAATTGTTTATTTGAGTGTGTGCTCTTCTATTTTAAACGTTTTGACACGATAGATGTATTTTAGGGATTTCCGATGAAATATTTAACGTCTGGCTTACCATATAGCTAAGACGAGACGATTATGCCAACGATTTCTTATTCCTATGAATAAGAGCATGAAATTGAAATGAGTAATATAGTGTGTTAATACTGCGGGCTGTCGGAGGTCAGTGTCGGCGATTGTCATCTAATGAGAACAGCTGGGACCGACGGCGGCTTTACATGCCCTCCGAAGCACGGAGGAGCTCGAGATAAATAAACCCATCCATAGACAGACTGACACACGCAACGACGCCATCGAGCTCCTTCCTTGCGTCGCAAGTGTTATAATTTTATAAGCTACTGTACCCATTTCAGAGCAATTGCGTCATATTTGTTTATGCAACTAAGATGGCAAACAAACATGCCCATGGACGCTTGCTACACCTGAAGCATCACTCACGCGTTGCCGATCCTGTAAAAACCTCTTCACGTAGAACCCCATGCTGTATTCTCTTGGGAAAACCTCGGCAGGCAAACCTCTTATGTTATTTATTATGGTTATTATATTCTTCTTATGTCATTATAGAGTATACGTCTACGCATTAAGAGGATTTGTCAGTTTTTTAATTACTGTCAATTTAAATCCATACGACCAGCCCCATTCAGCTGCCTAATTTAATAAAGAAATATCTGAAACCTCGTCTTCTGGCGCTAACTTGATATTTTTGTATAGCTTATACGCTTCATCAGCTAAAGTAACTCGGTACTCTAAGTCCTCGGAAAGCATGCCCAAAAGCGCGAAAGTCTGAAAACAATATTATTACATAATCAGTTAATGAGCAGTAAATATGCATAAGTAGATAAATATAAATTAATTAACAAATTACTCAAGGCCATCTAGTCCCAAACTAAGCAAAGCTTGTGCTATAGGTATTAGATAACTGCATATGTACATAAATACATTTTTTTTTAATAAATACATAATTATAATACATAGAAAACACCCAGACCAAGACAAACATACATGTTCATGCACACAAATGTTTGTCATGTGCGGGGATCAAACCCGCGACCTCGGAGTCAAAGTAGCCATTGCTAGCCATTCGCCCACCGGGCTCGTCAAATGATGCGTTGAAATGACTACATGCAAATCGAAATTGAGTATATATTTAATTAAGTTTATTTTTACCTTAGACATTCTTGATCCAGCGAGATCGCTTGCTGCTAGACAAATAGGAGACCGGCCACTTTTCCCTTCACGGAAGTCAGGATCGTAGATTGCTTTTTTAAGAGTGGGTGATAAGAGAGGGGTTTCGACATCTGTTTGAATTATGATATAAAAAGTGAGTAATACCTTCTTGATTACATCCAATAATTACATGCAATAATTTTATTTTAATTGATCAAAAATTTGCATGTTCGGTGTTCCCTGGATACGAATGCATTATTCTGTATAATCCACTCAACCAACAGTATACCTACAATATAACTGGCTGCTGACTGGTTAAAGTGAACTTGAGGTGAAGGACATCATCCAGTGTAGTGTGTCGCCTATACATGGATACTCTATAACACCGTGGCAGGTCAAGATTCATCGACCTAGACAACTGTGACAGAGTGACACCGCTGACACAGCCTCAGCCTGTGACCACTGCCGGTGCAACGTGGTCGAAGCATCAGGCAATAATAAAGGTATGTAAAAATACCTTCATTGCATGATCTCGTTAATTCCCATGGTTATTATCATTTTCAGGTAAATATTTCTTAATAGTATAGCGGGCGGACTGGAAACGTTTAGTTAACCTTGTATGATTCCGTAATCGTCCAGCTGAACCCCGTTTATCCTACAATCATCTCGAAATATCGCTGCCAAGAGAGTAGCTATGGTCGCACCGCGTCTCACTAATATAGGATGCTGAAATCAAAAAGATCGTGTAGCGCTGGGTTTCTTGGTAAAATCGCGGCGTCAGTCAAATCCAACCACACAATAATCGATTAATAGAATCGGTCAAGCATATTGCTGACCTACATGGTATTTATAATAATAATATAATACTTCCGTAAATAGCAATAGAATAATATTTTTCACCAGATTATAACATTGCAAGTTTTGGTAGGTATATATGAATACCGTCAGCAGATAATGATCTTTGGGTAATAATAGTACGTTAGTACTATTACTTATAATGTGGTAATAGTGTGCATGTAAAAAATGCATACGGGCTGTATGTATCTTTCTATTTTTTATGTATACCTACTTACATTATTGAGACGTAAAAAGAGGTCTTCCTAGTAACTATCCATAGTACAATGTTAACGTACATTACACGTTAAGTATCACACAACCATACCGCCTATCTTATATAAAGCGGTTACTTTGCCGACATATAACCAATTTAAATTGATCCCACACGTGGGACAGGTTGCAGTCAATCGGCGTATTCAGTATTCACCAGACATTAGACCTGAGAGCAAGCTTACAGTACATTTAAATAAACTATAATGGTTCATGTTACAAATGACAAATGCGCAAACAAACGGGTGCACATTGATGTCTTTTATGGAATTGTTAATTAACAGTAGAAACTAGATCATCGGACCTATAAACAAGTAGCCTACCGGCTAAGCTGAAGCCGATTCGGATCGGACTTTATGATTTCGAAAATGACACTTTGGTAAAGTTTGTGATAATGTCATCTACGGTTTTGCTGCTGGCAATGGCGAACCTTGCAGTATACTCACTGGGCTAAAAATATTTGGACACTAATTTAATTATCGATTTTAAAAACTATCTGCATCGGTTTCAGTTTATGCGATAGGGAAAGCTATCTAAAATATCCCTAAGCTGGAGCCCTAACGCCTAAGCTGAAACCGATTTCCATCAGATTATTTGATAGCAAAATCGGACTTCAGTTTAGATTTGTGATATGTGTTTAGCTTAGCTAGTAGAAACCCTGGAGCTCTACCGACTAAGCTGAACATGTTTGCCAATAACAAAAACATAAGACTTATTTTTAAAATCAAAATTGTCGATGGTAATCGGCTTCAGCGTCGGCAGTAGGGCCCCGGGTCCGATGAATTAATGGAAGCCGAGAGATACAAATGGCATAATGCTGAACGTTGTAGAAGATGATTGAGGCGAGGTGAGTGACGAGGAGTAAAATGATGATAGAGATGACGTAAGAAGTGCAGTTCGTTCCATGCCCAGAACATAATATTGTTTTATTTTTACAGCATTCGAGGCTCCAAGATTAGCTCTCCAGGTAACTAGCTGGCCGACTGCATCGCCAGCGCGCGCCACATCGCCCACCATGGCTAGGGCCACGCATTGCACTGGGGCGCTCACCATCTGGTAACATAATATTCTGCTGATAATGTTTCAATTATATTATTTGAAAATACTTATCTGCGATAATATTTAGCTGAGTTATCCGTAAACTACTTGAAATTCGACCAAGTAGTAGTGTATGG
The DNA here is from genome assembly GCA_937001555.2 of Hypsopygia costalis. Taxonomy (NCBI): domain Eukaryota; kingdom Metazoa; phylum Arthropoda; class Insecta; order Lepidoptera; family Pyralidae; genus Hypsopygia; species Hypsopygia costalis. Next base: position 7,833,223 of record OW443326.2, on the reverse strand, counting down.
ACAAATTGGCGTGTTATTTTTATTCCATGAAAACTTGGATTTTTCCACGTACTTACTCCAAGTATAAAAAAAACCGACAACACGATAATCTACATCTTGGCGATAGCTACCGAGTGTGTTATAAGCGTCGAGGGTCCTTTTTGACCGAATGTTATGACATATGTATGCTTTAAAATCTCGGTATGTTCATACATACTTACCGAGATTTTAAAGTTTTGTTCAAAGAACTGTTCTGTTGAGTTTTAAAGTTATGTTCATACAAACCGAGATTTTAAAGCAATATGTATAATAAATAAGTAATACAATTAAATAAATAAGTGTAATGTAAGCGAATAGCGGACTCGTCATAGGTTCTCACTCAGGCACCTGAGAACGTACCGCCTAACCTGCAGCCGATTCCCACTAGGTTTTTTGACTTCGAAAGCCGGACTTGTTGTCTAAATTTATGATAAACATCTTTAGTTTAAGAGGTAGCGCAGCTCCGTCCGTAGCGGCTACGCTCATTACTATTAGAACTAAATAAAGTGTCAGTTAAATTTTTGCAATCAAAAAATTTTATCACAATCGACGTCAGCTTAGACGGCAGGGCCCCGCGTGTGAGTGTCATTTGCGTGTGAGGGTATATTAGGTACCTATTCCAATATGGCGTCAGCGAAAGAAAAAAAAATGGAAGATGACTACGAAACAAAATTGTTAGAATTTTCTGACGTGTTTCCTGTTTCGGTTATTAATTTCTAGTAAAGATAAGATTAAGGCAACTAATTAAAAAAATGTGTAAACTCAAAGCAAAGAGAATTGTTAACAGTTGTATAGATAAGTATTAGCAATATACCCTGCGGAACGACCAGCGGTGATTTACTATGCCGTGGTGATCGATCAATGAAATACCATCTGATTCAATAGAGCGCTCCAATAAGGAAGTCACGACTTCAACTCCCGTGTGTTACCGAACCGAATGCCTTTCCACAATCGCTGTGTATTTTAAACCACTAGACTACTATGTGGCAGCCTACTACCATATCAAGAAACAAGAATAAACAAAACCTATTCTTTTTTTAAACAATCTTTAAAATAATTTGGTTGTCTGTAAAGTCGTTTTACGGACGATAATTTTACGTGATAACGTCCATAAGAAACATAGGCCGATCGTGCATCTCTATCGCTTGTTCCGCGCTCACACTTGCAAACTCGACTCAGGCGGAACGTTACAAAGAGTCATGCTTTTTCGTACGTGCAGCCGGCCGGCGTTCATCGATTTATAAGACGTTATTTCATCAAAAACAACTAAAAACTATAATGACTGTGTTTTGCTCAATCATCATCATCATCTATCATCAAGCCTTTTCATTTGATACCCATACCATAGGTGTTGGCTGCCGCCATGCATACTCGTGCAATGTCATGAGAACCAAACGAGTTAGCCAAACATCAGTTTCATAAGACACTGGTGAGAGAGTCAAATTTAACTTGCAATATTTGATTACAGACTCCGCGGTGAAACTAAATAAAAGCCTGTAGAAAGACCTGCTGGGATACGTGCCTCCTCTCAATCGATGGGGTAATAGAGCATACTCCATCACGCTGCTTAACTGAGGGTTGGCGGAGGCTTCAAAGAGGCAGTGTTTTCAAGCCGCCTAAAGGCCCCTGACTCGCCTGAACGACTATCATCTAATGATAACAGCCGGCACCAACGGCTTAACGTGTCCTCCAAAGCTCGGAGAAGCTCGAGATAAATAAACCCATCCATGGACAGGCTACGACTGACGTTGTTTAACTTGCGTGATCGATCAAAAAAGACTTGCTTTACTGCACTAATAAGCATATATGCTAAATTCCTTTCTATGTTTACTCACAATACGATTGACTTTGCCTCCGAGGTTGCGGATTCGATCCCAGCACAAGAGAAATATTTGTGTGCATGAACATGTCCGTTTGTCTTGGTCTGGATGTATTACTCGTATATGTATGTATTTTAAAAAAAAGTAGTGAAGTATAATATCAGTTATCTAGTACCCATAGTACAAGTTTTGCTAAGTTTGGGACTAGATGGCGGTGTGTAATATTTATTTATTATTTATTTATTTAACTCACGGTTATCAAATCCAAAAGTTTGTAGATACCATTGTTTGCAACGAATATCTGTCTATACTCATTTTTCCATATTATTGCTTCCCAAATAAAATTAAGTAACGCAATCAACCACCTGTTAATTAACAAAACTCAGATTCAATTATAAAGAGCGAAATTATATATTAAATCTAATATATAAAACTTTCGTGTCGCGATGTTTGTGACTAGACTCCTCCGAAGCGGCTGGACCGATTTTTATGAAATTTTGTGTGCATATCATATCGGGTAGGTCTGAGAATCGGCCATCATCTATTTTCCATGCCCCGAAATGATGAATGTATATGGCAAAACAATGTTTGCTGGGTCAGCTAGTACACCACGACACCCTTATCAATATATATTATAAAACAAAGTCCCCCACCGCGTCTGTATGTCTGTCTGTTCGCGATAAACTCACAAACTCACAAATTACTACACCGATTTTCAAGCGGGTTTCACCACTCGATAGCGTGATTCTGGAGGAAGGTTTTAGTATATAATTTGTTAAGTTTTTGTATTTATTTCTGTGTACAATAACGATATTTGTTGAAGACGTCGGTAAAAAATAAGCCGTCTGGGAGCTTTCAACGAAAACAATTTTACGTAACATAGGCTATTTTATATTTTTTGTTAATAACCCGTGCGAAGCCGGGGCGGGTAGCTAGTATTATATAAATATAAGGGTGTCGTGGTTCACCACGTACTTTAGAGCACCTTGGCGGTTTCTTTGCCGGCTAGCGACAGAGCCTCTGGCAAAAGAGACGTAGGGGCACGGCGTATCTTTAAGCTGCCCGACTGGGGAAGTACCTCCACCTCACAGAATACCGCAGCCAAATAACAATTCCTTTAAGGGTTGATTTTTTTTCAGTTTTCGCCCCTAATATCGAATTTCGACATAGCCTAAGCCATGTTTCCATGAGCAACCCTGTTTCACAATAAAATGTATCTAAAAATTGCATTATCATATAACACCGTCACATTCACAGAATACTGTAGCCAAATAACAATTCCCTTGACGATTGTTGTGTCTCTGCGAGTGACTGAGGTAAAGAACAGAGAGAGAAAGGAAGAAAGGAAGGAACATAGGCTGGGAACGGATTGGCGACCCCTTGGTGTTGCTGATCTCCATGGGCGGTGGTGATTGCTTTCCATGACCCACATGCTCGTTTGCCCCTTTCTCGTATGAAAAAACGCAATACATACCTCTTTATTGCACCGTATGTGATACATAATATACACGAATATGCATAAACATTATGTACGCTCAAAAGAAGGCTATCACTATGCAATTTCTTCCAGAAAACCTAAGGATTATCATGATATAGGCACCCCCTGACCACTCCATACAAATGTCGAGTCGTTTACTACTACATAAACAATGACGTCTGTACAGAGCGTGAATGAGCGTGTGTGCGTGCGGCGCCGTACAAACTGTTCCAGATTTGTCTCAGAGGGGAGATGAGGTCGACATGAGAGAGTGTCAGGGTGTTGCCATACTGTACGTAGGTAGTGCTATTACTACCTAGTACTGTGATATAGGTTAAATAATAATAAAATACATTATGAATATACCTAGTACCTATTTCAAGGTTGGATATTATTTACACGTATCGTATTTGCATACATACTATAATGAGAGCAAGGCCCGCCCGTGCCATCCACGCTTTAATTAGTCTATTCGTAATAATTAATTGTTTCCTTTCATTGTATTGATAGAATGAAATCATACGTCAAACGATAAAAAGTTTTTCATATTATATTGGCTGTTTTCCTTTTAACGTACATTCCCACAATTAAAAATAGCTAGTAACCAAATTAGGGCTAAATTAGGTGTTATAAATATTAGTCTAATATTTGTTGACAACAAGTAAACTAGTATTTCAAACTGATATTCATAATGGATAGTAACTGTTCCCGAAATGTTCACGCAACTGTGCGGTTTAGATTTCCAACTAAATACAACCTGAACCTACTAAAGATTATTTTACCTAAGTTGTAGTTACATATAGAACATTTTAAGGTGGCATCTATGACTGTTATAATGTTGATTTCTTAACGCGGTGTTTTTGTAATGTTAGTTTCTGAACGTGACCCGGAGATACCATGTCATCGACATACCGCCAAAAGAACTGTCATAGCATCAAAGGACACTGTAAAATGGGTACCTAATTTTGCTCATGCATTGTAATAACCCAGTGAAAGAAATAAAGGTGTAACTTGAAATTTTGCTGTTAATTATTATCTCCACCGTACACATAACAATGACACATTAAAATAGTAACTTGACTTAAGTCGATTTAATATCAAGAATAATTGCCAAGCAATAGTTCCACCTATGAGTTTTATATAAAAAGTTTTTTTGGTTGCTCATTGAAATGGAAATTCATGATAATTTTAGCGTCCAATATATTAAAAAAGAAAAAGCCGCTCAAGTGAGAGTCGGACTCGCGCACGAAGGGTTCCTTACCATTATCTATTTATACGGCAAAAAAGTGACGTTTGTTGTATGGGAGCTTTTTAGTATTTGTTGTTCTATCGGCAACAGAAATACATCATCTGTGAAAATTTCAATAGTTTAACTATCACGGTTCATGAGATACCTAGGTACAGCCTGGTGACAGACGGACGGACGGACAGCGGAGTCTGAGTAATAGGGTCCGTTTTACCCTTGGGTACGGAACCCTAAAAACTAAGAGGAGCACTGATGAACAAATTCGTTAAATGAAGTAAAGAAGCCAACGGAGAGTAAAGTTGTGTACGTGACCTTACATAATATGTTGAATCTGAGATAAAAAGAAAACATTATTCCGTACCATTGCTAGATGTCAGAATTTGTATGTTCATTTCCTATATATTTTTTGTTCAGCTAAACAAGTTTTAATTAAGATTTAAATTTATTTTTTTGACTCATTAAGACCGTAGGATCGGGCTGGATGCAAGCCGCTTCCAACCGGTCTTATTGGAGATCTATAGGGGAGGCCTGTCCAGCAGTGGACTTGCAATGGCTGAGATGATGATGATGAAACAAGTTTTTGAAGGAATCATTCTCCACCCCCCTCTGAGCCATTCGTAGACTTTACATTATATAGTATTCGTAGACTTTATATAAGTTTGTGTCTTAAAATTATACATTCAGTAAATTATTTTTATGACGCACATCACTAGTGACCATGAAGAACAGCAATTTGTGCCTTCTAACTCAGTTGTTAATTTTTACGAAACTTCATGATCAAAGAAATGACATAGATGCCATCTTATCGTGCCGAAAGAGTATATGGGACGGGGGCCCACCACACATTCCCACCCGCCAAAAAAGGCAATGAACTGCGAAGTCCATTGCAATCCTGCGGGTAAAAGTACAAATGTAGAAATGTGCCGAAAGAGTAGTTGGGAATCTTGCACGCGTTAGTTTAAAATTTGATTTTGCATATTGCAGCCATTTAAAGTTAAGACCAGTGGTTCCCAAGCTTTTTTTGTCCGCGGACCACCACGAGGTTTTTGTTGCGTGTAGGGTCCCCAACTGTCATATAAATCCATTATTCTGTAACTCGAGATTTGAGTGTTTTGTATAATTGTGTTCAATCTCATACATTATAAGTTTGTATCACGGACTACAATTTACCTTTCACGGACCAATAGTGGTCCGCGGACCACCGGTTGGGAACCTCTGGTTTAGGCGATAACATGAAATTATATGCCATCAAATCAAATTAAAATTTGGGCTGTGAGAACTAACCTGTCACTGACTATATAATGCTTTTCAAGTGAGTATAAAACCGCATCAAGCATTTTTCTAGCGACAGTGTTAACAGATGATGGCCATTTGATGTGAGGATACACACAGCACGTGAGATATTGCTGACCGACCACAACACTAGTCAACATCCGTAAAATTAGCGCAATTATTGCCTGACTTTTTTCTACAGGTGGCAGTTTCTGTTCTAATAGTGTGTTGCCAAGATCTGGAATAAATAATATATATATAATATATTTTAACAATACTAAGTGTAAAATTAAATTCACGAATTTAAAATAGACTTAACAAGAGAATACGAATATGGTCTGATCACTTTGAATTCTGAATTAACATAAAGAAGTAACCTCGATTTTTCTTGTGGGGAAAAGATGACTATTTATACTGTTTCGTTTGATCCTTAATATTTTTATCTTCAATACACGTTCTGGTGATTACACAATGTTTTTAAAATTCTATTCTTCAAATTTCGATGGATGTGATGGATGTACTACAAAGAATATGGATTTATTGTCTTGGAATTATAATATAATTTTTCCAACTTTGATCGACAGACGCTAACATGGTATTACCTCTGTTATATTTCTCCATTTCCTAGTAATTGTTTGATTTTTATGTTATTTTGCTCAAGTCAAATGTACAGACAGACTAATAATAATAATTTATTCAAAAAATAAATAATTCACAATACACTGACACAAAATGTGTACTTTGCGTGCGTCTTTCACCATTCATACGAACTATTGTCGGCCGACCACAACTAACGGCGGAAATACGCTAAGTAATACAGATCAAATTGTGTGTAAAAACAACCGCAAAATAACACCCTCTCTAAATTTTGTGGTATTTCGCGGTTGATGTCATCGATCAAGCATTGCTAGATAGAATACCATTGGCTATAAGCATTATGAGCTAAGATCGCTTGACGCGTCATGTTTAAGGGGATAGGTGCTGTGAAAGTGGCTCTGCTCTGGACAAAAAGTTGTATCGCAGCGCATAAAATAAATATGTTCGGTACAGGTATTGGTACTTTTAGCTACTACTTGTGCTGATAGAATGACGTAAGAATACTTTATTTTCTTGACAACCAATTGAGCATAGGTTATTTTTATATTTATCTTCGACACTACGATACGACTTTTTGCCTAAAGAGCAGCAGGTATCACTACATAGTATAAAACAAAGTCGCTTTCTCTGTCCCTATGTCCCTTTGTATGCTTAAATCTTTGAAACTACGCAACGGATTATGATGCGGTTTTTTTAATAGATAGAGTGATTCAACTGGAAAGTTTATATGTATAATATATGCATAACATAGTAGAAAAACACTGATAATTTAGAGGTTTCTAATGTGATGTCGTAAATAAACACATTTTTTTGCACTTTCATTGCAAACGCTGGCTGAACCCAACGAGATAGATCAAAATAATGTAGTACAGTATTGTTCACCTTAAAATGGTCTACAAAAAAGTTCGCGATGGTATATGTCTATCTCTTAGTGGTAACACACAATAACCGTTATTTTATCCTTTGCTTTTTACAAGAAATAATGCCTTATTTACGAAGCGATTTTAAGCAATACAGAATTAATCCTTATCCAATTAAGTACCTTAAATACATTGCGCATTTAATATAGATCAATATGGCCCTTCACAGCATGTAATTTAAATGAATAGTTTAGAAGATATTACACATTTAAAATGCAGGGACATAACGGCTGTGGCGGTACCGGCCGCGGAGCCGGCGGCGGCGTGTGCCTATAACTGGGGAAGGACTGGATAGGACAAAGCGCAAAGACCTTCTGTAGTTCATTTAGTATCAGCATTGCACCCGTGCGAAGCCGGGGCGGGTCGCTAGTATCAAATATATTGTAACAAATACATGTAAAAATTTCCTTCTATACAGTATTCGACGTTCCGTTGACAGAAAGCCATTTCGCTCTAAGCCTTATCCAAGCAATATTTTTAGTCCATACTAATAAGTGACATACGAGTACATACACTTTTAGTCAATAACTCCCTTCTGCGAGATAATTTTAACAATTTTCAACTGTGTTTGATTGACATAAAACATAGAACCACATTTGTATAATGGTATCTTACGTATGAGTATTATGATGCCGTGTGTTTGGAACAGATCTTCAATGGAAACCTCTCGTTCAGGAGTATGGGTTTGATAGGTAATCACTTGCAATAGTCTTATGCACCAGTACAGCACCGGCAACTCGTATGGACTCTCTGAATACCATTCGATGTACCACATTAGCCTAAAAATAATATTTCTAATCAATCTAATAACGAAAATTTTATGAAATGAATTGAAGTTACATAAACACAATGAGGTTTATAGTATTCCTCAAAGATATCTACCTATCTTCAAATGGATCGTTATTACTTAGGTACTGCCCCCTTACCACCATCTCTTATTGCGATTCAATAACTGAATAGATTGCTTATTCATACGAATGAATAAGCGACTCTATTTCAAATGAAATAGAGTCGCTTATTCATTGGTATGAATAAGCATTCTATTTGGTTATTGAATCGCAATAAGCGATGGTGGTAAGGGGGCTGTTTGATTAAGTGTTTCCTAATCTTTTCAATATTGTTCCCCTATGATCAATAAAGGACTCTGATTTTACCCTCCTCCTCAGATTAAATTTTATTGGTCTGAGCTAATTTGTTATCCTTCATCAGCTTTTTCACCCCTACAGAATCCCGGTTTTACCCCTGCAGTATCGGAAGCACTGCTCTGAGGATAAGTGAACGTAAATGAATTCAAATTAGCTAGTAATATTTATTTTGAAGTTAAATTTTCATATAATAATGCCCGCGGTATGTCCTGTAGGATGCTTAAATTTATTAATACTATGTATTTTTTCATTCTGTGGTATAATCGAGAGTTATAAAAAAGTGATGAAATGTTGGTCTTTCAGGCAAAAAATCGTAAGCTACTTCGGAGCTGACGCTCTTCATTTTTCTGCTCTAACTTACATGTCCTTTCACTAGAGGTGTTATATCAGGTCTGATATTGATAACAGCGTTATTGAATATAACCCTTCAGGAATATTATAATATCATACATTTTATCTGTTAAGAGACAAATAACAGTCAATTAAATCAACTTCGTCAGGCCATATTCGTGCTGAAGATGATGTCTGTATACTGATATTGCTTGTTATTTAATGGACATGATATTATGTGCAATTGATTATTAAGTATACCTACTCAGTGGATTTCATTGTCTCGGTCCGAGACAGAAAAATATTATGTTACTCGTACCTATACCTGATATATTATACCTATTAGTCACACTTCTACGCTTGACTATCTCACATAGGAACTCTTCATAATGGGGGCCATTATTTCGATATTTACCTTCTAATCATACCATAATCTTTAGCCAGATGGTGAGGAACTAAAGGCATGATACACACTAGAGCCTGGAATGCTGATTTGCGTAGTTCTGCAAATAATGCCGGCGACCATCGCGCCCTGAGCTGGCTGAGTCCTGGATCCAAAAGGTACATTAGACCGACAAGGAAGTGGTGTGAAATCACCATCTGGAAAACAACGTGTAAATGTTTATTTGTTAGTACAGTATGGTATTGTTTATACTTAAATCAAACCACAGTGATTAACTACAGTAACTACCAAATTGAAGTCGAGTGCAACTTTAATGCAACATCATGCGAGGACTGCAGGCCAATTTTCCTAATTATTTTACATCACAGAATGAAAGTTAACTGAATCGAGATTGAATTATGAATTGACTGAAAACTGTATAGGTACTTATTTAATTAATTAATATCAATTCCTATTGCGACCAGCACAGCATTCTTAGTTTGTTTCATTTTCAGTCATATTAGTAATAAAGATATGAGAATACCAAATGTGACATTTGTGAGATGGAAACTATATTTTAATTAAATATCAATTATGAGAATTGCCCCTCATATTGTTTAGAATTTGATACTATGGTATATTATTAACGGATTATTTCGATTATCCCCCTTATAACAGCCACCCTAAATCCACCCAACCATCTATTCACCACGATAAGTAAGATATTATGTGAATTCCGATTATCAAGTAGGCGGTTTTTCTCGGGGCACGGTAAGTGCCACGGCCAAGTCGAGCAAAAAGCGGCACGGCCGTACCATTCTTTTCCCGATATACTTTACTACTACTTGTAAATTAAAAAAGCTCTACTTACACAGTTGTTATAAGGGAATATTTTGATAAAGCTCACAGACAGAGATATGAGCAGCTTCTTGAATTGTACATTTGACTGTGACGTGTTGAGTTTTACGGAGCGCGTCCAGTCTGATCTAGGTGGCAATTCAGTTAATACTGACAAAGCTAGCACGTCTGCGGTCCAATAAATAAATAACGTTAACTCTTATATAGGTATATCTACTGTTGACTGCTAAGGTAATTAAACAATTGTACAAACAGATGAGTGCCAAATCTAATGACACGCGTAAAACTACATCGCTTACCATCAACGACAATCGATGGCAGCCGCTGCCTACGCAATGACAATGTAAACTAATTACTCTGTTACCAATGATATATACTATATAATATATATTCCACAAGATAAATACCAAAGATATTCCACAAGCGTCAAAAATGTACACCCGAAAAGTGAGCAAACTGTCACCTCGCAAATTTTAGTTTGCACGGTTGTACGGTTACCGCTTCACATCATGCGGGCCGTATGCTTGTTCGCCACCCGATGTATTAAGAAAAATCGAAATAATCATGTTTTTGAAAAGGATTCATCAAATATCCAATCCTTCGGACTAAAAATTTTCATAGCCACGTGTGTATTCTATTTCAATTAAAATCAATAATATTTCGTAATAGACAACGTTATGATACAATAATTGTTGTTGTTCCATTTTAATTCGTCGTCAACCCTCATTCATCCCACTGCAAGGATACGGGGCTCTAGAGCATACTCCACCACGCTGCGGGTTAGCAGAGACTGCGGGTTGGCATTTTTAATAATTAAAAATAAATCTCACCTGGCATGAGAAACTGGGCAAACGCTTGCAATCGGTTACCAAAACAGTTGAGCAGTCCATAAGCAATGACAGTCAATGTAATCCTCTCGTGGGTGTGTTCTCTAGCAAGACATTCGTATCTATACGCCCATATAAAGCACCTGATGGAAGTTATAGAAATTTGCAGAAATTGTTAAATCTTTATTGGCCAGCTACCCTAAGATAACTAACATCGATCTAGGAAACCATTTTTTTATTATTATTATGTATCTCTCTTAAATCACGGGTCAAGCCCGGTCATTTGATAGGCGTGCGGCGTGTGGCGGGGATATGGATCCAACGCGTAGAGGCCCCTTTGAGAAGTTTGATGTAATGTTGTACGCCCGCCGTGACCCGCTCCAGGATATGTCAATGGAACCATATACCCATGAGCAGGTCTCGGCAGGCGTCGAGACTATTGCGATGTGTGATGGAAAATATGTAATAAAGGGTTATGGAGATGAGATCTGGGTGAACTTAATACCGGGCTATTACAGACGAGGGACGGGCGTCTGCCATAACTGCTTTTATTGCTAGTTATTTGCGGCAGGCGGTGGCTTGCCACTCACTAGATTATTACGTTATTATTATATCTTTTTATTATAATAATTAACTAACCAGTCTTACATTCAGTTCAGTATGGCAAAGTGGTTATCTGGGCTCTATTTACACCGCCGCGGAACGGAATAGAAGCGACTTTTTGCAATTAAATCATTCATAGCATATTGAACTTTATGTTAATTGTATTATAGCATATGAACTTAAATACGAGCCAAAAAAGGTCGCGCGTCTTCCGGGAAATTATCGAGAATTCCCCTAGCTACTGTCGTTGCCGTCTGTGGAAACCACGTGTGCGAAACTTACACAACGAAGGTAAGCAATATGAATATACTACTACTAACTTGGTGCTGTAATTGGTTGAATTTGCTTGCACAGTATTCTTTTATAAAATATAATACTATACAAGCAAATTGATTATATTATAAAATCAACTTACCACAATTTATACCTACCTAGGTAGTGTATGCGTTTGACAGAAATCAATACTACGTTAAGCGTTCAACGCTAACAGCCCCCTTACCACCAACTCTTATTGCGATTCAATAACTGAGTAGAATGCTTATTCATACCAATGAATAAGCGACTCTATTTATATTGAATAGAGTCGCTTATTCATTGCAATTTCATTTCATTTCATTCAAGCATTCTATTCAGTTATTGAATCGCAATAAGAGTTGGTGGTAAGGGGGCAGTTCTGTTAACATCCACGCCACGCGTGCATCCCACTTCTACTATATACTTGGTCTGTGGTTTAATGTATACTGTGGTTTAATATAAATATACTGTGGTTTAATGTATATACTGAGTTTAAAAATACCTTTGACTGTAGTAATCCGGACAAGACAAGGTTTTGCGGTATTCAGGATTCTCGTCTAAGAAACATTTTGTAGTCTTCACGAGTACAAGAAGTAACGACAGCGTTATATTTATATTTACACTGCTTTCACCTAGATATACAAATATATGGTTATTATCTTGCTAACTGTACCACACAAGAATCAAATAGAAACAGAGCAAAATGGCATAACTTCATATAATGGTAACTTCCACACTGAAGTTACCTTTTGTTTAGCATAGGGTTGCCATCCCTAAATGCTAGCAACCAGGACAGGATGTGTGAAAACTCCAGATTTTGAATCTTAAAAACCGGACATGTCATCAGTTTTTAGTACTATAAATAGTACTATTTTTTATTCTGTGATAAGACGGTTATTCGCAACATGGAGCGGGCGGTTGTGATTTAAAACTTTTAACCCTGGACTACAAATGGAACCCCGCCCGGACGATCCCCGGACACCCTGAACACTAGGACAAATCCGGGGAAACCCAGACGGAAGGCAACCCTAGTTTAGCAGCATGATAAAATTCATAAAAATCCCCTAGAATATATGTTGTTGACCGTTATTGACTAGTAACGTTGCTTCACAAAAAGTAACTTCGGTGTGGATGCTGACGATGATATTAAAATAATTACAGGTAAAGATTGAGTAGAGGCTTTTCATCTATAATATTATTGTTAAAATATACTGTGGTAAATATTATGGTAAATATTATTAGGAGCTCGATGGCGTCGTTGCGCGAGTCAGTCTAATCGAACACGCCAGTTAAGCAACGTCGACCGCAGCCTGTCTATGGATAGGTTTATTTATCTCGAGCTCCTCCGTGCTTCGGAGGGCACATTAAGCCGTTGGTCCCTGCTGTTATCATTAGATCGCAGTCGTTAAGCCAAATCAGTGGCCTTAGGGCGGCTTGAAAACACTGGCCTCCACCAACCCGCAGTTGAGCAGCGTGGTGGAGTATGCTCTAAACCCCTTCGATTGAGGGGAGACACATATCCCAACAGTGGGATGATTATGGGTTGATGCCGAAATATTATGTGACCTATAAATTGGGATGGGAAATTGAACTTTATCGCTATTTTTTTTTCATGCAATATTTATGCTTGTACATGTTTTTTGTTCACGTTCCTACCTAACTCTTAAATGTTGACTGGAAGAGATCTCTAAAAGAGATAAGCCCGCCTTTGTACATAACATTTCCTTATAATATTGTGATTTAGGGTTTCCTTAATGTAAAGAGAATACAACAAAAATAACAGTTACACTGCCCTCAACTAGTTAAATAGATAAATAAAATTATTATTATTTTGATATGCTAGAAATATCAACTTCACTGTACTGTACTGGGGAAGTACTTCAAGTTCTTGTTTGGCACTAGCCAAACAACACAACATAAGAACAAAATGCTATTATTTTCTATAACAATAATATTCTATACTTCTTGCATCGAGTGAACCTTATAATCTACTTCAAAGGAAATTTTACAGACATACGGACAAACAACCCGTAATAGACTCATTATTATAGCAACCACTATATTTTTTTATGGTATAAATTAATCGTGAATCGAAGAAACTGACCTAACTTCAAGTTTATATCCTGAGGATCTGCTATGACATGTTCATAGTCGGGCAATTTACCCTCAGGAAAAAAGGGACTGAATCGGTAGAATAAATTCTCGATTACATTTTCCTTCATCATTTCAATACCTGAAAAAAATATTCATGATGTTTATATCTCTTTTTGCTCCGGCACAGTAGACTGATAGAGCAGTACACAGTCGCCATACAAACGTCCGTATTTCGTAACTTCGATAAAACTACATTCGAGTCCATAAAATTAAGGAATTTGAGCGAAATATTAGACAATTGGCGAAAAGAGAGGTAGGGCATAGCGTATTTTTTAGGCTGACAGACTGGGGTAGTACCACCACCTCACAGAATAACGCAGCCAAATAACAATTCCGTCGAGGGTTGTCGTGTTCCTGCGAGTGTTTGAGGTCACCAGAAAGAAAGGAAGGAAGGAGTATAGGCTGGCAACGGATCGGCGACCTTTTGTTGCTGGTCTCCATGGGCGGTGGTAATTGCTTTCCATCAGGTGACCCACATGCTCATTTGCCCCTCTCTCATATAAAAAAAATAAGAAATCTGAACTACCATATTAACTTTTCTAATGTAACTTTATGGCGTTTGACAGAACTGTCAGTCATTTGACAGCGTGTGTGAAACCAATTCGGATCTAATCATAGTTAGGCAGACAGGACAACGTGTATCGGGTCAGCAAGTTTTCATTAATAGTGAAAACATATGACCCCGAACAAAACCGTCACTATTCACACATTTGACATTGAAAATGTGCGCTAACAATTCATTACAGCGATACAACACTAATTTATTCCATATCATGATATGCTTTAGGTGGGTATTGTTCATTATGTAAATAATTAGTAATACTTCGTTGTTTAATCTTATGTTTATTAAGCTGTAAATATTCTGAGATATATAAATAAATGGTGTTTTTTTTTATAGGAGTTTCGTTTGCCCCCTAAACGAGTATGTAGGTCACCTGATGGAAAGCAATCACCACCGCCCACGAATATCAGCACCACTAAGGGGTCGCCGATCCGTCGCCAGCCCTTTCTTTCTTTCTTACTGGTGACCTGACTCGCACGCAGGAACACAACAATCCTCAAGGGAATTATTATTTGGCTGCCGTATTCGTGAGTAGGTATGCCCTACCTCTCTTTTCGCCAGAGCCTCGTTTATCAATCAGCAGGGTGCACTACGTGTTGGTGAGGTTGACTTTGGTTCACAGATGTTGATGAACCACTTACACCCCCAATAACACACTTCTCAAGTAATCTAGTATAGTCAATGTTTAATACCCGGACATCATTTTTTATTTTGTTACAAAATACCAAAGTTTAATCACTCATAAGACATGTCATAATCATGTGTCTTATCTCTGCATCACTTAAGGTTAACTGGTAGAGAATGCTTTTATATGGCAGTAAGTCCGCCTGTGTACATTGTTTTTGTGCATGAAGTATAAAATAATTAAACAAAAAAAAACGGCTCCAAACATTACTCTACATTGATGTATGTAGATACAGGCTGATGATGATGATGATGAAAAAAATATGGGACCAATCTGGAAGTATACTCTTTCAAATAAAAAAAGTTTTTTTCAAATCGGTTTATAAATCACGGAGTAAAAGTAACAAACATTAAAAAAAATAGAGCTGAATTGAGAACCTCCTCCTTTTTTGGAATCTGTTAATAAAACACTTATTCTGGTCGATCTCTCGGTGGTGTTCTAATTAAAGGCCCAGCGAATTTACCACCCATTACTTTGCAAGATTCCACTATAAAAATCGATTATAAATTTATACACTCGCGAGTTCACCTCTGCAACTCATGCAGCACTTCTACCTTTTTGGACGTTGGATTTGGCTCAAAGATGTTGATAAACCAGAAAGCAACTACAGGCCTCTAATTAAGGTGGCATATAAACTTATGATCTGCCTGATGATAAGCAGACATCGCAGCAGACCACGAAGCCCACGAAGATACGATGAAAACCAATCAGTCACTGAAGACGACACATTATAGTATGACAGAATGGCTAGCAAGATATCTGGATCAACCGTGTTAAATGCGTTGGAAAAATCTATAAGAACTAAAATTGTTACCATTGTGTTTTCCATACCAAGTCGTATATCCTCAGTTACCTTTAGTAAGGTCGTTGTTGTGCTGTGTCCCTGTCTAAAGCCAGATTGAAATGGATCGAAAAGATTAAATTGTTGCATATAATCGGAAAGTTGTTTTTGAACTGAAGCTTCTAATATTTTGGACAGAAATGGCAAAATGGAAATAGGACGTATATCGTTTAGGAATTTAGGTTGTGATATTTTAGGAATAAGATGTACAAAAGCATTACGCCAATGAGAAGGAAAAATATGCTGGCTTAAACTTGCATTAATTATGTGAGTTATTACTGTTAGTACATATTTTAATATGTAAATGATCATTATTCTGCTTATTTCATCAGAACCTACAGCATTTGAATGTATGGACAATATAACTTTTTTGATGTAGTCTTCAGTGACTGGGGCAAAAACAAATGAGTCAGTATTAAGTGGAGGTAAGGCAGCTATAGAATCAATGGTTTCAGACTTGTCGTAGTCATTAATGGTACCAGCCATAGTGAAATGCTCGTTCAACTCGTCAGGAGTAAAAGGACTGTTGTGGAGTGTATTCTGCACTTTACCTATACCCATAGAATTTAGGAATTTCCAAATATTAGATGAAGATGAGTTTTCTAAATTGTCTATGAAATATTGGCGTTTTGCATTTCTACACATTTGATTACACTGATTCCTTGCAGCCTTATAACTAACCCAGTGTTCCGGTAACCTACGACTTTTAAATTTTTTATATGCTCTGTCGCGTTTACTCATAGCATTACGTACGCTTTCCGTTATCCAAGGAGCAGGGGGACGCCTCACCTTAACTTTGCGCACCGGTGCATGCGCATCATAAAGCGATGTAATACATTTATTGAAAAGAGAGACCTTATCATCCACTTCTGATGCGCTATATACCGGCTCCCAGTCTATTTGGGAAGCATCCTTCTGCAATGCCTGTATGTCCATACGCGCAAAACAACGCAGTTCCAATCCATCCATATCCATTCATCTATCCATCCATATCCATTCATCTATCCATCCATATCCATTCATCTATCCATCCATCCATCCATCCATCCATCCATCCATCCATCCATCAATCCATCCATCCATCCATCCATCCATCCATCCATCCATATCCATCCATCCATCCATCCATCCATCCATCCGTCCGTCCGTCCGTCCGTCCGTCCGTCCGTCCGTCCGTCCGTCCGTCCGTCCGTCCGTCCATCCAATTTTTTTTTTTACATCCGTCCACTGCACAAGTAACTCTCATCTTTTACATACTCATTATATTTTAAACTGAATGGAGAATAAAATACAAGCGACGTCAATTCGCACGTTGTGGCATTCCTTGCGAACGGTTCCAAATCGGTCTCATAGGGGAGGTGAGGTCGACTAGTGAGAGCGGCAGAGAGTGTCCATACTGTACGTTAGTACTATTACTTATACTGTGCACATACTATGGATATTAAATAACTGATATTATACTTAAATACATTTTTTTTTGTAAATACATAGGTACATACAATACATACCAAGACCAAGACAAACAGACATGTTCATTCACACAAATATTTACCTTGTGCGGGGATCGAACCCGCGACCCCGTAGTGAGTTGACATGGTTAACAATTCTACCACCGGAGTCCTCATATGTCATTATGCTTTATTATATATAAATAGATTAAGAGTTAGGGTGGGATCTTTTGAGTTTTCATTTTCCTTAAAAGGCTGGCAACGGATCGGCGACCCCTTGGTGTCGCTGGTCTCCATGGGTGGTGGTGATTGCTTTCCACCACCAGGTGACCCACTTGTTCGTTTGCCCCCCTTTCACATAAAAAAAAATATAATAGAAAAAGTTGGTAGTTACGGTGAAAGTTCAGTCAAACGGAATTAATAATTATTATTAATATATATATATATATATATATATATATATTAATAATAATTATTAATTCCGTTTGACTGAACACACATATATATATATATATATATATATACACACATATATATATATACACATATATATATATATATATATATATATATATATGTGTAGGTATATGGTACATATGTATGTATTTGTGTACATATACCACATACATATAATGTGGTATATGTATGTAGATATTTATTTGGACATTGTGTTAAATTTTAACTGTCTCGCTTTTTTTTTACGCCCCACGCGCGCGATTTACAACCTTCAGGAGGTAACTACGGGCAGGAGGTGGTGAATACTCATGGATACCAACGTAGCATGAGGCTACGTTGATTATATCGGACTCTTACTGACTAAACACCACATTGAGACTGCTTTTAACCTCGCGGGGCCTAAGCTTCAACTAAGCGATCGCTCGTAGGGAACGGGCGACGCAAACTGCCTCGCTAAACTTTCAGTTTCCTATGAGTATTCTATGGTTGACTGGAAGAGATCCCTGATGGGATAAGTCCGCCATTGTACAAAATTGTTATAAACACTGTGTGTAATACTGTTATGTTTATAGTACAATAAAGTATTTACAAACAAACAAACTGATTTTTTTTATACTACGTCGGGTGGCAGACAAGCCTACGGCCCTCCTGATGTGAAGTAATATATCACATGCGCGCCGCCACCCCCGCTGCCAACGCAGCATCTCCTTCTTTTCTGGTGACCTCACTCACTCGCAGGAATACAACAACCCTCAAGGGAATTGTTATTTGGCTGCGGTATTCTGTGAGGTGGAGGTACATTCCCCAGTCGGGTAGTTTACAATTACGCTCCCTACCTCTCTTTTCGCCAGAGCTTCGTTTGTCAGTCAGCAGGGTGCACCATGTGCAGGTGAAGTTGGCTTTGGTTCAAAGATATTGATAAACCACTTACACTCAAAGAATTAAAACTACTAACAATTTTCAGTACTTTCCAATGCCAGCAATAAGGCTATTTTCAGATATGTTGGGAATCTATGCGGAGTGGCGACAGCTAGCATCCTGACTGTGGTGTGATAAAGGACTGGTGTCGCAGCAGCCAGGGTGTGACGCAGCTGGGCTCCCCCACGCGTTCGAAGGGAGTCGGGAGCCGACAATTGGTAAATTATTCCTCTGGACACCATGTCGAACAACTCGTCGTCTTCTATTCGCAACGATAGATACCCTAGAAAATACAAAATGATAAACACTCTTATTCACAAATCTTCAAAACATAAAGATCTTATACTTAAATAAATAAATATTCCTGGACAAATCACATACGGCCTTCTAGCCATCCAAACAAAGCAAAGCTTGTACTATGGGTACTATATAATCAATCACATATAACTGACATTATATTTTAATACACAATTTTTTGTAAATACATACATAAAATACACCCAGACCAAGACCAAGACAAATAGACATATTCATGCACACAAATGTAGGGGTGTAAGTGGCTCAAAATCATCTTCGGAGCCAAAGCCAACCTCACCTGCACGTGGTACACCCTGCAGATAAACGGACGAGGCTCTGGCGAAAGTCGCCAACCCGCCTGCCCAGCGCGGCGACTCAAGGGCATTTCTCTCCAATGTTTACACAAGATAATATATGGCCCCCAGTACCCGGCAGCCCTGCTATCCCGGGCCAAGGTGGCGGTCTCGGTTCCGGCAGGGCGAACAAAAACTGACAATAGGCACTTTCAACACACGGACTCTGAGGCGTGACGAGGATGTGGAAGAGCTGGAAGTAGAATTGAGGTCAGTCAAATGCCAGATTCTGGGTCTGTCGGAAATCCGACGAGAGGGAGAGGAGACCGTGATACTCGAATCTGGCAACCTCTTCTACTACCGTGAAGGAGACCGGCTCTCCCAGGGCGGTGTCGGGTTCCTCGTTCATAAAGCTCTCGTCAACAACGTAGTGGAGGTATCCAGTGTGTCGTCGAGGGTAGCATATCTTGTGCTAAAACTGACAAAGAGATACTCTTTGAAAGTAGTACAAATATATGCTCCAATGACGACACACCCGGATGAAGAGGTCGAGGCCATGTATGAGGGCCATACGTAATACCACCAAGACCCACTTCACGGTTGTTGTCGGGGACTTCAACGCCAAGGTGGGAGTACAAGAATGCGACGAATCGGTTGTCGGAGGGTTTGGTTTGGGGTTGAGGAACCACAAGGGGCAAATGCTGATTAATTTCCTCCAAATGGAAGGGCTCTTTTTGATGAACTCGTTCTTTAAAAAGAAGCCCCAGAGGAAATGGACCTGGCAAAGCCCCGACAAGGTGACTAGGAATGAGATCGACTTCATCATAACGGATAAAAGGCGGATATTTAGGGATGTCTCGGTGGTTAACAGGTTTGGTACCGGTAGCGACCACCGACTTGTACGAGGCACCCTAAATATCAGCTATAAACTCGAAAGAGCCCGTGTGATGAAGTCGAATCTACGTTCAACTCTTCCTCAAATCAATAAAGCTTCGGAAAAGTTCCAACTGGAACTTCAAAACCGATTCGATTCGTTGGAAACCACTGCGGACATGGACGAGGCATCAGATAGAATAGGGACAACACTACACGAAGTCGGCAGGAAACACTTTGGGCGGATGCATAGAGCACGAGAGGACAAGCTCTCTAGCGAAACTCTGGCTCTTATGCAGAAGAGACGAGAGGCGACAGCGTCTGTTAGAGCTTCGACAGAATATGCAGCTTTAAATAAGCAGATCAGAAGGCTGATACGGCGGCTATGCTAAACGAGTTAAAGACGTGATAGCTCGCAACAAAGGCCTGAAAGTCTTTTCTCGGCCTTCTGAAAGGGCTTATCTGTCGAAGCTCAAGCTAGAAGATGGTCGAATCGTATCTTCTAAGCCAGAGATCTTCGCAGAGGTGGAGAGATTTTATGGCAAACTCTATGCTGCACATGCACCTGTCCCTACATCAGCTGCTCGTGTAAGTGATCGCCGAGCCCCGCTAACCCGACACGAAACCGAATATTCCAGACATCAGCATGGGTGAGATTAAGATAGCCCTTGAACAGCTGAAAAATGGTAAGGCTCCCGGTGAGGACGGAATTACAACAGAACTGTTGAAAGCTGGAGGAACTCCGGTTCTAAAGGAACTACAACGTCTGTTTGATTCCGTCATTCACAATGGGACCGCACCAGTCGCGTGGACCAGGAGTTTGGTTGTCTTGTTCTTCAAAAAAGGTGACAAAACCTTATTGAAGAATTATAGACCGATCTCACTCCTGACCCACGTGTATAAGCTGTTTTCAAGGGTTATCACGAATCGTCTCGCTCGAAGGCTTGATGACTACCAGCCACCGGAACAGGCTGGGTTTCGTAAAGGCTACAGCACCGTGGACCACATATAACATTGCGGCAGATTGTGCAGAAAACCACAGAGTACAATTTGCCGCTCTGCGTGGCTTTTGTGGACTACGAGAAATCCTTCGAGTTCATCGAAACTTAGTCTGTTCTGGAATCCTTACAGCGATGCCAAGTCGACCACCGCTATATCGAGGTGCTGAGATGGCTATATAGCGCTGCGACAATGACCGTCCGCGTCGAGGACCAGCAGTCTAAGCCTATCCAGCTGCAGCGGGGAGTACGTCAAGGAGATGTGATTTCCCCAAAACTATTCACCGCTGCTCTGGTAGACGTATTCAAGACGCTGGACTGGAAAAAACGGGGCGTCAGTGTGAATGGCGAGTACATCTCACACCTTCGGTTTGCCGACGACGTGGTTATAATGGCTGAATCGCTGGAGGATCTCAGTCGTATGTTGGTCGATCTCAATGCTGCTTCTCGACGTGTGGGGCTGGGGATGAATTTCGATAAGACGAAAGTCATGTACAACGAGTATGTCATCCCAAGCCCGGTTATAGTAGAGAATGCCGCTATTGAAGTGGTTAATGACTATGTCTACCTCGGACATTCCATACAGCTTAGCCGGGGTAATTTCAACAAAGAAATCGATAGACGTATTCGACTGGGCTGGGCAGCTTTTGGAAAGCTTCGGTACATCTTCGCCGCACAGATACCCCAATGCTTGAAGACTAAAGTCTTCAACCAGTGCGTCCTCCCTGCAATGACATATGGGTATGGACAGAGACTTGGACACTGACCATCGGACTGGTCCACAGGTTAAAGGTCGCGCAGCGAGCGATGGAGAGGGCTATGCTCGGGGTTTCTCTGCGGGATCGAATCCGGAACGAAGAAATTCGACGGAGAACTAAAGTTGTCGACATAGCCTTCAGAGTTTGCAAGCTGAAGTGGCAATGGGCGGGTCACATCTGCCGAGTAAGTGATGGCAGATGGGGGAGGAAGGTATTAGAGTGGAGGCCGCGCGTAGGACGACGACGTGTTGGGCGCCCTCCCTCTAGATGATCCGATGACCTAAAGAGAGCGGCTGGGAGCGGCTGAATGCGGAAGGCGGAGGATCGTATCTGGTGGAAAGCATTGGGGAAGGCTTATATCCAGCAGTGGGTAGATACAGGCTGATGATGATGATGATGCACACAAATACTTGTCTTGTGCGGGGATCGATCCCGCGACCTCGGAGTCAAAGTGGCCATTGCTAACCATTCGCCCACCGAGCTCATCCAAATAGTCATCGAATAAACTATCTAAACACAATAATTATGTCCACATTAATTAACAACAATTTGACACTCGTTACAAGTAGGCCGTTCATATTATGTCATACACGCACTTCATGGTAAATAGACCATATATATATATAGACCTCTATAATATGAGTAAAAATCCCCCGAGTGCACTGCCATTGCCCTCAATAATGTGGGCCCTTGTTAGCATGCTTCGTGCGACCTACAGAACATTATTGATAATTAAATAGCTGTATGACTTAATTTTATGGACCTGTATGGCCTTGCGCGACGAAGCTCGAAATGAATAAACTAATTAACTATACTAGTAGTCGCCCAGTGGTCGAAATTCTACCATAATTTATTTAAGTTTAAGTAAGATTATAGACAAATAATATCAAAGACAAACAATATTAATATATTCTCAATTTGACCACAGACTTTAATAGTAAACAAAAGAGTGTGTGTCCTCCGTCCGCGCAATTTTCGTAAAAAGGGGTACAAAGTTTTTGCTTCACGTATTAATTGTCTAAATAAATATAAATGATGTTCACATCTTTTTTTTTTTATACTACGTCGGGTGGCAGACAAGCATACGGCCCGTCTGATGTGAAGCGGTTACCGTAGCCATATTAACGCTCGCAACAAAAAAAATCGCTCGCGCGCCGCCACCCCCGCTGCCATCGTAGCAACTCTTGCGTTTCTGGTTTGTTCAAGGGAATTGTTATTTGGCTGCGGTATCTGTGAGGTGGAGGTCCTTCCCCAGTCGGGCAGCTTACAAAATACGCTATGCCCTACCTCTCTTATCGCCAAAGCCTCGTTTGTCAGTTAGCAGGGTGCACCACGCGCAGATGAGGTTGGCTTTGGTTCAAAGATGTTGGTGAACCACTTACAGCCCAATACACACAATCACATACATACCTAAAAATCCTAAGTAGTTTCTAATTTGGTCAAAATAAGTTATGACGTCGGAAGCGGCATTCAGCAATATGGGATTTTCTAGGTTCATCAGCAACGATGCCAGCAGACCCTTGAAATCGGGCTGCCGATATTGAGATTCGACGAAGAAGTCCAAGATTGTACACAAAATGTCCAAGTAATCGATTTTCTGTATTATTTATAGGAAAATATGTTACTCGTCAATCATTGTAGTAACTATTAATCTGTGCTAAGAAACAGTTGCCTCGATGAAAAATTATATAAAGTAGAAATGTAGAAATGTAAGATGTAGTAGAATTTATAAAATCATGTAATTAAGCTGGTCACGCCATTTATTAAACGCCAAAACCAATAAAAATCTCCCTCCTGCTCCATCAACAGACTCTGATCGCCAATCATCAACAAGCCTTATGAGAGATGAATAAGCCCAAGCAAGATACCTCTGCTATAAGTGGATGAGGAATTGCGTTTCTTCAGGATCTCATCAAGATTACCATGTTTTTTTTCTAATTTGAAATTGAGCAGACCGGAAAGAAGTAGCTTATTTCCCTTATAATAAAAAAGAAAACGGTTTATGATCTTCAAACGAGAGGAAAGATTTTCGTGATTCATACCCAAGAATATCCACCAACCCGCAGTTGAGCAGCGTGGTGGAGTATGCTCTAAACCCTTTCGATTGAGGGGAGGACCTTATCTCAGCAGTGGGATGAATACCTAAGAACCATCTCCGTCAAGTCAGTTTTCATTTCAGCAGGATTGCAGGATTTCTAACACATATATATTTTTATATTTAAAAGAAATCCTAAATCGCTACACGGAAATGTAATCTGATACTGAATAAAGATTTTTGACTTGTTTTTTTTGTAGTTTTCAAACAAAAAAGCCAAGTCAAAATCGGTGCATTAGTTTAGGAGCTACGACGCCAAAGACAGACACCGCGACAAAGATACACATGAAACTTATAACACCCCTCTATTTGTTATCGGGGGTTAATAAAGTATCGCAGCTAAAAACGTGCCCCAAAATTCTATATAAGTACCGATAAAATGAAAAGTACGCATCTCATTAAAATTCTCGAAGTGATTGCGTGATTGACACACAAGCATACCTACGCAACTGATTTCTAGCTGCACGCTATGTCCTCAAATGTCCCAAGACAAATAAGCATTCGAGA
Organism: Hypsopygia costalis; assembly: GCA_937001555.2. Lineage (NCBI taxonomy): Eukaryota > Metazoa > Arthropoda > Insecta > Lepidoptera > Pyralidae > Hypsopygia > Hypsopygia costalis. The sequence goes on along the minus strand of OW443326.2, from coordinate 7,808,549 downwards.
GATCAGATTGGATCAGATGTTATAAAACTAAAAAGAAAGTCACAATCCTTAATGCGATATCAGTGTTTGTCAATCGTAATAAGGATTATATCGACTACGCAACCGGTTTTTTTTTCTTATGTTTGGAGTTCAGTTTTCGTGCAACTTTCAGACAATATAGTTAAACTAGTTAAGTATATTATGCTTATTGTTAGATTCGATCTAACATTCCGTGTAGAAAGGCTAACAATACCAAGCCGTGATCATTGCGAGCTACGATAGATAATTGCTAATCTAATAGAATGACTTAAATTAATTCAAAAAGTTTCTATTTCCATTAATCTCTCGAGTGAAAAAAAGTATACAGACGTAATTTGATCCTTCCATAAGTAAATGAATTCTGGAGATTCCTATATCAGTGGTATTTTTAGATCCTTGTTCACTTCTCTAAAGTGCCAATACGACAAATTTTGTGAATTTTTTTTTAACTATGTGTGATAGAGTGTCAGACGCATCTCCACCTATTCGATGCACTCCTGGTAAACTCATGCAATGGGCCGCCCATGGTAGACAATATTTGGTCGGTCCATCACATGGGTGATCTGCCACGTGGTCTTGTACCCTCGATTACACAGGCTTAAAAATTCGTACCTATGCAAATCTTTGACCACACAGACATACTTAGTCTCTCTCGCCATCTCCACCGATTCGATGCACTCCTGGAACACCCATGCAAAAAAATGCCCACGGCAGACTTTATCTGATCGATCCATTGCATGAGTGATCTGCCACGTGGTTTTGTACTCTCGATTACACAGGCTCAAAGATTTGTATGCATCAATCAAATCATTGACCACACAGATATAGTCTTTCTCGCCATCTCCACCGTTTCGATGCACTCCTGGTACACTCATACAATGGGCCGCCGACGACGGCAAACTTTATCTGGTCGGTCCATCGTATAGGTGATCTGCCACGTGCTTTTGTACCCTAGATTACACAGAATCAAAGATTTGTATGCAAATCTTTGACAACACAGACATAGTGATATATTTATGTTACTTTTTATTATATCGTGTTTTTAATTTTTATTGCGACTTTCGTTAGTTACGTCTCTATGAAGCGCGCATGATGATTAACCGTCATCGAGTCTTCGTTATATAAAGGATACATAACCCTTACTGGTCAGTTTTGCCACATCGCTTACAAGGCTTTCTAAACGCTCATGCTGATGTACGACTGTAGGATCTGTTACTATGAACGCCACAGTCTTCATTATCTCCCAATCGTGATTTAATGGGCAATCTTCCCACTTAGGATCTAAAACAATTACAGTATATATGAGTAAATTCATGGGTGTAAAAATTTACCGAATCCCCGGATTACCGATTCCTCGTCTCACAGACCGCATTTTTAACTATGCATCCAATGATATTTTTATATCTCAATAGATGACCCGGTGTACATAAAATATAATGTGATAACGAAGTTTTTTTTATTAAATATTCGGACTAAACAATAATATTTAATATATTTAAGATTTACAGTTTCTTAGCTTACAGTTAAGTCCGCCGTAAAATTACTAAAGTCAGTGTGTCGATTTTTATAAAAATAATTGGAATCTGTAGTAGATGTTAAGTAATTTAGATAGTATGTAAATTGAATTAAGGCCAACATAATAGAAAACATCTGGTCACTGGTACCTCAATTATGTAATAATCGGATTCTTCGATACGTAAATATCTACCAATTAACTCGTAATGACTTAGGTATAATCGTTCCTCCACTAAGCGTATTATAGATTTGCAGAATCACGACCGGTACTGCCAAGTGACGACGTCCACCGTAGAAATTTAATAAAATACCTATGACCCAATTATAAAAAGGAAATGTGGGTGAGGGAAAGCGTTATTTTCTTCGCCATTAGAAGGACAATCGATATGTTTAATGTCACACTTTCATAACGCAATAAGGTTGCAACTCGAAATGATTGACACCAATAAATTGGTAACACAATAAATTATTTACTAGCGAACCATAAAAGTAACGATAAAATATCGATTTAAGCTACTAATTTCTGTTCGTATTTCAAAAAAACTTTGACAGAACAATATCTTCATAATTTTGTTTCAGACGTAATAACAGTTTTACTTTCTGAATTTTATAAAATACCGTCACAGTATAACTAATAGTTACTACGTTAGTTTGGCCACTCTTACAAGCCGCTCTTACAAGGCGACCTCACCTCCCCTCGGAGTCCAATGTGGAACCGATCGCAAAGGCTGCCGTAATATACGCGGCGCCGCGTATATTACAAAAGTTCATTTGTAGTTTATTCACAAATAATCTATTCGCAAATAAACTTATAAATCCTAAAATGATTTATTCCTTTTTTATGTAATCATTATCATTAAACTATACGTTTTGTCATTATAAAAACATTTTTTTTTTCAGTATTAACAAAGAATAATAAAAACATATTGTATCGGCTAAATCGTTGATTCGACAGTTTGACATTTTTATAGCAGTTGATTATTCCACATTTTCTATTGACAGATTACCGCGTAAAACAACTAGTGTACCACGGTAACGTAATTTGACTTTTATCCAGTCTCATAATCACAATCAGTGAAATAAATATTTAAAGATATTTCGATCAAACAGCTCATTATGTTCTCTTGAAGTGTGATCTTTGGCGGTGGGAGCGGGACAACATGTTGAATTCGTTCAGGGTAGTAAGTATACTATTCTGATTTGGTAGCAACATGGGAGAATTACCAAGCGTTCAGACGATTTTGCAATTCATATTATTGGAATCGATGTGTTTGGTAACAACAATATTTTAGTTCCCCAATATTGTTAGGATACTTAATATCCGTAGTGTACGGCAGTTGAGCTTCAATTGACTAGTTATCTCTTTAGGCTTGTAATGCATTATTTGTCATATTGCTGTCTCTCACATTGCTAAGAGGGAAAGTCAAATTGCAAAAGCTTCTTACTCCTACTAATTTCTTCTGATTAAATTCGTGGTGAGTTCCAAGGCTGATAACCTAGTAGACAATATAGTAGACAACCCCGGGGACGAGATAAGAGGAAAGGAGGGTGACACTATTTACTAATGAAAATTATTGTTAACCAACCGCCAGGGCTATATGTACAGGAGTATGATCAACAATGCATAGGAACAATGATAAGTACCTCTAGATATATGATCCAATTCCTTCACAAAATATCTTTTCAGTAGGCCTTTTTGTGTATATTGTTTCCCTTGAGAGCCATGAACACATTTGAAAGACTCCGAAGAGCCCGACAGTGACTCTGAGAAGCCCAAGTATTCATCACTGGTGATTCTTTTATAATCAAAATCAGGTTTTTCTTTTCTAAAATATTGGGTGTGCGATGATGTTTGGGTACTGCTGCAGTCTCCTTTGCTGTTCTTTGTACTATATTTAGTTTTGTTTTGGACAGGGTTCGTTGAAATAAATGGCAGTCGCTTTTTTTCCATGATTTATACATGTAAGGTTATCAAAGGGTTTATGATATTTTATGTATGTTTACTTTTATACATTTATTCAAGCAATAAAATAGCTTTACATGCAAGTTTCGTGAATATTATTTCCAATTTTCCAAATGGATCCTTTTGACGCTCGATTGTCAAAATAATTTTCAAAGAGAATTTATTTGTGTTTATGAATTGTAATCTTTTTGTAATGCTTCTACGTTGCTTATAACCCCTCTTTGGTAGTGCTTTAACTTTTCCTGTGGATTAATGTACTCACATAGATACAAGCCAATAACTGAATATATTTGAGTGCTTGTATAGCGCTCCTGCAAACCTTAAAGCAATGGAATTCTTATGTATTGTCGGTTAGAGCAAAAAATTTTTAGCTAATGTATGCTTACATGTCAATGCTGCAAACCCTGCATCTAATAGTGCAGACCAATCAAGTTTGACGTGTCTCGTTTTTTGATATCCCTTTATGGAGATTGTTTGCACCCTAGTCGTAAGTATAAAAAAAGCTGGGCTATTCAATAGGGTTGCAAGACTATCAGAAAACTGACGCATTTGATATGGGATACTGGAGACACCTGAAAATGGAAGTGTTCCGCCCAAATATTTCAATCCCTAAGAAATAAATAAATATACAAGGTAATAAGCATAAGAATAATTTTAAAAAAATGTTCGATTGTTCAACTGCGAATCCTTAAGTTGTTTGGGCATGTCACCAGAAATGAGTCGTCAATTGAGTGAGCTAGACAGGAGGAGTGAAAAAGTATCGTTAGACAGTTTTCATAAAATCAGCTGCCCAGTGCAGGTCAAAATAGACATATGGAACTCCATTGCTCAAGTCACACCACAGACGATCTCTCCACAGCGCTATCTTCACAACCGAGCCCATTCTGACAAGAGAGATCCACTAACAAGTTGTTAATTATGTTATTAACTTTAGTTTGTCACCACACGTCGCACGTCATCGTTCCAATATTTCTTTTTACCTTGGGCAATTTACTATATTTGTTCCGAATTATAGTTCTACTTAATTATTATATAAATATTTTATTTCTTTGTTGTCTGTTGTAAACAGAAACAAATACCAAATACTATACCTGAGCGCTGAAATAAAACCCGATGTCAACAAGATTGATCAGAGACAGTCAGTATACTAAACTATTCAAATTATAATTTCATGGTATCTTCTTATCAGACGAAAGGAAACGGAGTATAGTTAGTAGTTTTTTTTATTGTGGGGCATGGTGTGGCAGTGAATAATACTTTTACAACCTTTGCATAAAAATAACTTATCATGGTTATGCAGCAAGGTATCGTATTTTACAACTAGGTCTTATTATGTGGTACGAGTATGGTATGAGGGCGAAACAAATCGGTCAGATCCCCTGCGCTGGCGCAGTTTTGTATGTCTGAAATTATCCGCGTTAGGGACCAACGCAACGGAGCGGCGCGCCGCCGCCGCGCCGTGACCGTCACTCGCCCGGCCGGTCGCCGCTCCACTCCACTACTTCGTTCCAGTACTCGACAGCCAGTAGCGGCCAGGCACCGCACTGTGCTGGATGTGTGTGTTGCAGCTGCCAACAAAACATATGATTACGCATACGACGATTCATTAGTTTTCCCTACGAGAAAACCAAGTGAAATAAAAGTTTGTTGCTGTGGACAAGTTTAGTGCAATTTGAAGTGTTCATGCGAAGGCAATTTTCACGTGGCTACTGTAAGTATTATTTTTTTGTTAAGTAAACCTTGTTTGTTGATATTATTACTGTGATAATGGAAATTTTATAAATTATACAGCTGACGCTTGCATAGGTTGTTACAGATTTTCTCGTATAAATTAATAATCTTAAAACATTTTTAAGTTTCCATAGTTTTATTTATGTCAGAGATATCTACAGCTACAAAGGTAGATACGTTGAACGGGTAATTACAGAGCATAGGTAGGAGATTAATTACTAAATTGCTGTTGATCCATGTCAGTGAATTGCTGTTAAAACGTGTATCTAGATGCTTTTAAGGTAAAATTGCAATGAAACCAATGTTACCAAACCCAGTGATACGAATTGTTGCATTCTGAATGACAGGTGTTTGAATAGCCAGAGCCAGTGTGATGAGTTGTGACGCAAGAACTGTTTAGAATTTAGATGGTTTCCTATTACCCCGCAAATGTGTACACAGCTTTTCATTAAATACACTGTGCAAACACTGTCAAGTGTCGCGCATATAAAAATAGATCTTATTACATTCTACTTTGGTTTAGAAGAGAATGTATAATTTATGGTGTCAGAGCTCAGTCGGCGGTGCATAGTAAGAAAATAATAATAGAACAAAATAACATGAGACAGGTGGTTATATTATGGCGTTCAGCTCACCGTCAATTTATGAAACTATTCATTGCATAATTTCACAGTTTTGTAAACTAAGTTACAGAATCAATTCGCTTAAATACAAGGCTTGTGACTAATCCTAGTGACGTCAAATAAAAACATTTAACACTTATTTTATTTCTATCTATTGGCAAAGTACGCTCACTATTTAATTTACCTAGGATAGACCTACGATTTTTCGCTACAACCTAGTGTAATATATCTAAGAGGAAATAAGCATATTTCTATAGTATAATATATATAGATATATATATATATATATATATATATATATATATATATATATATATATATATATATATTACAGTCAAAACTCACAACAAGTCAAAAGCAGTTTTGACTAAAGACATTGATCAAAACCAATTTTGCCTGATTTTTACAGTCGAAACTCAGTGGTTTTGATCGGTTATGAGTTTTGACTGTAACATTGTCGCAGATAATCCGTAAATTCCGTCTCAGGTGGATAAATACTCCGCAGGCATAAGTACCTCGTCTATGCAGCCATTTAGATTTATATCGGCCGCTTTTGAAAATTTCCTGTCCCATATAGAAACTCTGATCATAGTTATCTTCATCGCTCATGGTGTGTCTATTGATCTATGAACAGGCCTGACAGTCGGTCTAAGTGTTTTCACTGAAGGTCACAGCAGCTCCCTAGTCATCTTTGGTTATTAAGCATTGATGCGTCTGCGCGGCGAGAATGTTCTAGAATTTGGAAATGTTGCTCAATCTAGTAGAATACGTTTTTAAACGACTTTTTGTTGAGAATACTTTAGCCAAGATGTAGGGCTGGCCGAAGTAAGTTTTTTATGTCACTTACATAGCAAATAAAGAGGCAGACCGCCTCACCGCCTCCTGGAAAGCTGTTATCACAGCTTATAATATTCATGTATTAATTTCACAGCTGGGTAGCACCCATGGCTTCATGGGTGCTACCCAGCTAATGAGTTGCCTAATATATGCATCGTTTTCAGTTCCAGAAAGCTTTTTCTGGAACTGAAAACGATGCATATATTAGGCAACTCATTAGCATAAGTCCCCGGGCAGCTCATAATTATGTTAAAATTAGCAACTTCTACAAAATACAGCGTGGTGCCAAACCTGACCGTTTTCGATCCAATAGGACAGCGTTTCTTAACTTTTTCCGGTCCGCCGACCCCTAGAAAATAAAACCCCTAGAAAATTTCAAGGACCCCCTTAAAATACATAGGAATAATATTAAGACAATTTATTTTAAGTACTGAAAAGGAATTACATTTTTATAACAATTAAAAATAGTGTATTAATGTGAAGGTCTTCCAGTCCAGGGCGGCTACGAACAGTTTTAAAAACATTACATCCCCTAGCGCAGACCCTGCTGCTTTCCGTGATTTGACCCATAATTTCACACACTTATAAAATAATTATTACCTGACGTTACATGCGTCGATACCCTGGCCCCATCTCACCTCACGGTTACACGGTTAAAGGCCGCTGCCGTAGCGGCTTTTGCAGAATGCCTCAAACGGCGCAAATATAGTAATTTAAGCAACAATTACATATTGGAGCCGTTTGGGGTAGAGACATTAAGGCCGTGGGGCCCGCAGCCCACAAATTGTTTCGAGACATTTCTCAAAAATTGGTCGTCACGTCCTGTCACCAGTAGGCTGGTCATTAATGCTATTCAGCGAGGTAATGCTGCCAGTCTTCTAGGGACACTGCCGACAGGATATTTTATATGTGTAAATAAATTTCCATTTTTTTATCGCGTAAGTTTTTCTTTTCTTTATAGATATATAATTTAGTTTTCTTTACAAAATAGATACATGTTATAAATAAATACCACAGATAATTATTAGATTGAAATCAGCGAAATTATGTCACAATAGATAGGTACAATAGCAGGTAGACATTAGACACACTAGCACATTCTGAGCAACAACGTTTTTCGTTGGAAAATAGCCAGTGAAGTCATTGCATAATCTAATGACAGCGAGAGACGATTTAAAAACCATTTAGCCATTCTTACCACATAATTATTTGCTATTAGATTCTCAAATATTTCTTCTCAAGCCAGATTTTAGCAAATTGTTTAAGCATCACTCACGCAATCATAACACCGCTTGTTTACATTATTTCCTTATCTTCGATAATATATTCTATTTCAACCAGTCAAAATACCCTTAATCGTATAATAAGATAAAGCAATGTCTACGTATTAATTATGTAGGAATTACTTATTTCTTTTTGTTATTAATAAAGTATTTGTACTGTTCCATGTAGAAAGTTAGGCAGAATGCGATTTAGAGTTTATACGCATTAGACACTGTTCCGGACATAGACCAATTGCGTTTTAAGAATACAGAGAACAAAGGTAATTTCAAAATTTTTTATCCACTCCACACTAAACTTATAAGTTGCATACATTTTTGTAAGCCTTTTTTTAAAACATTTTATTTTGATACACTACTCGATCGCCAGTTTTCATTTATTTTTTATTTTGATATACCCAGTGTCACTCTCACAATTATGACTAATCTAATGACACCTCATATGTTGAAATTCGTCAAGCGGTTTAGGATGTAGAGCGTGTCAAAGAAATATACATACATACACTCAAAAAACATAAATCTTCCTTCTACAGTACAGTCAGTCGGGTAAAACGAAATGAAAATGCTTCGAGAAAAGGATGGTACGGCCGTGCCGCTTTTTGCTCGACTTGGTGGGGGCACTGCCGTGCCCCCAGATGTATTCATATTTTTGGCAGCTACGATGTATAGACAGACAAACAGATACGAAGATACTCAATTTAAGATTATAGCACCCTTCCTTTGTGGTCGCGGGTAATAAATGAATTGATATATCGAGTAGTGAGTAGGTACAACTCGCACAATGAGACAACACTACGCACATAATTACTTTTTGTCGTCTTTATTTTCTCTTATAATTATGTATGAAGACATTTTGTACGGTCTACACAAAAAGTGTACCTATCAGTACCTAGTTTACCTTTCTTTTTTAAGGCGTCAGTACGTACTTTAGTATAAAACAAAGTCGATATAGGTGTATATAGTTCATTTATAATAACCCACAAGCGCTAATCCGATTCGGGTCGCTATTTTTTCAATCTTCCCTTATTTTTAGTTAATTGACGCTGTGTACCGAACCCTGTAATATAATTTGATTTGAATAGTAAGAAAATGTACCAATTTTCTTTAAGAAAAAACCATCATGAATTTCAAGAAGTAATAAACATCACAAATAATAACAGAAACAGTGAACTCAATTACATGTAAAATATATATATATATATATATATATATATATATATATATATATATATATAGTATATGTATTATACATTTGTCGAACGCTGCAAGACAATATGCCTTGAACGGACGCGCGGTAAGATGGTACACTCTTTGTGATGCATAATAGCTTGGCTCATACCATACGCGCTTGTTTTTCCGCACGCTGGCGTAGATAAAGTATAACAAAAGAAATACGTACGAGTATGAATACCGTGTGGATACAGATGATAAGCAAATTTAGATTCTCTCATATTGACATGAAACATAACTACGAGTACGTCTGTTTTTAACCCCCGACTAAAAGAGAGGGTCTATGTTCAACGTCTGCTATATCATCATAATTATCCACAGAGACCACAGACGTAGGATTTTTCGTTACACTAGCATGATTTCCTACATCTATAATCATATCGGTGTATTTATGTATCTTGTAAATCCTTCCTTCTTTAAGACTTGTAGTTGCAGTTGTCAAACACATGAACCGATTTTTATATAGTTTTTAAGGACCCATACGCGGATTCGCTCACAGATGATTAACACTAAAAAAAAATGTCAAATTTGGTATGGGTATTTAATAATCCGTTAGCAAAATATCGAGCTTTAAAGCGCTAATTATATTCAAGTCCCCCCAAATTTTGTAAGATTAATTCTGTTGAATATTACTTAGATTAAGTTGTTATTTGTGTAAAATAGGTAGTAAACATAAGTTAATGAACCATGTACAGCCATCGAAGTCTCAATTTTGTGTTATGGTGACGCATGCGCAACCATATACTGTAAATACATGTAAGGCTAAAACCACAAAACGTTACATTACAATATTCACAATTAATAATTACCTAATAAAATACAGCATTACAATATTTACAATACGACCGATTTACAGAAAATATTGTGACGGGCAACTACGGAACCCTAGCATTGCACGTATGCAATTGGCCGGTGTTTTTTACCTTGATGGAGACTGAACATAACTATAAATCATAATAAATATTTCTATACAATTTACACAGCGCCATCTAGTCCCAAATTAAGTGCAAAGTTTGTGTTATGGGTACTAGACAACTGATAAATATACTTAAATACATTTTTTTTTGTAAATACATGCTAACCATTCGACCACCGAGCTCGACAACTATGATTCAAGAAAATTTGTCCATCCGTTTCTAACTTCTTTCCACTTTCACGGATCTGACTGTTTCAAAAATGGCAGAAAACACATAATAATTTAATCTCCATTATTATGTGTTTTTGTTTTCTGCCATTTTTGAAACAGCCTGATTATGGAGAGCTAATAGATTCCGGTAAAACATTCCAAATACGTGATGCTTGTATACCCAAGGAGTTGGACATAAAGCCGAAATGAAAAAGCGGGATAGAAAGTAAATAAGAAACATAAATAAGTCATATAGAAGTTATAGCCGTAATAGCAGCTACGGGTATTTGGCAATTAATGCATACACACATATACGATACATGCATTATAACACTGCGCGTTTGTGCGTCAGTGTAGTCCTTCAAGGTGGTAGCAACTTGCTACAAGTTTATCTTGTAATACATGTTTGCAGCATCACCAGTAATCTGCAGGACACCTACCTCCTCACTAACTTACAGCAGAGGTATCGTGTTAGGTATTGTTCTCAACGACCAGATTGTGACCAGGGTGTAACACGTCTTTAAAATTGCTTTCTGAGGACAATTCAAAAAAATTATAACAAAATCGGGGGATACAATTTAGTGTTGCAGCTACCATCTCCATCCAAAATTCAATCACACCACTGCAAAAATGAAGAATCAATTGAAGAATTTCTTGTAGTAGGACTGTGACAAATCACATGGGGGGGAGGGATAAGCGCTGTCCATTTTGAGATAAATTTTAGTGGATATAACGTATTCACGTCACACACGTCCGTCGTCCATGACACAGCCTCACCAAATTTTTTTCTTAGCCGAAGATTTGTTATTCCGACGGAATATATGGCCAAGGCAAGTTCTCAACAACGCAGCGGAATCAAGGACAAGGATGCTAGTTCAAACAAAACATATTACATGTCATTTTAAGTTTTATTAATATAATACCGATTTTGAGTACATTTCCACTTGACGCTCGAGCCGTTGATCCTTTATCACAGCCTACGAGATAGCTATCATGTCTTTATGATTGACATGTTGTTTGTAGATTAGAGATAAGTGCTAAGAAAACCCCGATCTGTCATGATAATACCACGAAATTTCGCAGACTACAAGAAATTGTCTTCTATGCAAGTCGAGTTTGTTGAAAAATTACAAGTGCTTTTAAAATATAGTTAGTGTAATGTAATTCAGTTAAGTGTTTAAAATGGCGAACATACTGAAGAGGTAAGTTGTTTTTGTGTAATTTTCGTGAATATTACTTTCAGTTATTTCAAATAATACGGAATTAAAATTTATATCTTTATGGTTAAAGCGAGGTTGCTCTGCAATCTAGATAAGACTTGGCCTACAGTCTGATTTCAAGTGGACCAAATCGCCAATATCTGGATGCTAATTCTCGTATTAACTATTATATATATATTTTAAATCGCATTGGCTCACATTGCATTATGAAATTGACTGAAAGTGTATACTTGGTTTCATTAGACAGAAGGATCAAACAATCACGTCTTTAGATAAATATAAATTTGATTTGAAAAATAAATGACGTTGGAAGTAGGTATAGAAATGTATCTCGTATCAAAATACTTTGACAAATTATATTTATTTTGTCAAAATTTAGTTTGTCATAGTCATGTTTAGTTGGTTATCATTGAAGTAAACGATACAAACTGCAACATAAATTATTGCATACCCTTTACCAGCAAGTTTTTACACGAAAACAAACAACTCTTTCCATTGCAGCTATTATAAAATTGCAAAAAGTACACGGGAAATATTCCTTGTATTACCAACTTCTAGGTCACGCTTTACATCAAGTGGGACGTGTGCTTGTTTGGTACCGACACGGCATAAAAGAAGTGTTTTGATATTATATTCTCCCAGAAGTACAAGACACGTAATAGTGGGCCCATATGCCCAGGCGAAGCCAGGGCATTTCAACTAGTTCTAATAACATAACAGTTTTACCAAGCTCTCATAACTACGAACAATATTATCTCCATTTCTTACAAGGTCTTATGAATTAATAATTAAGGTCGTAACTCATTACTATTGCATGTTTAAAATCATTGACATTAAATATAAGTCCATATATATGTATACTCTTTTATATATTAATTTAAACATAACATATCGCGAATCTGTAACTGTTTGTTTGTCCGTTCACGTGATTGAGCAGTGGATTTTTGTAGTTTGTCCAAGCTTTTATTTAGTTTCGGCGTGGTGTCTGTAGTCAAATTTTGCAAGTTAAATTACGCTCACTTCTCAATGTCTCAATTTGGCTCGTCTCTTCGTTCTCATAACAATGTACGATTGCCAAAATGCCGCCGGTTTTAATCAAACAAAGCGGCCGCCGCAAAATGGTGATTTATAATTTCGACATTACTCCTAAGATATGGGTATCAAATGAAATGGCTTGATGAATGAAATACAATAAATAAACCTTTTATACAATAAGTTGTTTTTTTATTATATATAACAACTATTAAAAGCTTGTTTTAATATGTTATATACTAAGAGATAATGTCAGCCGAAATCTTATTTAATTTCCATTATTTACTTTTTTTTCTTGCGTATATTTACCTATGTACAGTCACAGCTTCGCTAATAATAGGTAGCTAATATCAGTGCTTATATCTATAAAACCAACTAGATATATTTTGCATTTCTTTTTTTTGTTGCTGTTTAGTTTAAGGCAATATAAAATCCAATTATTACTCTTAATAATTATTTAGGAGGAAGCAAACAAGCAATTATTTTTGTCATATAGATTGTTTTTTTTTTTGTAACACAAACTATTTGGTATTCGATTTCAAGAAACCGGTGAATAGGTCGATATAACGATCAACATTCGACTACACTTTAATTATATTAATAGATTTTTTCTTGGTACTAATGATAACCGTCACAGCAAATGCTAATCCGACTGAGTAACAATAAAAAATAACGGGAGCACGCTTTGTAAAACAGGTTCTGAGATTTAGTTATGAACGTCGGCTACAAATACTTATTTTCACTTTTGTTTCGGTGCATTGTCTACGTGACTTATATTATCTATGTTTATTGTTGTTTAGACATCTATCCGAGCCGAACGAGCCTATCGAACCGAACTAACCTAATTTTAGAATCCATTATATGAAATCTTATGGCACCTCGCACATCTTTCGGAGTCGAGCCATCGGAATCGGAAGGAACCCTAGAAACCCTAGAAAAATTCTGATGACGTCATCAGATGCGGACGAATCGACCGAATCGTCGGATGCGCAAGGATTCTGACAGTATTACCACTTTAGAGTATTTTCCCCTGAATTTAGTGACTTATTTTATATCTTCTTTTCTGTTCGTCCGGCTCGGTCGGTTCTTTTGGCGCGGATAGGTGTGTGTTCACCACCTATTCAATTTTAATTTCATATACATAATATAGATGAAGAATTCTTAAATTCGGTTTGTTCAGCTCGGATATATGATAGTTTTATAAGCAGATTCGAAACCGTAATTAGCTAAAAGCACAGATATATAAGCATTTAATAGCGAAGCTCTATATGGCTTCACATATGAATAGGCTGGAATCACTTGTAGTCATACACAGTCGATTTCATAGATGATAATTATATTAACGATAATATCATAAGAACGATTAACGTTTTTTCTTTTCATAGTAACTGCACTAAAAAGCCTTAGGGCTTAAAATAGGGGATCAACGTTTGTATCAAAGTCCACACGGATGAAGTCGCGTGCGACAGCCAGTTGAATTAAACTTATCTACTAACCGTTTTGTTAATATTACATACTTATAAAAAAAGTACACATACGACATGGAAAATAATAAATGCGACATGGGAGCATTCAAGAACAAAGCCAATTTTTCCCTTTAAAGGTTGGCAATGGATGTTATGGTGTTGCTGATTTCAATGGGCGGTGGTGATTACTTTACATCAGGTGATCCAAATAGTCGTTGGCCCCGTCTCATATGTGTTTGCTCGATTGACTTATCTTAATTTCAAAATATTTTAAAAACTATATTACACGAGCGGATTCACAAGCAACAGCTAGTTCCTAAGCAGATTATCAGATAGAATAAATTAGCTTAACCTACGATGGATAATCCACCAAAAGTCAGATGACTTACAATATAATGTTTATTAATTATTATGTTCTCCTAACGTTATGTTAAAATTATATTACAAATTCATACATATTTTAAACACCCAGGCTATATGTGCTCATATATGGGCGACCACGCGTGGGATTACGTACCTACCTATTTAGGAGCCACAAATACCACAATGCAATACGGCTTACTCATATTAGTACTAATTAACTTTACGACATATATTATCTATCATCATTGTAATATAACCCTTGACTCGTCGTTGATAAGGTTCAGAATCGCAAGTATTTGTCTAATGGGGGTGTGAATATAGGTAGTATGTAGGCGAGTTATACAACGAAGGCCAGACAAACACAATGTCATGGATTTTCCTTTGAAATGATGCGTACACGAACGTCTGACGTATGCTACTCCATATAAAAAAAATACTCTGGTTTTATGATTAGCAAAACAAAAATTAAGTATATTAAGTTGATACTGTTGATTGTTGGCACTTGGTGGAACATTATTATCATAATGTTATAATAAAGCGCTTATACTGTTCCACGTAATTATATTTAATTTTACCGACCGGTTTAGTGGGAAATATCCATGAACCATCCACACAAGTGGGTAAATTATTTCAGAATACTATTTTAACATTTTTATTTTTGATAATTTTTGTCATTGATTGCACGGTATAAAAATGTTTTGTAGAAACACAAACACCATCTGTTTAACTTGATAATGCCTAGCGGCGAACCCGGTCGGTAAAATTAAATATAATTACGTGGAATAGTACAAGTGCATTATTATAACATTATAAAAACTGTATTATTGTTAATCCATGGTAGAAAGACATATGGTATGTTATTTAGCGACAAATGTGGTCATGTGACTTTTACAGAAAATGACAAACAATTTCATCTACACTACTTTGCGTGCTTCCGCCACCAATTAGTTCATGCAAATTACTGCCGGCCGGCACCCATCCACTACCGTTAGTAGTTGCATGCTACTGCCGTAGTTGCTTTGGTCGTCTCGGCGAATGTCCAACATCTGAAACAGAAGATACATGCCGCCACTGCCCCGACTGCTGTGGTCGTCTCTGCGACACGTGTTTCGCACTTCGCCTCTACGCGAGGCATCCTCAGGCGATCTGTATATATTGACGGTTAGAACAACAACCTACAAAAATTTTTGTCGCAGATACAGAATTATATTTTATACGTATGCCAAATTTTATGTGCAAATGGATCCATCCAAACTTTTGCATTTATAATATTAATAAGAAGATTACAAATGAACAGCATAGCAGCCTTACTAAAAACTTCAGACGGCGTCTACGTGTGTTTCAAAGATACAAGACATACAACGACAACAAAAAAACTTCATTGTATGTATTTGTGTTTCGACAGTTTACACACGTCTGTCACACATAAGCGTATGCAATAATAAATGCATAATTATTTGAATTAAATTACTTACAGGGTCGTTTAGACGAAGCGTGAAGAAATACTTACATGGGTCGTAAGGGGTGGTCCTCACATTTAGTCTTCACTTGGCTACTAGACAACCGATAAACATGTTTTTTTTTTTTTATATATGTTTTTTATATTAATGCACATGCAGAGAATTAAACCCCAAACCAAAACTAACAGTTCAGTAACGAATGAACACAAATGCTTGTCTTGTGCGAGAACCAGTTTCCTGAGACCCTTAGACTCGCCGTTCTATTTTGACAAACCTGATGCAGCCATTAGGCTAATGGGTGAATCAACTTCAACACTCCGCCAATCCGCAGTTGAGCAGAGTGGTGGAGTATGCTTTAAACCCCTTCGATGGAAGGGAGACCCGTATCCCTGTAGTGAGATGAATAAGGAATGACGAAAAAGAAGTGCATCAACTTTGTCTAATTCGTTTCGCTTGTGTTCTAGTTAAGTATCCGAGTTTTAGCTTCAAAATCTTGTTTATTTTATACATAGTTGTTATATAATATATGTAAATTTATGGTTCTCATCAGCAGTTATAATGTGACGTCATAACGCCATTTTATTAGGTAATGATCGCGAAACTTGTTTGTCTTAAGTATCATTAATACGCCAATGATATACAATAATGGTAAAACGTCAAGGTAGGTGAGTGATATTTGAAATCTCAAGATTCTCCGCCCACTTAAACGGGATACATTATCATCATCATCAGCCTGTATCTACCCACTGCTGGATATAAGCCTTCCCCATTTCTTTCCACCAAATATGATCCTCCGTCTTCTGCATCCAGCCGTTTTCTTAAGGTCATCAAACCATGTAGATGGAGGGCGCCCAACACTTCGTCGTCCTGCACGCGGCGTCCACTTTAATACCTTCTACCTTCTTCCCCCATCTGCCATCACTCACGCGGCAGATGTGATCGGCCCTTTACCACTTCAGCTTGCCAACTCTGAAGGCTATGTCGACAACTTTAGTTTCCCGTCGAATTTCTTCGTTCCTGTTTCCTGTTTCTTGTTTCCGAGAAATAGGCCTCTCCATCGCTCGCTGCACAAAACGGGATACGGATTGTTCATATAAGGTCTAATATTCCAATAGTTCACAAATCCATTGTACAATATCATGTAATAGATCAACCTCAAGAAGATGACAATAAAATTGTCAGAACAAAAATAATGTAGACATAATAATATGCAACCCGAATACGAGTAAATGTTTTAATAAGCAAAGCAGCTGACTTAAAAAAGTAAAAATAATCAAATTAATTTACGCTTACACTATTTTTAATTGATTTCCGTTCGTTAATTTCTGTCACAACCTTGATGGACCTACAAGGAAACTAATTTAAACATTGCTCACCGTTGCTCGGTAATGAAACTAAAATGTTTTAATATAATGCTGAAATGCCGGTGGCTAAATAGAAATAGAGGTCTTATGGTTTGAACACTTTTGTAATTAGCAAGGCAGTATTAAGTTGCTATAGTTTATAGAAATAGCAAGTACAAAGTTTCTATTTGTGATGTAACTCTCTCACTCTCGCGTGGTTCGGAGAGTTCTTTGCTACCAATTAATATTCAATATTTTGACTAAAAGTTTTATACAACGCTGGATGCCGCAATAAACATACCGCCTGCAATGTAAAGCGGTCAGCCTATATGTATATATTATGTATATTAGTAACAGCAGTAGCCTCGCGCCTGATGACGTAGTTTTCTCTAGCGGGAACATTACAATGTTCAACAGTATTCTTATTTTGCTGTTGGCTTCAGTAATGTAGAAGTTTTTCCTCAGATGGACTCGACATGTCCTTTCTATTTATCTAAATTTGGCGTGTAGTTAAAAAGTAGGAGTAGTCAAACAAAAGAATGGATTATACGATAGGGCCAAATGGACGCTATAAGGCTGTAGTCAGTTTATACGAAAATCCTATGTTTTCCTACAAGCAAAGAGATATATTGATGGATAGCAATCACCACCGCCCGTGGAGATCAGCAACACCAAGGGGTCTCCGATCCGTTGTCAGCCTATACTCCTTCCATTCTTTCTAGTGACCTCACTCACTTGCCTGAATAAAACAAACCTTAATTTTAATAATATAAATAATTTTAATAATTTGGCTGCGCTATTCTGTGAGGTACTTCCCCAGTCGGGCTGCTTCAAAATACGCTATGCCCTACGTCTCTTTTCGCCCGAGCCTCGTTTGCCAGTCACACCCCAGGTCTGCCTATTAAGACATATAGATTTTATTAAAAACATAAGTACTATGCAAAAAATTATAATTACTCATACAAATGACCGTTAACACATTTAATAACGTAAACCTGTTACATTGCAAATCAACTTTCTTAGAATATTGATCGCCACGCAATCGATTACAGAATCGATTTGAATACCGTTTGATGGTCACTTTGATATGAATTATCATTCTCATTGATTGTACTACCTGTCAGTGAAATTAAAATGGGAACCTTGAATCTGTAAATTAGGTTTGACATTGATTATCATTTCCGATTGGGTATTTGATCATTATTTATCAATAGTCAATCAACTAGACTTTGTCGGAGTACGAGAAATCATAACAATTCATATACCGTCATCGCATTAACGAATTACCAAAAACAAAAAATGTATCATTTCTCTCCGTCAACCCGCAGTTGAGCAGCATAGTTGACGAGCTCGTTGGTCGAATGGTCAGCAATGGCCACTTTGACTCCGAGGTCGCGGGTTCGATCTCCGCACATGACAAACATTTGTGTGCATGAACATGTCTGTTTGTCTTGGTCTGGGTATTTTCTATGTATTATAATATGTATATATTTACAAAAAAAAAATAAGTACATTTATCAGTTGTCTAGTACCCATAGTACAAGCTTTGCGCTTAATTTGGGACTAGATGACGCTGTGTAAATTGTCTAGAAATATTTATTTATAGTGGAGTATGCTCTAAAGTAAACCCATTCGATTGAGAGAAGACCCGTATCCCAGCAGTGGGATAAATTAGAGTTGATTGAAGAAGTTGTTTTATTTAATTCTTTTTAGATTTTTTCTTTGTATATTTATATATTTCGCCTTCAATGATATAGACATGTCAAAAATAAATGTCAAAAATCATAAACAATAAATTTTCTTGAAATGTGGGTATACAATACTGGATCGTATAGTCATATAGTCATTATTATTTCGTCTAAACCTAAAACATAGAAGAATATTATATAAAAACAAAATACTCGTACATAATTTGTCTAATCAAATACTTACATCATTTGATATGAGAATACTAGTCAAATTATGTTTTTATAAAATTTCAAAAAAATATTGAATTAAATTTCATTAATTTTTTTAAAGCGACCTTCCGCATCTTTATCACCCGAGCTATCTCGTAAAGTTCGAATTAGCAAAATGGGCAGCATAAAAACCTTCTTCACAAAAAAAAAATTGTCATGCCAACATTCCTAATGATTGGTTAAATGGTGTCGTACCCTCAGATCGCAACACCATAATGTTGCGATCTGAGGGTTTATCGATTATTTTTTAAATATAATGATTACTTCAAGCTGAATAAACCCATCCAAAGTTAACTAGCATGAATGACAAGTCCAAATAGGCAGAACAGAACAATCGAGTTCCCGAGTATGTTATATTGGAATTTCAATAAATCGATACATTCGATCGTTCAATCATAGTGAGATGACGTCGCGTAACGTCACTGCGGTCGCTGGCACTTAGTGAAAGTGGCCGAATCATGAAGGCATCAATCGGCAACACTTTCGTCGCAAAATCGATTGTCATTCGGAGTCCGATCCTCACGATTTCCCCAGCGACCAAGTTTACCTGAACTATTTAGGGTATCTTCATGTATGCGCGTCCAGGTCGAGATTAAGTGGATGTGCATAGTTAGTAGTATTACGAGCACGTCGTTACTTTACTATAGGAAGTAAAGTAAGCTGTTTTCTAAGTTATATGTTAATATGAGCTTGGTGACAGGTAAGTATATAGTGTGTTTATAAATATAAATAAAAATTTCTGGACAATTTACACAGCGACATCTAGTCCCAAATTAAGCTCAAAGCATTTCCTATGGGTGCTGGACAACTGTAAAATGTACTTATTTTTTTTTTTTAAACTTATGATATGATAAAAATATAATCATAAAAATGATACATAGAAAACACCTAGACCAAGACAAACAGACATGTTCATGCACATAAATGTTTGTCTTGTGCGGGGATCAAACCCGCGAGCTCGGAGTCAAATTAGCCATTGCTAGCCATTCGACCACCGAGCTCGTCAACGTAATAAAAGATTGTTTCAAGCATGCTTTGTGCTTACATTCCTGTTTCAAATAGCAGTTATAAAGCTTTCAACCCATTCTCTTGTTCCACAAGTGTCTCGTAGTCACACTTGGGGAACAAACTGGTGTGACAACAAAACCGGCGGCGGGGAGAAAAAACTCCCTATACGACAAAAAGACAATCTAAGGTTATAATACCCTCAGTATCGTTTGCTTGTTGACCACATTTTTTCCGTTAATTGCTTGAAAATGTCGCGAACTCCGTGTTTTGACTGAACCTTTATAATTTCCTCTATATTTTGTATTTGGACCTGCTCTTTAACTACTTTAGTTTAATAATGTAATAAAAATTCAATTCTTCACCTATTAAATACTTAAAAAAAATAACATTAGATCTGTAGGATAATATAGCTAACTATTTTATCAGAAATCACAATAATATAAAAAAAATATATTCTATTTAAAAATATAGTGATTTTTCTAAAACAAAGAACATAACGCGATCGATATTTCACGTTGCGAGCGTTGATATATTTACGGTAACTGCTTCATATCAGTCGGCCCGTATGCTTATCTGCCGCCTGACGTACTATAAAAATAACGAAGAAATCTATTGCTTGACCTCGTCGCTTAATTTCCTATATATATTGCATTACGAAATGTTTTCAATATCAATGATATCGCACCATGGCACCGGTACCACACACAATACACACTTGATCATTCGTTCTGGTGGCACGTGTATACCACCTCACCTAATCCTAGGTTCCTTACAGGCCCCATAATTTAAGTAATTTTGTAGTTGTATTGTATCGTTATATAACAGAGCGTAGAATGGGCTTGCTAAACGTATGGCTGGCCTACTAAACCGTGTCATTAGTCCGATGACCTGGATACCCGGTTTACCAGTCCCTTTGGTAGTCTTATCTTGTATTTGTTCGATTCCGTAGCATTTTATGTAAGAAAAATTTACATGCTAGGAGAAAGTACTATGTAGATATATACATTCAGATATTAAATTTTATTGTCCATAAAATATTGATATATCGTTCGCATCTTCGGAATTTATTATATTACATACGAGGTGTACCATCCAACAAGCTCCGCCCCTGCATAATTTTCGCTAACATATGAGAATATATTCGAAAAGACTTTGAAAGGAGAAAGTGAGAAATATATGAAAGGAAGTTAATTTCTTTACATAAGATGGCTTACAGGATCAGCAACATATTGTCATACTACTTCTCCTACTATAGGCCACCCTTCCGTCTCTCACTTCTCTCCCCTTTTCGTCTTTTTCTACGATATCATCATGTCAAATTTTATGTTCCCCTCCTGTATTCATTGACTTCTCTTTATTTTCTCTCCCAACTTTTCGCAATAGCCGCTGTAAAATATTATATTTACTTTCAGTTATCTCCTCGTTCTATCTTATCTATGGCCACTATTTTGAAGAGATTATTGCTAGCGACGCTAGACACTCCTAGTTTTGGCTTACCTATTTTCATATTTTTCTCTTCTCTTTTATCCTCCACTAGTTTTACATCAATGTACTCGCGCTATACATTTTTTGAGTTCTCGTCCCATCCCTCCTCCACTTCCTGCTTTACCCAGTCTTAATCTTATATTATCTATGAAACTGTATCAAAATTTATTGCTTCTAGCTTTAGTAGTTTCCATACTATTTTTGGCTTATTTGGTGTAATTATATCAGCGTCTTGCTACTTCTCCTTCGCACTACTCGACAATTGCTGGCGATTCATTGTCAAGCTTTAGAATACTGTATGGATCCAGAATTAACTTCTTTCATAACTTGATGAAGCGGCGGACTCCATGAAATTATGGAATAAATTATTTGAGGTTCTGAAGAGATTTCAGTCATAAAGTTATATAATATATTCCGTTTGATATATTAACTTTATCGTTTCAGTACAGTTTGTCTGTATACAAACAGAATGTCCAAATTAAATAAAATCACTTAGCGCGTCTATTCAAGTACTGGAGATGCCGAGTGGTGTATGGATTGCGCAAAGTGTAGACAGCTCACATTTCTAATACCAAGTCCATTATGAAATTAATCTGCACTTGTATCGGTTACGTGGTATATGATGTCATAATGCTGATTGCATTCGGTTAAGTATTCGTCGTTAGGTCTGTTTGCCCAACGGTCAAGATATGATGTCTTGGCAATTAATCAGTTATATACTCATGTGCAAATAAATGCGGTGGGTAAATTTCCCGCCTCTATAAAGTGTGTCCCGGGATAAAGTACTTATAACCCTGAAAGAGGGTGAAAATAGATGAAAATAATTCGGCAAAAAATAAAACAAAAATAAAAAAAGATGTTTTCTATTTTTTTTAGATTTGGGAATTTTATTTTTCTGGAAATAAACCCTCAACTAAATCCTCTAAGAATGAAAGCTAGTTTCGCATATACCTAGAACTCTTAGCGAAGTGTTAGTGTAGCTTACTTGTAACCAACAGCTCCATGCTCCTCTATTGTTGATATTAATTACTTGAATTGAGCCTTAGTTTTAAAAGTGGTGTGTAGTAGGATGGTAGTAGATATTATCAAAAAATAAGTACCTAGGTAGTTTCTGAGCAGCTTCAGACACGTGAACTGAGTTCCTTAAGAGATAAAAGTGTGTCGATTCATATCACATTTTATATATTTTCCAAATTTCATACATCCAATCTCAGAAGGTTAATTTTATCCATTTAGAAGTATTATGTATTGTAAATATTTTAAACTACTAATATAATACATATCATTTATAAATGTATGAGAAACTACTCTCGTAATTCTGGATCAATAGGACTGTTTTGCAAAATTAAAGGTGTGTACACAATTGGTTCAGTGAATACGGGTTGCATCATAATTCCTAACAGATTGTTTAAGTTAACAATCCGTTATAACGGGTTATAAGGCCGATAAATTGTTACAAATGTCGTGTAGTTACGGTGAAAGCTAGTAACATGCCCTTCGCTGTAACATGCCTCAATTTGAGCACTAGTTATTTACCACCACATTTATAACTTTCAGTGAATTCATAGTCTTGGTTTTTTATGCGATAGAACTCACCTGTGCTTACTTACTAATAATTACTAATATTTTTTACTTATTAATATTTATGAATTTTTTGCGACAGTTGCGATTTTCTGAAAATAATATTTTTAATTATGTAACCTGAAATATATTTCTTTAAGATTTTGTTTTATTTTTTGCACATGGCATATTAATCTTAATTTTTTTGTTAAATGGTACAGATTATCGACAAAAAGCAAATTCGAGTACTTATAAGCGGCTCACGAACATCTTTGTACCAAAGTACCTGCACCTGATGCACCCTGCTGATTGGCTAACGAGGCTATGCCGAAAGAGTGGCAGGGCACTGCGTAATTAAGCTACCCGAGTGGGGTAGCACCTCCCCTTTGCAGAATACCACAGCCAAATTATTTCCTTGAGGTTTATTGTGTTCCTGCGAGTGAGTGAGATGGATTGTATGGAAAATGTTGCTACGCTGCCTGGCTACGGTAACCGCTTCACTTCAGGCGGGACGTACGCTTGTTTTCCACCCGACGTAGTATAAAAAAACTCGTTTTTGTGCAATACTGCCAGTAACGTTTAGTTCAAAACGATTTAAACTATATAAAATGTTGGTAAATTTATTATTATAAATTTGAATATTTATAGTGCGTGCCGTTGCAATAAAAGTAAACATACATTACTCATTGCTTCACTTTTCGGTGGCGCTTTGTATAGTAGGCTATACCTCTATTTTAACACTTTCACAGAATAATAAATAACGCAAGTATGTCACTTTTCGAAAGTATTTAAGCACATTTATCAGTTGTCTAGTACCCATAGTACAAGCTTTGTGCTTAATTTGGGATTAGATAGCGCTGTGTAAATTGTCCAGAAATCTATATCTATGTAGGTATATAAAAATTAATGTCTGTCTGTATGTCCTTTATGCATTTGTTTACCGCTCTTCCGATTGCAATGAAAATTTGGTGGGATATTCTGGGTATACCGGGTAAGGTTTAGACAGGACAACGTCAGTCAGGTCCACTAGTATTTAATTATTTATAAGTATATTCCCGATAGCTTGATTGTTACTTACGAATTTTAGTGCCTTTATTTATATTTATGTGTTTGTAACATAAACTTAACATAAATTAAAAATATGTTCAATAAATTCTAATAAATTAATATTACAATACAATATTAATTTATTACAATTTATGATACAAACGTTTGATTTTAGTGGCGCTGTCTAATATATGGTTAGTCTTTTTTTTCCTTAAGGATATGGTACTATATGTCTGAATAATATATTTTTACCCACTTGTAATCTTAAATTGCACTTTGGACAGGAGCCAATTATCGATGGTAACCATAAGCATCGTCGTATTTTTTGTCTCTGTTTTTCTCTGCATACCAACTTCTAAAAGATTTCTATTAATAAATCTGTAATACTGCTTCCACTGAGATGGCGCGCGTAATTTGTTGAAGTTATTTTTTCAATAATTTAACTTCTTTACAAATAAACAACCTACTTAGATTAAGTTGTTTTACAAACTCAAAAATGACTGTTAAAATTTCAACATTTATAAAAATATACGGAAATTATAAAGCAAAAATTATATCAACTATGCTCGACTTTACATTTATGGATGCAACTAGGCATAGTTGATAGTAGAATGCAACAGAACAAGTCATACAAAAAAGAATTTAAGTAGGTATATATTTATTAGTTAAGTATCTTACACTCCCAGTACAAGCTTAATTGGATACTAGAAGACACAATGTAATTTAGTCGAGATTTTTTTGTTTATAGTAATCGTAATAAGTCTAATGATAACCTATATAAGACGGCGCTGGTATATATACGGTTGAATGTGCTTCTTTCTAGTAGCACAAAACAAAAAAAAGAACATGCTGTAATCTATTAAAAGCGGTGTTCAGAAATGTATTTATAGAGCCATTCAGAGCACTGATCTAATTTCTGATAAAATTAAGGCACTATATTGAAACATAAAACAATTTGGCTACTTCGTTCAACAAGTTTACGATAATATTATGTTGAGCTCGCAAATGGGTATCATTATTTGCAATGATGTGTTCATGTGGTCTCTAGACAACCGACAAGTTACCTATTTAGGCGTTGCAGTCTCTTGAGTTGCAGTTGTGAGTCTTTACACTTTAATTTATTGGTAGCTGTTTCAAAGAACTTTATTCTAGAATTGGATCTAATGTGAATGGAATGAAATGTTCAAATTTAAACTTTATTCAAATTTAAACTTTAAAGAAAGAATTTGTTCTAGAAATTCTTTATTCTAGAATTGGATCTAATGTGAATGGAATGGAATGTTCAAATTTAAACTTTATTCAAATTCTTTCTTTAAAGTTTAAATTTGAACATTCCATTCCATTCACATTAGATCCAATTCTAGAATAAAGTTCTTTGAAACAGCTACAAATAAATTAAACGTTTAGGCTTACTACTTACAAAAGAGCTACTTGTTGCTCACATTCACTTGAATTTATTAAAATTGAGATTGGTCATTCTAGTATTAACGATCGAAGGGATAGTTACGATGAAGATGAAAATTGGTCTGAGAATTTGAGTAATGAATTCCTATTTTGAGTAATTTGATTACAATAGTTAACACTATATCCTCTGATTACAACTATGTTCTGAGCTTTTATCATTATATCAAAATATTTTTTTAAATGATATAGCTGTAATCAGAGATGAATTGGTCACAAATATCTACTAAAACAGTATTTGCTATCTTCAATAACTACAACATTATAAGCGGTTACCGTAGCCCACGAATCTGTGAAACACTAATGAACATTGATTCATATTGTTTTGTAGTATTCATATACTGCGTACGAAACAATGTAAATTAATGTTTATTAGTTTTTAGACGTAACATCTTCAACGTATTTACGTCACCATACGACGACAATGTACACAAGGACAAATACACAAACTAACAAACTTCCTCAGACTGATAAGCACATTTAGCTGAGTGATGGGTTACAGTCCAGTAAGCCCGATGGTCTTAATTTAAAACCCCGCCAGATGGCAGTAGTGCAAATGTAGGTCGTTTAAAATTATTGTTTCCGACTTAATAACTTTCTGTAGATGATTGATAATGATCTTCATAAAAAAAATGATATCATTTATAAAATGTAAAAATTTAGAGGCTTGAATTTTTTTTAAGTTTTCATTTAGTTCGTCTGGAGTTTGCTCCTTTGCAACTTTATATGAGTATCACTCTAAATATTTTTTTTTTGTGAAATTAAAAATACCGTAACTTTGTGGGAGTGGGTTGTATATTACCGATCTGATACTTATTTTACATTTCCTTGGTACAGTGGGCACAGTATTTATACCACCTACCATGGTACAGTTCAAGCCAGTCAAGCTTGAAGTTGCAGGCTGATTTGCATGCGCAAGGTAAAAAAATATTCACTAAAACAACACAGTACAACTAGAAAAATGTTCCAGTATAGGATCCGTCGAAAAATTCAAAAAGCTAGCATTAAATGCAATTCATAGCTACTATAATCAGTGTTTACTAATAATATCCTTTGCCAACATTCTAGGTCATCACAAGAATTCTTCAGTCTTTTGTAGAATACGGCTGAAATATGAATATGAAATATGAAATAAATTGTAAATAAGATTTAGATTTCGTGTGATATTAAATACAAGCTATCTACCCGGATTCGCGCGGATCCAATGGAGATTTGATTACAAAATATTATTTTTTTCTGCTACCAAGAAACTTTAATTACGTCCCACACAGTCCACTTAAGTTACTCAGATTATATTATATATATTTCAGCTTGAATTAGAAGTTGAACAGACGACAACAGAAAACGACTTTATTTTGTACTACTTATATAGAGAAGTATTGTTTGTCAAAATTGAGAGCATCCGTACGATATAAATAAGATAATATCTTCCCGAAAGGGGCGACGATATTAAGAAATTGATAAATAATAGTAATAATAGACAGCGCATCTTGTTTTCAACGGTCGAATCGCAACGGTGGTGGTTACGTCATAACGGTCGCGCGACTGGATCGTCGCTTCGACTGTGAGACTGTGACGCGTATACGAGCAATTCCTTTTGTATACCTCATTTGTAAACCACCTGCTTGAAGCACTCGAGTAATTAGCGAGAGAATGGGTAATTATTGCAATGAGACTTGCAGAGCTTGTCTGCAGATGTCGTTCTGTTCTTAGCAGCAAATTCTTAGTCCAGGGGCCTACCGCCGAATTTGAATTTTGATTCGAAATAAAGGTTCGAAATTCAAATTATTGACAAACATCTTCAGCTTAGTCGGTAGAGCTCCATAGATTTTTTTTTCCCCAGCTAAGCTAAACATAGTACGATATATGTATTTAAGTTGAAGCTACATTTTCGTAATCAAAAATCCGATGCAAATCGGCTTCAGCTTAGCGGGTAGGGCCCCAGATCTAGTGAATTTTACACTCGCGAGCTGTGTTTGTGCTGTTTAACATGTTTACATAAGAATATAAGTATTAGTATTTTTACCTAGTTTTTTAAGTACCTATTTAGAATGCCTCTCCTCCTAGAATGCGATTTCGAAATCTTTTACCTAAGCCAGCTTGATAAATTGCAATTAAGTTTTGTATACATAAATTATTCGATAAACGCAATGCAGACAAGTTAATGCCAGTAAAACATTTCAAATTCAGAATTTTCTATTAGAATGTTGACAGAATATTATGACACTGGCGTGGAAAATTTCAAGATACCAAATATGAGTGTTATAATCCTAAAGCATAGCTTATAGTTAGTTATATGTCGAGCTTGATTGCGTCGTTGCGCGTGTCAGTCTAATCAATCACGCAGGTTAAGCAACGCCGACCGTACCCTATCTACGGATGGGTCTATATATCGGGAGCTCCTCCGTGCTTCGGAGGGCACGTTAAGTTATCGATCCGGCAATAGCGCATAATTTGGGCTGTCTTCTACTTGCCTTAACATGTAAAATATTAAGTGCTTTATGTAAACATATTACATAAAGCACTTACAAATTTTACAACAGACAGACAGATTAAATATTTATTATTTAATTAAATGATTTATCTCAGCATCTTACTATTAGGGGCGGCGACCAATCTTTAATAATGACTAATTCGACGTTTAACGTGATGTCTTGTTAAAAACCTTTAATTATACATGTGAACGTTGAACGAAATTTAACTAACGTTGTGATAAATCAGTTAATCGGCCTTCACCAAATCACTGGTGAATAAAGTACCTGGTGATTAAATAAGCACATTATCGAGAATAATGAGACGTTTTATCTGAATCGACCTATTTGCCCCAAAGCTAAGATCCGCGATCTTGTAAGTGAATTTAATTTTAAATTAGACGCCGTGTAAACGACCTGGCACGTGATTCTTTGCTGTAATTAAGGTATGCCTCACAAAAAATGCTCTATTTATTAGTACTTTGTCGTCAACTCCCACCCACTACTAGGATATTGAGGGGTTATATAATTTATGTTGGTTAAAATAAATAAATAAATATTTCTGGACAATTTACACAGCGCCATCTAGATCCAAATTAAGAGCAAAGCTTGAGTTATGGGCACTAGACAACTAATAAATGTATTTAAATACATTTTTATTAGTAAATACAATACATAGAAAACATCCAGACCAAGACAAACAGACATGTTCATGCACACAAATGTTTGTCTTGTGCGGGAATCGAACCCGCGAACTCGGAGTCAAAGTGGCCATTGCTAACCATTCGACCACCGAGCTCGTAAAATAACTAAATAAATAAATATTCCTGGACTATTACACGTCTAGTACCAAACTAAGCAAAGCTTGTACTATATACGGGGCGTCCCGCGGCAATGCCACATGGAGGGAAAGTATATTAAATATTGAAGATAGAATAGTTTACTGAAAGAAGACATCATTTTATTTTTAATAATAAGTAGAACTGCATTCACAGATTTTTTTTTAAATCGCTTGCCTCAACCGGGAATCGAACTCGTGAATTATGAAAAAAAAACATACGTACTAGACTTGCGCAAAACAGTTAACTGAACTGAAAAGAGAGATGCAGTTCTTTTGACGCAAATGAACTATATCACTCATCTAGTTCATTTAGTTCATTTAGTTCAATTACTTCTGTAGTTCTTTTGACTCACTAGTTCAGTTTAGTTCAATGTATCTTTGATTCAATCGACTCAGTAGTTCTATTGACTGATTCCTTCTACATTCTTCTCAGTTCTATTGCATCATATTGATGACATTGTATTTTTGTATTAAATAAGTATATCTAATTAAATATTTTATAAATTCCCTTACAAATATTGATTTTCCTTCAAACTTTTCACAGGCTTAGGACCTTGAGTAAAAGAAATTATTTAGTGGTTAAAATAATAATTAATATAAAAATTGATTGAGCATTGTATCTTTACTACTATAGCATATTTTCGCTAACAGCTTATGGTTCTTATGTCCTTAACCTTAGAGTTCTAATTCGGTCAGTCAACCATGCACGAAACTATCTGTCTCGTTTTATCTCGAACAATTTCAGAATCTTCCGTCCTTTTCGCTCCCTATCGCTAGCAATTTTGGCATTACAACGTATCTCTCTCATTCTAGCTCGTACGCTTTACGTATTTCCGTTCTTTTTACTCTTTGTCACTCGATTGAACTAAATGACGCAGTGAACTATAAGGGACAAGAAAGAGTAAGTGACAAGAACCGGCTTGTATAGTGAACTGGTACAATTGAACTACTCACTCAGGAACTACACAAGTCTAATACGTACGTATAAAATGATGTCTTCTTTCAGTAAACTATTCTATCTTCAATATTTAATATACTTTCCCTCCATGTGGCATACATAGCCGTGGGACGCCCTGTATAATCTATATATAGTACAAGCTTTGCTTAGTTTATATATATATATATAACTGATGTTATACTTAAATACATTTTTTTTTGTAAATCCTTATTTATACATTATACATCTGCTTGCCTCTTTGCGTGCTATATTATTTGCCAACTACTTTATTATATTCTCAAATACACCTGAGAGATGAAGTACTCACCATATATTCTATCATTACAAATCGTGTATGTCGGCTGTAAGTGAATTTTGCGCAATGAGAAACATGTCGACGGTGTTTTAGTGAAGTTACTGATGCCACGAACATTAAATGATGAATCGTTTTGTTATTGCAATCTGCCAGCGTTTTAAAACATTGCAAATACCTTAATGTAGACTAGAACAATGTATCGTACGTGTCTGAAAATTACGTTTTCGTAACATGTTATTGAAACATACTAATATTATAAATGTGAAACTGTGTTTGTTTTGTATGCCAATGTTTCGTAAGTGGTTCGTTATGAAGATAGAACAACGCATCGACGCGATGTGATTTTTAAAACAGAGTTAATTTGGTATCGAGCACGGGACATGATACCAAGATTAGGGTTACCCGTTCACACTATCGGGCTGAACAGATTTGGATGTTTGTCACGCTATATAGTAGAAAACGTTCCAGGTTAACAGGTACATACAGGATACTTTTTATCCGTTCTGATTGACTTTGAGCTATTAAAATGAGTTGCTGAACAAAGCTCAGGGGCTAACTCCAAAACTTAAGCTGATTCCCATCGGATATTTTGATTGTAAAAATCGAAATCCAGAATAGATTAGTGCCAAATTTAACTTAGCTGACAGAAACTCTGAAGGTTTACCGATTAAGTTAAAAATGTTTGTTAATAACTTAAACCTAAGACATATTTTTGGGAAACAAAATATTCAATGGGAATCGGCTTCAGCTTAGGCGGTAATTCATAAAATAGTTCATAAAATGGCTATAGTTTGCTTTATCTATACTCAAAGCTTATTAGGGTTCCGAACCTCAAAAGGAAAAACGGAACCCTTATAAGATCACTTTGTTGTCCGTCTGTCTGTCTGTCTGTCTGTCTGTCTGTCTGTCTGTCTGTCTGTCTGTCTGTCTGTCTGTCTGTCTGTCTGTCTGTCTGTCTGTCTGTCTGTCTGTCTGTCTGTCTGTCTGTCTGTCTGTCTGTCAAGAATTTCTATGTCGAGAATGCGTGGAGGTATCAAGCTGAAATTTGAACTGTATACTCAGGTCTACGGTCCCATGAAGTTAAAAAAAAATCAAACTGCTAAGTTTACGTAGAAAAAAGTTACGGCCGTTTATTCAGCAAAAAACGCATATTTCGACACACTCAAGGGAATCAAAACCTATAGGGTACTTCCCGTTGACCTAGAACTATGAAATTTGGCAAGTAACATCGTTATAGACTACAAGTACAGGAATAAATCTCAAAACTATACATTTGTAAATAGATCTTAAAAAATAGGGGGTCTATATTTTTTATAGGGTGTCGAAATTTCAAATTGAAACTACTAGTTCAAATGGGGTATTATATGAAAGGGCTTGATGTACACATTGCAAAATAATTTCTTATTTATAATGAAAAATATCAAATTTAATAATGATACTACGTACCTACGGAACCCTCGGTGGGCGAGTCCGATTCGCACTTGTCCGGTTTTTTTATGTGAGAGGTTAGTTTGAAAACTTGATAAGAGTATTTAGTTATAATTAGTGTGTTATATTTTATTATCAACTATTTAGAAAAAATAATCATAAAAAAACATACTATATAGCATACTAATTAGACCACTGTACTGTCAATTACTTAAATAGAGCGCGCGAGCGCCGTCCTCGTTTGTATACTTCCGAACTACCGCGATCATGTAGGGCAGGGCTGTCCAAACCATATGCAAAACCGGACCATTACTAATCACTAAATAGAATAAACGGGCCGCAGAAACGAATAACTACCTTGACATTTTTACTACTTACTTAGAAAGTTTTAGCTTAAAGTTATAAAATTATAACTTTTCTAAAAATATAATAATTTTTATTCAGTGCGATTTGTTGTACAAAAACTGTAGCGATAAAGGAAAAACACGGGCCGCACGAATTTAAGCCGAGGGCCGCATGCGGTCCGCGGGCCGTGCCTTGGACAGCCCTGATGTAGGGTCAATGATATTTGTTCACGTGGCGACCTCAAGGGCTCATTCTTTACTCGAACTAGACGAGTTTGCATTGTGACACGGACACAATGTTTATCTTAATAATTTTCAAGCTGTAACGTTCCAAGGTAATGTTGAAAACTTTCACAAGAGTTGTATGAATGCGTTTATTTTAATACTTTATGTCGTGACATCCTGTGTAGGTATATGGAATTTTAACCGTATATTTTTGTCCTTTTTAGGGTTCCGTACCCAAAGGGTAAAAAGGAACCCTATTACTAAGGCTCCGCTGTCCGTCCGTCCGTCCGTCCGTCCGTCCGTCCGTCTGTCACCAGGCTGTATCTCATGAACCGTGATAGTTAGATAGTTGAAATTTTCACAGATGATGTATTTCTGTTGCCGCTATAACAACAAATACTAAAAAACAGGATAAAATTAATATTTAAGGGGGCTTCCATACAACAAACATGATTTTTAGCTCGTTTTTGTTCGCAATTGATAACGGTAATAGGTAGACGCTTGAATTACTCACATAATATTTAGTTATATATTCACTTTAAAATTAAATAATTAAATAAAAATAAAACAAATATTTAAGGGGGGCTCCCATACAACAAACGTGATTTTTTTGCCGTTTTTATAGGTGCGGAAACCTTCGTGCGCGAGTCCGACTCGCACTTGGCCGGTTATTTTTACTTATCCTCCTATTTTTTATTCTGCAGACGAATAATATATCTGATATAGGATACATTATTCGTGCAGAATAAAAAAATGACAGCTGAAACGAATCAAATGATACCTCATAATTCTGTTGAAATCCGTCAAACGGTTTAGGCTGTAGAGCCTGTGGTAGAGCGTGCCAAAAAAATCCACATACATACACATGCTCGAAAAATCAAACCCTACTTCTTTATCAGTCGAGCAAAAATACGTTAAAAGACGGTCACTGCGGGACATTGCTTCATTTTTAGCTAGTTTGCATCCATCAGTTTCCGGCGAATCTGAGATTGTACAAGATCCTCAGGTCCTTTTGTTTAACTTACCGAGTTATTTGGTTCCATCATTTAAAAATGTAATATGCTAAAATGTGTTGTGCCCCCTAATAGAACACTTGTTGAATACTTTTCGTTTTAATTATGTACCTCAACGCTGAAAATCCGAACTTCGTAATATTATAAATGCGAAAGTCCATGTTTGTTGAGGTAAAACTTCTTTACGCATGCTTAACTTGAAGAGTAAGCTGGTGATTGCGTGGCGAGAGCGTTACGAAAAGTGTGAGCGGGCGAAGAGAACGGAAGTTGAGAGGGAGATATAAGTTAGTAGAGCTAAAGAAGTTTTACTTCAGTTGTGTGTAAAGCACACTCGATTTCCCACGGCGGTTTACACTGAAACTTATTATCCAAGCAAGTGTATAATCGACTAATAAATATACTTATTAATTGTCCATCTAAGTCTACGCATAGAATACAAGTGCCTAAATCTAAATGGCTATGTTACAATAAGCCTGCAATAACGTTACACAATGTATTGTGTAAACTGTTGTGGTGTGTAAATAATTCAGCTCGCCATTGTCTCCGACAATGAAATTATGATTTCCCTTCTTTTATAATTATCTGATTCCCGAATTATTCGCTACTATGTTTACAATATGTTCCCAAAATTATTATTTAATTATTTTTTTATATTTTCATGTATTTTTCCTGTGTTCCATATAATATTTTAGATTTGAATTTAGTTGTATATTAATTTTAATTTAATTTTAAGTTCATTATAATTTAAGTTTCGTTTTTTTAGGTATTTATTGTTTCTGTATTTAAGTATTATTATTATAGAGTATGATTACATAAAAAATCTTACAAAATTAAGTCAATACACTTACATTCACACCAGGGTTCGCTGATAAATTTCAACGGATATATAATGTTGATGATATATCAATTGATATTTATTGTCTCAGCTACAGATATAGTCTATTACTACGCTGGCAACATTTTGCAAAAAAAAATCTAAAAATTATAGCCTTAAAAAATTATATTTTTTAAGCTATAATTTTTAGATTATTTTTACTATTTTTGGCTAGCTGTATCTCCGCTACTATTGGTCTTAGAGAACTTGTCTTAAGTTCAAGTTGTAACTAATTTAGTTATTCTTACAATAATATGGAACAAAGATACCCAAAAGCTTCTTATGGTGCTTAAGAGCCCTATTACATTTGCACGCTGACGAGCTCTCGCGCAGTACTAAACCCGCGAAGGCCGCCGGTGCATCGTTTTTTGTAGTAATTTTGAAATTATACTTATCGTTTTTATTGAAATAGGATAATAAATTCATGCTACAAAGTTTATTCATCATGAAGTAACAATTATTCTCGTATAAATTTTGCTCAATAATATTATCGTTTATTCGAGAAATTAACAGTTTACTTAAAGCGATTTTCGAAGTGTTTTGGTTAAAAGAATGTTTTTTTTTCTATATTAAATCAATGATATTTCAAAATTCCGAGGCCGCTATGTACTATACGACTATATAACAAAAAACATTCTATTTTTTTTATTTCATTTGTTTGGAACAGTAGGTCAAAATAGTGAATGCGCGCATTTTATGAAAATCTTTCTCTGCAATTTTTGGTTTATTTAAAAAGTTAAGCAAAATTTACAAAAAGCGAGGCCGCTACGTACTATGCCAATAGCTATTCTGTACTATTCAATAAGTCAACATTGTTAATGTATTTTTGTTTCCGAGATCGAGAACGCCAAAATTGGCCATTTTACTCAAAAATCACAGTCAAAATGTAATATGGCTCTTAAGGTTTATTTTGAGAGAAATAGATTTCAAAAACTAATAAATTAATGACAAATATATCGAATGATAGATCTTATATCAATTCTAAATGTTTAAAAGTTTATATATACATAGTTTTCACCGGTGACTATGCACACTTTCGGCATTCTAATTCCCAGGATTAAGCCTGGAGGTAGATGAATACTTAAGTTAGTAATTGGAACTTTTATTTTTATATGCACATTAATATTATATCGCGCGAGCAAGTGTCAAGAGATAACGATTTTATACTTAACTTTCGATCGTTAGTTAGTAAGTAAATTATATCTTACTGTAAATTTCACTTTGCACAGATGTTTAGCCATTACTCTTACTAATTTCATTTCATTGAATTCGTTGCGTGTTCCAAGGCAGCTGTTTTACTCCCGGGTAGGGTTACCATCCGTCCGGGTTTCCTAATGCTCCAAATTTTAATCCTAATGCTCCTTCTTACCTCAAAGATTCCTTCCAGTTTTCCTCTTCAATTCACAATCTGCCACTTCGCTCCTGTGAAAATCTTACTCTTTGCGTTCCTTCTCATTTCTCTAAATTCTTAGATCAATCCTTTACTATTCAAGCTATAAGGCTCTGGAATAACTTACCTGTGACTATCAGAACCGCAAAATCTATTGAAGTTTTCAAAAAGAGCGTACATGATTATTTCCTTTCGTTTTGATTCCATCTTTATATACTGATATTATTAGTTTTGTTATTTATTTAAATTTAAGCTATGTAGGTATGTATTTCATATATATATATAGACATATATATGTGTATATGTACATATATATATGTATGTTTTAGTTGTAATCTCTGTACTCTTATTGTGCAAATAAAGCATATTCTATCTATCTAAAATCATTGATGACATATCCGGGTTTTAAGATTCAAAATCCGCAGTTTTCACGCTTCTTGGCCGGTTGCTAGCGTTTAGAGATGGCAACCCTACTCCCGGGACGCCAGTTGCAGTAAATTTAATTATACATTGTCTTTTTGGTGGTCTCCGCTGTTAATCCGCTGACTACATTCGAGACACAGCGATGGGAATGTGTATGTTGAACCATGTAAATGTAAACAAACATTACGAAGACAAGTAATTTTACGATAACAACGATTGTTTATGTTGACGATATTATCGTGTACTCTGTCAAGACTTCGTACCCTAACACTAGAGTGAAATAATTGGTTTTCTGTTATAGAACTAATTAGGACAAAATATTCAATATGTGGGTTTCACAGTTGCTGAATACTTTCCAATTATAATCCATGAATACGAGTAACAACACAACAAATATTGACAACAACAAGAAACATTAATTGTTAGATAATAAAATCATCAAATTGGCCGTGTGGTTTCCGGCAAACTAGAATAGAGTCATCGTATCACTCCGTCTCTTCCCGTGGATGTCGTATAAGGCGACTAAGGGAAATACATTACCAAACATCGCTCAGGTCTGCCCAACCCGTCTGGCCAGCGTGGGGAGAGTAGGCACAGAATAATATACTCTAAGTGTAGGCCAAATCATCCTTCTGTCTGGGACAGACGAGAGAGGGTCGAGCTTCTATAGTGGAGACTAAAATGACCTGATGATGATGATGATGAATAAAATCATCATCATCATTATCAGCCTGTATTACCTACCCACTACTGGATATAGACCTTCACCAATGCTTCCGACCATAAGCGATCCTCTGCTTTCCGCATCCAGCCGCTACCAGCCGCTTTCTTAAGGTCGTCGGTCCATCTAGAAAGAAGCGTCCCACTCTTCGTAGGACCTTCCTCCTCCATCTGCTATCACTGACACGGCAGATGTGGCCAATAGAGATAACAAAATATTATTTACTAATATAATATAGTTAATGAACTTCATTTTAAATAGAAATTTAGTTTTTAAGTACTAAACTGATAAGCAAGTCGGTCGTGAAAGTGAGACATTTCGCTTTTAATCTCCATTTTAACTTAATCTTATTCGTCTAGCTATTATCTTGCTTTAACGGCGTTACTTATATCATTATATGGATATTAATTACTGTTAGAAAAAAAAACTGAGGCGGATGTAAATTTTTGACCCTACTTAATTCCACAACAACTACGAAGTACCTTGTTTGCTCTATGTTTTTTTTTACAACTGTACACATATCGAAATCGTTGTAAGTTTATATAACGTAATATCTTTATTTGTATTTATCTGCGTCGGCGACATTCTGTTGGTCGGTATTATTTTTTGATTTCTTTATTTAGGTAAACAAACAATAACACAATGTGTTTTACTAACAAACATACCGTAAAAAATAACAATAATTGTGTAAACATGGCAAGCTAACACACAACAACAAGGTAAGGTACACTTCAGCAAATACAGAGAACCATTAGCGATAATTATCTATGTATTAAATTTGAAAGCAGGTAATTGTTTTATTTTAATTGTCTTATTTTAAGCTGTAATCAAAATTTGGGACGTTATTCTTGTACAGTTAACAAGACTTTTCACTCCCATCTAGAGAACTTGTTCATTTAATTAATTTAGTTTTTGTAATTACTGAAAATGGATTTGATCGCTAATCTTCTATATAATGTTCTCATATATATATATCTGTTCTCATAACTGCCAAATATACAAGAATTCATAGAAATCGGTCGGGCCGTTTCGGAGGAGTATGACCACAAATGCCGTGACACGAGATTTTTATATCTATAGATAAATGTCCCGTTTGATACCCTCAGATTTCGCAAAATTATAATGCATTGCATTATATATTTTTTCTCTTATAGCCAATATATTTATCAGCCATATATATCAGAGGTTGGAGGACCATACGGCTGTCTTTATGTCAATGACAAGCTGTCAATAATTGACATAGAAAGACCTTAATTAAATCAGTACGATATGGCACTCTCATTCCCACTTAATATGTACAGTACACATACGAACTAATATTATAACGGAATATTATTTTGTTCCTTATGTTAATATAACAAGTATTGCCTAATATCGCTCGCTCATTGCCAGAATGTGGTCACATTTGTTAATTTAGGCTACATCTGCAGTTGCAACAATTACTTTAATTGTGAATACCTTGATTCTTGCTACAGTTAAGTACCAAGTCTTAATAACTTGAACGGTAAATAAGTAACTTTTAAGTAAATGGTCGTTTCCATTTTTTTTATTGATTATTAGAATTTGTACTTTTGAATGCAACAAAAATAATTAAATTTTAGTTCACTACAATACTGCATAAGAAAAAAAAATCAGTTTTGTAAAACAGATTTTTATTGGTGTTGTTTTTTTAAGGACATTTAAATAAAAATAAGATTGTTACCATTAATACTCGTTTGTTAAGACCGATTATTATTGGCCACCATTACGCGGCACTGGCGTGGAGTATAATACATTTAAATAATACAAGAATATCTCAAAATGGTCGAAATCATTTACTGATACGATACGGTATGTGACGTTCAATTGAGTTATTGTACACTTGCCACAAAATGAATTTGCCACAGCAAAAGTTTATGTGAATTGTTGTAAATTCGTCACGTATTTGTTTTTTTTACGTTACTGACTCAATTCCATTCCAAATAAAACATCAACAAGATTTCTTGAAAGATTAACAGCCGAGACCACAAAAAAAACGCAATAAACAGTGAAGTCCATTGCAGTCCCGGGGATAAGTCTACAGCTGCCTTGGAACTCACAAAGAATTAATCAAAAGAAATTAGTAGGAGTAAGAAGCTTTTGGAATGGACCATGAAAATATCTTGAAGAAAAGTATTGTCTTCCATCGTCCTCTTCCGATGTTGTCGTCTAACCTTATTCGTCCCACTCCTGTGATACCAGTCTCCCCTCAATCGAAGGGGTTTAGAGCATACTCCACCACGCTGCTCAACTGCGGGTTGGCGAAGGCCAGTATTTTCAAGCCGCCCAAAGGCCATTGACTTGGCGACTATCATCAAATGATAATAGCCGGGACCAGCGATGAAACCTATCTATGAACTGGCTATGGTCAACGTTGCTTAACTTGCGTGTTCGATTAGACTGACATACGTAACGACACCATCGAGCTCCTCCGATGTAAGAACAAATTACATTGTAATTAGTGTATTCTTATGTCTGCTAAACTACAGTTAATAATTCCAACAAACGCTTTGTCAAAGTGCTCCACTTCGAATCGAAAGTGTAAAAGCAGATAATGGTGGGAAACAGCCGAACAGTCGGACTGTATTAATTCATGAGATAAAATTACAGTCGTTTGATGAGAACTAGAATGGCGATCTGAGCTGCGGTATCCGGGACATTTCATTAGGGTTTAATCACACATCGGCAATACTCCATCAAAAGAATAATATCTGTAATGATCCATTCGCATTCGCATAAGGCTCCTCGTAGGCTATTTCAAAGTAAGTAAGGAACAAAGCAATAAATATAAAGGGCATCCAACTAAAAGTACCCCTAAAAGTGTCGAAAGATTTTATTTCTTTATAACATAAACGATTACAAAAAATAACAAAGAGCTTGAGAAAAGCATTCTGTTAAATGACAGAAACATCGTCTGAATGATAGCAATTTTATTTAGGTTGTCGATCAACTGAACATTACCTCTTATGGAAACAATAATGATTTTCTTTTCGTGACCTTAATATGATGTATGAAACTCATTCATCACTGAGTGATAACAGCGGAATAATAAGTAGGGATCTAAGTGTGTGATGAAAAATGTAAAAAACTAAAAAAAAGAAACAATGAGTATGTATAACGTTGAAGATGGGGGAAAAGAAGTTAGCCCTTTTTCGGATGTTATTTGTTCGGATGTTATTTTAGATTATTTATTATATTTAGTTACTAAAATCAGGGACTA
Source organism: Hypsopygia costalis (assembly GCA_937001555.2). Lineage (NCBI taxonomy): Eukaryota > Metazoa > Arthropoda > Insecta > Lepidoptera > Pyralidae > Hypsopygia > Hypsopygia costalis. The sequence goes on along the minus strand of OW443326.2, from coordinate 7,768,602 downwards.
GAGAAATAATTCCTTTACTCTATGCTAAAATCTTTTTATCTGTTAAAATTATTTAAAAATGATATCGAAAAAATACTACACCAAAGTGTGCTTAGGCCTTTAGTAATTTCGTTCAAAATACTTATTAAGAGTTCTCATTGTAATGGCCATCTTTGCATCTTTAATTGTAAAGCTAATGGTCCATTGTCACTCACTAACAAACAGCGAGGCAACAATCGCATATTATTTTATGAGAGAATGGCGACGAGCTGCTGCGGCTCGGCAGCGACGCGACGATGCCATGATGCGATGATAGTTCATTGTGGCCATTGTTTGGGCCAGCAATTGTGAACAAAGTAAATAATAAACAAACACAATTACAACGAAAGCAATATCAATATTGTGAACTTGTCTTTCAGTTTAATAAAATATATTGAATAGATGTGGTGTCGTCGGTGTAGTGTAACAAATTATATGAAACGAAGTAACTTTTTGATTGGCGAGGCGCGTGTTGGTGTGTAAGTGTATTTACTCTATCCTTCGTTCACGATGACTGTACCGCAATGATAAAATATCATTGTTCTAGGTACCGTATAAGATTAGAAAACATTTTGTGTAATCTACAGTCAATAAGTAAGTCACGTCAACCCTCTTGGATATTTTGTGCGTAGTGCAGTCCCAGCTCCACACAAGTACAATAAAATAAAGCCTATGTTACTCGCTGGCCATGTGGCTACAAGCAAAAGAATTATTAAAATCAGTTCAGTAATTTTTGTGCCTCAGGCGCAGATTGTAGTACATTCGCAAAATGCACCCCGTACGCAAAACGTTTCATTCTCACATTCTAAATATCTATAATTTATCCATTACAAACAAAAATATATCACAGATGTGCCGTTCCCGGTAACATTGCCCGATCCGAAAACTTTGTATGGACAATTTTGAGAACATTCACTATTTTGGCAATATTTCTGCCAATTTTGGCAATATTGCCATGAATGGCACCTGATGGAAAGCAATCACCACCGTCCATAGAGATCAGCAACACCAAGAGGTCGGCGATCCGTTGCCAGCCTTTTAAGGGCAATATAGACTCTGTTCTTCAAGGTTCCCATTTCGCAATTGTTCGGAAACTAGAAATTGAGGGAAATTGATTCCACAATTTCACAATTCGTGGTATAAAATGTCTTCGGAAACGTACTGTAGTAGATTGCCAATTATCGAGATGATATGGATGGAATTTTAATTTATGGCCAGTTGTACGACAGTGGATTACTAGTCAATGGTACTACAGATCCTAAGGGGAACTCAGCAACAGGTATAAAATCAAACAGCTCATCCGAGCACTCCCTCCACTGATATAATTTATAAATACTTATAAAAATATATATACGTATATAAGTAAATAGATCGATTATATATATATTTGTATTTGTAAGGATTGTCCTGTCTATTATTGAAAATCCATATTTAATAATTTAATGTACTTAAAGTAGGAGAACTTTCTATGTCAATAGTCATCATCATCCAAGCGTTAAGTCCCGGATGCATCCTAAGCTTGCGCTTCGGAGCCCAGGGTCCGCTTTCTTACTTTAACTCCTCCACTTCGCCCGGTCTTCGGCATCCTTTTGTGTGATTGTCCTGTCTATTATTGAAAATCCATAACTAATAATTTAATGTACTTAAAGTGGAAGAACTTTCTATGTCAATAGTAATGGCAATAAAAGCAATAGTAATGGTGAAGGCAATTTATCGATGAAGAGTCGCCATTGATGTGTCTCGCTCAGTATTGTTCCGAGAAGTAATCGCGTGCCGCATGTCATCTGTAATGGGGCTCAGTGCGATTGTATTGTGTTTTGTTATTTATTGGAGTTAAGGCCGATCTCTCGGGAATTAAGCTTGCAAAAAAAGTATATCAAAATCTCATTGGACATTTATTTGATGTCCTTATTACTAATAAATTAATTTGGTAATACATACTTTAATGACGGGCCCGGTGGTCGAATGGCTAGCAATGGCTACTTTGACTCTGAGGTCGCGGGTTCGATCCCCGCACAAGGCAAACATTTGTGTACATGAACATGTCTGTTTTGTCTTGGACTAGGTGTTTTCTACATAATTATGTATTATAAGTATGTATTTACAAAAAAAATGTGTTTAAGTACATAATAATATATCAGTTGTCTAGTACCCATAGTACAACCTTTGCGCTTAATTTGGGACTGTAAATTGTCAGAATTTTTTATTTATCTAATTAACTTCAACCGACATCAGAAGAAGCTCGTATTGGGGAGCTGGATCAAGGGTCAGATACAGAAGGCTGCATGTACAGTATTACTATTTTTTATACAGTAGCGCATCGACTTTGACATGGGACGATGCCGCCGCCCGCGTAGGTATCTACGCGATCGTTCGCCGATATGCAAGGGTTGTCACAAAATTCGAAATCAAATAATCTTTAATATTTTTATAAAATAATCATTTATTAACAAGAATAAAATATACATATTTACAAATGTTGCACTGCTAAATTCAGATAAACAATTTGATCATGAAAATATGGAGGAAACACAAGCAAGGCTGTGATATAAATTGTACTTGTTTCAATAATACATACATATCTAAAATATTGTTTCCTACAAATGACAAAAAAATCTGCCTAAATTGCGCTTCTAGCTCATTACAGTATTTAACAAAATCATCTGGAGGTACCTGTAGTCCACCAAAGGAATCACTTGAGGTATCTTATGCCCGTTCGCGTAAATAAAAATTAGATATTTAGATAGAATATGCTTTATTTGCATAATACAAATTAGAAGTACAGTGAATCAATAAATTATTACAGAGTTGTCTATATGCAACAAGTCAGCCTTATTGCTGAGAGCAATGTTTTCAAGGCAACCTTAGGGTAACGACTATGTGCATGGAGTTTACTTACTGTTGGTTCATATTCAGGGATATGAATCTTTGTTGAAGGGGTTTGTGTGATTGGACGGGTAACCGCATCGCTGGTTTTATATAATATGGATTTATGCTTTATATAATGTGTATTTAATCACCATATTGTGATTATACACAGCACACGGGGAAATCTATGAAATTTTAAATTCTTGTTATGTTTCGACGTCGAGTTACAACCGTATATAGAACAATTTGTATGCACCATTATATAACATAGGAATCACTGAACGTAAATTCAAAAAACGTTTAAAACACTCAGTTCACTGCCTTTCACGGTTGCTCCCACAAACTGCGCTTGTTTGTGGGACGCTGACGCACTTCTCCGCGGGTTCCCCTCCCTTGCTCTGCGCAAGTACCTTCGATGCCCAACTGTATGCTTTTAAAACTGTGGCTGCATGCACGCATTGTGCACGCACTCTGTGACCTTGACCACCGATAGTTTGGTCCTTGTTCCCGCTATCGGGGATTTTGTTTTTATGTATTTACTTTTTAATTTATTTTGTTTTTAATGAATACTTTAGTGTATTTTTTTAGGTCAGATATAAATATACGCATTTGAATTATGTCGCACTCTAATCATTAATATGTCTATCTAGTCAAGAAATTTTAATATCTTTGTAGAGAATTTTATTCTGTGGTAGAGAGTCTTATTATTATGTATACTGTACACTAACTAATACCAATGTACACAAGCAATATCAAAATTAAATAATAATTCTACAGAAGTTCGTCAATGAGTTCACGGTACAGTCTGACCTATGCTACTATGCAAGCCTCAGATGCAAGCAAAGCGTGCGTCAACTTTGCATCTTGCAGTTTTATGCAGTCCTGGTAATATAACCTGTACAGAGGCAAAGGGCACGTGACAAACACGTGTTATTTGTTTACCTTAGTTGTTTACATACAAAGTTGTTTACATACAAACAACAAAAGTAAAATCAATGTATGCGTCTGTTAATAGTCACAAACTCACAAGTCACAACTACAATACAGAAAAATATTTAAACAATAAATTGAAATTATTTTTAGGAAAAAAAAAGTTAAAAATTATTGTATAAATAAAAAATACTTACGTTATGTACTTTTATTTATGTCAGAAGATATTTTATAAAAATGCAGCTTCGGGCATGCGCATTGCACGGCAATGCTACCTTCATCACTGTCATGTATTCCTAGTAACTTAACCTGTGACGGCAGTTTTCAGTTATCGAAGTAGTTAAAATAGTTTGAATACCTTGATTAAAAACAATTTCACTCCTACTGACTACTTCCTAGTTTATTCTGTACTAGTGAACGCCCGCTACTTCGCCCGCGTGGATTTCATACCATAAACAATTATTAGCACTATTAAAACTTCGTTACTACTCATCCTTTCAAAATAAAACTTAAATTCCAGCAATATAACTGTGAAGAGTACTGTAGGTATCCAATTTCGTCTAGCAGCTTTTACATAATAGGTACGCATATAAAAATACAGAAACAGACAGACAAAACTTCTAACTTTTTCTTGGCTTCTTCTATTATTTGTTTTAGCTTCTACTATTCTTTTAAATAACTACTTAACTAATAATTGACCAGATACAATTTTATTGTTTGATAAATATTTTATCATCCACTCTTCAAAAACATTGTTGGTATTTATGGTTTCCTGGTATTGATAGAGAACATCACAGAACACTCACTGGTATCCAATTTTGTGGACTTTTTTGCCATCAACATAAAAAGTGATTTTATTAAAAAAAAAAGCAAAAAATAAATTTTATTATATTTAGTATATAGTTAGTACGCATTGGTTGGTGCCAATTTATTAGGTGCATGGCTATTTCCTTATCTTTTAGGCTGTCTACGACTCTTCAGCTCTAATTGACATCAATGTTGTCCATAAAGCATTTGCCTTTGCATAACATAATTTCCAATTAAAATTTACATCAATAATACTAATGTACCCTTATAGACTTTTATTACTGGTAATAAATGTAAATTCTCCAGCAATTAACTAGAGAGAAAACGCTACTTAAAGATATCGCTATAATATATTTATTATCAGAATCTCATTTCAGTTTGTTATTTAGATCAAATAAAGATAATGTATGTAGTTAATCAATGATTAACTATTGCAATGTATCCATCGTATTCCGTCTGTTTGTATTTGCTGCATTACTTTTTTGTGGACAAACCGCTAAACCAATTTTGATAATAGTTTTATGATGAATTGCATTTTCTAAGAAACGTCATAATGACTATGCGGTGGAACAGGGATGACGGACTTCGATTTGGAAGAAAAGTATTCATCCTCCCATCATCATCATCAGTCTGGATCTACCCACTGCTGGATATAAGCCTTCTGTAATGCTTTCCACCAAATCAAAACGATCTTCCGCGTTCCGCATCCAGCCCCTTTCTTAAGGTCATCGGACCATCAAGAAGGAGGGCGTCCTACGCGCGGTCTCCACCGCTTACTTACGAGTAATATAGCCTTCCTCCCCCATCTGCCATCACATACTCGGCATTCTATGTGAAACTGTCCCACTAATCTAACAATAATAAGTCAGGTATGGTTGTCATACCCCGCAATTTGTTCTGTTGCCTTAGTACCAATAGAATGGAACGTACATAATTAATTATCGCAAATCAGAGAAACCGTCAACTCATTCACATAACAAGTCACTAATGTTATGTACTGTTACGAAACGTATGTAGTACATGGCGATTGAATTGATTCATCCGTCATTGCAAATAAGAAGTATACTTGTATATTCATATCTGCAAATATTTACACAAATTAGAGAACAGGTAATTTGTCATGCATCTCATCCAGTATCTACTTAAATGTTAATGCACCGTGAACATCAAGTGCAATTTCTTAGGTATACAAATACTGCAATTACAATAACGCTTATGTGACTGAAGTACGTAGGTATTCTATTAGAGCCAGTTTACACTGTGCCATCGCTTGTGCGAAACCATTGAAAAACTGGTTTGAGACCTATCAATCGAGGGCAGAATAAAAGGCAGCAGCCACCAAGGTCCAAGTTATGAGATCAATGCGAAAATTCTTGCATAGTTAGATTCCTGTTTGGAATCAAATTGCGGATAATAAAACCTTATTATTTAGGAGTTGCTTGGTTGAGTTTTAGTGGTTGACAGATAATAGTAATGATCCATCTCAGAATACAAATTCGGTATTCTAAGTAATCCAGAAGTTATAATGAAGGTACAATTACTCTTTTTTCACTATTACGTAAAATATGTAAAGTGTAATGTAACCAAATACGTTTATTAATTTTGTTTATTCAAAATGGATAATGCAAAAAATGAGAGTGGACAGTCTCAATTAGTTATGTAGATTTTATTTTTAGTTGTAAGATACGAAGTGTTATATAAGTTGCCAAATCTAATATTACGCATGTTCTGTTGTATGATTTGTACGATTAGTACAAATTGTACAATTTGTAGTTTGTATGATTAGTACTAATTTAATTGTCGGGGATTGTAAATGAATTAAGGGACAAGTTGAGATTGGAAGTAGGCTTTGTTACCAATGTCCATTAGTTGGCACTAGGCTCTGACGAAAATTTATAGCGACTGAACTGAGCTATTTATGGATGTAGTTGCAAAACTTGTCTTATGTAATATAAATACAATTCCATTCATATTATGCTAGTTTTAAATGGGATGTTTCTAAATGATATTAGCTTCGTCATTCCATGAAAAACAACTTATATAACTATTACCTTACAATATTACACTTCTTATCTCACTTATTAATTATACATAGTATATTCGCCATGAATTATGGAAGTACTTTTAAAAAATGTTCATCTTCCATCTGTCCAAAAAGGTAAAATAGATAATAAATGACGTTAATTTATTATTATTACGTACAAACAACCGTAGGTATTATATATTTGGGAAAACATTTGGAAGCGAAAGAAGCTTGTAACATGTTTTTCAAATTAGTATAAGTATGTTAACTGTATATTTTCTATTCTAATATGTTATAGACCCAGTTAGTCATTAAAACCAGTTTTTAAACAGTGCAGGTTAAAATTAAATATTATTATCATGCATCATCATCATCAGGGGACATGTCCAGTCTCCAGTGAGTTCCAAGACAGCCGTAGTCTTACCCCGTGGTGATGGTCGCCGCTGTTAATCCTGGCTATCCAGGATACTCGGTGGTGGGAATGTGTAGTGGAGCCCCGTATCCCCCCGTAAAAATATTACTACTAAAATGTTTTCAGATATTTATTCTGCTGTTCTTCAAATGAGTTCTGGCGGCATTAACGTTTGGCGTCCTAAAGCATTGCGTTCAAACTGCTGTCGCAGTTAACGATTTACAGTTAAAAGAAAAAATTAAACATGACGTGCCCTAAAGCACCACTGCACTGAGTTCACCGATAGCTTCACAACATGCAGCCGGGAGAACATTAATGTCGGAGACACGCATCTGCTAACGTTGGTGACACGCTATATTACATGAAGTATTATAGAAATAGCCTACTTAAAATTTAGAAAAAGAAGTTGCATTAATTTAAATCCAAGACGAGAATTGTCAGCGACTACAGAGTTGAAATGTGGAACGTTTCCTTTCAACACCGTATCAAAAGTATTTACGATAATAAATAACCGAAACTTTTATTTCAGGTTTGTTTGCGTCACTATATCCAAGTCTATGGCCGTGAAATACTTCCTACCTTTAAAAGTGAAAAATTTTCCGGTACAATAAAACTTGCACATCATTCAATAAATATACTGTTTAAATATTACAAATGCTAAGAAAAATATGTAAATTAAACAAATTTAGGGCGTAAATGGTTCACCATGATCTTTAGAGCCAAAGTCAAACTCCAGCATATGATGCACCCCGCTGATAAGCTGACGAGACGGATTGTATGAATTCTTTTTATAAAAACATTCAATCAGATTTCTGCATTCTTTCCCTAAGAAACGAATCAATAAGCTACAGTCCACAACCTACAACGATAAACAGTCATGTTTCTGATGCTAACAGTGTTTCTAAATCTCTACTTAGAAACTTTGTACCACAGTAATGTCGTATAATAATTACTGCACTTCGACAGTGTTGTAAGCGATGAAAGCATATTTGCATCATTATGACTCTTCAGTTGCCAATAAATACTAAGTAGTGACGTGACTGAAGTTTCGAAACCACAAACCTAGGATCTCTAACGCTTATTCGAAACAGATTGTAATATTTATTTACGACGGACCCGCCAATAGCGTGCCACCAACATTGATTACATCAATGACAACCAACTTTAAATTCCAAATAAAGATATTCACGTCTTTGGAATGGACATATACTGTTTTAATCTGTCATGTGTCAACTTCTTTGATGCAGATGATTTATTTTTGGTATTTTCAATAGATGAATATCGAAAAATTGAACCCTCGTTTCTATTTTACGTAAATACAAACAAATGTTTGAAAATTGTTACTCTTGGGAAATTACTTTTGGGAACTGTCCTTCTGGGAAGTTATCCTTTTGAGAAGTGGTCCTTATGAGCCGAGAGGTCAGGCAGCCTATGCTGACCCTTATACAGTGTTCTATGTCTTCAAAACACAAACCAAAAAAATAATTATTGATTTTTTTTTTCAATAAACAAAAAATATGTAGGTATCAAAATTTATGTACTGCAAAATTAAAAAAAAATATATATCAAATTCAGATTTCTCTGTATGCATAGAAAAAGGAAAAGACGTCGTAATGAAAATCTCCTATTTTCTTACTAGATTAAAAACGTATAAAAATATACAGATCTTGGGACAATTAAATATGAAAGAACAAAATGATTAGACACAGAATTTTTACGTACCATGCAGAACTATCAGACATTTTCAGAGAAACGAACACAAAGTCATGAATAAAGTGATGACGAAACGCTTTTGTGTCATTGTACATCCATTGTCACGATTTTAGAACATTTTATTTACTATTTTTTCCACAGTGAACAGTAGATTATAATGCAATTTATTAGCAAGCGGTAGCGGTAGCGGCTTTTGTTGTTAATTATTCTTAATACTCATGACATGACTACCGGGAAACAATCGATCGAAAAGACTCAGGCGTTTTGACAATATAAATGAAGGATATAAATAAATTTTACATAGGTACTACATATCAAAGCTATTAAATAACAAATACTTCTTAAACATTCTTTAGGTTATGTTAGCACCACTACTAACTTTATGATTGGCACTAATAATAACATCACTAGATCGTTATAGAGAGATGACGAGCTCGGTGGTCGCGGGTTCGAGAGTAGGATACAATTGTGCCACTATAGTCCTTTTTCGTAATTAGGAGAACCCCAAATATTCGAAGTTGTACATGTTGTGTATGTATTCGAAGTTGACAAAGTAACACTTTGTCAACTTCGAATACATTATTTTTGTTTGAGGTTTTGTTACATGCAATAAAGTATATCAATACTGTACCTACACTTATGAATATTGTTTTAAAAACATAGCAGTGTTTCAAAATATGTAATAACACTTCAGTTCGCGATGATGCAAAATATAAACTTAGCGCGTGCCGTGTTTATACTATGCGAAAACACGTACCTATTCGTACTTTTAAGGATTTACAAAATGTGTTCGCATGGTTGTTATCGGAGTCGAAAAAGTAGGTTACTGATTATTACGGACTATGGTAACACAGTAGACATATGGGAGTAGTAGGTACATTAATTTGTACATAAAATATACATCTAAATATTAATACGTGAAGCAAAAACTTTATACCCCATATTAAGAAAATTACGCGTAGGTACGGATGAGTATGAAATTTCGAACACTTTTAGTATATATGTATAGAGAAGGGGTGCAGCATGCTGGTATATTTTTTTAAATTATGAATAAAAAATAAGAACTAAAAAATTACACACACACTACCATGTACTTGACACACACAAGCATATACTCATTTGTTTATTGTTAAAGTCATAATTTAAATTAATTATGGTCGAATTACGACCACTGGCGACCACTAGTACATACAAATGTTCATAATCGAAGCACTTACAGCAACACACCTCACTACACATAATATCGTGCTTCGCTATGTGGCTCATTCCGAAGCTGTTCGTCTAGGAAAAGTAAAACTATGCGCCGGCGACATACTTATGTGAGTGCGTGCATTTCTGATGCTTAAGTACTCGTAGATGTACTACTACCACTTATTTACTAGGTTACTACATTTTAGTACGTCTAATAATAATTTTAAGTAAGTTTCTATTATAGAACTTCACAATATACTTTAATCGACCATAAAACAAGTCGGACATATGTTTTTAAAAGTTTTAGATCGCAGATCGTTACCGTCTTATATATGATGTTTTTGTAACCCTCTTATATAACGTGTTAATTTACCGACATTTTACAGTTGCATTACTTAGACCATTTCATCGACGAAAAATCCCCCAATGGTGGGCTATGCCCCCGCCATTTGAAACAGTAGCCATTTGAAAAAAAAAATACGAAAATGGACTTCGTTATCAAAAAAGAAATAATATTACTGACTGATTGACTGGTCTCATCATGACAACAATGATATTTTTTCAAGGTCAATAGAAATCTACACCTTTCGGTACTGACAATATTGACTGACTGTCGATATTGACAAAGGTAAATCAATATTAGTGTAATAAATCTTATCTTAAAAGTGAAAAATACGCTTCAGACCCACCGTACCCCTGGCCGTACCTCTGGTGGTTTTTTTTTTTTTTTTTTATACAACTAAAGTAGCAAACAAGCATACGGCCCGCCTGATGGAAAGCAGTTACCGTAGCCTATGAACGCCTGTAACACCAGGGGCATCACACGCGCGTTGCCGACCCTGTAAAAACCTCTTCACGCCCTTTTTGAAGAACCCCATGCTGTAGTCTCCTGAGAAAACCTCGACAGGCAGTTCATTCCACAGTTTGACAGTACGCGGGAGAAAACTTCTCTGGAACCGCACAGTACGCGACCACTTAGGCTCCAATGTGTGAGGATGAATTCCCTGCCGATGGCGAGCGGTGCGACTATAGAAAGAGGCCGTGGGCATCATGTCAAACAGCTCCTCTGAACACACCCCATTATACAATCGGTAGAACACACAAAGAGACGCGAAATCTCTTCTCAGACTTAAAGGTTCTAAACCGTCTGTCAGTTTGGAATCATCAACAATCCTCACAGCACGCCTTTGAATCGAGTCACAAGGTGCAAGCTGGTATCTAGGCGCTCCCGCCCATAGATGGCAACAGTACTCCATATGCGGCCGTACTTGCGCTTTATAAAGCAGAAGTCGTTGCCGCGGGTTGAAGTACTGCTTCGCCCTGTTGAGCACACCTAGTTTCTTCGACGCCAGCTTGACCTTCTCCTCCAGGTGACATCGAAACTGGACGTCGCTGGAGATTTCAATTCCGAGAACCCCAATATTTTTGGCGATGCTAAGGGGTGTGTTCTGGAATTGGGGAGCCACAGCAAAAGGGGTTTTCTTAGCGGTGAACGCGCAAACTTGTGTCTTAGTGCGATTGAACTGAACTAGGTTCTTTCGCCCCCAATCGGAGACACAATTCAATGTGCTCTCGATCTCTGACACAAGTTGTTCTCGACTCTCCTCCACCAGAGAACGGGGTATATTAGCGCGGCCCGTGTAATAAGCGTCCCCAGTGCTGTCGTCAGCATAGCAATGAATGCTGTCAATAGACAACATATCATTGATATGCAGCAAAAACAGCGTCGGGGATAATACCGAGCCTTGCGGGACGCCAGCATTAATGTCCATGCTACCGGAGCGACTGCCATCCACAACGGCTCTAATGCTTCTGCAGGACAAAAAGCTAGCGACCCATTCGCATAAACCCTCAGGTAGACCGTACGCAGGCAACTTCGAAAGAAGACTACGGTGCCAGACCCGATCGAACGCCTTCGCCATATATGTCATATGGTACGGTGGGTCTTTAAATATATAATTGGTTTTTTTTTTGGTCCATTGTATTTTTTTTGCCAAATTTTAGGATATAGCAGATTATTAATAAAATATAACAACAATTTTTTTTAACATTTTGTTTGGTTTTTTGTTTGAAACCATTTCGAACAGTTACTGTAGTGTTTAAGTCCATTTTCGTATTTTTTTTTCAAATGGCTACTGTTTCAAATGGAGCATAAGCATAAATGGGCATATACCCACCATTCGGGGGATTTTCGTCGATGAAATGGTCTAAATAATGCACCTGTAAAATGTCAAAAGTCAGTAATTTAACACGTTGTATATTAAATATGTACATATATAAAATTCTCGTGTCACAATGTTAGTTACCATACTCCTGCGAAACGGCTTGAACGATTTTTATGATATTTTGTGTGCATATCGGGTAGGGCTGAGAATAGGTCGTTATCTATTTTTTATGGCAAAACAACGTTTGCCGGGTCAGCTAGTATTATATATATGAAAGGAAGGAGTATAGGCTGGTAACAGATCAACGACTCTGCGATGTTGCTGTCGCGGTGGTGATTGCTTTCCATCAGGTGACCCACATGCTCGTTTGTCCCTCTCTCATATAAAAAAAATGATCGGTTTTTGACATATAACTTCAGGTAGGTAATTAAAAATCCTTGTAGCAGCTGATTTCGTGCTATCATTTTCCCCAATAATCGTAATAAAGAATCCCTTATCGACGCGCGACGACACGCGAACTATTGTTTAGTTCCTTTTAGGGAATCCGCCTTCATGAAGTCGCGGTGTATGTTATGTATGCATATCGTATCGTAATCGTATTCGTATCGTTTATTTTTGTGTTACAGTACAGTCGAGAACTTCAATGAAGTCTGTTTCTATGTTACCCTTGTTAAGTAAGCCGGTTCGAATTACGGGGTATTATTATTTAATGTGCTTAACTCACAGTATATTTTCTTGTAATAAAATTTTACGCTACTTTCAACTTTCGTGTTTGAATATCTAGCTAGACATTTTACATGTCTGCCGTGTACATGTATATCAGGGCTGTCCAAACCAAATACAATACCGGGCCATTACAAATTACTAAACATAATTATTAGCGGGCCGCAGAAACAAATACCTACTTAACATTTTTACTACCTACGTTTAAAGTTTAAGCTTTAGTTATATAATTAGTTAGTTATAAAATTTTAACTTTTCTAAAAATATATAATTTTCAGTCAGTTTCGTTGTACAAAACCTATAGCGGTAAAAAACTGTATAAAAACCGGTAAATTAAACAGGCCACAGGCCGCACAAATATAAGTCGAGAGCCGCATGCGATCCGCGGGCCGTGCCTTGGACAGCCCTGATGTATATAATAAAGTAATGTAAATTTGCAACCACTACGTGACAAGCTCGTAATAAACATGATCACACTAATACGCGTCATGGTAATATTTGCATTATTTTGCATATTTTGAAAGTATGCAAGCAGTTTACTTATTTTTATTACACTCGGCTGGCTAATAAACGGACACCATATCGTTTTTTTAGACATTCGTCTAAAAAAAACTATATGGTGTCCGTTTATTGTCTTCCATTCTGAAGACAAGCACACGGCCCGCCTGATATGAAGTGGTTACCGTAGTCATATTTCTTGTATGATGAGTTGACTCATCACGGTCTTTAGAGCCAAAGCCAATCTCATCTGCACGTAGTCACCCTGCCGACTAGAAAAAGGGGCTCTGGCGAAAAGACAGGTAGGGCTGAGGGCTGAAAAGACAGGCATATTTGTTTAATCGTGCATATCACGAGAACCTTGTTAGAGTGCCAAATTTCAGCTCAGTCAGACACTAAGACGTGATTCTAGTTTAACGTGCGAGATTGGATTAAATGTACAGTTGAAGCTAAACAAAATCAATACTTATTTATCATCATCATCAGGTCATTTTTAGTCTCCACTACAGGAGCACGACCCTCTCTCGTCCGTCCCAGACAGAAGGAGGATTTAGCTTACACTCCCCACGCTGGCCAGACGGGTAGGGGAGGCCTGATCGATGTTTTATAATGTATGTATACTACTTAGAATTTAAACATTGTTATACCACACCCCGGCCACTCCATACAAATGTCGCATCGGTAACTACTACATGAACAATGACGTGTGTGCAGAGCGTGAATAAGCGTGTGTGCGTGCGGCGCCGTACAAACTGTTTCAGATCCGTCTTAGAGGGGAGGTGAGGTCAACACCAGCGTCCATATTGTACGTAGGTAGGTAGTATTATTATTTATACAGTGGTTATGAAAGTTTATTAAAAAGTTTTTTGAAATGTTTGTCATTCAAACGTTTTCATTCCCCACCGAGGCCACCGAAGGTTATAAAGAAGTAACTTAAGATTTTAAAATATACCAAGTTACTGGACAACCTTCCATATAAGATTTCACAACGAATACTAAAAGCGATCGACTTCTGTGAAGGTCGAATTATCTGATATCGATACACATATCGATTGTGCTCGTTTCGATCGAGAAATGCTGGTAACATTGACAACTTTATTCAATACGCTAAGAATTCGCGATAACATACCGGTGGTCTATTCGGATTTTAAATAGAACCGTTTACATTAAGCAATCACATTGTTATTATTTTTCTACGTCGTTTGTTAGGTTAAACCTTGTTACTTTTTTATCAATTGAATGAAAAAGTATTATTTATTTTGATGTGAAATACTACGTGAATATCTCTTTGAAATTGCATCGATAGGGAGGCAATTCAAAATAACTAACGATCACAAAATCGAGGGATACAGTTTGGTGTTACAGGTACATACATATCTATCATCTCCATCAAAAAATCAATCACACCAATAGATACATGAAGGATCAAATAATTTATTACGTAAGTACTAGGTAAGGACTACGGAACATCATGTGCGGGGGAAGGGGAAACGCTGCCATTTTGAGATAATTTTAGTGCATATAACGTATTCACATACAACACACGGCCGTGTCCATGACACAACCATACTACTTTTTTTTTTATATATTTGCCCCCCCCCCCCCCCGCAAACGAGCATGTGGGTCACCTGATAGAAAGCAATCACCATCGCCCATGGAGATCAGCCACACCAAGGAGTCGCCGATACGTTGAAAGCCTTTACTCCTTCCTTTCTTTCTGGTGACCTCACTGACTCTCAGGAATACAACAATCCTCAAGGAAAGTGTTATTTGCTGCGGTATTCTGTGGAGTGGAGGTACTTCTCCAGCCAGGCAGCTTAAACATACGCTATTCCCTACGTCTGTTTTCGCAAGAGCCTCGTTTGCCAATCAGCAAGGTGCACTACGTGCAGGTGAGGTTGGCTTTGATTCAAAGATATTGGTGAACCACTGACACCCCATTTATATCTTTTTAAGCGGCTCCCCTATAGACTATGTAATAATTATATATGAGTGTGACACTAGCGCTACTTGAGTAAAATAATATTCACTAAATGCAATTATTCAAAATAAGTATTCAACAATGACGTTAGAATCATTATGTCGGTTTATTTATCTATGATTACATGGCATGGTCATCATAAATTGACATTGTGCATTGTGCCAGTGTGAACTGCCTCGCTATATGTACATTCGGTTTCCTATGGATACTCTATGGTTGACTGGAAGAGATCCGTCCGTGATACGCCCACCATTGTACAAAGGGTTATTATTACTTTTATAGTGGAATAAAAGACAAGAAGAATGTCCCAGACAGAAGGAGGATTTAGCCTACACTCCCCACGCTGGCCAGACGGGTTGGGAAGGCCTGATCGATGTTTTATAATGTATTTCCCTTAGTCGCCTTGTACGACATTCACGGGAAAAGACGGAGTGATTCTATTCTAGTCTGCCGGAAACCTGGCCGTGTGATTTCCGGCAGGATTATCACATAGATATCAATTATTTAAAAAAATACACATAAAAAGTAAACGCGAGTGAAACCACGGGTGGAAGCTAGTATACTATAAAATAATATATACCTAATATATTATATGCATCCATCTTCTCTATGCATACATCTTTATGATATATACCATGTTTATTAAATCCATATGTAATGTGACGATGTCAAGAAATGGTAAATACTATAATAATATAAGCATTACTATATTTCAAATTGCAAACGACCAAAAAAAGCAGCTAATTAAATATAAAAATAAAAAACAAAAATGTCAGTAGGTATATCACCTATCAACCAAGTATAGTTTTTAATGATTATTAGATTTAATTTGTTTTGCATTAAGTACAAATCGCTGCGATAGAGAACACAATATTTCAATGATACAGATGCACGACTACAAATATGCAGTTCCGTTGCATTCAAATACCAGGATTGCATGCAAGGATGAAGGTAGTTTGCGGATGCATTTATAAGTGTGTAGTGCAATATGCACTCATCACTGACCGACACAGATTCCTACTATTACTGCGGTTAACTGAAATTGAAAGTTACCGATAGTTACCTTTTAAACTTGAAACAATATTTTTGTAATTTTTTCTGGAATATACATACAAATAGTTAATTATTTACAATTTAAATAAATGCATTATGTCAACACAAGTTATGATGCCTATATAAAATAAGTAATAAATATTCCTGGACAAATTACACACGGCCATCTAGTCCCAAACTAAGCAAAGCTTGTACTATGGGTACTTAATAACTGATGGTATACCTACTTAAATACATTATTTTTTGTGTAAACACATACATATAATACAAAGAAAACACCCAGACCAAGACAAACAGATATGTTCATGCACACAAATATTTGTCTTGAACGGGGATCGAACCCGCAACCTCGGAGTGAAAGTGGCCATTGCTAACCATTCGACCTGCGTTGAACACTGTGCTCAATTTGTCTATAGAAACATTTATTTTAAGTCTGATGTAAAGCGACTACCGTAGCCATATTAACATGAAATATCGCTCGTGAGCCGTCACCCTCGTTGCGAAAGCAGCAACTCTTTTCATTAATTAAAATGTTCGTGTTAGTAAATTGAGTTCCACTCTCTCACTGCTTTCAGCTGAAAATGCAAGAAAAAATATGTTATATGGACTACTCCCTGTTTTCCGTATTTTCATAGCAAAAGATCCTAAGTCTATTGCATACTTTTATAAGTTAAAAATATGCAATAGACTTAGCATCTTAAAGGGCTTTTTCCATCTAAAACAATATTAAAAAATTTAGATTTATTAATTCAAATTTCTATTATTAAACTTAAAATTCGAATTTACAGAGAATTTGATGAAGATGTCGCTACTGAGCATACTGAATCGTATTGAATGAGTAGTTCTTGGTACCAGGATATCATAAACGCTAGGTAAAAAGAGTTTACAGTGCGCATGCTCAAAGATATATTTTTACTACAGCACTAGCGTTATAGGTCATTGCTACAGTGAACTATTAACTATTTTCAGCCCACAGCAGAGAATGAACTTGCTTGATTTCAGTTTTCGCCAAAATGGATAATAGGTTCAGAAGTAATGTACCTAAGCGGTTCCTACCCACATTTACAAATTAAATTCTGGGTGACCTCGTGCTCTATCGTTCAACCATCCATAATCTCTCAATATTTACTTCAATACTATCCAAAGAACGTCAATGCTATTAATCTATATATTAATAACTTACTAAGTGAAGCAAAAACTTTGTACCCCTTTTACAAAAATTGCGCGGACGGAGGAGTATGAAATTTCGCAGAGGTACTTATAGTTTATGTAAAGTGCACAATGCATATATATTATTTAATTATGCATAAAAAATACATTAAATCACTAAAAAAAAACATTACACACACTACCATGTATTTGACACACACAAACGCATATAAACTCTTTTGTTTATTATTATGGTAAAAAAAAAAAAATATGGTCGAATATCGACCACTGGGCGACCAGTAGCAAAAATAAAAGTTTCATTTAATGCATTTTTACATATGGCAAACAATAACAAGTTTTCATTTTCCACATCTCAAGGGCAGTCAATTACCGTCGTTCGGTCAAATGGGTTACGTCAGATTTTTTTTTAAATATCATATTATCACCCTGGTCACTGTGTGTGTAATTGCAGTTGCTTAACCTCAGAAAAGAATTCGTTTTGTATGCCTACTCGTTGTTGCAACCTTGAGACGCGCGGCCGGTCGATACTACCTACTCTTCAAATATACAAAAAAGGTTATTATCATAATATTTAACAAACATTAAAATTGATCGACGTGACTGTCTATTACCTAGGTGAATTATGTCTGGTAGGTACGTAGACAAAGAAAGTTATAGACAAATTGATAGTTTCCATTCCATTCACATTAGAAAGAGAGCTACTTAGGCTATCATCAATTGAGGAAATGAGACAGATTGACACGACTTTTCGTTTCCCGTCACTTGCTGCTTGTTTTTATGGAAAGCACAACAATGTGCGAAATAGATATATATAAAATCTGACATATAGTTTCGCACTTTTGCCACGCTTGACAGGCGTCTATAAAACATCTTTAACACATACATCGATAGGTAGATACCAGGTATAATGACCTAAAGTGAATAATAGACTATATACTACAGCACTGGCCCTATATTATGTCGACATTTAATAAGGCGTTGAAGAAAAAGGCAATTGTGCTATTTATCATCTATATAATAATTATAATATATCAACGTTAGCATTGCCTCATTACCGGCGATAGCAACTATTCGTATTAAGTATTGCGAAAATAATGCAGTTGCGACTGTCGTCCTGTCCGCAGCTGGGATCGAGTTTATGCACATGGTGACAGGAAACACGTCACAGCTGCGGTCGCGTAGGAAAGTTGCAAAACATGAGCATTTCTCGACATTTACAATTTTCTGCATCCTACAACAAACAGTTACGATCCTTAGATAATAATCGAGTTAGATTAAATCGGATTTCTAATAAATTATACGTCAGAATAAATAAAGATCAGCGGAAAACACACGTATTGCAAATTACAAAAACGATTGACAGAAGAAATTGGGTCTTAATATCCGAAATTTAATTTGTTTCAGAAACATATATCTACAAAATAAAAATCTATGTCATTTTTAAAACAGCCATTAGTTGCATACAGTGCGAGCTACATAGTTGAACGTGGAGAGGACGACGTTGTGACAATAAATAAACCAATAAATCTACGTTGTGGTGGAATACACTTTAAATCCTTGGTTGAGAAGAGACCCGTATGCCAGCTGTGAAGTGATTATGGTCTGAGATATATATCTTATAGTCAAAACCCAAAATATAGGAGCTCCTAGGTTACAATAGTTAAAACTAACACCTCCCTATCCAAAAGCAAGTGGAGGTTGGATTAGGTTAAGCTTGTGATCAACAAAAGCCAAGCGAACGAAGGCCCTTGCAGTCATTGCGGTGTACGTGGGTCACCATCATCTTGGAGCCAATGCCAACCTCATCTGTGATATGTAGACATAATTATCTCGTTCTCAGATGAATACAGAGCAATTGTTTCATGAGTTGAACCAGTAACTTTCAGTTATAATTATCTGTTTCTGGCAATTGACCAAATAATAATAAATGAAAGGGTCAATAATCATACAAATATACCTACGAAGTTATAAAAATCATTTTTTTTTAACCTCTACAATGCATTTTCGCTATACAAGTACTTCCTTAAATTACGATAGGTATCGTTGACAAAAACAATCATCGGCCGCCAAAAAAAAAACAACAGTATTGTTATGACCGGTCCCTAAGGTGTTACGAAACAACATTCGATTTTAAGGTCAATTGCGTTTAATAACGCGGATTGAAACTCAAAACTTTAGGGATCTGCAGTGCGATAAACATAAAAATATTGTCATATCAGTCATATTGACGAACCCGCATGTCGAATTGACAGCAGTATTCGGTGCGGTCAGCGTAGCAGGGAGTAGGGCAGTGGGCCTACACCGAAGTGGAACTCCAAAGATTCTAGAGAAAATTTTGAAATTTTAAATACGAATATCATTCGATTTCTTCGGTAGGTATATACGGAGCTTTAATTTGGCAAGATGTAGTTAACTATGTATATTATAGAATAAATACGCAATATTGAAGTTTATTTTATCGGAGACGTAACAAAACTGGCCGTGTGGTTTCCGGCAGACTAGAATAGAATCACTCCGTCTCTTGCCGTGGATGTCGTACAAGGCGACTAAGGGAAATACATTATAAAACATCGATCAGGCCTCCCTAACCCGTCTGGCCAGCGTGGGCAGTGTAGGCCAAATCCTCCTGCCTGTGACGAGAGAGGGTCGTGCTCCTGTAGTGGAGACTAAAATGACCTGATGATGATGTAACAAATCATATGGAAAAATCTTAACTTTTGACCAAAATTTCGTATATTTACTTCCGAGTAAGCCCCCCATCCATGCGCAAGACGCAGAAGTTTATCTTCATCTAGGTGTTTTCTTCGTCTACAAAAAAGTATCATGCATAGAAAAAAAATGTGGATATTTTTGCTTTTTCTAACTATAATAAAAAATATTCTAGTTATCATATCAGGTATGTCTAGTCATAGGTACTCTATATTATGTATATGTGTAGTTTATATTATGTCTGTCAAATTTCATTCAAATCCGTCTAGGCGCTTACTCGTGGAAAAGCAAAAATCATCCATACATCCTCACAAAAATATTATAAATAATTTTAACAAAAAAAAAACCGACCCCAAACATTACTCTACATTTATGTATGTAGATACAGGCTGATGATGATGATGATGATGAAAAAAATATTAGACCAATCTGGAAATACTCTTTCAAATAAAAAAAGTGCTTTTCAAATCGGTTTATCACGAAGTAAATATGTAACAATCATTTAAAAAAAATTCAGCCGAATTGAGAACCTCCTCCTTTTTGGAGTCGGTTAAAAATATGATTAGCACTACCTATGTAGTACGATGAATGTTTGTTATTCTTTCACGGGTAAGAAATAGTTCTTCAGCTTGGATTGATGTAACGAGCTGAACAATGAAACGTAATAAGTATATCAAACAAGTGTCACCGTCTGTGGGTAACAAAAAAAATTACAAAAACTTTAAATCTCAAAAAACTCTAGGTAAACTCAGGTCTCGGGTAATTTCTTCAGAAGCCAGCGTCTAATTTCAATAAACTTACGTTACGACATGGACATGCTATAAAAAGTTTTGCTATAGCTATTGATTTTTCGCCTTTTTCATGATCGTAAATAAATAAATTGTTATTCTTTGTCTTTATCATTAGTTAGTTAATTTAATAAAAAAAAGATGAAACAATAGAAATCATGCCTACTTGTAGGTACGTTATTACACAACATTTAATATGAACTCAAGGATGTATATAATTATTACATCATATTATGTTAACTCCGAAAATACATATGTAATTTTCCTTCATTTGTAATATTTAGGTATTATAAAAGCAAGGAAATAAAACTTTCATTTGATTGACCACAATTTTGATCAAAAAAATTAATATTAATATTGAATTAGTATCGACATACTAAATTAATATTAATTTAAGAATTTCTTTATTTCACAATAATAAAATGTACAACACATAAATATGTACATACCTTTATAGGTACTTAATAATATAAATGTGCTACTTAATAATATAAATGTGAATGTGAGTTTGTTTGTTACGCTATCACGTCGATACTACTCAACGGACAATCATGAAACTTTGTACAGATATTCTCAAAGGTATTAGGAAGGACATAGGATACTTTTTATTTAAAAAAAAAGTAAACGTCGGCGAACCCGCGTTGGAAGCTAGTAATATTATAGATGCGAAGGTGTGTCTGTCTCTCGTTTTGTTACTTCGCCATGAGTAAATGAATCGATTTGAATGAAAATTAGCGAGGACATAGATAGGAAGAAGGATAAAGGCTACCTTTTGACGCGATACAACCGCCACAATTGAAAATAATCTTTTTTAAAATTATTAAATTTATTAAAATGAAGGAAAATTATAACAAATGGACGAGAACAAAATAATTTTTGGAACTATGTATTTTATACTATAAATATTTATATTATACATAATTATTAAAAATATATAATCTTGTAACAAGTACATACTTACGTAACTGAGTTGGATGGGTAATGTTATATGTAAAAAATCCATTGACAAAGCATAGCCGATATATTGTATAGATAAATGTAGCATTCATACAGACATTTTATGAACTTATACAATAATTATGAATAAATAAATATTCCTGGATAAACTACACTGTTATCTAGTTAGTATAAATAGTTAGTAGTTAATATAAATTTTGTATGTCCAAACTAAGCAAAGCTTGTACTTTGGGTACTAGATAACTGATATTATACTTAAATACATTGTTTTTTGTAAATACATACACATAATAATATAGAAAACACCCATACCAAGTCAAACAGACATGTTCATGCACACATGTATATTTGTCTTGAACCTGCGACCTCAGTGTCAACGTGGCCATTGCTAACCATTCGACCACCGAGCTGGTCAAATATAATAATGATATGTATAGGTGTATACAAAATAGTACCGACCAGTGTCATAAGTATGCTTCATTCAGAGGAACACTTTCTTTCTTCATTCTTTAACAGAGACGCGTGTACACGGATCGCATAAATCACAACTATTTCATGAAATAACTATCAAGGACTATAATACGATATCGTGCAGTTTTGTCTGATAAAATACTGTGCTCTCTGTCATGTCTCATAGATTAGTAGATGTAGAAAGTGATCGGAAATACGGTTTAGAACTGTACGTTCCCGTTCCGGCTTATGAAATTGCATTGCGCATGTAAATTTTCCGATGCAGTCGCTCTTTCACGTTGACACGTGCATCCACCGGTACTCTTCGGAACCTCCCAATTTTATTGATTTTATATACCTTTCACATTTCATGATATCCTGGTACAGGAATATACGTATTTGCGATCGAAATCCATATATGACTGTATTAAAAGATATATATATCTATTCGAGCATTAATATCTTCTTTATTTAAATATATTATGCTATGATAACATTCTTTAAAGCTGTAAAAGCTCTTTCTTCGCTCAAAAACTCATCATTGCAATTCAGTGAGAAAACGCAGCCAGTGTTCTTGCCTCCCTGCCGCATGGGACCTTTATTTTTGAGGAATAATATAGATTTTTTTTATTAGTTTTATTTTTAAATAATTTTAAGATTAGATTATTTTTATTTACTTTAGTTGTATTATGTTGTTTTGTAGGTACTATGTTGTAATCCTTACTTAACATAACATTGATAACTTATGCGGTGTGCCTATTTTGTTTGTTTTACTTGTCTGCTTATTACAACTTAGAAATTAGCGCTGTCATGGAAAAAAGGGTAGACAAGTCCGACTCCCGCACCGAGGGTTTCGTTTCATTCCACACATTATAAAAACCGAGTCCATTAATTGAGCAACAGCGTATTACGACATTTACGAGCTGAGTATGTTTTTTTTTCAAATGACCCCAATAGTGTACGACGTATGCCGCCAAGCGGAAGTATTATCTTTAATCAATTCCTAAATTATAGATTACGATGTTCTAATAGGCATGCGAAAAGTAGAAAACAGGTTCATCGTATTCATTCCTCAAAGTAGTGTGTCGGCTGTCGGATATTATTTCGTCTTTACGTAAGGGCGACGGTTAGTTGCGTAACTGACTGATTAACTAAACAGGTTTACTATTGTGTCAGTATTCCGATGACTTTCTGGGCATTTCACGGCCAATTGTTGTACCGGATTATACCGGGCCAGATTTTGATTTTGGTATTTTTTTACCACTAAGGTGGAAACAAGGCATATGGCCCGTCTGATGGAAAACAGTTACCGTAGGCTATGGACGCCTGCAACACCAGAGGCATCACATGCGTGTTGCCGTCTCTGTAAAAACCTTTTCACGACCTTTTAGAAGAACCCCATGCTGTAGTCTCCTGGAAAACTTCGAGAGGCAGTTCATTCCACAACTTGACAGTACGTTGGATAAAACCTTTCTGGAACCCGCACACTACTTGACCACTTTACACTTTGTGTAGAACACACAAAGAGAAGCAAAGTCTATTCTGTCGCCCCCAGTCAGAACTCTATCCAATGTGCTCTCGGTTTTAGACACAAGTAGTTTGCGACTCTTCAAAGATCGTGGGCTATTAGTGCAGCTCGTGTAATAAGTGTCCCCGGTGCTGTGGTCCTCATAGCCATGAATGCTTTGACAGCATTCATGGCTATGAGGACCACATTACCGCACAACAGTCATTGATATACAGCAAAAACAGCATCGGGAACAATCAGAGCTTTGCGGGACTCCAGCATTAATGTCCACGTTAACGGAGCAACTGCCATTCACATCTGCTGGTCTAGAAGCTAGCGACCCATTCGCATAAACTGTCATGTAGACCGTATGCAGGCAACTTTGAAAGAAGACTACTGTGGCAAATCCGATCGAACTTTTGGAACTAAACTTACCTATTTGTAAATAGCTTCCTGTCGAGAGAGATCAAGATTTTTATGTCCTCGAGTTTCCCCTGCTCCGGGGAGAAATTAGAACTTATAAATACCGAATAGAACATCTGTTATCTACAAAGTTTAAACGTTTGTGTATAAAAATTAAAGTCTTCGCCGATCGCCGTAAAATTTTATGAAATAACGTTACATTACGTTTCTATACGAGTAGCATAATGCATATATAAGGTTTTTATTAAGCATAGCGAAACATATGTGGTATTTTTATATACTTTTTATTCTAGAGTTCCCGCCAATTGGGTTCTTATCACAAAAGAAATTAAAATAACGAGTGTGCTTTAGACCACATGACTGAAGTAAAACTTCTTTAGCTCTACTAACTTATATCTCCCTCTCAACTTCCGTTCACCGTTTCCGTAACGCTCTCGTCACGCACTCACCAGCTTACCCCAAGTCAAGCGTGCGTAAAGAAGTTTCACTTCAATAAGCGAAACATAAATTAATTACTACAAGCTCAAAGTCAACCAAATTCATGGGATGGTCTCATTATAATCTCCTTCGCCTCGCCTTTGATCATGAATATCTCCGGTTTATAAAACTGGGCCAAAACCGTTCTTGTATTACTTCCATGCTATTAAACAAAAATAAAAAAATTGACATCCAAAATCTCTATCTATATACTGCGGAACCTTACATAGCATGCATAGGTAAAGGTCGTACTGAACCGGTTTTTAAAGTAGGTTTTCCTTTCTGCCTTAATTGTCACGTCCGTAGGCCCACAATGTGGCGAATGTTGTTGCCTATTGTTGCACAGCAATCAGGGACGAGCCAGGTCCTATTAAATAGCCGTGGTAATAGCCTCTGAGCTATTACCACGGCTTCTGACACCAATACCAACTGCTGGAAATGGTGCTATGGCTAACTTTGTGTAGAAATTGAACTAACTATTCGTATCCTATCGGAACTACAAATTAAACTTGGTAATGACAATCACTGCCCGAATAAATAAATATTTAAAAGTAATAATATATAGTAAATAGGCATTTATTACATGAAACAAAAATCCCCATTGCTTTGGAAAATATTTTTTAAATAGCTTTCCCATCGAAAATAATGGTTTTTAGTGTTCAAAAACTTGCAGCAAAATTGGTTTTGTCTCGAGAAAAAATCTTCTTACAAGCAAGTAACTTGTTACTGATAATATTATGACCTTGGATACTATTCTTGTGCCTGACTTTTGTATTTCGTGCCTTCATATTTATTACGGGCTAGGGGCATTTACCGGAAGCTCGAAAGTATTCCTTAACCCAAGTAATATACCAAGTGGTTCTAAAACGAAACAGAAGTTTATACTGCCGTAAAAACAATATGAATAATTCGTAAGCGTTGAAAAGAAATGACCGACTGAACTATATATATATATAGTTGGTATATTTTTTTATCTGTACAGTTATATCGTAAAAGGTAATGAACTACGGACCGCGGATACGTTTTTGGTGAGATCTATACTTTTTTCATATATGATAACCAAAATCTATACTTAAATTATAAAGCTGAAGAGTTTGTTTGTTTGGTTGAACGCACTAATCTCAAGAACTACTCATTCGAATTGAAAAAATCTTTTAGTGTTAGATATCTTATTTTTTGAGAAAGGCTATAGGCTATATAATATCACGCTAACACCAATAAGAGCGGAGCACCAATGAAAAATGTTGGAAAAAATATTCCTTTTGAGAGCTTCCGTTGCGTGCGCTGCGTAAACGGTTCAAGTTACGCAACAATTATATACGACGGAATTATTCATCTTAAAAAGATCTACAAAAGTCCATGATAGCAAGTGTAGCATCTTTTAAAATTGGCTCACTATAACCTTTCCAATGGTAACGTTACGCTTCACACTCAACGCTCTGTCTCACGCAGACGAAGTTGCGCGAGTCAGCTAGTCCCTAAATAACTCCAATTGCTTATGAACACATAACATTTGTTATATGTATCATGAAGTCGTAAAATCCCATATATTTTATCATGTCTCGTACAAGATATAAACAAGATTACACGTTGTATAAATTTAGTTCCTAATTTTTCCTTTCAGACAAAACTTAGCAGGTGCCTAGGTAATTATTATAATTAAATAATAAACGAATTTATCGCTCTTGGCCTTACCGGGTCCGGCCTCGTATACATCAGATACGAAAATAACCGGCAGGCCTGATGAGGGGATAAGCGCCGACTTTTGCGGTTGGTATATTTTTTTATCTGTACAGTTTTATCGATATGTAAATATGTACCAATCAATAAACAAGCCAATAAAATTTTAAAAAATAATATCGACGGGATTCACTAAAATTATTTAATCATAAAACAATTTCAAGATAGCCTTGTCATGTCACTTCAGGAAGTTTAATAAGCTTTCTACGACGAAGGACGTGTTGTCGCGTTCATTCTAATTCCATAGGAATAGCCAAAAATCAACATATATTAATAATAATTTTTACATAATCACGTAATACATAATATTATTCAAATTGTATCTACGCACATGGGCAGTCAATGAAATGTTTGAGCTGCTAGTTAAAGCGACCAATGCTTTCACTATTCCACCTCACTCGCGGCGTTATTGTCTCATTATAAAACCTCAAAATATCATCTACACAGGGGAAAGTATCATAACGCTAACTTAATTGGGTGCTACGGACACTCACCAATTATACATTATTACAGCTTCCGACTCGGGTTATGCAAATTTCTGCCATGTCCACGTGAAATTGAATTACTCGAGTCTTGCTTACGTCGTTGCATAATTTACTTAGATTAATGTCGCTTTTTATTCCACTCGAACTCGATGTAAATCACGGGGCGAACAATGGTATTGTACAGGTGCCTTTTATGTTCCTAATCGTCTGCCAATTGCTCTAATGACGATCGTCTTGTCGAGATCACGCGCATCACTCTCCACGACACATGACTGTAATGATTTTGCAATTTCACAATAAAATGCATAGAGAGACTGCAAGATCTAGAAACGTTCACGACGACAATTGACTCCAATAGAAAGGTCGCTATAATTAAATTAGTGATGCACTGCTAATGTGAGACATTGACCCGCGACCACGACTAAAACAAGCGTTCATTGAAGCAACTCAGACATAAAATTAGGAGAAAGGCACCGATAGTTCAGATCAGCAATTTCGGCCACGAAATGTGAAATCTGCCGAATTTCGATTGAATGATTTATTGTGTCTTTCCAGTCCATCCAAAACGTAACCTATTTGATCTTCTTGGCATATCAAAAGAGTTACAACAACCTCCCTTAATTCATCCGATATGCCAAGAACATTTTGAGAGACATGCTCTACCGATTCAGCTCACCTACAGACACAGCGATCTGAAATCCAATATAATCCAGCTGTTACAAGCTATTTAATGTTTGTTTTCAGATACTTATTGTATACAATGTAACTGTACAGCTGCTAGTTGACGGATTGGTGATGTCGTGGGGACGCTAATACCTCTATCGAGGTCAGTGGAACCTGCGACGTGCACGAAGAACTAACATCTAGTTTGATCTTGAACAAATAAAGGTACTATTCGCGTCCGGCACGCTATTAGGGCATGGCGCACCGAGATGTAGGTTAGCGTAATTGGAAACAAAGTTATGAGCAACACAATACCATTTTCATAGTGTTAATAAGGTAGATAATTTTTAACGGATATTTGGACTGTCGCAACTGTTTAGACAGATGTAGTTTGGAAGTGGAGCAGTGGACGAGATTTAGAAAGGTGTCGCGTTGATTATGCTGTGTGCTGTGTAGCCTACTGATATAGTACCGACCGATCGGCTGACCACAGACCAGCTACTGACGACGGACACACGCTTCCTGCACTCGACACAATGGTTGAAACTGTTAGACAATAGAGGATTTGTGAGATTCTGTTTACAAAACAGATGCGGTCGCAACCTTGCTGGATGGTTGAAGCTGGTCTTTATTGTGCTTACTGTAACCGATTCTTAATAAAGCGTTGGATTAAATCTGTCTTACCTACGAACAAATTACTAGTTTTTGTCTATAATCTCATAGTTTCAAAATGTTTAATTGCTGTTACTTGTTGCTATGAAACATTTTATGCAGCGTAATTCAAATACGAGTGATGAATGATGATGAATCAATGATGTTATATTTCTATAGATATGGCATACGCATACCATTTTTTGTCAGAAAACAGTTCCTCCTGAGTTCGAGTCATACACTATTGCCATCCCTATCATACCAACGATTTACTATACTTGCTATCTCTTTTCCTCACCGAGCGATAATGGCGGCAATTTTTCTTGCAAAAATATGAAATTAACTAAAGTACGTGTTAAAATCAATTTTTATTGTGTACTTTCGTGTGATATGTAATCTCTTGGGCTTATAATTGTAATTTTTCTTTAATTTTATTAACATAAATTTTGCATTTTCGAAATACAGACGACGGTGTTTTTACCTATTTCAATTAATTGGGAGGTAAGACAATTTGGCTCACATTTCGAGTGTTCGTTTTTGACGCTTAATGACATATCTATTGAAGAGAACGAGATTTGTTCTAAAGAACTATAATGTAAGATAATGCAAACATTATTATTATTGCAGTGTATCGACAAGGTTTATGTTAGCAGATACTACAGATTGTATTATTTGAAATTGTTTCCCAGTGAGTGAATTATATAATTCTTTATGAAATATCAAGTTTCTTAAACCTCATCTATATCACAATGTAAGTTAGAGTACTGCGTATCCATACTTATAACATAATTGGCTCCCTAGCCAATGTATGTTATAAGTATGGATACGCATGAGCCCCTGCTCAAGACGTTTTTGCTACATATACTCGTAAACGAAACCTACGATTGGAGGATTACTTAAAAATCATTATGTAATTGTCATTGTCATTTCGAGGTGCAATCTGAAAGCGTTAAAATCTAACAGCTGTACAAAATTGGAACGATGCCGATGGACAGAATTATTACTACCGGTTTAAAGGTGAAGTAAAATTGAAATGTTCTGGTTTTGCTATTAATAATGTTTTTAAACTAAGTGTTACATCCTAAATAAAATTGTAGATAGAAGTATATACGAACAGATACGGATACTTTGGTTCGTGTGATTTCCTTTCTTTATAATTACATCGTGAGTTTGATCTGAGGGGCAATTCTCGTAATTAAAATGTAGTCAAAATTTAGTTCAGATCCACTCTCAATCTCACAAATGTCAAATTTGGTATTCTCGTACCTTAGCATGAAATTTTAAAGTTTAATTTAAGTGGGATTTTATAGAAATATGACCGAACATTAAACAAACTAAGAATGTTATTTTGCTAACAATTATTTATTATTGACAATAATGAATGAATGAAATCAAATATAAGTATGATTTTTTTGTCAATTCATAATTCAATCTCGATTCGGTCAACTTTCATTCTGCGATCGTAAAATAATTACGATAATTGGTATTCAGATCATTCGAAGCCTAGAACGATACACGCAAATTAAAATAATGCGTGTTAAATTACATTTGATGAATGATCCTCCAATAAAAAGCTTTTCAACACACGAAGTCAAACAAGCAATTAGAAAACTTGATCAAACTAAGGCTCCTGGGTATGACCTTATAACTGCGAAAATTATGAGAGAACTACCTGATGAGGGAGTATTATTTTTGACATATATTTACAACTCAATACTAAAAAGAGCGATGGTGCCTGACCTATGGAAAGTTGCACAGATAATAATGGTCCCCAAACCTGGCAAAAGTCTGTATGACGTAAAATCGTACAGGCCAATCAGCTTACTGCCAATACCGTCAAAAATAATGGAGATCCTTTTTCTAAATAGACTGATGCCGGTAATTAAAGAAAGAAATTTGATTCCAGACCACCAGTTTGGATTCAGACAGAAACATGGCACCATAGAACAAATCCACAGGCTCGTTAACACTATCACCGACGCATTTGAACGAAAAGAATATTGCACAGCTGCATTCTTGGATATATCCCAGGCCTTCGACCGAGTCTGGCATGATGGGCTCCTATATAAAATTAAAAAAATACTTCCAATCAACTTCTATCAGTGGATGAGATCGTATTTGGAAAACAGACACTTTTTTGTAAAGCATGGAGAAGAAATTACAAAACTGTATGACATCAAAGCAGGTGTACCACAGGGTAGTGTATTGGGACCCACACTATACCTTCTCTATACGGCGGATCTTCCCATTTCTGAAAACACAGTAACAGGTACCTTCGCCGATGATACAGCAGTCTTGTCCACTGATGAATTACCTAATAGTGCCTCTCGGAAACTCCAAAGTGGCCTCGATAGCATTGCGGATTGGCTGAAAGACTGGCGTATCAAAACTAATGAAACTAAATCGATCCATGTAACATTTACCACTCGTAGAGAAACTTGTCCACCAGTCACTTTAAATGGAGTCCAAATTCCACAAGCTGATGAAACAAAATATCTGGGAATGTACCTGGATAGGAGGCTTACATGGCGCAAGCATATTTACACCAAACGCCTGGCAATGGGGCAACAGGTCCGAAAAATGTACTGGATGTTAAACAGAAAGTCGCAGCTATCGATGACGAACAAACTACTACTGTACAAGTGTATTATCAAGCCCACCTGGTGTTATGGCATACAGCTATGGGGCAGTTCAGCAAATTCGAACCTAGAAATCCTGCAAAGATTCCAGTCTAAAATGCTACGCATGATAACAGACGCACCATGGTATATTACCAATGACAGATTGCATCACGATCTTGACATAAAAACTATCAGGCAAGAAATAAAGGACAAAATTACTGCATATGAAAGGAAAATTAAAGAACACCCTAATATACTTGCAAGGGATCTAATGAGTGAATCGATAATGCCACGAAGGCTCAAAAGAAAACAACCACAGGATCTACTGTAGAGAGCCTGTGATGTGATGAAGTGGACGTGTCAATGGACATGTACCACACAAGCTCAATCTTCCATACCTACCTATTGCTAAATATCGACTGAGAAGATAGATTGCAATAATAGTTTCAAAAAAAAAAAAAAAAAAAAATTACATTTAGTAAGATTCTATTGCGTGCTATCATATGTATCGGGCGAAGTGTTGCTAGAACTAAAGATGCTAGCAGAATTCCACTATAACTACTTATTGTAGAATAACACTTGATCTCTGTCAAGCAGCAGTTGAGCAGCGTTTTTGTTATATTATTTGAGAGGAAAGGGGTGGCGGGGGCAAACGAGCATGTTGGTCACCTGATGGAAAGCAATCGCCACCGCCCGTGGAGATCAGCAACACCAAGGAGTCGCCGATCCGTTGCCAGCCTATACTCCTTCCTGTCTTTCTTTCTGGTGACCTCACTCATAGCAACCCAACAACCCTCCAGGGAATTGTTATTTGGCTGCGGTATTCCATGTTGGAGTATGCTCTAAATCCCTTCCATTGAAGGGGAGACCCGTATCCCAACAGTGGAATGTTTATAGATTGATGCCGAAGACTTGAATTATGACTTTTTTAAAATAAATTACTAACATATTATTATTTCTAATACGTTCCCTTAATGTACGAAAATCCAAGTTGCACCTGATTTTAAAAAAAGTGTGTCAAACATTAACTTTCTTTTCAATTTTAGTAGGTAGGTATTTCTTAATTATATGAGAACGAAATTATTTATATGGCAAGCGAGCATGTGGGTCACCTGATGGAAAGCAATCACCACCGCTCATGGAGATCATCGACACCAAGGGATCGCCGAACCGGTGCCAGCCTTATTATATACTCCTTATTTTCGTTTTTTTATTTTGGATATGGTTTGGGTAGGTATGTTAAATATATATAAGTAGACTACGTACGAGTGACCGCGAGTAGAATGTTTTTTTTATTTTTATTTTGGCGTAAGAAAGTAACGTAGGGTAAGGTTGCGATCATTGGACTAGCACTTTGATTGGACCTCTTTGATTTCTCGGAAACGAGTAGTCTTAAAAATCATCTGGGAAGCCGAAACGGTACCTATTTGAACCCGCACCCTCCCCGAGTCAGTGTCGTAGCGCACTTTGATGAGGAAGCATATGTGTCGCCGAATTTCACGTGCTTGCGATGTAAAATTTACGGGGCATATTTTACTATGTAAGTTCATTTTCTTAAGGTATTTTATTGCTTTTTTTTTGTATTTGCATGCTTCATTTATTTGTTTATCGAACTTATAAACGTATGTCTTCAATACAACACAGGTTTTTTTTTAAATTTAGGTTTTGTACGTGAACAGCTAGTTGCCATCAATGAACCGGTGCTGAGCTCATTAATTGGACTGGTCCAATCATAAGAACTTCTAAAATCTAGGTTTTCATTCTTATTTTTTTTTTTGTTTTATCATGGTTATATGCTGTGAATATTGCGCATGGAATAAACAAAGCATGAAACTAGCCTTGCATGTAAGCATGAAGTTGGTCTAAATGAAGCTAGCCGGATATAAGGAGTACAGAAGGCGACCCTTAAGTGAAGACATTTGATGGCAAAAATATAAAAGCTAAAGCTAAAAAAAAAATTGTCGAACATATTTTGGACCTAGAACGCTGTTTATACGGAATCACACCAAAAGATACTAGAAGTTTAGCTTTCAAAATAGCCTAAAAATAGTAAGAAGACAAGATTTAACAAAACTGAAGAAGAAAAATTTGCAGGAAAGATATGGTAATGGGAAACGCCACCCTGAATTATGTTTAGGACAACCTAGAACAACTTCTTTTAATAGAGCTACAGACTTTAACAAGCCTACAATGAAATACATAAATCTTTCAAAAATGTAAACTAACATATTTTTATATTATTACTGTTTCTTTTTATAGCATATTATGCAGTCATTACCTAATAAATAATTTTGAACTATCATCTTATCTTTTATTTGTTTAAATTTCTATCGACACCTTGAATGGACTAGTAATGATAATTTCCTTAGTCCAATGATAGCCACTGACTGGTCCATTCAAAAGAACACTGGTTCAAAGATAGCAACCCGCACAAAATATCTTTTCTTAATTTTATCTCATTATGGTTGATCCAAAAAATCTGAAATACACACCTGTGAGGACTCATATGCACAGCCTATTAAATTCATAAATCAAAATTCTCCTGTACATCATGTTCACGATTTTATGTCAATCGAAAGTTAAGTGGTCCAATAGTGGCAACCTTACCCTACCGATAACAGCGCGCACTAGACTGAAAAAGTTAGGTCATATCTTGATGAGCGTTGAAACTCATTACCTAACTGCTCGTAGATGTACAAAGTGTCAGTTCAACTCGTATTGTATACAGATATTCATCAACAAGCTTTAACATGTACCTAGCTCATTGTCAATTCACACGAAATGTCATTATTACAAGGCTGACAAGTGTGGAAAGTAAGCATACGACCCGCCTGATGTGAAGCGATCGCAACATGAAATATGGTTCGCTTGCCGCCACCACCGCTGCCGACACCAACTCCTTCTTTCCTGGTGACCTCACTCATTCACAGGAACACAACAACCCTTGAGGTGGATGTATTTCCCCAGTCGAGTAACATAAAAGTCCTATCTAGGGTTGCCAACTTTTATTTGACAAATAAACGTATTATAAGGTTTGGTTAGGAAAAAAATAAGAAAGAAAAAAAAGTATTTTTCAAATTGTATGTTTTTATTGCCTTAAAAACGTATTTTGGTATCAATTTTTTTGCTATTTTTAAATATTTTAAAGCTTGTTTGATCAAAATTGAAATAATTATAAATAATAAACTATTCCTCTCTTCTCGCCTTTTTAGATTACAGTAAAGGTTAGAAATAAAGTATTTTCACATACTTACTTTATTTCTACGCAAAAATATAAAGTATAATTACCAAAAATAAAGTAGGATACGTTATTTTAAAGTATGGTTTGGCAACCCTAGTCCTATCTCTCTTTAATCTTATTTACTAACATTTAGTATTTAGTAATTTTTTCGCTTTAAGTTTATCGTTGGAAAATAAAAATACATGTAAAATTATTCACTAACCTTTTATTTTATTCCATCTATCGCTATATTTCACTTTGCTTTTTGATGTGTTCATCATAACGTGACGTAACAAGGAAAACGTATAAGATTTAAAATCGAGCTGATTTGCGGAAAACGTAAAATAATTTATTTCTATGAACCTAACCTATATTTGCTTCTCTATTTTGATTCATCATCAGCCCCCTTACCACCATCTCTTATTGCGGTTCAATAATTGAGTAGATTGCTTATTCATACCAATGAATAAGCGACTCTATGCTATTTGAAATAGAGTCGCTTATTCATTGGTATGAATAAGCAATCTATTCAGTTATTGAGTCGCAATAAGAGATGGTGGTAAGGGGGCTGGTCATTTTAGTCTCCACTACAGGAGCACGACCCTCTCTCATCCGTCCCAGACAGAAGGACGATTTGGCCTACACTCCCCACGCTGGGGAGTGTAGGCCAAACGACATCCACGGGAAGAGACGGAGTGATTGTATTCTAGTCTGCCGGAAATCACACGGCCAACTATTTTGATTAAATTATAATTAAATCGATTCATACTAAAATCGATACAACGTCTAGACAATAAACATGTATTTATTAACTGACGAGCACGGTGGTCGAATGGTTAGCAATAGCCACTTTGACTCCGAGGTCGCGGGTTCGATTCCCGCTCAAGACAAACATTTGTGAGCATGAACAAGTCTGTTTGTTCTTTGGTCTGGGTGTTTTCGATGTATTATGTATTTACAAAAAGAAATGTATTTAAGTATTAGGTATATCAGTTATCTAGTACCCATAGTACATACAAGCTTGGCTTAGTTCGGGACTCGCATGGCAGCGCAGAATTTGTCTAGGAATATTTATTTATTAATATTTTTAGTATTTGCAATACGTACGAGTAAATATTTGTATTAGGTACGTAGATAATGATGTTTTAAAAATATAACATCATTTTACGTAGATTATTAAGATATGCTAATTACATTTCGTACAAAATAATAGACAATCTTGAATCATTATAACAACTAATAGATAATCACCAGTTTTCCTCGAGTGCATTGAAGTCGAATGCAATGCCTTATTATGCGGACTGATGACAATTGATTTGCCGCTCTGATCTACTGACCGTGGTGATGTAATCAAATCGTACTCGGTTACAGGGGAATCGATGTTATAATACTAGAACTCGTTTGTAATTAGAGTACAAGTCATCGTTTGTTGTCGCAACCTTGATTTTCTAACTAGACGTTCGGAATAAGCGTCCATATTTCATGTGCAGGAAAGAATACTACAAAGATACGAAATATTTATGTTATAGTGCCTCGGTTAGAAATGTAAATTAGCAAAAACCGAGTCGACGTCAACCCTTATTCATCCCACTGCTTTGATACGGGCGTCCCGTCAATCGAAGAGGTTCAGAGCATACTCCACCGCGCTGATCCACCGCAGGTTGGCGGAGGCTAGTGTTTAAGAAAGAGCTTACTGACTTGTCTTAACGACTGTCATCTAATTACGAGAGCCGCGACCGACAGCTTAACGTGCCCTGCGAAACACGGAGGAGTTCGAGATAAATAAACCCATCTATGTACAGGCTACGGTTGACGTTGCTTAACTTGTGTTCGTGTTCGATTAGACTGACACACGTAACGACGACATCGAGTTCCTATAAATTAGTATAGAGTATTTGGGCAAAAAAGCGCCCATAATTTGACCGGTAACAGCATACATTCGATTTTTGAGAATCTATCCGACATTTTTACCTATGGGTAAAAAACATTACGAATGCCACAGAATAACCTATATTTTTATTTTTCTAGACCCCGTCATTAGCTGTTCTATCATATCAAGCAGAAAGATTTAATTAGATACGTAACTTAGACACGGCAAGAACGCTCTTAAAATAACAGCGCTATCTGCTTAACTATTCATAAAATAAAACGATATCATGAAACGATATTTCTCAATATTTTTGCTACAAATTACATCACTTGATCTTATTATTGCTTAATCTGTTCCGGTTTCTTTGAGTATCTCGGATATTTGCGTATATTTATAGTCCCAAACCATAATTATAGAGCGGTGAGTAACTGTTATAGGTATATTACGCATGAACATTCATACTAGGTATATCGGAAATATGAATCACGTAACTGAGGTGTCTCGAGTATTCCTCATTTTAGATATATATAATAAAGAGAGGAGCGACTTTACATCGCTAGGATACGTACAAAATGAGCCCAATTACCTGCTCACAGTAGCCGGTGCCTGTGAATTCCAAGCAAGCTGTATTTTATTTTTGGTCCAGACACTTATTTTGACATGCCGAGAATCGGTACCGATAACCGGTCGCTTTATGTAAACACCTTACAGTGACAGTCTAATCGACCACGCAAGTTAAGGTACATAAGTGGCTATGGATGAATTTATCTTGAATTTCTTCATACTTCGACCGATTTACGACTACGACCGCATGACACTGGGACCGACAGCTTGCAGTACTCTACTTTGAGTTGTGGGTTCCAGTTGTCGTGAAGTCAGAAGCTTTTGGGCGTCTTGAAAACAATGTCACATTATTCACGCTCATACTACATTATCACGGTTTTTGAATCAAAGGGGTTTTATTAGTCCATGCTTCATAACTGTTATCCAGAGGTTACGACGGTTTCAAGCCAATGGAATGTTGTTGGCAACGACAGCTTAATTTTACTTCCGAAACATGGAGAAAATTTCTATGAAGTACGCCGTCTAAACACCATATGTTCTTGTTCCAGGACATTCAGTGGTAAAGGCAGACGGGAATCGCGCAGCAGTGGTGATGCTGCGGCTGCGTCCTCCTCGGAACAGCATGAAGACGATGCCGACGACACCATGAACAGAGAGAACGTGTCTAACAAAATCGTGGCGGGCATGGATCGATGGCAGAACACCCTTGAAGATATGATCAATCTGCGATCCTCGAATAACCAAGTGTTCAAGGATAACTACTGGGTAAGTACCATGCAAGTAAATGACAGCTTTACATTTACCATA
This sequence comes from Hypsopygia costalis, assembly GCA_937001555.2. Taxonomy (NCBI): domain Eukaryota; kingdom Metazoa; phylum Arthropoda; class Insecta; order Lepidoptera; family Pyralidae; genus Hypsopygia; species Hypsopygia costalis. The sequence continues at coordinate 7,731,118 of OW443326.2, read as the reverse complement.
TTGTTACCACAGAACGTCACTAGAGCTTTAATGGTTATTAAATAAAATACAGAAAGAGAAATGCGAAGATAAAAAATATATAAAAAGATCCCTTGACTGCCATGTCCGCTGAAACAGACAGTTTTCAGTAAAGAAAAATCTTTTAGAACTGAACAACTAATATGTAATATTTTATATGGAATTTTATGAAGTAAAAAAATGTTTTAATGGTATGGTGACAAATAAAGCTTTTGATTATCTTTTCAAGATAAATTGTAATTAGGCATGGCGTGCGTAATAGAAAACAAAGACAATGAATGAATAGTGGTTTCTATCAAAGATACGAAGTACGACACAAGTACGAAGTAATACTTGTGCGTATCGTATTTGTTTACACAAATAAAAGATATGAAGAATAGTAGTATTTATAAAAAAATCGCAGTTCCGTCCACTAGCAATGAATAGCACAAATTTCTGTGTTGAAGTAGGGTGCTCCTCTGATATAGCCGACGCCCGTGTCCACTGCAGGATTTAAGTGACGATGACCGACGTCGGCAGCCGTAGGCCTCCAGAAGAGAGGGGGTCCACATATTTATTATGATTGATTGAAACATTTGCCAGAAAAATATTATTGAACTCTTTTGAAAAGTTAAAGGGACCCACTCGAATCCTTTATTTCTCCAGGGCCCGCACATCTAAATTCTACCCTGCCAGCACTTTATGCCTAGCAACATGCTTTCGTTTCATACCGTGGGTATCCATCGACTTTTTATCACACTTGTGAGATAGTTGGTCCATCTCCTTACGATCATCTGCTCGTCCTTTATCTACTGCTAGATAAAGGTCTTCCACCGTATGTGATCATCCGCTTTTTGCATACAGCCACTACCAGGCGTTAGTTTGAAGTTATCGACCGCCCAATGATGCTATATGAGACCGGCTACGTCATCATCACTGCAGATGTAGCCGGCCGACTTCAGGTTGCAAATTGTGAGAGAACTATGGTTCTCCTTCGATTTACCTCGTTCCGAATTATATCCCTTAGAGAAAGAAACTGTACGACGTTCAGTTTATGGAACAGTCCGACGTCCCGAACTCAAATTTTGCCAAAATTTTCTAAATGCTGCCCTCATGCTGACCAGGACAGTCTAATCCTTCTATTAATTACTTGATTGAAGTCGTTTCATCTAACGGCGGATAATCGCAAACAGCGCTCACGGCATATTATTCACTCCACAATCTTTCTCAATGTAGAATAACTTGAACAAATCCACATGATGCTATTGTAATTAGTTCCACTTAATAAAACAAAAAACTGAATGTACAACATCGGCCTATGAATCATCGCGTTCTTAGTATAGCATTTTATTCATCGTATTCTTTTAACTACTCGGTTCGCAGTCAGTGACATAAATACTTTTGCATACCCCCTCAAAGAGACTACAATAAATACATTATTTTTGTGCAGTGTATGCCATACACACATATTTTATGTAGTATGTAATAAAAATAATGCATTGTTCTGATCGGATATGATGATAATAAATTCCAATTATAATAAACGTCACTTGTACTATTCTATTAAATTTATTTCACCTTTACGTGCAACAGTAAAGGATCTTAATTATCAAAATAAAATTAATATTTAACACAGACGCAAAGTAAATACAACTTTAGTTGCCTTTGTGCCTTTTTGGCGCCACTGTTCCTTCTACTTGGCGGTCAACAAACATACGGCTCGCGTGATATGAAGAAGTTACCGTTACTTAAGACGCGTGTACAACGTCTATATTCCCTCAACACGACAACTCTCTAAGCTAGTCTACGCAATTATTATTTAACTGCTGCATATTCAGCCAATATGACCAAAGACGAGTTACTAACACAAAAAATTGCTTTAAATATTTCATATTAGCATCCACAGGGCTCTGCCCGAAATAAAAAGTATCCTTGTTCGTCCAAAAAGTATTATGCCAAATTTTATCTAAATCCATTATTCAGTACATCCATCCATTCCATCCTCATAAATTTTCGCAATATTTTATGATCTTAAATACATACTTCTTGCCTGAGCGCTCCGAGATGCTGATCCGCTCCTATTGGTTGTAGTATGATTTTATATCGCCTTCCTCGATTAACTACAACTAGAGTTACCAGCTCCAGAATCACAAAAGCCGGACGCGGCATTTAATTTGGCTGAATTTACCCTAAAAGCATACCTTTTATAATTAAACCAAGGGTATTGTCTGTGGTATTGCCACTTTAGCTTCTGGAGGGTTAGGGGAGGGTTTAACCCAGATATCTCTGAGATTTTTTTTTTCTTCAATGTCAACCAAATTCACATATTATGCTAAGTATGTCTCAGAAAGTCTGAAAAAAATACGAAAAAAAATCTTTGACAGGTGGAAATTCCGGAAAATGATGATCGTTATAACAAACGCTAGTAAAATGCGCTACTATGGAGTGTGATAGATATTCTGCAAATGTAAGGCTAAAATTGCAGAATAAAACAATAAAATAAAAGAAAAATATTTAATTACTTAGATTATAACTTCTATAATAATATAATTTTATTGTGGTGTGTGGTATGCATTGCAACAATGTTTTGGATGCAGCGAAATATTACATTTTTTGCAGTAAAAACTTGCATTTTTGTGACAAATCGCGCATCGCAGTTGATTTGGTCTATACATAACAATGTGGCCAATATTATCATATCTTGAATTTTCATGAAGACCTTGTGATGTCCGTGTAGATTTCCTTGAATCCTCCTTCTTGTAGGTCTCCAGCAGGCCAGTAGCAATAGATCTTCGAAATTTAAATGGTCTCCTCCATTTAATTTGTATAATTGCCATGCGTTATGTGTAGCCATATCTAAACCATTTTTTTCCACGTACTGATGTCCTGTATAAACCAATGTTTTGGTCAGATCTGTCGACACCGCCCATATTCTCATTTATGGTAGAAGGCTGAAGTTGCTGGTAACACAGGCATTGTTGAAGAGGTACTTGGCTCGGGTGATGAACTTTTTGGACCAGTTTCTGTTGTTTCCAGGCATATTCGTTTTGAAAGTTGAGCTAGTGGCGTTTCGTCATCTTCACTTTCGTCGGATACACTATTGTTGAAATATAGTTCAGCTGTAGCTCTAAGCTGCCGCCCAGGTAAATTTTGCAAAGACACAAAATTTTCATCTCCCAAATCTTCATCTGTCAAGTCTGCATTACAACTCTCCGGAGGAAAAATTGTTATACCATCGGGAATCGGATCTGCTTCGTCAATGTGATCCAATTCTTCAATAATCTCATTCAATGTGAGATTTCGATACTTCGACCTGAAATATACAAAAATGTTCTTATAGTACCTCATGTCCCTATTGTTCGTTATAACGATCCATCTAAAGATTTTGAAATAAACATATCTTTTGATGAATAAAACATTCTGTAAATGTTTATTTTAAGTCATTAAGGGTACATTCTTTATGTTTTAGGAGCAACTAAATAAAAAAATTGAATAATGAAACATTTTACATACCTTGAAATATTCATGACTAAAATCCAAAAACAATAACGCGTATAAAATCAAGACACTGAACTTCTAACTGGGTCAACTTCCTGGAATGAATGCATAGACGTGTGACATGTGCTTATAACTTATAAACAAAATCTCAAGTACCCCCGGGTCGCCGTAATATTTTTTTGTTGTCATGATCGTTTAAACAAACGATAGCGTTAAGTGGGTTAAGGACTTTTTATTATAGGGGACTTAAAATTTTGAGGACCCATTTGACACACCATACTCGCATACATACCACCGCCTAGCGGAATAGCGCTTGGGCATCAGGCAGTCGCAGCCTAACAAAAGCCAGACTGGCCTCAATGAAAAATGTTGCAAAAACGACGAAAGCTCGGTAGTACATACATAATATAAATTGATATAAGATATGGGATCGTAGCTAGTACTATCATCAATATATTACTTTGCATATTCATATCATGATGTAAACTTATAATGTTGCTCTATAACTATGCAAATAGTATGGTAGATACCATTATTTTTTATTATGAACACGAGGAGAAGATAAATGATACATACATACAACTAGCCTTATATACCAATATGCAAAATGACCAAATGACTTGCGCCCGCGGCTTCGCCCGCATTTACGAAAAAGCTTTTAATTTTTCGGGTTAATACCATAAAAAACACGCAAATGACGTGGCTGTCTATTGGTGAAAGTATTTTCAAAATAGGTCCAGTAGATCCAGAGATTACCCCCTACAACCTCACAAACTCAGAAACTTTACCTCTTTATAATAATAGTATAGATAGGCATAAGGACACATCCGCATTTACACCAATACGCATTTTATATATCGCAAAAAGAACAATACCCATAAAGACAAGTTAAAGCAAATACACCAAATTGAAGTCAAGAACATAAGGTATATGCAAAAATCTTTAAGATTTCTTTGGATATGTGTTATGACGACTGTGTAGTGATGTAACAAAAAGAAGCATCATTGTCTGCTGTTATCTGATGCAGTGATACAATACCTAACAGGGAAAGTGAATAGATTCATAATTGAGATAATTGAGTTTTACCCCAACGCAGGAAAACTGAAAGTATGTATGCATAAATTTGTATTTATCAAGACGAGGTTTCTCGTTGTAAACTAATGTCAACCAGAAGATTAATTGATGTGAATTTCACGGAATTTCTTCTTCATGGTAGTCTTTCCTGTCTCCATGCTTAAGTTCGTCAAAATTGGTTCAACACTAATCGGGAATATTATGTATTAGAAAGATAGAAGTTTTGTCTTTTTGTTTCTAATGAATAAACTCAAAAACTACTGAACCGACTTTAATGATTCTTCTTCATTCGCTTATAGGAAGCTTCGTGAACAGCGACTAACAGGCTTTATTTTTTTACAAGTACATACACACCCGTGCGAATAGTGTATGTATTATTTGCCGGTGCAAAGCCGCGGCAGATTGCTAGTTAGTATAATTTAATTAAAGAAGAGAATGAACAGACAAATAGACAAAGAAAGTATCCCTAGAAATGGAGTTAAAATTTTCTCTATTTTGACGTGACAACGTCTTATAAATTGGTTAGCCGGGTGACACTTCAAGAAACTGGGTCACGTTATGCGCTTACAATGAGAGCGAGTGAAAGGCGCGTGCCTTTCACTCGCTCTCATTGTAGGCGTGTCGTGGACGCGTGTCCCTTCTAAGAGCGAGAGAGACAGACATAAAAAGTGAAAGGCATGCGTCCCTTCCACTCGAAAACATTTTACCACTCAAAGTCGTTGTCACGTAAAACTTTCGCCCGTATACCGACTTTACAGGCAACCAATATTTTTTATAAATATTTTTAAAATAGAAAATTTCACCTCCCCCGCCTAGGTGGGAAATAGGTAGTTGGCACCACACTGCGTCACACTGTTCCAAAGAGCACTCGACCGGTAATCGAGAGTAAGTCGGGAGTACATTGGGTGAAAAACAAGCATACATTCGCCCGATGAGATGCAGTTACATGTACATCATTCGCGCGCTACTACACCCGCTGCCAACACAGCAACTCGTTCCTTTCTAGTTATATTCATTTTATCAGTAGCTAGTACCCGCCGCTTCACCCTGAGTGAACACAGTACCTGGATAAAAAATATGCTATGTGTATATAACTCCAAAACATATTTTATACGTATGCCAAACTGCATCAAAATCCGTTTATCCGTGAAAGAGTAGGTAACAAACATCCCGCCACACATCCTCACCAACTTTTACTTTTATAATATTAATAGGACATCAAAGACAATACTTTAACTTTTCTCTATTACTTGACTGAATGATCAATCTAAGTTAAGACATTCTCCGCAATCTTAAATTTCATGTTTCCTTAATTATAAATTATCCTTCAATGTCGAAATAGATAATTACCATAGCCTTGTAGTATCGGATAGCAACGACCTTATGTCTACAACTAATTCTCCCCATCCACTTTACGATTGTTGGACAATCGAAACACAGGGTTGCGAGTCTGTCGCCCAGGAAAGAGGACCTTTACCCGCCCCGCTATCGCACCCTGTACCTAAACCAACCAGGCGCGTAAGCGGATTGACAGCAGGTCATACTCCTTTTTCTTGCAAGCAGACTAATAAGGCACTCATAAGTTGAGTTTGAGTAGCTCGTGGCGACCGACGTTCGGTTTCCCAAGCATCGAAGGCCTACTATCCCCCAAACTCCATGATGGGTACCGGAGCTGCCAGCGCGCTCTCCTAAAGAAGGTCGCTTGCTTCCCGACGACCTATGTGCGCCTAATGCAGTGTTTTTTAAACTTTTTCATGGCGCGACTTATGTAGAAATCTTTTGCGACCCTTTACTCTCCAAGTTCCTAACCTGTATGTATTTTATTAAATTACAAATATCAAATCCGTACATTTTTATTTATTTTCATAGTTAGGTTATCAGTTAATATAATAAATAATGAAATATGTAACACAGCCATGGATTACGTCCCGAAATGAACATTTTCAAAATAAAAATATTTTTTGAATGCTATTTTTTACAGCTTCGCAAACTTTTGCGACCTCGCAGTAGAAACTCAGGACACCCTATGAGGTCGCGACCCACACTTTAAAAAACACTGGCCTAGAGTATCGGGTAGCAGTACATTTACTGTTTTTCAGTAGCAGTTTTTTTTTATTGGCATTGTTAGCACCATTCCCCGTTTTACTTGCCTGTCGGCGACCGTCGACTTTTGCTCTGTGTACTACTCTGAACTAGATTAGCAACATCGTACGAAATAATAACGATGTTGTCCATAAATTACGTTTAATTAATGACACTAATTTGAAATGTGTCGCAACACTACACACACACACTTGCAATTGCAACTTTTGTGAAAAATAACACTGTCAACTCAGCATACCGGACAATGATTGCTTTTTTTTGTTTTATTGTAGACTAGCGGCAGTTTCTATATCATTCTCTCATACAAACCTTGTCCTGACAATTTCATCATATTTTTTTTCGTTAATTGTTCTGCTATTTTCGGTACAAATCAATTATTATAAAAATCGGTTCAGCTGTTCTTGAGTTATAAATGGTGTAAACTAACCAGACTTCGTTTATACATATGTATATACGCATTAAGTTCACATTGTGTTCTTTTAGAAAAACTTATATAACATCAACGTAAAATATTCTAAAACATTACAAGAGATTTAAAAAATAAAAACAAATATCCTATGTTTGAGCTAATTAGCACCAAATATCCAGTTTAACTACGCCATTAAAAATAATAATATATCTATCATAATCATGACAAGAAGGGAAAAAATCGATGCATTTGAGATATGATGGACTGTCTGGAGATGTCTACTTACTAAGAATTGTGTAGATTGCTGATCCAACCAAAACATCGATTATAAAGGAACTTCTTGACAAGAGGTGATTATCATCCATGTCGATATGTCATATATATTGTAGTTCTACGGACATCTTATACTACAAATACAACGAAAGAAGAGTGTATGAATCGTCTTATAGTCCAATGCAAAAGACCCCGTAGACTCCAACCAGGAGGGGCAAATATCTCCTACAAAATTCTCCATGTTTGACAGTTTCCGCAATGTCTGAAGGCAAAACTAAATAGAGACATGTGTACAGACTCCGGGATAAGTGATAATAATTACATTTGAACTTGTAAATAAACTTTTTCTACAAACATAAATTTTGATAGTTAATTCAATCAGTTATTTTGCGGAAGTCAAAATTACAGACTATTTGATCTACACTACTTTGCGTGCTTCCGCCACCAACTACTGCCGGCCGGCACTCACCCACTACCGTTAGTAGACGCATCTGACTGCCGTGGCTGCTTTAGTCGTCTCTGCTCCAGCTGCTGCAGTCGTCTCGTCGGTAAACATAATTTTAAATTTAACTTCACCCGCGGCAACGCAGTCTCTTTGCAATGTGAATGTGACCAATATTCCGCTACAATATTGAAACATTAATTCTCGGTTCGATAAAATCTATAGAAAAATTAATGGTATTACTATTTAATTTGAGTTCATAATGTCCCACACTTCCTGGACGGAAGTGCGTTCGTTCGTCGCCATCACAATTCAGCTCGCGCATGTATTTGTAACCAATACAACTATCTATTCCTACAAACCATTTTAGACTCAACCGCAATAACTTTTCGATCACTTATCCAATACAGTGAAAGTGGACGCAAAGAAAGTTATTGTATGCATCGAAGCTATAATTTAATTCAATGATGTATATCACACAATAAATAACTCACAGAGGGTACACAATATGATGAATTTGTTGATGCCTATCAGACTATAGCTAGCCTAATGCTAGGCATCTAGCCACACTCATGTGGTAGACTTGAATGTAGTGTCACGCAATAGATATCTTACACACGTGACATTGTGTTGTTATAAACATTTACTTTTCTATCCACGAAAGTGCTGCCGACAAACTGTTCCACAGTTTGGCAAATCAAAAAGACTCAAAACGTACGTTATTTTTAAAAGGAGTAAAAGATTAAAAATGACTCATATATGTACATTCATCCCGCAAATCTATAAACTTATATAATTTTATTTCAGAATATTGTAAGCTTATGTAGCAGTTAAAAGATGAAGTAGTCAAACCAAATTTAACTGAACAACTAGTTTTGACTACCACATTTTTGACTTACCACGCACTCGGATTACAAAACAACCCTTGTCACTGATCTAAAGACAGCATCATATCAAAAAAAAAAACATTAATATTCCGCAAACTTTGACTAAGGATGTCAGTCAAATCCATTTTTTGTGAAGATATTGTACGCTACTTTTTACACACCACTTACAAACACAATTTTCATTAACCTTATCAGTTTAATGAAAATTGTGTTTGTACGACATCACATCCACGTCGTTGGTCCAAACTACTAATTTCTGATTATAGTTTTATTTTGGTCGGAATTAATTGATTTTTGATGTGACCCATTTCTGACAAACAGGATCACGCAATGTATCTTCAGTTTATGTCCATGGGTGCATTACCTGTTTACAGGGGCGGACTAAGGCCGACAACCTACTACGTGCCTAGCGCCCGTAATTTTTAGGGACCGAAAATTAGGTTTTAATTTTTTAATTTTTGAAGTGAAAACTGCTTTAGTAGGGGCGGAATTACAATGTTGCCTAGGGCCCGTTTTAACCTTAGTCCGTCACTGCCTGCTTATATATTTATATCTTCGAATTACGTATGGAAATATTGTAGAGCGTTCAAGTCGCATGCATCAGTAAATTTGGATTAAGCTAACACATTTAGGCAGTACAATAGGCAATGGACCTTCTGTACATTGTATTTATTTTGTATGGAGTGTATACCGTTGCGAGCGTGATTGGTAGATTCAAAGTGATTTGTCTAGTGACGTAGATGTATAGCATAGATATGTTAACCAGGTGACCACGACTTTGTCAGTTAAATTATTATTGAATGATGCATCTCACAGTCTGATAATACTTTAACGGTCATTTATTTTAATGTAATGTTACCACTTTAGGCAAAAAACGGATACAGAAGGCAGTTTTGGTTACAGTCAACAATGGGGACTACCTCCCTTAGTAACCCATAACCATTGAGTCAGCCACCAATCCAGATTCATAACACTGTTAAAACATAGTAATCTCTCCTCAATCGAAAGAGTTTAAAGCATTCTCCACCACGCTGCACCGATTTGGCTGAAGTCAATGTTTTCAAATCGCTCATTAACCATTATCATATCGTAACTACTATATAACAACAACAACCGGGACCGAAGGCTTAACATGTTATCCAAAGTACGGAAGGGCTCGCGATAAAGAAACCCATTCGTAGACAGGCTACAATGGATATTACTTAATTTGCGTCAGAGTATAAGTAATAGTACTACTGTACAGTATGGACTCTCGAACCACCGTAACCTCCTCTTGGTTTTTGGAACAGTTTGTTCGACGCCGTACACACACAGACGCATTGACGCTTTGTAGAGACGTTATAGTATATGTAATAGTTAACGACTCGGCATTTGTATGAAGTAGCCGTGGTGTCTTCGTATTGCACATAGGATGCGCTGGTACTTGTTGATTACATTGGTCGCGGAAAATGTTGCATCACGAAGCTATGATTAATAAACTTTCCATCGGCAAATTGTTTCATGTCGTCAATCAATACAAAAACATTATTAAACCTACATTTAGCTAGTCTACCTGATTGATGGCTCATGCATAATAATTATTATTGACAAATAAAAACAATGAACGTTGGAAGTCTATTTATGGTAAATTGAAGAAACCTTTTTGATGTCCATTTTGGAAAACGAAAGAATGGCTGATTAGGTAATTATTGTCTGTTGAAGCAATTAATACAGAATATTCGATATAAAAAAGTACCTTTATTGCATGGACTGGATTTTTTATACTAATTAGGCGTTCTATTCGTATCTGTGGATATTTTTAAATTTCCTTAAACGTTCTGGAAAATCAAAATTTCTCAGATGAGTCAAAAACTGTTACTCTGGAGTTAATATAAAAATTTATATGAACATATAATATGTATTAATTTCTGAAAAAAAATGTTAGGTACGCCTTAAATACAGTAGGTATACTCGTAAGTATTAGCACTACGTACTACGTATGGCCATTCCTCTCTCTCGTGCCTTCCTCATACTTCACCTACCCTCTGAGACGAATCTGGAACAGTTTGTATGACGTCGCACGCACACACGCTCATTCGTGCTCTGCACAGACGTCATTGTTTATGTAGTTATCGACGCGACATTTGTATAGGGTGCGCTTCAAATCTACATTAGCTACTAACGTCCCCTTAACTTCGTTTGTTTTAGAAGATACGTATACGCAGATTTTTAAGTGTGATCTGCAGCAATACAACTCTGAGAACCGTATTTAATTTAGTTCAGTACATCTAGCGTGATGTGCATACAAGCGTACATGAACAGGCAAACAAAATGTCTACGTAAAAATAATTATTTTGACTTTTATTGATCTTATAAAGACTCCTTGAAACGGAGCGATAGTGGAAATGTTACGTAATGAAAAGACACAGATCCCTTCATATATTTTTTTCTTGATCTTTAATATTACAGACATCGGCTATTATAGTTTATTATAATTTTAGTTTTTAATGTACCTAGTTGTATTAATTTTATTATAAATTTAATTTTAAGATATTTGATAATTTTAATTTTGTAATTTAATTAAGTTTTCTATAGTTAGATTGTATTTAATTAATTATATTTTACTTATAGTTACAATTTTATATGTATAGATTTATGTACCTATGCTTCGATCAATATCTGCTTATGAAATAGAGTTACGATCAATAATTTAAAAGTACTTTTTCCTTTTTCACTTTGTCACAATGCCAGTAGTGATTAGTTCTTTTTGGTCAGTTTAATTAATTAGTTTTCTTATTATTTCTTACTATGTATATTATAATGGTAATAGCTTTTTTGTTATTGAACAACACGAGGAAAATAGTAAATTACCTATAAAAATCATTCTTAGATATTTTTTCGAATTTTTAAGGTTTTCATTGCATTGACTTTTGAATTTAACTTTCGCACAATACTGAAATTGTAGGTACAAATAATGCACCAAATCGTGAGTGTGGATGAATGGATTTTATTCAATCTTTCGATGAAATTAGACATATTATATCCTATAATATAACACATGATCTGAATTGACACATATGATATTTTTTATCGCAATTCTATGAATATCTGGAACGAAGCCACGGGTTAAATATGTACAAATATACAAAATATATAGTGCAAAAAGCACACTTCAAGCACTGATAGCCACTTTTTTGCCAGCTACTATGTTATTCTATCTTCACGGCCGAGAGTTAGTTTTTTTTTACCTCGAACTTCTCCATGCTCCGTGTCATCTTCAGGCGAATGGCCTTCGGACGCCTTAAAAACATACTCTGTGAGAATTAGCAGTGAACAGCTCACATTCCAACAATAAGACGAGCATAGCTTGATGTGTTAGACACACACATCAAGCTATGCTCGTCTTATTGTTAAAAGACATTATTGAGTGGAGCGAGCAAGCGGAACGCTTATATACGCCGAAAAGTGACTTTTGGAAATGAATAGGCTCCAAAACCACTGAACCGATTTTGATGAAACTTATCACAATTAATAACCTCGTAATGATTGAGGTTTGTGTCTAAAAAAAAATTGAAATCGATTATGTCCTTGAGGAATGATCATCAAATACATTTTCCATTGAAATCAATGGAAAACATACACTCAGCGAATCTACTCGCTCCACTCAACCTCGATTTCGGCCCCGTGGGCTAGAATCTGGCCTAGTGTATTTTTCAAGACTAATAAGCTCAGAATATTGTTGTATTTATTAAGTTTGAAACTTGATAAAAAGTTGTAACTTTATTATTTCGGTTATATACACGTGTTTTATTATTATAATATATTGGCTTCATCATACAACAACAATTGATCGGAAAATCTGTAGATAACACAGATCTAACTTCCAGCTACAAATAAGTGATTCAACCGCGATCTCGTTTACATTCGAAAACCGGTAATGGGAAGTGTGCACCATGAACTTGGTAAGAATTAACACTTCCATTAAACCCACAAATAAACGTTAATTAAACACCGCTCTGCAATTTTTTCTAAGGTCGTGGTCACATTAAGGGGCTACTTCTTATGAACTAGAGGGGCTAAAAAAAAGGGTAGTAGTAGGTAATAAACCAAGCAACTAAAATTATGAAACTGAACGACTATTATACTAACCTTGCGACTAAAAATTTATGATCCTGGTGGTCAATTGGCTAGCTACTTTAACTCTGAGTCGCGGATTCGATCCCCGCACAAGGCAAACTCAATATCGCTCTGTACAGGCGCCATGGTTTATGTAATAGCATGGGTGTTTTCTAATTATTATGTAGGATGTATTTACAAAAAAAATGTAAATGTAAATAAAACAAATGATACAAACATATCAAACCTAATCTAAGCTTGTATTCCAGTCGATTATTTATATATTTATTATTCGCTCAATTTATTACTTCCTTTTAAAAAAAGAGCTCGTAAATATATGTAACAATGAAAGAACTAACACGAACAATTTGTAACAAATACAATAAATAAAAAATTGTGACGTAGGTTAAAAATGCTATCATTTAAAATTCGTTTGTAGGATTCCGTACGTCCGTCCGAGGAAAAAGCAACTAATGTAAGATCATTAAATAAATATTGTCAGACAAATTACACTGCGCCATCTAGCCCCAAAGTTTAGCAGCATTACGTTGTGTGTGTCTCTTGTCATATATTTATATGTACAGTCGCTTGCCTAAGATATCTCTGCCATACTTTTCAGTCTGTCAAGGTAATCAGTTATCTTAGGGAACCGACCGTACATACCTATTGAAGATTAACTTTGTTTTTGTTATTATCCTCCATTTCTTTTTCGCGGACACCATAATGAAATAATATACTTATATGACGTGACCATTTCTTAAAATTGATCTCATTGTTATATGGTTGCCCATTTCATATATTTCTTGATATAGTCAACTAAAACTGGTCATATCGTATAAACGTCAACGTTTGATGATATGTCAATCTATGTTGGGCCATATCATTAAGTAGGGTTTCCGTGATATCAAAGTTGAATAAAAATCCACGTAAAAAAGGAACTTATATAAATATATTTTTTGTGAGCACAAAAACTATTTATTGCAGTTTGATCTATCCGCATAAAATTTCACACCTTCAATCTAATATAAATCTAATAATTACAAAAATGGGAGATATTACAAAAGATTACAACCACAACCAGCTAAACACCGGCTGTTCATTAAAAAGCCACAGCTAGATTGTCAGCAAATTGTGCAGCCAGCTCGTTGGTAATTTAGCTTTTGGCTTTTCGAATCAATCGACAGCCGATAAGTTGGGCACTTGGCGTTCAGCGTTGCGCTTAGCAGAGGAAGCCGCGGTCCAACCGTCAGCTGCGCTAACTGTGTCAGCTGCCCCGCGCCGTTGTTTTCTCAACCGATCTCAGCCAAACAACAGGCCACGTAATATTAATAATAAATTAAATGTGAGGGCAAATTGATAGATTATTATTATTATCGTTTAGAATTAGGTTTATTTATTTATGTTACCAAGGGGAATTAACCAACACTGAAACTTTGAGAATGGTTCTTCGATCTTAGTCTGTCCCTTTAAAGGGCAAATGGAAAAAAGTACCTAATCTGATAGTGTCTGACACAACACACGATTTGACTGTTCATAAATATTTTTTTAATAAATAGCTACACGGCTCTGGAAACCAAGTCCTTTAGAGCCCGTATTCAAGGACATGCCGAAACATATCATCAGGAATCTTCTTGTTCCTCAATTACTTGTAATAAATGAACAGTAACAAATAGTAACTTTATACATATAAAATTGAGCGGAGAGTAGAATGTTTTATTAAAAGGGTCTAACTTTTAATGAAAGAGTCCACTCTCCACTCAATTATAAGAACTCTAATGATCAATCTCACCATATTATGACAAATTTTCATAATTTAATGTATTAAATTGTGAAAATTTGTTTAAAATCCCAACCTCTTTAGTTCCCCCCAAAAAGTCAGTTCTTAATAATTCTTATCTATTGATCATCTCTTCTTATTGAAAGAGATAGTACCACAGAATTACAGTTCCAGAGAAAATCCTCCCAGCGATCAAGCCAGCAGCCAAATAGCTGGCTATATAGCTGATTGTTTTACGACAAACAGCTAGCTGGCTCAATTCTTGAATTTTCGGCTGGTTACTCATCTCTATGATGAATCACCAAAACACCACTATATCAGCGTCTCTAACGGTGTATAATGTAATTATTTTACCATATGATCATAATATTTGACCATATCATGAAGTAGCCGTTCTGTAGCTGTTCATATCGTCAAACGCTGATTTATTAATTGATCTGGATAGGCCATATCATGATGTGATCAATTCTAAGACCTGGCCACGACATATATACCCTATCACGTGTTTATGATCGAATCCTGTTACCCTATCTCACTTCCTCAGCTAAGGCGAATCTATCATAGTGACACCTCATTATGTTGAAATCCGTCAAACGGTTTAGGTTGTAGAGCATGCCTAAGAATACATACAATGCATACATACGTACACGTACAT
Organism: Hypsopygia costalis; assembly: GCA_937001555.2. Taxonomy (NCBI): domain Eukaryota; kingdom Metazoa; phylum Arthropoda; class Insecta; order Lepidoptera; family Pyralidae; genus Hypsopygia; species Hypsopygia costalis. The sequence goes on along the minus strand of OW443326.2, from coordinate 7,715,908 downwards.
ATGCTCGAAAACCATTAACCTGCCTTCTTTGGCAGTCGGGTAACAATAAATAATTATGAGGTATTCTATATAAGGCAATGTATTTAGGTGGTCAATTTTAAACTCTGTTGTCTACATGATATGGCCACATTGTATTTTTAAACCTGAGTTAATTGAAAGTATGTAATACCTGTTGAATTGGTCCTTGACATTACGTGAATGAACGTTTGCCTATTTATTTCTGTAAATGTTAAAGCTGAAAATTAAGGCAATGCAATGTACATACTTAAAATTAACAAAATTAATTAACAAATGTAATTTTAAAGTATAATCTCACTAAGGTTACGATTGTATATAGGGTACTAAATTTATTTTTGAAGATTTTAGAGACATAAATAGCAATATTAAGTGTGGAATTAAAGTCATTTCAGCTGAGGGACATCCGTCGCTGCATGTAGGTCTCCCCTTTTTTATGCTACGTTAGATGGCAAAGACACGTGATATATTTGGAGCCGGAATGTTATACGAATAAATATCCGCCGTATAGCCTTCATAACTCCTTTCTGGTAGTTTATGAAGAGTAGGTATTACCCAATCCTTAGAAACTTAAGTACCTACTTACATAAACTTAAAAATTTTACTACTCACGTAACCTAAAAGTATTTTGTAATTGGTATGGTTTTTAATTGCAAATTAATTGCTTCATCTTTCATAGAGAATTTACTGTTTTAGGTCCCCAGTCGTGTTAGATATTTAAAATAAATAAATGTTCTTGGACGAATTCTCCAATCTAGTCCCAAACTAAGCAAAGCTTGTACTATGGGTACTAGATTACTGATATTATACTTAAATACATTTTTTTTGTAACATTTTGTACATACATATTGTATATATAGAAAACACCCAGACCAAGACAAACATACATGTTCATGCACACAAATATTTGTCTTGTGCAGGGATCGAACCAGCGACCCCGGGGTCAAAGAAGATATGGTTACCCATTTGACCACCGGGGTCGCCCCCGTTAGTTAGTTTTATCCCCGTGATTATAGTGGACTTCATTATTCATTGCCATATCATCTTCATAATTAACAATCTACCACAGTACGTCTCCTAAGACATTTTATACCACGAACGGTGAAATTGTGGACTCAATTTCCCTCAGCGGTATTTCCGAACAATTGCGACATGAGAGCTTTCAAGAACAGAGTCTATTATTCCTCTTATAAGTCTGGCAACGGATCGGCGACTCTATGGTGTTGCTGATCTCTATGGACGGTGATGATTGCTTTCCATCTGGTGGTCGACATACCCGTTTGCCCCCTCTCATGGCACAGTGGTGGAAATGTGTAGTGGATCCCAGTCCCGTATGTTTCTCTGTTTATGTTGGACTCGTATGATGTACCTTTTCAGGTGCGATCCAAGCGTAACCCAGCCATTTAAACGAAGAATAAAAATAACCGCCAATTATTTTTACAAAAGGGGCAGATAAGTAAAGCCGATTGATTTCACGTTCATGTCTAATAATTCTTTATCTAATTAAAGATGCGATGACATGCACAAGTAATTGTTTGATCGTTCCTCATGAAATTAGATCAATTTCGCCACTGTAAAAGTAATGATTAGATAATTCCAGAAAGGATATTAACTAGGCGGGATTCTAGCCCACGGGACCGAAATAGGGGTTGGGTTTTCCATTGATTTCAAAGGAAAATGTTTTTGATGATCATTCCACAAGGACATGATCGATCTCAATTTTTTCCGGCACAAACCTCAAGCATGTCGTGGTCTTTAATTCTGACAAGTTTTAAGTTTGAACATTATTACAATCCGCTCGTTTCACTCAATAAATTGATACCTAAACCACGCGCGGTGCTCGTTTCTTCTTGCCTGTACGGTTATCAACTATTGAAAAGATCGACAGTAAGTACAGTAAGATGATTGTGCAAAAACTTGCGGATGCAACGGTCAGTCAGTCAGGCACATGCAGGTGGCATAAGCATAATGTGCCTTATGATTATGGATAGATACAGTGATTATTTCCTGCCAACTGTTTGTGAGTACACAATAGAGCCATAAGTTACTAGTAATTAATCATTCTTAGTTGATACTGTATTACATAACGCAAGCCATACTGACGTTAAATTTATTATTCAACGATGACTCTTTAAAATAAGTGTAATTTAAACATTACAAGTAGTTTGTTTTATTAAGTTGTGATTGAAAGAGAAAAAATGCTCAACTCATCCACAGTAGATCGCATAAATTATTTTAGATTATTTTTTAACAAAGCAGTCAACTTGAATTTCGTTCCATATATATGTCCATATATATTTATGTATTCGTATAGCACTAACATCGCGCTTAATCTATACTTCTATACTAATATTTTAAAGAGGTAAAATTTGTGTGTTTGTGAGGTTGTAGAGGGTAATCTCTAGATCTACTGAACCGATTTTGAAATTTCTTTTAACAATAGAAAGAATATATATATATATATATATATATATATATATATATATATATAAGACTCTTAAGTCTTAGTTTACATATAGAACAAAGCCTAGATAGGTAGAGTCAAATGAGTTGGTATTGACAAAAATACTTTATAGGTTCAAACCTATGCCATAACGTCAACTTGCTAGATCTTACCCCAGCAAGATCCACTGGAATCGGTACCAGACTTTTACATCTATACATATATAGAGTGGAGAAGATTGTGTATTTAGAAGTTGAAAATATGTATGATTGTTATACCTTTTTAATCAAGAAATTATATTAGAAACGCTAAACTACTAAGAGATAGGTATCTCTCAATAAACTCCTACTCCTAGCCGATATCTACTTATTTTCTGATTCGCGTCTAAAAAAAATACCAAAACATCAGGCTATAATAACAACATGAGCAAAGTAATGGATTAACATGAACTTTTGTTCCATAGAGAAGATTGCTTGAACACTCTTCTATATATATATATATATATATATATATATATATATATATATATAAGACTCTTAAGTCTTAGTTTACATATAAAACAAAGCCTAGATAGGTAGAGTCAAATGAGTTGGTATTGACAAAAATACTTTATAGGTTCAAACCTATGCCATAACGTCAACTTGCTAGATCTTACCCCAGCAAGATCCACTGGAATCGGTACCAGACTTTTACATCTATACATATATAGAGTGGAGAAGATTGTGTATTTAGAAGTTGAAAATATGTATGATTGTTATACCTTTTTAATCAAGAAATTATATTAGAAACGCTAAACTACTAAGAGATAGGTATCTCTCAATAAACTCCTACTCCTAGCCGATATCTACTTATTTTCTGATTCGCGTCTAAAAAAAATACCAAAACATCAGGCTATAATAACAACATGAGCAAAGTAATGGATTAACATGAACTTTTGTTCCATAGAGAAGATTGCTTGAACACTCTTCTATATATATATATATATATATATATATATATATATATATATATATATATATATATATATATAAGACTCTTAAGTCTTAGTTTACATATAAAACAAAGCCTAGATAGGTAGAGTCAAATGAGTTGGTATTGACAAAAATACTTTATAGGTTCAAACCTATGCCATAACGTCAACTTGCTAGATCTTACCCCAGCAAGATCCACTGGAATCGGTACCAGACTTTTACATCTATACATATATAGAGTGGAGAAGATTGTGTATTTAGAAGTTGAAAATATGTATGATTGTTATACCTTTTTAATCAAGAAATTATATTAGAAACGCTAAACTACTAAGAGATAGGTATCTCTCAATAAACTCCTACTCCTAGCCGATATCTACTTATTTTCTGATTCGCGTCTAAAAAAATACCAAAACATCAGGCTATAATAACAACATGAGCAAAGTAATGGATTAACATGAACTTTTGTTCCATAGAGAAGATTGCTTGAACACGGAATTATCCTCCATATGTAACTTATATTTTTGTACGAATGAGAATAAAAAAAATTGTTACATAATAGGTTTTATGTTATACAATAGTACCCTAGGCTTAATTTCGACTCCAGACTCGCACAAGGGCCTGATTTGAGACATAACCTGCCTCTTCACCTATCAAAATCAATGTTCGTAGTAAATAGACAATTTTTTTTTCAGGCTCAGAATGGATTCGAAGAACTGCGTCGCTACGTGAAACAGGGAAGCGATTTCAGCAAGGAGCTGGCAGCTATACTGCAAGAGAGGTTAGTTAAAATTATATAACTGACTATCAAATTCTCACAAAAGTACGTCAGCCAGTTTCGTTGTTGAGAAATTCTTACTTATCTAATGTTTGCTTAATTCGATATGCTATCTGCGGAAAAAATCTCTAAGAAATATTATGTCTAGCACAAAGATATTTTAACAATAAAATTGATCTGACATTTACGCAATGTTGTTATGTTTTCTTTAACAACTCATCTTATTTACAAGTCTATTTTTATAACTAATTTAGCAGATAAATCAACGTGTAACGCGTTTAGCAGATAAAATACATTAAAAAAAACAGCCACAGTTCCGTTTTTAGTTATCTAACTAGTCATCTAAATAAATAATAGATAGGTAATGCAAAAAAAAAACCTAATTGATGTTGTTTCTGACCCTCAATACTATACTTATAATAATATTTTAGTAGTATCCAATATATGAATTTTCATATCTTTTTATGTAAGCCATACCTATATGTATATCAGCGGTAATATGTAACGCATCATTGCGCTGAATATTTACAAAAGCGATCTTCACGGCGCGGTTAGTCGTGCGCGCCGGAGATAAGAAATCTTATCTGCATTTCTCTATAGCGTTTACTTTCCATGGCGAGTCATTAAAACAATACGTTATTGTTCACGAGCAAATGAATGTAGCGATCCTTCATTCCATGAAGCCCACGTTAGGCTACAATGCAGGGACAATACACAAGTAATCGTTATGCTGCATAATTGTGTATTGCATTGTTCACACGCCTGTAACTTTCACTGGATAATAATTCGATCTATATTGCCGCATACTTTTTCAACACGCAGTCGCTCCGATAGAAGGGCACGGCAATGGCCACAATAACAGAAATAGCATGTCTCGTGGTGCGGCCAAGTGGGCCACCACTTGAGACGAATATAACGCGTGCTACAAATTTATCACCACCATTGGTTCTGCCAGCATTATTATCCCGCCTTTACGCGAACGCCGAGATACCCACGATGTTATAAAACAAATTGTTACGACACAATCCATTACTCTTCTTGATCACAGATTGCGAAACTGTTGTAACAGAAAATTATTTTTAATTTCCTTGTAGGGTTGAAGCAGAACATTATTATTCAAAATGTTTGGCGAAACTTGGTACAAAACTAAGCAAGGCTTGCAAAGAGAGCGTTGGATCATGCGCCGAAGCCTGGAAGCATGTTGCTATAGAAATGGAAAAACGTGCAGATATCCACAGGTAATACGATAAAGTCGTAAATAATATTATTCTCCTATTAAAAATACGGACAAGTTTTAAAATGTATATTTGTTTCAGGAACTATTCTAATTCTTTATTAGATGAGCTAGTAAAACCAATGAAACATGTTACAGACGCCCAACTTAAACTAAGAAAAAAGGTAAAAGATAAATAATATATTTTCTTTAACATTTGTAAGTGAATACTTCCTCAAATGTTTAATTGCATTTATAGATTGAAGGAAACGTGGACAAAACCACACGTGCCCTGACGGAATGGAGGACAGCCGAAGCCAAATCCAAAAAACAATCCCACGTAGCTGCAAGAGAAAACGAAAAATTACAGGATGCAACGTTGGACATGAGGTCTGCTAAATCTCCATACACTTGACGTAACTAATGCAATTTTTCAAGATAGACTTACGTTAAATTGGATGCATTAGTTCGTAAAAGTGTTTCTGCGGTAGAAGGATCCTTCAATGCTAAGCGATTATTGTTATTGTGCCTAGCGAATATTAGCTGTTGCGAAAGATATAAATGTTAAGACTTGAGAACTTATTACCAGCTTTTGTATGTTTATTTTTCACAGCCGAATATCACGTAGTTCAAGTGTGGGCCACATACCTCATTCAATACTTAGTGCAGCCAGAGCAGAGCGGCTGTCGAATGCGACGAGTGAAAAAGACGCCGCTAAACTCCAAGTTAAGAAGAGAAAGACAGAAGATGCTGTTAAAAAGACTGAAGTTGAATATTATAATGTGTGTGTGCAGGCTGAACGCGCGAGGTAAGAATCTTCGATTGGACATCTTACAGTAGATACTTATGGTTGACTACTGCTACAGCACGCTCTAGCGGAGCGGGTCGAGTTTCTTAGATTATTATGCGCACTCTAATTCTTTAGCATTGTCATTTCTTCAGACAAGAATATTCCTCTTCCTGGCTGAAAACTTGACAAGGCATATAAATTAAGGGTTCAATTAACTTGAATAATACTTCCATAATATTACCAACTGTCGCATTAACAAAATTAAGGATAACTATTTGGTATCAATAGTTAATATATTAGATTAGTTAGATATGTCATCAGAAACATCTTAGACATTTCTGATGATACTGTAGGTTAAGTTCAAACTAAAAAAAAATGATTTTGTTTCTACAGATTAGAATGGGAGTCAAGTGTAGTAAAAGGAGCAGGTATGCTGGAATCTTTGGAAGAAGAAAGACTCGCCCAATTAAAATCATCTGCCGATTGTTATTTGAGGCTAACAGCAGATGTACCTCCGTTACTCACTGACGTAATTCATTATAATTTTTCATTATGTAAATATTTGCCATCTAGATAATCAGAACATAATAATAAATATACGATATCTTCCAGGCTACCAGTACTTTAGTGGGTCCAATCAAAAATGCTAATGCTAATGTGGACATGCGTGTAGTGAGAGGGGTGAGGTCAGTTCCAGCTGGTGCCAGCGAACAATTGCTACCCGATTTTTATTGTGAGCATACTACTCTCGCTATGAATCGGGAGCGACGTAAGCAAGTAAGCCTTACTGATATAATAGTACTATATATTCTAATAATTATCTAGTGATTTCTACCCCACTTTTCCGTTCTGAGTTAAGTACATACCAATAAATAAGCAACTCTATTTCAAATGAAATAAAGTCGCTTATTCATTGGTATGAATAAGCAATCTATTCAATTATTGAATCGCAATAAGAGATGGTGGTAAGGGGGCTGCTCTTTCACGTTACAAGCTTCATGCCACTGGAACGCGTTACCCGAATCCATAATAGAGTCCTCCAGTAAGTTCATTTTCAAAAAGTGTCTCCAAGCTCATTTGATGAATAATTTGTCCAGGCACTAATCGCAATCGTCCTAGTCTTCTTTTTAATCTATTGTACGAGTATATATTATTTATGCATTTATCTGAAGAAGAAGATTGGTCTTAGCATTCTATCACATTATCCTTCTAAGACATGTTGAAACTCAGGTTCATGATGAAATTTTAGTTATAGTTCCGCCATATATATTTAATGTATGTATATATTGCCAATAAAAAAAATTTGGTTAGTTGTTTGCTCATATGAAAAGCCCTTCTTGTTATATGAGTAAAATTTGTTCCTGTAACGTAACACTCATAGAACATATATTAATAGAGATTATTTATTCTGTGGTTACACTGTATTACAAAGCAGAGCCACAGTATCTCGATACAGTAATTCGATATTACCTACCAGTAGTAGATGGCTCTAAAAGCCTTATCAAAATCCTTCACGTGACTTACGATGACGAATGATGAATAATGAGACATACAACTAACTAGTTTACTTATTTTCTACTTCAGGCACTAATGAAGATTCTCCAGCTGGTGAAACAGGACATAGACCGCGAGCGTAAGTCTAGACAGGGTCTGGAGAAGCTGTCGGCAGCGATGATTCAAACGCCGAAATTTGGAAGCGACGACTCGCAACAAAACGTGGCAGACAAATTATCTCATGTAAGATTATGTCTGCGTTTTGATTATTTTTTTATCCTAGGTCATACCTGCTAATCTGCATCACCTGCTAATCTGCATCACCTGCTAATCTAATTAGCACAATGTCGTAATTACGTAAACCTTGTCCAAGGTCTTTGCCAGTATCACTGCAGAAGATAAATATAAGTGATAAAAAAAAATTCAGTCATGTTGCTTCTGATAGACACTTAAGGTTAAGGCAGGTTAAGTCAACCGATGGGGCCAACCCCCATCGGTTGTCAATCGATGATAGTCATTATGACAACTCCGTGGTTTTGCTTGAAGTTTAATGATGAAGGAACAGATTTTTCAGCAATGAAACTTTAGGTTGATGCGTCACTAGTTTCCTATAAATCAGTGTTCCTCTCATCAGTCCTAGCGTCATATTCATTTTAAATCTTGCAGGTAAGATCAATGCTAACCTACTTAGAAGCAGTGAGATACAAGATCACGACGAGCCTCAACGAGCTGGATAGCAGGCCGCCGGTGAAGCATCCACTTGCTACACATATACAGATAATCAGAGACAAACAGGGTCTACAACAAAGTATTCTTAAGGTAAACAAGAAATATTATTAGAAAAAATGAGTACCAAAAACCAGTATTCATTTCAAATTTGCCTATCGTACTAATGTTGTGGTTAACTTTAAATTTGTTAACTATTTTAATAAAATTATAAGAATATATTATTCATTAGCAAATTTGGGGTGGGCTGTATATACCAGCACCACGCCACGCGCCATACCAAAGTGCTCCAGAGGGTGTACACTAAGTATACAACATTATTTCTGCGTCATAAAGAGCCGCGATACTATCCTTAATAAATTAAGATCTTCTCTCAGTCAATAATAGGTATCATTATTATGATTAAGGAAATGAAATAATATTATAATAAAATATTTCCAGGTTCCACCATGGCTCCAAACAGATTACCAAAATGAAGTGAACAAAAACCTCCAGCAAAGTTATACAGCACTAACAAAGAGCGTAAATGGCGGCGAAGAAAGAGAACGACGTGACTCCATTTTGAGCAGAGCCTCAAGCAAGCTGCGGATAGAACATTTGTCGTTCAGAAAAAACGCGGAGAACATGAGTGCTCCTGCAACTCCCATCATGACTGATATTCCTCCTCCGCCACTGAAGTCCCAATCTCTAGACACCCCGGTTCCCCCAGAGAGTCCACTAGACTGGGGAGAGCGTGGTGCTGGCGATGGGCTGTCGAATCAACAAGACAGTGACTTTGGTAAGTAATGGGAAGAAATTACGAGCTACCTGTAAAGAGCATTTATAATGTAGATACCGCTAAGAAAAAAATTAAAATCCACCTCTACAAGAGTTTGGGGTTGGAATAATAAGCTAAACTTCCTATCCAAATAAATATTATTGATATAATAATATAGCTAAACGGTGTTTTGCAAAATAAGGGTGTAAGTAGTTATGTACTTTATTTGTACAACTTTATTACAATAACAAAGATAAACGTGCTCGGTGATCGAATGGTTAGCAATGACCACTTTGATTCCGAGGTCGCGGGATCGATCCCGCTCATGACAAACATTTGCGTGCATGAACATGTGTGTTCGTCTTGGTCTGGGTGTTTTCTTCTACGTATGTATTTACAAAAAATATATATATTTAAGTATAGTATTAGTTATCTAGTTAGTACCCATAGTACAAGCTTTGCTTAGTTTGGGATTAGATGACAGTGTGTAATTTGTCTGGGGATATTTAATTATTTATAATATACAATTATATAAAATATTATGATTTGCAAAGGCTATACATTCTAGGAATCTATTCCAGCCAACCAGTGCCTTTAAGTTTCTGAGTGGTGCTATGAGAGGCGAAATTTTTTGCAGTTACTTAATATATACATAACAACTAGAACACTACAAATGAATGAACTTAACATAGCAGCATATATGGACAAAATTTTATGCTACCTACCTAAGTACTCCATGTTGTATAATTACGAAATTACTACTTGATTAATAATCAATTATTTTAAACAATGATCTCGTAATATAATAAGGCACACAATAATTTTCAGATGAATTCTCGTCACAGAGCGACAGCTCAACGGATTTAACTGACATTATAAAAACGGACCAGACTGATGCGCCGACGCAAACGACTTTTGTGGGAAAATGTCGAGCCTTGTACAGATATGAGGCGAGGCTCGACGATGAATTAACTTTAAGCCCAGGTAAACCAATTTTACTGTATATGCAAAATGCCCGGAAATTAACTCGCAGCAACTTTTACATTGCCCTTGAACTGATATACTTAACTTGTGCATTGTACAGAAAAAGTAATGTTGATTCGAACAAATTTATCTACTCTTTTGTCTCACCAAATATATAAGTAATAGTACTTATGTACAGTATAAGTAATATGTAATGTATGTATGTATGGCAACGTATAATTAATAGTACTTATGTGCAGTATGCATACTCAATCTCTCTCCTCCCCTCTGTGACGAATCTGTGTGTTTGAAGCCGCATGCATGCGCGCTTTGCTCATTCGTCTTATATTGTAATAGTTAACCACGTGACGTTGTATTTGTATGGATTAGCCTGACCGAGGTTTGTCAAGGGTTCCTGTGTGAAAGCTATTCTGGAGAAGCAAGCCCTCGCCTCTCATTTTTCGTCTACTCTTTTATGTCGCAATGGACACGTGATCGCCGTCCAGTAAATATTGAAATGCCTTCAAAAATATGCACCACGCGCAGTTGTAATATATATGTGGTATATTTATTCGTTGAAAATGGTGTTAACATTAAGTCCACCTTTTATAATAAATAAATAAATGAATTTAACGAAACAGCAACAAAACAGCTTCGACATTATTTGCTTGGTAGTGAACTGTCGTTTTTGCGCACGGATCTTTTGCTTTGCAATTTTTTGCCCCGAATCGCCACTTTTTGCTCGCGATAACTGAACATTTTATTTTGGTAAATAGTTTTATTCTTAAATGAGAAATTGATTTCCGTAATTATCGTGTTTGTACTTGAACATTATACTTTTTATAGGTTTTCAAAACGAAGTAAATATAATTTGTGAAGGTAATTCTTGTTATATTATTATCACTATCAACATTTAGGACTTAGGTCTAGTTCTATTGCTTATTTTATGTTTACAGGTAGATACATTATTTTTAAACACTGCATAGGTAGGCAATTTCGTTATATTACCAACATTTCGTCAAATCTACTACATTATGTAGTACTAAATCTAAATAATGGGTGATCCAACCATATTTTTCGGAGATTTTCCTATCTATCTCTGCAATAACTTGGCGAATGTTAATTTTTAGGTGCTCAGCGTAAATTCTAAGTACGCTTTACTAATGCCAAAATTACATACGAAATTCGAATTAAATATCCCCCATGGAATAAACACGGAACATATTGTCGTATTACCCCTTAAGTTACCTTACCTACTTACACACAGATTGCATCGCCGCCGTGGTTACAGGCTGACTGTTTCAGCGATGTCTCCGTTTACGAGATCGATGAATCTCCATCTAACCCCGTGTTGTGACATCGCTGAGACAGTCAGACTGTTACCACGACCGGTACAATCTGGCAGAAACGTCAGGCAATAAAAAAAATACCTCACATGCATGATCGCGTTAATTTCCGTGGTTATTATCATTTCAAGACTAATATGTAGTCTTTAAAAATTATATACCAGTAAGTTTTCCTAAGTCCAAAGCCTTATGCATTCTTTAGGCCTTAAGAACATAAGTATTTATAAAAGTGTTTTTCTATTCTGTGTGTACATCGTAAATATATACGCTACAGTACGGGAACAAATCATTAACTGAATATACCAACGTGCTATATATATACATTTATTTATTATGATTTTGATTTCCTACGCGTGGATAAATAATTAATAGATAACATGATATACTTAATGTACTTTTACAAATTGACTCATACTCTAACATAATGGTATATTGTTTTCAGGCGACGTAATAAATATTCACGAAAAACAAGACGATGTTTGGTGGACAGGGGATCTCAACGGGAGTTATGGAATATTCCCGTCTTCATATGTTGAAGAAATCAAAACATGTGTATGAGTGTAAATGAAATCACAATTTTAGACACTTATTTAACAATGTATTTCACTGAAACTCAGCCCTTAACATATAGTTCGCCCAATTGGCACGTATTAAAGGTAAAATTGTTTAAATCGAATGTGAATCGTGAGATAAAACAGACTTTAATAAATTGTTTCTAAGTTTTTGGAAGAATGAGCGTAATATTCATTTTCTCGTCGGTGCCAGTATTTCAAAATCTGTCGTACCGAGCATCCATGTCACTGTTCACTACTTCGGCAGTTTCGTACCCAAAATGCATTGTGCGCCGTTAACCGTAATCTATGTATTTCTATCAACTCTTTTTTGTTAACGGGAGAGTATGGTGTATTAAATTCGTATCAATGAAGGTATATTTTACCAACGTAACAGTAACGTGAAACGCGGTGCAAGTTGGGCTTCGTACGCAGCAGTCTTCTATAGACATCGTTGATTCCACAGCAATACCACAGGCAGAGCAGTTAAGTAATGTATTGCCATGGAATTTATGTACACTGTATACTGCTAATACACCTACTATGTATAGATTTGTATAGTATTTACCCAACTGATGAAGGAGGCTTATGTTTTTCAAGTGTAGATATGTCGTCCGAGGAGGCGACGTGTAAGTTCCTGAAGTGCTATGTGGCAACGCGTAAACGGTAGAGTACCGTTTACGCGGTGCCACATAGCACCTCAGGTATGAATGTACTCGAGTGGTATAAAAGTACAAAAACATATTATGACTATGATCGATCCACAGACCTTGGATTTTCCGATCGATCTCTACTTATGGGTTTTTTACAGCCACTTGTAAAACCTCTGTTACCGAAAACATATGTACTTATATTGTTTCTTGCTCTGATATTTTTGAAATTGTTAGTTTATCCACCAGAATTTGTTTGTTCAAGTGGTACATCAGATTCATTCGTCATATTCTCAGTTAGCAAAATATGGTCGAATAAATCGGCTGCCTGGCTGTCTAGTAGAACTTATTGAGCCTTTTCGGCTCAAATCAATAAAAACCAATATAGTCTGATATTTTAAGAAAGACATCATCAGAAATAAAGTTTATCAATATCTATGCCCGTACGCTACAATTTAGATGTATGGGAAGTTTATTTATACGCAAAATTTTATTGCAAAAGGAAAAATATTTATTTATTATTTTTGAAGTGTTAAGTTGCCTCTAAATATATTAATTGACCAAAGGTGCGCTGGGATATCAATTCAGGCATCAGAACGATTTTGAGCCTGAGAGACGACACAAAAAAAATGTTAGTTAACTTTTTTTTTTTTTTTTGTATTTTTTCTTTATAAATAATATCTATGATTGCCTTTTTATTGTTTTCTGAATAGGTAAATAAAATCTCCCATATAAAATTTCTATTTGTTTGGTACACACTAATGTCTAAGCATCACAAACAGAGCCTATTATTGAGAAATGTTATTAGTTTAACACATTTATTTATTTGTGCAAAGTTTGTATAAAATCTGGTGCTTCCAAAAACTGTGATTAAAAGAATAAGTAAAAAATTGTGTATTGTGTAGTTGAAGTTATGTAGGTACTGTTCCAAATATGTGAGTGGTATTGGTGGGCCATTAAACTATTTATTTAGAGAAGCTTGAATTTTTAACTAGAGACTACTTAGCTAAAAACATCTAATCATTCACAATTCCTCTTCAATTCAATCAATTAGGGACTGTAGTGCAATTTTATAAAATTGGTCCGGTCCTTCGATCAACAAGGTCCGGTCAATTGAGTCTACATGTTTATTACTGCATTACAAATATTAAAATTATTGTCGATATTCATCATAAATCCGGGACTTCAGCAACACTATTTTGTGTTTTCAACAAAAGATAGGCGTGGGCTAACAGTTTTGATAGCAAAAATAAGTTTTAATAGGCGTGCGCTGAATGTTTTGTTAGAAAAAATAAGTTTTGATAGGCGTGGGCTTGGTGTTTTGTTAGCAAAAAATATTTTCGAACGTTGAGAGCATGGAGAGCTTGTTTGTTCGTTTTTAATAGTCGGAGGAGATTGCAATATCTTGCTAAAGATGTTTGGTGTTAAGCGTTAGACAAAACAAAACAGTGTCGCTGAAGACCGGGCTTAGGTACTGTTGTCTAGAATAAAATTGCTTGTAGCAATAAGACAGTCATTTATATCCCATTATTTAATACGTTATACTGTGGATTACTGGCATTAGGTGCGTCTTTGTAAAGATTTATAATGGTAAATTTGTTATAAATAAAATAATATATCCTCAACTAAAAATATGTGTTTATGTGGTAAAACCATTTATTTTTTATAACAAAATGTTCTCTTTTAATGGCCAATCGACTTACACCATCCAGATAAAGTTGTCGGTGTTCCTCTTTATTATTAATCTGTCTTAATTTGTCTTTTAGAAAACATTTTTTACATCTTTCATTATAAGTAGGTATCTGTTATCTTAATGATTCCAAAGCTATATTATAAGCTTCAGTGTCACGTGGACGCCCTGGATCTTTTGTACCCTACCCTTACTTTTATTTGAGTAATTAATCCCGTCCTGTCTGAAATCTACTCAAATTGAAGAGTATACTCGTATGTTCCTCCAGACTCCTAAGATTTCCATTCGCTTTCCAATTCCAATAAGAGAGATCCCATAATACAACTGTATATATCATATAATTAGAACTACCTAACCTGTGTGTGTTTTATGCAATTATATGCCTACGTAGGTACGTAGGTATATAATTGCATAAAACACTCACACACGCTTCAACTTTTGCTGTCCACGCGGCATCTCCTCAGGAAAAATAATATATAGTCGAAATTTGGAAAATGTTACTTAAAGATTGACTGGTCCCTGAAATTCCAAGTAGAAAGAATCTATAGGATATAGAATTATTTATTTTGTGCATAACAGGGTATATCTATCTATCAGTATATGATTTTATCACTTATCAATATGAACAACGTCTAATACGGGACCTACTACCAAATCTAAAAAAATGTAACATAATATCAACCTAACTAATATACCTCAGATCAGCAGTTTGCATTGGAAAATCGAAACGTTCTTTTGCAATTTCGATTATGTATGATGTTGTTCATACTAATGAGAGGAATCTCTCTTTTAGCATGATGCATTCTGTATGGTACATCCTGTATAATTAATTTAAATACACAGTAATATTCTAAAACAACAGCTAATAAAATGGCTGGCCTTTTAAATATTGTGCCTTAATGCAGCTGTAAATTAACACAAAACAAATTATTTTTAGATTACAACAATATCACAATAATCTAAGGAGAGGGCTGAATACCGTAATGTATTGTTTTTCTATTTTATGATTTGATATTTGATTAGTTTATTAATATTTTTCTCGTGCACCTGGCATGTCTTATCTCTGCATCACAATAAGGCTGACTGGTAGAGAATGCTTTTATAGCATAAATAAGTCCGTCTTACGTTAATTTTTGTGCATGGAGTCTAAACAAATATGTAACGAAGAAGCGGGACTTACTAGTAATATGACCAACTTGATGTAGTCCCATGTTTAAATCGAGAATTTTCACAAATCCAAAGTAGTTATTGTATAATAAAAATTATAGTGCTTAGCAAATAATATGGCACATTAAGAAATAAACTGTGACGACGCTTTGTATAATTGGACCCTGTTATGCAGAATACACCCAACCGACATTTTGCTAAACCTTTTTAAAGTTGAATAGGAATACAAATGCCACACAGTATAAGTTTTCCTAAACAGCTAGAATCTGTTGCGAATATATAAAACTAGATTTGAAGTTTCTCGCTACGTATCTGTCAATTTGGCATAGTTTGTCGGTTGGATCTATTTTGCATAACTGATTCCAATTAAAGTCAGTTTTGAGAGAGCATGTAACTATATAGTAATAAAACATGATTATGAAATCTATCTCGAAAATTATCAAATGTTTTTGGTATGTCATTTTAATTGCTTACAGTACTTGACACTCGTTTGTAATTTTACTAGCACTGTTTAATTATATGGAAAAAAATATTATGTTTTCACTGATTTATTAGTATTTTTTTTTTTTTTAATTTAGTCTTGCTTGTTGAAAGAATGTTTGTATTATATTATGTTAGAACTTAAGGCAACTTAGATTTTATGTGTAAAAGAATAAGCATGCGTGTTCAAACGGACATATAAATATTATAAATGTAAATTATTACCGATGCGTAACATTAAACCAAAGTGTTGATTAAAATATATCAAATAAAATAATTAAGACAATAATTTTGATTTTATTTTGTTATTTCAGTACCTACATGTTTGGGTTAGAAGAGGATCACTATCGTTGCTATCGTCTTTAAAAAAAACACTATCTCACACATGATGCACCCCGTCACTTACGGTCGCGCACCAAATTAACGTGGCATGACGTTAACGCTAATAAAAAACAATGTATTGAAAAATTGTAGATAAAATGCCTTCCTGTAACTTCACGTTCTTTTCCTTTCTTTGCGTACTAGGTACACATTTATACATGCGTAGGTATTGGGTAAGCGATTTGTAGCTTATTTTTACTGCCGCAATGTTCGGCTATAGCACGACTAAATAAAATGTCATGTTGTTAGGCGTTTTATCTACTAATAGACCACTTCGTACAAAGTTTATAATAAATAGGTATTAAAATAATCCAAATAGCAGAAGATCGATCAATACTAGTCTGTGAAATACACCGATAAACAAGAATGAATAGATTTTTTTTTATATATTTTAATAAATTGTTAATAAAATAAAAAAACTTAAAAGTTTACTTACTGTGCTTCGCTCATCAAGACCTTTCTTTTGATACCAATGTCATAGGGGTAAATATTGAAATTACAGATTTCCATTTTCTGGCGGATGTTGGATTACGTTTTCCGTCATGTTGGATTACGAATGGCGGCATTTATGTAATCAGGAATTGTCACGACAACCCAAGGAGTGTGCCAGATTTGAGTTTAGTCGGACACCGGAAAGTAGATCAAATTTAACTTGCAAGATTTGATTACCGACACCGCGATGAAACTAATTAGATGCTTGTAATAAGAAAATTCAGTAACGATAGTCTTCCGTATGATAATAAGTGTTACCACATGCCCTCTGTCGGCTACGATAAACTTTAATACAACGCCCTCTTTGTAGTCATGTCTAGTATATGCCACTTTCTACAACCAGAGCACGTAATATAAGCGACTGCGAGGACGAGACGAACCCTTTTTCTACCGTGTTGCAATCAGGAGCGGACTAAGGCCTAGGCAATGTAGGCACGTGCCTAGGGCCCGAAAGTTAGGTTTTTAATTTTTATTTTGGTAGTAAAAACTTATTTAGTAAGTTCGGAAATACAAGGCACGTGTCTAGGGCCCGAAAGTTAGGTATTTAATTTTTATTTTGGAAGTGCAAACTTATTTAGTAAGTTCGGAAATACAATGTTGCCTAGGGCCCGCTTTAGTCTTACTTCGCCACTAGTTGCAATCGCTATAAACCAATTTACTAGCAGCGTTTTACCTGAAAATAAAACGCTTATTAAATACTTACCTTATTTGAAGCTTATTTGCTTTGAGAAAGGCCCTTCCGGTTTTTCGCCTATTTGCCTCCTTTGCTACCCGTATACAGCTGTCTCTTACGCACATCCGGTTCACCCCTACTACCAACCAGTGGGCAGACGAGAGGAAGTGGGGACTTGCTCGACCGTCTTAGCTCATTGAGTCGAAAACGCCAGGCAGAAATTAAAGATAAGCTTCAAATAAGGTAAGTATTTAATAAGCGTTTTATTTTCAGGTAAAACGCTGCTATTAAATAATTAACCGTTATTTGAAGCTTATTTGCTTTGAGACATGTTTGTTATCGCCTGGCTGGTTGGTAGGTACGCCAATGTGAAGCGGTTGTAAAAGATAATATGCTCACAGAGGTATAAAAGCTTAGGTATCGAACTTGGTTCCAATTCGATTATTCGATAATATATGCATCTAGTACATACATCAGGATACGATCTAAATCATCGTCGTAAATTCACAATAATGACTAGTAATAACTATCACTGCTAAATTTCTGTGAATCAATTTATAAATCAGAGACAGCATTACTTCCAGTATATAATGCTGTCAACTCTCCAGACTGCACTAGCTAAAAAGTAATATATGGTCCCCAGGAACATTCTTAGCCCAGCTCTTGGAGGGCACGGTGGTTCTAATGCTGCCCAGGAATACCAACCATTGTTTCGGCTACGGACAATAAGGTTTTTAACCAATTAGCAACAGTCACTGATCGGGATGCAAGCTTGCACGAGCCCCTCATATTAATAAATAAATATGAAAAGCCTTTCACAAGTTTCATAACTGACAATAACAAATACCAAATTGCAAGCTCTTCGTCCATAATTCCCTTGTAATGCTTCGTCGATATGAAGCCAAAATGATGGAAGCCTGAAATCGTAAAAAGGTCTCCCGTCATAGGAGGAGAGTGTCTGTATGCATAAACATAAAGCACTGGTTTCATCGTCAATGTATCTTTGTAAATAAACTAATCAGTCAATATAATAATCGCGTTTATGTGTTATCCACTGTATTAAATAAATAGATTTAAAAAAAAAACTTAAGCGCTCTTTTAATAAAGCATAAGAACGTAAAAAAAAAAAATACCAAACCTCTGTGTTTTTCTATGTAGCACTGAAGTAGACACTACCATTTTATATAACATTATATTGAGGCATGCAAGCATCTCGACCAGACAAGTCTGCTAGGTTACAAGGCAAAAATGAACCGTTGGGACGTAATAAGGCAGTTTTGTTCATTTTATATTAACCTAACCGTTAATTTATAATAAGTAAGATAAGTCATACACTCACCTAGATTATATCAGATAATAGGGAATGCATAGTGCATGTAATCCCGATTGCATACTTAACAAGGCATAGGAGTTTCTCAATGCAACAAATCTACGTTAAGATTATGATGATATGATTTACTGTGTACTTATAAGTAATTATAAATTTATACCATTCGGATTATTTCGAACATTATGTTACTTTGAAGCGTCTATTTCTTATCTCGTATCAAATATAAGCAATATCTTACTTAAGCGTACGACTTTACAACACTAATAAAATTAGAAGTAGAAGAATTCGTCACTAGTACAACCCTTCCTCGTAGCACAGTAGGAAAAAGCACTCGATTGCTCATCGAGAGGTCGCAGGTTCAAGCCCCACCTAACTGAGACAGGTGAATTTTTTTCACTTTAAAAAATGAAGAATAGCCGTTCTGGCTAGTACCCTAGATTGTGTTAGAAACTGACATACTTATAGTAGTATAATCAATTAAAAGCATCTAATGGTAATGTGACTGTTGTTCCTGCGGTTTCCAGGCCCCAAAGTTTGATGCCTTCGTATGTAATTACGAGACGTGCATGAGGTGGCAGAGGAATCTGATGCATTGTGATGATTTTGTAATTACCAACTGAGCTTCTCTCAAATTGTCTCACGTAGAAACATCTGGTATGTGGCATCTTTAATAAGATGTTTATAAACGCAAAGCAGCATTTCTGAGACAGTCTGACTGTTCTGAGTCTTGGTACAACCGAGGTTGCAGTCCAACAATTCCACAATGCTATGGGGGTCTTGTTTAGTGCCTAAGGCCACAAAGTGTGAATGTAGTATTAATGCAGGCTTTGTTGGATTGACCTGCCTGTCAAGCTACTGCATCTATGCAGGATATTGTTCTGACTATATTACTTACGGATTTTAGTGATCCACCAAAATTAGTCTAAATTTTAAGAAACACTAGCTGATAGTATTTTAAGATATAAAAACCTGGATGAACCAGCTTGACATTGCGGTACAAAAGTACCTACCGCTATGTGGAATAACATGGTGCCCTTTATTTTCTAGTGGCTTACAAGCATAGCTATCCGATAGCATTGTATATCTTTATTGTACCCTTGTCATCGAACCACTAGTCATTTGAGATCGTATCACATACGTCATCGTAGCGTATTATTTTTATATACAAGTACAAGCCTTCTATTTTGAGTGACTGCTTTGCTACCCAGTTAGTTACCGAGGCAAAGACTTTCTATATTTTGACGGGGCAAAAGGCAGACCACTTTTTATAATAGTTAACCTTTGTAAACGAATCTTATAAACCGTTAGTGAAATAAAGAAATTAGCAAAGGTTTATTTTCCGCATTCAGCGGGTTGTAGAATCTTTAGGATATATATGTATGTATAATAACAATCGGAACCGGATTTTATAATATTCGTACTGAAATTGATGCTGAAAATTTTTAAATTGGACGATGTGATCCGTTGCTTTATAAATATCACAAAAATTGTTCAAATGAATCTCGGTACACATAATCACATCTAAATGAATGTCTGATTTCACATTTAAGATAACCATCGTCATTGCCTTTGTGGCAACAGTGCCAGCGTGCAAATGATTTGCCCTTAATTGTATTTATCTCAAGGCAATTCAATACCATTTTATTATAACAGGAGAAAACCAGGAGCACTTATTTTGTTAACATGGTCTGAACTCTAACTGTTAAAACTTACTGTTTTATTACCGGAGTTAAACTTGGAAGATGTTTCAGTGTACATCCTTTCATTTATACTGACCACTTTAGTTCTGTTAGCTTCTAGCTTTTTATCAAACTAAAGGATTCTGTTAGATTGCTTCCAACAGAAGAACGATTAGCTGTACTTTAATTCCGCTATTGTGAATAAAGATTTCTATAACAACCCTTCGAGGATTGATTATAAGCATGGGAAATGTGCGATGGCGATGGGGCACAACATCCACGTAACATACCCTGCGAGGGTATTTAAGATAATGATATATCCTTGCGGGGACGACTACTATACGAAACCTGCGGGGGTTAATTATAAGCATAGGGATTGTGTGACAGCATTCACCACAGAATTAATAATAAAAGGAATTATTAGTTCTATGACATTCCTCTTACTATTAGGTCCGTGACATTTACGTAACATACCCTGCGAGGGTATATTAGATAATGATGCGTCCTTGCAGGGGACGCCTATTATAACAATCCTGCGAGGTTTAATTATAAGCATAGGTAATGTGCTTCAGGGCACAATATTCACGTAATATACCCTGCAAAGGTATTCATCTTGCACGGGACTACTACTATAACAACACTGCGGGGTTAATTATATGTATAAGAAATATGCGTCGGGGCACAACGTTCACGTAACATACCTACCCTGCGAGGGTATTTAAGATAGTGATGCGTCCTTGCGGGGGACGACTATTAATACAACCCTGCGAGGGTTATTTATTAGCAAATGTATAACAGAGCTCAATATTCACGTAACATACCCTGCGAGGGTATTTAAGATAGTGATGCGACCTTGCGAAGGACGACTATTAATACATACCTGCGAGTGTTGTTTATTAGCATGTCAAATGTAGGTACAAACGGAGCACAATATTCACGTAACCTACCCTGAGAGGGTATATAAGATAGTGATGCATCTTTGCGGGGGACGACTATTAATACAACCCTGCGAGGGTTATTTATTAGCATGTTAAATGTACAACTGAGCACAATATTCACGTAACATACTCTTTGAGGGTATTTAAGATACTGATGCGTCCTTACGGGGGACGACTATTTATCCAACCCTGCGGGGGTTGTTTATTATCATGTGAGATGCGCAACTGAGCACAATTTTCACGTAACATACCCTGCGAGGGTATTTAAGACAATGATGAGTCTACCCCTGTGAGGGATGACACACTGGCTTATTTAATTCTGCTTGCGAAGCAGATTTATTAATGACAGTAGTAACCAATGTTTCTGCATTGTGAATCTCCAACATATGAATCTCCAACGTGTGTGTCATATGAATTGTGAATCTCCAACGAAAAGCAAGCAAAGCCGTCATTTTTATTTGAATGTATGCTTCCATTAATTGCAAAAGGTCTGATGAAACCCTGTAATCAAATCTCATAAGACACAAAGATAAAATCATTACTAACGGTATGATATGTCTAAGCTGAAGCTAAGTTCAGTACGTTCTGCAACAACAGCTGAAAAGGTAAAGGTTAGAGTACTTGCATCCTCATAAGTTTCCGTTGGCCGCCCCCTCCCCCTTTTTTGGGTCGGTTACACTGCTTAATCATATAAAAGAACTTCTAGACAAACATGCTATTACTAGAACGCGGCGTTTTTTATTTTCACTGTCATTATTATAGTCAATTATGGTGGAATGCGATTCCGGTGAAAAGCCATTGCTGTGATCCATAATCACCATTTTATGTATCTATGTGTGTAGGATGTCTATACTCTTAGTAAATATAAAATCCTATTGAGAAATATGAAACTTTCTACATAAATACAAGAAACGCACTGATCAAATGTCTTATAAATATATCCTAATTTAAACGATAACACAGT
The DNA here is from genome assembly GCA_937001555.2 of Hypsopygia costalis. Classification (NCBI taxonomy): domain Eukaryota; kingdom Metazoa; phylum Arthropoda; class Insecta; order Lepidoptera; family Pyralidae; genus Hypsopygia; species Hypsopygia costalis. Next base: position 7,693,420 of record OW443326.2, on the reverse strand, counting down.
TAATTAAAATAAAAGCGTAACTGCGTAATAAAATTCTGCTACTTCCGTAATGTATGTGTAGCAAATTTATAACATCTAGCGGTAAAACCAACTAATTTCAAACGGGTGTAGCAATAATTTATATTTCAATAACCAAATAACAAAAAATATGAAATTCGAACGGTAACACCGTTAACGTAATCGAAATTAAAACGTAACTGTAACTGTAACAAGCACCTGTACTGAAACGTGTGTGTACTAAACAGATTAATAAATTGAGACGGTTTTGGTAAAACCATCGACATTATTTAAATGGAGGCAAACTGCAGTTGTAATAATAATGAAAATTGCTACTTACAAGACCGGACATTTTGTAGCAAACACTATTAAAAAATTACTTGCGTCCTTAGACGACTGCACTCGGCGAAAAACAGGACGCCAATGAGCTAAGACGGTCGAGCAAGTCCCCACTTCCTCTCGTCTGCCCACTGGTTGGTAGTAGGGGTGAACCGGATGTGCGAAAGAGACAGCTGTATACGGGTAGCAAAGGAGGCAAATAGGCGAAAAACCGGAAGGGCCTTTCTCAAAGCAAATAAGCTTCAAATAACGGTCAATTATTTAATACACTCATTTTCTTCTTCCATCGTCGCCCAAGCCGCCCCCCGCTTCAGTGACAACAATAAGTAAATAATGAAATCAAGTTCACAAAAACACAGTGTGAGATGACAACAAATTCTTTATTAAAATAACGATCTTACATTACAGTGTTGGCAAGTAAGGACCGTAGTCCAAAATATCTAGTACTAGTCCAATGGTACACTTATTTTTATTATCATGAGCTCGAGAGAAACCGATGTTACTGGTACCAATCTCATCGGAACCGATCCCAATATTAATAACATATACAATGAATAACTAGTAATACAAATTAATTAATTTGTGAGTCACGCACGTACCTTTGTCAGCGAGCCTACTGCCTAGTGGAGAAGTGATACGGCGACGAGGACATGCAGGCACTCGCCCTTATGATCTGCTAGATTCAAAATTAGTTGGCTTTCCTGAACAGAATATGTGCGTGACCCGATTATTATTAATTAATTTATTATGCTGTCTCACGTGACTTTTAGTAATAATTAATACTTTTATTAATAGTAATATAAAATAGTGTAGAAATTGACGTTTTACTTTTCAATTAAATTAAGTGTGATGTGAGGTTACGATTTATATACACATTTCGCATCCGTATTCCCAATATTATATGTATATATATCATTCGGAAAATTAAAAAAAAAAAGACTGTAGCTTGTTGGTCGTAAATGGTTACCACGAAGTAGTCGCAGTTACTTTACTCACTCGCAGGGACACAACAATCAAGGGAATAATTATTTTATTTGTAAAGTGGATGGAGTTCTCCAATCAAACGGCTGCCGTTTAATGGAGCCCCATATATTAACTTCATCTACTTCAAATGTTTACAAAAATATGTTACGAATGATAACTAGGTACCACCGTTGGCAGTACGATTTTCGTATATATGTATAAGAGTTTCACCCCATTACCGACAATCGTCAAAATATAAAATTCACAAATATTTAATTTTCTTATATCTTAATAGTAAACAAACGGAACTACATCTATATCTTTGGAATCATTGTATCAAATTTACGTAATAAATATCGTCATCCGTCCTCTCGGATAGGTCGCCGTCGTCACCGGGTCGTCGTTTCAATGATGGTTATACAAATTGTAGAAAACACGCACATACACCAATGCCGCTTACCCTACATGTAGAAACAAACGTCCATACATATATAAGGCCGATTCTGCGGTCCACTACCAACCATGTCTCCATCGACCTCCTGGTAATTAGAGCCGAATCGCGGGAGATACTCACAGCACTCTGCTCTACTGTGCCGTGGTCTTCGATCATTAATACTAGTTCTATATTAGTGATTGAAGGCCGTAGCACGATTCTGCGGTCCGTCAAAACGACGGAACCGTGACAGACAAGTAGAAAATCTCTATAAACGTCTGCATGCCATTCTTTTTATAGGCATATTTTGTGGCGCCTCTACATTTTGTATAAAACTTCAATAAACGGTCTCTGTGTCGCGACGTGTCCGTGTCGTCGTCTGTTGTGTCTGGCTTACATATAATTTTTAATTTACATAATGGCAGTATCAGTGGTCGTACAGTCCTAGCATACCAGTGAATAAACGGCAAATGTACAAATAAATATGAATCCCGGTAAACGTGATCAGAATTCGTACCATATTTATATTAATGGGGGCTTCTCGAAGCTAAAAAATATGCAATATTTGTCAACTAATTAGAATAAAAACATATTATGAATATTGATAAAAAAATTAATACGTAAACAAAATCAAGGCACAGTGATTCAACTCGTATATCTCACCCTTATCGGTGGAATGCTCTTGTGTTTGTATCACTCAGTCCGGTATGAAAAAAGCATGTCTTTTCCCCGCACTACCTCATGACTTGTGGTCTCAGCGGCAGAACTGCTCTAATTCTTAAATATGAAATATTTTGTTTTGATTGAGGTACTTATTAAAATTAATGAAAATCTCTTGTAGTATTTGCTTATTACTTGAATAAAAATATTCCTATATTTTCAGTTGAGGCTGCATTATTTTAGACCTGCTTAAACATACAACGACTGGCTGTGACAGAAACTCACAACAATATTCACTGTACCCTAATTAGCGGACGGAATGGATAATTCTCCATTTTTAAAAATAACTTCTAAGGCCTTAACAAAAAAAAAAACAAAATATATTTTTAAATAGTATTCAGTCTGATCACTTTTCTCTTCCCCAATTTATGAACTCCTCTATGTCAATAGTGTAAGTAATCCTATATGTTCATTATGTCAAATAGTGCAGTCAATTCTATGTCCTCGATTTGCCCAATTCTTGAATTCACTTTGAGTAATGAAAATATGGCTTGTAAACATTCTTGTAAACGTTTCCTATAATCAATGTTACAAACTGAGAAATTTTTTTATTAATCAAATACAATTATTTCATTCATTTGAAATTATAAGTAATGGTCGGTAACGTAATTAAAAATTTGTGAATATCGTTTTTAACTAAACATTACTTATCATAATAACCTTTTTATAGGTTTGTTCTCTTAGAATCTTTTAATTAACACAATGATGACTCTTCTAAACTATTTGCTTTTGTTTAAGTAAGTTAATTTAATTACTTTTTAAATTCGAAGTGAAGTGACGATGGACAATTTTGGCATAGGCTAATTTAATAGACCATCTGGGAACTGAACATGTTGAGAAACGGACGATTGGGGAATTGGACTTTCAGAAACCATTTCACAGTCAGGAATCGGACATAATCAAGTTACCTATAGATCCACCTCTGTATTCTATTGGTATTGGTGGTGTTGTGATTAATTTCAGTTTAATATTTATTGAGAAATACATCATCTCGTTCTTTTACATGAGCTGTTTTTGTATAATGGAACAATTTATATCCTGGAAAGGAAAAGTAATATTGTAGACCTGTTATAACATAAATTATACTAAATATATTTAAAACTATATTTACAGAAAACAGACAGTTGCCTGAAACTATAGTTTATTGGATATGGTGATGAAATATTAATAATGTAAACAATCAATCAAAAGCAGCTCATTTATAATTCGCCTTTATACTTTAACATCGCCCTACATTGCTTGATTATACCTGAAAATAGAATCTTTGATTCGTCTAATTTGGTTATGTACAAAAATATGATGCATTATACTTGTCGTAGCCTAATCGCAAAATAGGTCTTACAGACCGCAATTTTCCTCCACCATTTCTTAATATCAGTATTCTGTGACTCCTACATTTTAATAGCTATTATCAAAGCAAATTTAATTGAAAATGGCGCAAAATAGAGAAATGACTGAGCACATCATGTCCTGACGCGACCAGTTTGACGATCAGCCCACGACATATATTTATTTAAATTCAGCAAATTAGTATCATTAAATGATCAGGTATTGCTATTCGTCCTTTACTACGATATAGTTATCATAAATCTTATTTCATACTTACAAAATCCTTATCCATTGTATCATAATATCTAGTGCACATTAATTATTATGTTCCAGATTTCTAAATTGTCTAATGGGTATTTTTAAGACATCGATCACATTCGCACAATATCCGATATTTGATTATTCTAGATCAAAAATAAACGAATTAAAATTTCGGAAAATTCGAGAGATATTTTGATAAAGGAACTAAAAATGTGGATATTGTACCAACGTGACCACAACCAATTTTAAGAGGTCTGACAATATATACAATCAAAACTATTGCTGACAACATTATCTATTTTACCAAACACTGCGAAGTAAAACTACTCCATAGACTTAATAATCATCAACAGAGAATAAAAATAAAGTCACCCAATCAATTACCGAATTTAAAGCACACCATCAACAATAATTGACGAAAAATTTTCAATAACTGGAATGTACATGTTTTACCCAATATTACGTGATTAATGCGAGTTTTTTCTTACTCGTTTTCGACAAAGTAATCTTCATTTTGAAGCTTTGGCTAGGCATAGCGCCATCTGCCGAAAGACAGTCGCAGTAGAGCTTATCTCATAATAATTGAAATTAACGTTATCGAAATCGTTTACGTTATAACATTCGCATTAAGCACCCAAATGCCTTTTTTAAAGCAAAATAATTTGCGTTCATCGGTTTTTGCAACCATAATAAATACACTTTTATAATTTACAGTGTAATTTAACAGAATAAGAAAGTCATTATTCTTCGCTTCTAACATAACCGGTTTAATGGCAGTCATATTAATATCATGTAGAAGAAATATTCAAAGATGCCTTACTGTTTTTCAATAAGACTGCTAGCGTTACTATACGATAGTTTATCTATAATATCCATAAGTGCAATTTACGTAGTCGTCCGTTCAATAATCGATGAAACAATAAACCAATGTATTTCTTAAATTTTTCTGTTCATTTTTCAGCTCAAATCCTCTAACATTCAATAGTCATAACCTATATTAATGTACCCTAGCGAGCTAACTTCTTGACTAGGCAGACGTGTCAGACTAAATGCAACTAGAATATCTAATACGTATTCGTAAAGGTCCGTATATGTAAAAATATCCAAATAATTTTTCATTTTTCTTAAGGCCCGTCGATTTATTTTGTATGTGCGTATGTATTGTATGTATAATATAAATCAACAGTTAATTAGTTACCGTAATAAGAAACACGCATGCAACATGACCCCCCTGGGGGTCGCGACCCACAGTTTGAAAATCACTAATATAGAACAATGCATCTCTAGTTCCAGAAAGAGTGGCCGTATTTTATGTCTCGTATTTACCTGTCTCTCTTCAGATTTTGTGTATTTTTTGTAAGTAAAGCTGAGCAGCGGTGCGACACTGTGAAGTGAGTGTTTCCATCCAAGAGGAGCGAATTAAATCACAGTGGGGAAGAGTGAGGGTATGCGGAAACCAGTTGCTTTATCACATTGCATCGCCGCGTGTGGGTGGCCTCGATCGGCAATACCCCTCCCCTCTTTACTCCTCTTTTGGAACCTCTCCGTTCTATTCACCTTCGATACAGCTTACCAACAATTTCATTCCGGGAAGTCATTTTGGAGTCAATGGAAACAATATTATCAGAGAAGCTAAGATTGTTAATAATTGATAAGCTAATATTAAAACCGAGCGAAAGAATGTGAATTGCAAACTATATAATTGAAGGGGTATGTCCCTTAGTGGAGTCCCTTTACCTGTTATCGTGGTGCGAAGCCCTGCAGAGTGAACAGGAGCTGTCGCTACCCACGTGACGCAATAATCGGCCGTTTTTAACCGACTACTTAAGTTTTCCCACTGTCATAATATAGTAATATTTAGTGTTATTAGCTATCATCTATTGTTTTATGAAAATATCCTATAGGACGAACTTCAATATTATTGCGTATTTTTCAAAGAAGGCAATTTTCACCGCCGCCGACTACTTGGTCTATGAATTTGAGCATGTTGCGGCCACATATTAGCTGATGTAAAGGAAGAAATACTCTACCAGACTGCTATACAATAGATTGTTAAAATGCAGTAGTTCGTAGTATAAATTTTTTGACAGCTATTTTAACTGAAAGCATATTGTTATATATTCATTCAAATATGTAGAATTGCATCAAACAGGAATAATTTTCAACTTTTCGCGTTTATGTACTAATTTAACTGGTAATAATGTTCTTGCTATTTCTAAGCAACAACAAATTTTATTCCACAATTTTCTTAGCTTCAGTAAAGGGAATGGTTATGGAAGTCAAAATTTGCTGCCAAACACGGCCATTTTGGCATATGACAGGCACTCGCCCGAGTAAACGGCTTGGCGTCTATTGATATTAATTGTTGACATACGATATTTTTTCAGATCGACGGGTCATATGCTCCCATACTGAAATCTACAAGAAATTTATTCGAGTTAAAATGTATAGCTACGCTCTGTGATAGGCGGCATTAGTCATGCGTTGTAGGGATGTAAAAATAAAACAAAATGAATATAAAAGATATAGAACATCCATTACGAAATTAAAATCAATAATAATATTCATAACAGCAATAAAATAAGTCTTAAAAATAAATATAATTGAATAAATTAACCTGTGGGACTCGTTGCCATATATATACTGTGAATTAAATGCCAACAATTACAATTAAAAATATTAGATATTTTACTAGTAAGGTGCATAAAAGAATCGAATTTTATATAAATATGTTTTCTGATATCAAATTATTCTATAATCGTGGAGAATAAACACTTAAAATTAAAATTTATTATATTATTTCATAATTTAAAGTTGCATTTTATTTTAGATACTAAGGGTTCATTTATGAAGATGCATCGCGATTTGCTTTGCGTTGAGCGTACTTTGTGGTATGTTGAAAGGAAGACACGTGCTAACTAGCGCCACCACAGAATAAAAAACATAGTTCGCCAACGATTGTAAGTTATACTATTATTCTCATTATATAAGTATTTTTACATCACACAAATTTTCAAAAGTAACACAGATAAAATTCTACGCACAATTGCCATAAACGGGCGTTTTTGGAAGCGAAATTTTTCCTGTGTTACATTTGAAATGCTGGATAAGCAATGTAAAATAATTCATTGTAAATACAATAAGAATAATAGTCTTCCATAACTTTCGTTATTACAGTAGTTTGCGGACTACGATTTTTTTTTCGATGGTGGGCAAATTTGCACATGTTCCTCGTACAATCAAAAGTATTAACGCAAAATGCAACACGCATCGCGCTACATTGCCATATGTGAACCATAAGGCAAATCGTTTTATCCTGAAAGTACAAGCACGTGCAATATATTCCATTAATAATTTAAAATAACAAACTAAATATCTAATAACATACCGAACTTTTGTATCATTAAAATTGATTATGAATCAGGGCTGTGGAGTCATTCCAAGAAGTCGTGCAAAACAGCAGAAAAATTGCACTATTGATTTTACTGTTGACTTATTACTAGTAATGGAAGAACAAGAAGATTCCTGGCGATATTTTTCGGCATGTCCCTAAAGCCGGGATTAAGTTATAGTAATAATACAAATACGGGCTGTAAAGGACATTGATTCCAGAGCCGTAAAGCTATTTGATAAATAAATAATGAACAAAGAGAATATCTTGCACGTAGTTGTCACACTTAAGAGTAAGAGTGATGTATAATTTCGGAAAATGTCACATAAAATAAGACTAGAAATTGAGCGATCAAGTGGACAATGCTTAGAGAGAGAAGAATATATACATATGTCTACTAAACGTCGCCACATATTCCCTACACAGTATTATAGCTACTCTAATATACCTTAAACTCATATTATATACATGTTATACTTATTAGAATTATAAACTATAGACCGCACGATAAGATATCTAAAATTGATTCCCATTTCAGAATAATGCAATGATCAAGAATTATTTTAGACACATAGATAATAAATAGATCTTCGCTACAGTCCGAATAAATAGAATCCGTATAATTTAAATTATAGCTAACTAATATATTTAGTAGACATGGCGGTTGACTATTAGGAGTAAAAATTTGCAAGTTGACATGACATTATTTATTTATTTATCAATAGTGAAATGCCGCATTCAACTTATACTTTATACACTACGTTTTATAGACGTCGGTGTGGCGTGACAAACATTAGAATGAGAATGTCGAGATTTTACATAGCGCTGTCATATAACAGGGCAATACATTCTTGCGCTTTTCTTTACAAAACCCAGCACGTGACGCGAAACGAAAAATCGTATCAATTTGTAATTTCCTTATATGATGATGGCGTAAAATGCTCTTTTTCTTATGTCAATGCGATGAGAATTTCTGTATATTTTTCTCTGTCTGCTAGGAATTCATAGAGAAAATAGTATCTAGACGAATCACAGCGAAGACCTATAATTAATCTGTATTTAGGCAACATCTGTACTTCGGACATAAGAAACATTCTTATGTGTGATCTATATCTTATAATTATTTGCATTTCTCTTACATATTGATAGATTGAAACAAACAACAATTGTTATACAACCCATTAAATTACAATTGATATCCGTCTATTGTACAATTATTTAAGTTTTATCAGTAACATTGCAGGTATTTGCAAACGTTGAAAATCATTGTCCAAGTTGTAACTTCGGAAATATAATAACCTTGCAAATAAACATTACTTGTAAAACTTAAACGCCTTTAAGGCCGTTGGACGTGCACAAAGCGGTCCAGTCAGCAATTGATAGAATACAATTTATGTAACGCAAATTACAGTGTTAACGAAAGAAACATGTGTAAACATTTAAGAAAAAAAACATTTTTGTGCTCTTAGCGCAGTAACAACTAAAATAAACTTTGGCCAAATAAAACTTATCACATGCGAAATAGAATGTACGTACAATGCGAATACATCCGAGCACAGTCGTCCGAATTATGTTATTTAATAAGTCTTGGAAATTGTTATGTTCCTCTGAATGAGGTTAACAGGGAAGTGAGGAGTGCTGCATTGGCAGCGGGGGTGCTGTTACGTGGGGTGTTACGGGGAGTGCCGTCTAACACAGTATACGATACGCTTGCCTTCTTTAACCAACGAGATCGCAACGCATTTTCAGAATTCCTATCAGTTTTTAATTTGATGCTGGTTATCAAAGTAACTTAATCAAAATGTTCAAGTCATAGTTAAATATTTTCAAGTCATGTTTAAACGTCTGTATACTTCCGTATCGCAACTCGCAACATAATGCACCATAATATTTCACTGTTCATTTGCAGTGATTTCTCGATTGTGAAAATCAACGACACGTGCTCGAATGGTCTTCCTTCATCTAACTTATAGACATAGCATCAAAAAACCATTTCATGCTTAGCATCGTCAAATAACGAAACAATCCAACAATTCGAAACTACAAAAGTGCCACATAAAATGTCTAATTTTAATTTTTCCATATATTTTTTATTATTTCTGTATAGTCATCGTAGCCTAACTTACTCTAGACTCTTTTTAAGAGTTACCGTTCATCACATCCAAATCGCATCGTGCTACATACAAATTATGCATTATAGAAAATACTCTCAAATGGGCAGGAAAAGCATTCGATACCTTCGTAAAACATAGAAGGTTTTGGCAAGAAATCACACTTAGGATAAGTCTAAAAAAATTTCAACTTAAATATACCAAGGATTGAATACGCGAATAAATATTAACATTACAAATGTTTATTGGAGAATATCATAGATCTATCTGTAGGAGAGGTAATACTAAAGACCACCAATAGCCTATCAGTTATTGGAATTTGGAAACATGGATTTTAATAATTTTATATTCGCCAGCGCCATCTATCGACAATTAACTTGTGCATCAAAACACAGAGTAACAATGCACTGGATCTCGTTTAACAGCATATCGCCATACTCTCCTTTGATTGTTTTACCCAAAACTATTTGCGTAGTCATTCAAATCGATAGACTATTGGTGTAATACAAATAATTCTATTTTTTAAAGTTTTTACCAGTTTTTATATATATTTTTAGATTATTAAATAATCAGTAAATCGTACATTACATCGTTATATAAGAAATAGTATAAATGAAGAAATAATTCAAAAAATTAACGCCACAACCATCTCATTATAAGGAGTTCAAGACCATATTGGAAAGTAAGTCGCAAATTTTAAGCGCATAGCGGCAGCCACATTATACCGCAAGATGCAATTTCATTTGAAAATTACCATATACGTACGATATCAGTAATTGTCCTATTTCAGCGTGTTTCATATATTTAGAGCAAGACAGCACGTTGTTTTGCGATATACTAAGGGTGTCATGTGGCTTTATGGCAGTGATTTAGACTATGTCGGAGGTAATTGGTTTTTTAAATACCCCATAACTCCTAAGTATACCTGTTATAATGACATTGTTCTATTAAAATGTCACTATAACAGCCGTGTACACTTCATCGTGCTTTTTATGGGAGTTGCGGCTTTCCATTAGAGCGGTACGAACAATTTGAGCGGCATGAGAATGTGAAACAGTTAGTTTTTTTTTTTTCAAAACTGTGTGAGGTAGAGGTTTTAATGGCTATTGATGTCTTAGATCGATTAGACATCGTACCTCGCCTATATAGTATTCATCACACGTATCACTCGCTTGTAATGTACATATATTTAAAGGGTTCTAATTTCTTGTCTACCATAGATGAGTTGAATTAACGTCGTTGGTCGTCGGTATTTTCCTAGCCCAACCGCTCAGCTCCCTCGCAAAGCTCTAGTGGCAAACCATCGTTTACATGATTCACATTTATACGACAATTATCAACTATCATTATCAAAACTTTGGAATGTTTAGCCACTAACAGTTCTCATTATTACCGATTTATAGTAGTAGATATGTATAAACGGTAAAATAAAAATATCAATAATGATATTCAGTATAATAAATGTATCAAAAATTCATTAATAAAAATGACAATATAAAAACAATATACTAGGGGGTTTCGTGTCGAACATACGGAGATATCAACAAACAAAAACTTAGGCCTTGAACCCCGTTACCTATACACTTAATTTCAAGTATAATATAATCATAATACAATAAATTCATATCGAATACAAATATAAGATTAATAATGATAACTACTAATTAATAATCATGTAATTATATGAGTGGATTTCTTACAATAATACTGGATAAATATATTATAGAATGAAAACCAATGACGCTCACCTCCACCTTCCTCGTAGTTAGTCATTCTGAAATAAATTAATTATAATGTAAAATCGAACAAGCTAATGCGATAGATAATACTTCTAGAAAAGCATTTAGTTGAGTCATTTGCGGAAAAATGTTATATTATTAAATTTCCGAAAACCAAAGTATCAATTCGATTCTTCTTGAGAAAATACGTCGGCTTGACCTTTGAATTAACCACTGTTCCCGATTGTCGGTCGCAATAATGATAGGAAGGATTGACGGGTGCTCCGGCAAGGAAACCGCAGCATATCCGGTATAAACATATTTTAAGATTTTAATAAAACACTGACGTACCATCAACACGCAAGCAGTGGATGTCAGGTATGATGAGGCTAAGCGTATGCTGAGCCAAGGTGTATATACCTTATCGATATATCAATAACGATATATATTTTGAACTAGTTCGATATCGATATGTCGATATATCGGTATAGTCTTGAACCTCGATATATAGATATTTATCGACATTTTTTTCTTTTTTTCGAAAAAAAAACTTAAGTCTCTAACTAACCTAACTTTGATGTTGCAAGTGTCGATAGACGACGCTAACTGGCTTCCATCAGGTAGTATTACCACCTTAGTAGTATAAAATTTGGCATTTATAAAATGTGGTAAAAACAATTGACAATTTTATTACCCTGAATTCTTATGCAAAGTTGATTATTTTAATATGATTTGCATAGTAATACAATATGTACAACATACTAATTTCAAAAATAAATCTGTGATTACTGCCTCCAAAAAATATATTGTGTACGTAATTGCGTAGAAATCTCTTCGGCTACCAGAAGATCATCACAGACACCTATTGCGATTCCTGTATTTGCGCAGCGGCTTAAGTATATCTCAACTAGTTTATATGTTTAACATATAAACAAATATGTTTAACATAAAAATATATAAACAAGTTGAGATATGGGGTGTAAGTGGTTCATCAACATCTTTGAATCAAAGCCAACTTCACTTGCACGCGGTGCACCCTGCTGACTGACAATCGTAGCTCTGGCGAAAAGAGTGGTAGGGAGCGTAATTGTAAGCTACTGACTTACCGACTGGGGAATGTTACCTCCATCTCACAGAATACCGCAGCCAAATAACAATTCCCTAGAGGGTTGTTGTGTTCCTGCGAGTGAGTGAGGTCACCAGAAAGGAAGGAGATGCTGCGTTGGCAGCTGGGGTGGCGGCGCGCGACCGATATTTTATGTTGCGAGCGTTAATATGGCTACGGTAACCGCTTCACATCAGGCGGGCCGTATGCTTGTCTGCCACCCGACGTAGTATAGAAAAAAAAAATACGTCGTCCCTGCCTTAGCACACACTTAGCCTTACGATAAAACGTTCCTAAGTAAGACTTTCTGAGACACTAAAACTACTCCTACCGTTGCGTTTGTACACTGACCCATTAGACATAAGTTATATTACCAGCGGAGTGGTAATAAGTTACCTGACTTACCTGCAAGGCTAATGCACTGCTCGGATCTGGTTGAGGTCATCGTCAGAGTCGGTGGGTGGTGCGTTCTCAGAACCAGCCAGTACGGTGAGGTGGGTTGAGTCACTTTGTAAGGTACTGCATTCGCCGCCTCCCCCACTGCCGCTCCAGTTCCCGCATTGAGCTTTCTTTTGCAGTGCTTGTACGTATGACTGTAATTATATAAAGAAACTAGTTAGAAAATTGGCAAACCAGATGATAAGTAAGACAACGCGTCTCGAACAAAACGACAGCCCATCTGTTCAAATGAAATCAGGTAATATGTTGAATTCCAAACACGTAGTATTCGAGGTTATATTTTTTATATTGTTTTTATATGAAAGGGGGGCAAACGAGTATGTGGCTCACCTGATAGAAAGCAATCACCACCGCCCATGGAGATCAGTAACACCAAGGGGTCGCCAATCCGTTGCCATTCTATACTCCTTCATTTCTATCTGGTGACCTCACTCATTCGCAGGAACACAACAACCCTCTAGGGAATTGTTATTTGACTGCGGTATTCTGTGAGGTGGAGTTACATTCCCCAGTCGGGTAGCTTACAATTACGCTCCCTACCACTCTTTTCGCCAGAGCTTCGTTTGTCAGTCAAAGTTAAGGAAATCGTTATTTGGCTGCGATATTCTGTGAGGAGGAAGTACTTCTCCAGTCGGCAGCTTAAAAAATACGGTACCTCTCTTTTCGCCAGAGGCTCATTTGTCAGTCACGACAGTAATGGGTGCACCATGTGCAATAAGTTTTGTTTACGAATTTAAGAGTTACGAGACGTTTAGGCGATTCTATAATTTATATTATTGTGATCAGAGATCAAGTTCAAGTCACAGGGTCTCAATAGTAATAAAATATCTAACGCGGTGCACTGTAGCTGGCCTTCCCTTTACTAACTACGAATGAATTATTTCTCCTATTGTCGTCTCTGACGTTATCAAAGGAGGAATAGAGACTACCAAGTACAATGGAGATGAAATAAAAAAAATGTAGTTACAATTTCGTTATTGTGAAGAGCTCGATGGTGTTGATACCCGTATCAATGTAATGAATCACGCACGTTAAGCAAGATTAGCTGTCTATGGATTGTTTATTTATCTCGAGATATGTGATAGGGTGTACCACCGCCACCAAGGACCAACGGCGCCCGATATTAACATGACCCTGTTACCTGTAAGATGTCGTCACCGTGAGCAGTAAGGACTTGATACAAGTATCTGAGTGCATATAGCAATGGTCTGATGAGGTTAAATATCTAGGAGTGACATTGGATAAGAGACTCAGTTGGAATACCCATATGAACAATGTCCTTCAAAAGGCAACACAAGCCTTCAACATGTGCAGGAATGCCTACGGAAAAACATGGGGGTTAAAACCAAGCATTCTGCGCTGGCTATATACAGCAATGATAAGACCAATGGTGACTTATGGCTGTCTAGTGTGGTGGCCGAAAGTAAGACAAGTGACTAGTAAGATGTCCCTGATGAAACTGCAGAGACTACTCTGCTGTGCAGTCACGGGAGCATTCCCCACTATACCCACAGCAGCAATGGATCTCGATCTCTTACCATTGCATATATTCATTGAGGCGGAGGCTTGTAAAGCCTTATACAGGATCGAAACGACTGGTCTATGGGATAGACATTCCCCTCAGACCAGGCACACACATATGGAGTTCACTTTAGAACTAAAGAGGAAGAAGGAAATATGCAGTGATAAGATGTTGCCGAAGTACATTTTCAAGAGGAACTACAGAATACATCTTCCAACCAGAGATGAGTGGAAGAACAATGAATTCAAACCCAAGGAGAAAAATAGCCTCATATGGTAAACCGATGGTTCCAAAACTGAAGAAGGTACAGGAGCGGGCATTTTCTCTAAGGACATAAAACACAGAGTATGGGGCAATATGCTACTGTATTTCAAACTGAAATGTATGCCATAACTGCTTGTGCAAAAATGAATCTAGATAATAGGGTCGCAAATCGACACATCTACATTTAGCTTAGCGACAGCCAGGCAGCTCTGATGGCCCTGAGCTCTGATAGGGTGGAATCTAGGCTAGCTCTTGCGGGTATGGATGCCCTTAAAAAATTGGGGAAAAATAATCGGTCTGGGTTCCAGGACACACAGGCGTTGAGGGCAATGAGAGGGCTGATGAGTTGGCAAGGGAGGGATCAAGCAAAAACTTTTTGGGACCTGAACCCTTTGTAGGTCTCTCATATGGGACAGTAATTGGGGCTATAAATGGCAGGGCAAAGTCTAGGCATCAGGCTGAATGGAAGGAAATGAGTGGAATGCTACACTCCAAAGAAACCATTGGCGAAGGTACAATGAATTGGTACAGACATGTACATAAATATGACAGAAAACGGATGCGTCTCATGCTTGGGGCACTAACGGGCCATTATGCCTATCAAGGACACCTATATAAAATGAGACGTGTTGATAGCCCAGAGTGCAGAACATGCAAAGGGTCTAACGAGTCCATGAAACACTTGATGTGTCAATGTGACGCCCTAGCCGGCAAACGAATGGAAATCCTAGGAAAGGCATACCCGGACCTGGAGGACTACACATTCTTGCCAATAAGCGGCATACTGAAGTACATGGAACATGTCTCCAGACAGTCAGGGGAGAGTGACTAAAGGATTAGGGAGAGCACAAAAGATCCATGAGGGTCGCCGTGTCACCGGTGCTTCAGCACTGGACCCACTCTAAGATAAGATAAGATAAGATCTGAGTGCATAGTACGAGTTTTTTGTTCGCGTTCGATCATGTCAACGTAAACAAACCGACCAAATAGAGAAAAGCTCTCATGTTGTGAATTTATAAAACGCGTGTTACATATCAAAATTATGTAGCTTACCTTCTCAGAAATTGAAGTAAACAACCCAGCTAATTTGAATATGTAACACGCGTCTGGTAAATTCACAATATTAAACTTTTTCTCAATTTGATCGTCTTGTAAACGTTAACACGTTCGAATGTGAACAAAACGCCCGCACTAAGTCAATATTTCCCTTAAAAGGCTGGCAACGGATCGGCGACCCCTTGGTGTTGCCGATTTCTATGGGCGTGGTGATTGCTTTCCATCAGGTGACCCACATGCTCGCTTGCCCCCCTCTCATATAAAAAAAAACAATCTGTATTCAAGTTGTTTCATTGCGGCGTATTGTTCGCGTGTCACTGGTGTAGTATGCTGTGCCTTCAAACAATCGGTGGTCATCACACAACCCCTTGAGAGGGTTGGAGAATCCATGCCGGTGATGCAGCCCCTCCACGGAGGTTTCTTTCGCTATATGTGACTACATATAGGGCGTTGTGTTAGTTCTCTCAGACTACTAGACGCACACGCTCAGCTAGCGTTCAGCTAGCGTTTTTGTGGCGTTTTTCTAGGCAGCTAGTTACCTGTGAGATGACGTCACCGTGTGCAGTGCGGACTTGATACAAGTATCTGTATTTGCGTTGTTTCATTTCGGCGCGTTGTTCGCGTGTCACCGGTCGAGACTGCTGGGCCTTCAATCGACGCTTCTGTGCACTTATACCTACAGCAAATAATAAAAAATTGGTAATTGTAAAGTCGGTTTACGGACGATAATTTTACGTGATAACGTCATAAGAAAAGATCGGCCGATGGAGTAGAAGAGAGATAGATGTGTCACATCACAAGCATCATCATCCTCAACATCAGGTCATTTTAGTCTCCACTACAGGAGCACGACCCTCTCTCGTCCGTCCCAGACAGAAGGAGGATTTGGCCTACACTCCTCACGCTGGCCAGACGGGTTGGGGAGACCTGATCGATGTTTTATAATGTATTTCCCTTAGTCGCCTTATACGACATCCACGGGAAGAGACGGGAGTGATTCTATTCTAGTCTGCCGGAAACCACACGCCGGAAATCACAAGCCGGAAACCACATGTGGGAAATCACAAACACTTACATATGTTGTGATTTCCCGCATGTGGTTCATGATCCGCGGTGCAAGGCAGTTGAGCTTCACTTGACTAGCCATCTTTTTAGGCTTTTAATGCCTTATTTGCTATATTGCTGTCTCTCTCGCATTGCTAAGAGGGGAAGTAAAATTCCAAAAGCTTCCTACTCCTACTAATTTCTTCTGATTAAATTCGTTGTGAGTTCCAAGGCAGCCGTAGTTGTACTCCCGGGACTGCAATGGACTTCACTGTTCATTGCCTTTTTGGCGGTCGCCGCTGTTAATCCTGGCTACACAGGAGACACGGTGGTGGGAATGTGTGGTGGCCCCCGTATATACATATATATATGCTGCATACTTTTTTTTAAAATACTCACTTTGTTCGTGATATATGCCAGTAGCGGTGAGTGCACACTGTGCCGTGAGCCCAACTATGGCGGCGGCCGGCCACGCGGCTAAAGTCAGCCAAGATAGCCGGCACGGCGGAGCTACTGCCGGTTCTAGTTTTGCACGATCCCATAGCTGGAACAATTTTGTGATTGTGAACATGTTTAAAAAAACTCTTCATTTCTATTCAATTCTTCTTAATACTCCTCCAACCCGCCGTTCAGCAGCGTGGTGGAGTATACTCTAAACCCTTTCAATTGAGGGGAGACCCGTATCCCAGCAGTGGGATGAATAAGGGTTGACGACGTATTTTTTACTTAAACTAGGTACCTATTTAAGTAACCTAGACAAATTACATACTGCGATCTAGTCTCAAACTAAACAAAGTCTTTACTATGTGTACTAGATACCCGATATTATACTTAATTTTTTTTTGGTAAATGCATACCACACAAATATTTTTCTTGTACCGGGATCGAACCCGCAACTTCGGAGTTAAAGTGGTCATTGCTAGCTATTCGGCTACCAGGCACGTTAATGAATATAAAATATCTTTAGTCGTTATCATTATTATTAATAAAAAGCTCGAACTTCTAGTCTTTATTTGTATGTCGAGTACTGTAAAATAAAGTAGAGTCTTGATATAAACTACTAAAGTACTTTTTAATATTATAGAGTATTGTTTAGTAAGTATATTTTGTCACTTCTTGGCATACAATGACACGTCTGTTGTGACAGCCCTAAAAGATTCGGACGAGGCAAATCACATACTGGTATATTCGAGATAATGGGAAATTTAATAGCAAAAGGCAATAAAGGGGAACGTTCTTACGCACTAACAAAAGAACAATACAAAACTGACAAAGTCACAGAGAATTTAGGTTTTCAAAAGTATTTCCAAATGGATTCCTATCAGCAACCTTATGAAAAAAAGAATAAATCAAAATAGATGAATCAGATGAAATAAAGCATCAGATGAATATTCGTGGAATGATTTTTTTCTCTGTAAACACCATTTATCATCAATATTAATCTACTCTTTGTAACCAAAAGTAGCACACGTTTCTATTGCGTATAGTGTGTACGTAACGGAGACCTGTAAACGGATGATAACGTGTGTGTATCTACCTACTTCTGTTCTTAGCCAGTATCTATCACATTCTTTCGGCACATATCTTTTTACGTAATGTGTTTACACTTCGAAATATCATTCCACTGTTGGTATTCGGGTCTCCACTTAATAGCGAGTAACTTAACTACGGGTTGGCAGAGGCCAGTGTTTTCAAGCCAATGTGTTTGTTGAGTGTTTTAATGATGGTCATTTAATGACAACAGTTAAGAAACTCTTACTCAGTGGCGGCTGGTGGGTTATCGGACTGGTGGTGCACTTTACTTGCTCACTAATAAGTATTAAGATTAAAAATTGTAACAAAACAACAATTTACATAAAACATGTTATTTTTTTATTACTTTTTATAAATCTATGCGACGCCATTTTTCTGAAGCGAAAAGTTCAATTACCTTTTTATTAAAATTAAAAAAATATACAAACAATACCATCGGGTATTGCTTGTATTTATATATATATTTCAATACTAAGCATAGAAAGTGCATTTTAGCGATCCCTAGACATGGCTGCTTGCGAATTTCGTCAAACATCGGCAGCTGCTCTCGGTAATCTTCGGTTCGTCCGTGCGGCGCACGAGAACAGACCCAATACTCGGTACATTTCTATGAACCATCTTTTGTTTCACGCGCCAGGCATAGTAGCTCGTCGCCCATGCAAGTTATATTAGCAGCCCTCGTGCGCTCGCCGAAGCGCACGAGGATTTTTGTTTACAGGGAAAATAAGTCTTAATAGTTCAGCAAAGAGCTTAAATTGTTTCGTCATTATGAAATATTTTATTTGTTATTATGTTTTTGTATGTTTAAAAAACAAATAGGTATTAATATGGTAATTTAAAAATAAAGATGAAATAATATTATGTAATTTTTAATCTTTTGAATTGGTGGTTCAGCGCACGAGCGCACTTAAGGTACAGCCGCCACTGCTCTTACTCCTACTAATTTCATCTGATTAAATTCGTTGTAAGCTACAAGGCACCCGTAGTTTTACCCCTGGGACTGCAGTGGACTTCATTGGTCATTGAATTTTATGGTGTTCGCCGCTGTTAATACTGGTCGAGCTAAAAAAACTGGCAAACTCACTCCTTCCGAACTATGAATGAGTAAATCGCCATTTTACTAACCCATTTGAGCATCATCATTCTTTCAAAGAAGTAGTCGAGAGAAGTAGCTATCACCGCACCGCCATACACGCTGGTGCCAAATATTGTCAGTACTGGAACAATAAAAACATATACTATTGCATTGTTTTTGTTCAAACAAAGAAAATAAGATTCGCTACTAAGGGATTACTAACGGTTTGGAGTGTATGTGGCTCAAAACCATATATTTAGAAGTAAAGCAAACCTCACCAACACGTAGTGCACTCTACTGTTAAGTAAATGAGTCTCTGGCATGAATAAGTGGAGCATGTCGAGTTAAACTGAGGAATTACCTCCACCTCACAGAATACCGCAGTCAAATAATAATGCCCTTTAGGAATGTTGTGCTCTTGTGAGTGAGTGAGAGCACCAGACAGAGATGTTTGTGATATTTGCTATGATGGAGCAAACGCTATATTTTTTAAATTTCGTTTATTGAATCCCCACGAACACCATTGCGGTCGCGCGACTGCGACACTGGAGCGGGGCTGGATGAATCACTCTTTATTACATATTAGCAATTAATACAAAAAAATCTGTGACTCCTGGCTTGTCTTATCATTACAAAGTCCTTGACATATACCCCGATATCTCATACAAAGTTTATGATACATTCAACGCAATTACACTTACCTTTTTTCCAATACAGATTAATGACTGCGAAGAATATTCCAGAGGCGAGCAACACCACAACACACAACCAATACTGCAACAAGAAAGCGACTTTGTTTACATAAATTATACATGTAATTACGAGTATGATGTGAGTGTTCTCTCTGGCTCACGTGGTACTCTATGTACCATTGCTGAGCACTGCTAAATGGACTGGAAATGACTGTTATTGTATGGGCGAAATTCTCTGATACAATGTCTGCTAACTCATCTCTATTTAGCGAGGAGCTCAAGTGTGTGTTACTACGAAAACGGGACAAACCGGATGTCTACTCGGGATGTTTAATAATGCAAAAATAAATAATAAATACAAACATCGAAAGATTTGTGTAATTTGCTCACTTATGATGTAATCCCTCAGAAGATGTGACCAATTTGTATTTATTGATGTATCACACATATCTGATGTAGAATTTAACGATGATGATGATAGTGATGTAGATGATGCTGATGACAAATCGTTGACATTCTTAAACGTCAACTAAGATGGCAAACAAGTATGCTACCCGCCTAATGGTAAGCAGTCTTCGCAGCCTATGGACGTCGACATTAAAGAATGTCGACGTAGAAGTTTGCCATGTTAATTGAATAAAAAAAAAGAATAAGAAACATTATTTTTTCAAGACAAATATATGTCCTCCTCTTATGTCTAATCGAGTACCACCGCTTTATCGAGGTGCTGAGTTTGTCCGTGTCCAGAAGCATTAGTCTACTCTAAGCCTATTCAGCTGCAGTGAGGGATAGCCAAAGGGATGTCTCGAACGAAGCTATTCACTCCAGTACAAGAAGACATATTTAAGATGCTATACTGGAAGACACGAAGCATTAATGTGAATGGCCAGTACATTTCACATCTGCGGTTTGCCGATGACATGGTCATAATGGCTCAATTGTTGGAGGATCTCGAATGCTAAACGCTGCATCTCGATCCGTGGGGGCTGGGGATGCATATTGGCAAAACGAAAGTTATATACAACGACTTTGTTATCCCTACGCCGGTTATCATAGAGAATGCAGTTATTGAAGTGGTTAAAGACGTCTACCTCGGACAGGCCATACAGCTGGGCCGGGGTAATTTCAACAAAGACAGGTGTATAAAATACTAAACAACAGCTAAAATCATACATAACCCCTTTTAAACTTTTTGTCTGTTTGTCTATGAATTTGACTTGAATAGACTTGTGAGATCCCGCGAACGATTTCGAGTATTCGCTACTGCCAGCTAACAAACATAAAAGCTTCGTTACATTACATTATAAGATTTACATTACTGGTACTATTCAAATAACAAGAATAAACAATAGTAAAATGTTTAATCAAATCGTTTACATGAAAACGACAGTACGTTAAACAATATGATGTAAAACTAACATTAAATTCGCATTGCGAACAAAGCACACCAGCTTCTGCCAATTCTTCTATATATAGGTCGCTTTCTAGCGGAGCAAGTTTATATCAATGGATTGAAATGAGCATACATATTGTCATTACATACATTTCATGCTTTACTAGTCAGATAACAGTTCCTTATCATCAACTCTATAGCCAAATCTCGTGGTATACGTGGGTATGGTGGGGTGTAAGGGATTCATCGCCATCTTTGAACCAAAACCAACTTTACCTGAACGTAGTGCGCACCGCTGACTGACAAACGATGCTCTGGCGAAAAAAGTGGTATGGCATAGCGTATTTTTTAAGCTGCCCGACTGGGAAACCTCTACCTCACAGAATACCGCAGCCAAATAACAATTCCCTTGAGGGTTGCTGTGTTCCTACGAGCGAGTGAGATCACCAGAAAGAAAGAAAGGAAGGAGTATAGAGTGGCAACGGATCGGCGACCCCTTGGTGTTACTGATCTCCATGGTGATTGCTTTCCATCAGGTGTGGTGTGTCAACGAACATGTGGGTGTTCGTTTGCTCTCACAAAAAAAAAATACTCTGCTGTAAGACTTGGCGAGTTGCATAGGTTGACACATTTCGCGATGGTCAGTGTATTTAGTACATTGCACACATATTGATGACTAGTCGATTACCTACTGATATTCCAAAGGCAAAAATGTATTTCATGATGCCTCCGTCATCGTTATCAACGCAAAAGCCCAGGTTTCCATAGTACTTAAGTTTGGTTTTTGCCTGTCATTCCACTCGAGGACTGTTGTAATTGTTCCTGCGAGTGAGGTCAAAAATCCTAACGTAGTGTTGCGTTGGTGGCGGTAGTGAGCCTGATAAGCACTCGGTATTCTCCTACAGTGGACACATAAAATCTAATTGGTTTAAGATTCTCTCTTATTGATAATAATATGATATACTTATATCGAAAGTCAGAGACAAGGTTGGATGAAAACAAACATCAGTATATTTGCTCTCGTCTGTATTCGCAAAGCAATGTGAAAATAAACTATACAAACAAACATATGATAGACAATACAATTTCAGTAAAATAAATCATAAATCATTAAAACATAACAATTTTGTATTCGTTTGAACTCGCCAAGCAATTAAAACAGGATGATGCATATTTGAATCCATAATTAAATTAATTATTCATGTACGTTTATTGGTCGGATAATGTTTGTGGCAATATCGCTTTCGCTTCGCAATGTCAAAGTGTTGCAAAATGGCTTCTAATGACAAATTATTACAACTAAAAATATAGGCTCCATTACACTTTCACTTTCTATCGTTACTTTCACCATTTTGCCGCTATTTCTTCCTGAGCAATTCATTTGACTTAATACGTATTAACAAGTTTTTTTTAATTATCCAACTTCAAGCACAGCACCCATTAACGAAAATTTTCAATGTCTATAGCAGTAGTTCCCAACTAGTTTATCCCGCGTACCACATCAAGAAGCAGATCAAATTCGCGTAACCCTTATTGCATTTTTGTTTTCGAATTTATTTTTACTGATTAACAGCTTATCTTAGTCGAAAGATTGTCGCGGGTACCCCTAGATGCACTGGGGACGCGTACGACTAATTGGGAAATACTAGTAATAGCTCTGACAGTCTTATATACTAGAAAAAATATACTAGAAAAAAAATCAAACAGTTCACAAATATATTTGTTATTAAAATACTCCTCATTTTAAAGAGTTAGATCGATCACGAATAGCTAAATAAAAATGACAAAAAAGTTCTTAGTCACGAGTATTTAACAAAGCTCTTTGAAATTAAACAAATCTCCATTAATATTATATGATTGAAAGTAACCAAAACGGTTCTGTAAACGACGTCTCAATTGCGTGTTTGCGTTAAATCAATGTGAATACTATATTCCATTTGATACTATTCCAAGAATAACATTCGAGTGAGCTGTTTGTGTTCAACATGGTATTAGAGTGAATTTCACTTGTAACTAACGCAATGTGATGGTAGATTTAAAATCATCGATATTACTACGATTAGAGATGGTAATGATGACAGGCATTTATGATAAATTTCCAATTAGCGCCCATAAATGTCTAGTTTTAAGACATAAATAGAAAATTTATGGGCACTTTTTGGGAAATTATTAATATGCCAGGAATTTTGCCTATCTCTAACTGGAATTTATGATTATTGTTTGGGGTGTGAGTCATCTTCGCCTATGAATTTACTCCTCACCTGCATGTCGCAGGGTTCACTACCTGCAAATGAGGGGGTCCATCTAACGATGCACTCAAAGAGAAGTAGATCACAGCGTAACTACTTATAATCTGTCCAACTGAGAAAGTACTTTCAACTCACAGACCGCAGCATTTGTATTGTATTGTATTGCAGCCTAATATCCTAGAAGCACTTTCTGTAGATTGTTGTGTTCCAGCCAATGAGAAATGTAACAAGCGGGAATGGTTGCTGGGAGGGTAGATAATCTATATAAATAGAAATGGATGTTGCTAAGCGCAAAACTTGAGAACGGCTCGACCGATTCGGCAAATTTTTATTTTTATCGTATTTCCTTAAGCACTCGGTAAGTTTTAATAAGGAGAAAACATAAAAATAAAAAATAAAAGCCTTTACTTTTGACAGAACGAAGTCTGTATCCGGGCAGCTAGTATATATATAATGGCAAGCGTCCACCTGATGTAATGTGCGTGATTTTATGAAGTTAATGTACTGGTCTATATGTATGTCTATTGTAGGTAAGAACGTAGTGTTGACTGAAGCACTTATGTATTCCACAAATATTTAATCAGCCATATTGATATCAGAGAATCATAGCTCATACGGAGTGCAATGTAAAGATATGAAGAACGGTAGGAAACTTTAAGAACCATGCTATACTGATGCTGTAATAGAAGTGTTGCTCATTTACTGAGAACTAAATATGTGGTCTGCAATGATATTCGTTTGTACTGTTCAAATTAAGAAAGTCTATTTTCGCTCAAATATAAAAGAAATTATTTTTTTTTTTTACTGAAATTTATAGTTGTAGGTACGTAATACAAACAAGACACAAACAAATACATATTATTTTCATTTGGCATAACATTAATTTCCACTACAAGCCAGAAATGTATTTAAAATTATAACAAATGAAATTATTTGAATTGAATATTATAACATATGACATTAGGGTGTGCCAAAAAAAGTTGATATTTTTTTTTTACTCTCAGTTCAAAATTTCGTAGAATATGCCCAATATACTCATAAGTATTATATACTTTAGACCTGTTTCGCTATAACTCATCCAAATAATAAAAAAAAATCGGCCGATGGAGTGTAAGAGAGATAGATGAGTCACAAGTCGCGTTCTCGCTTGCACGCTCGGCTCAGGCGGAACGTGCCAAATAAGTCATGCTTTTTCGTGCGTGCAGCCGACATTCATCGATTTATAAGACGTTATCGCGTCAAAATAAGATATAACACACCCAATTGATAGGTTATTTTCTTGTCCGTCACGACGCTACTCGCAGCCTAATATGATCATCGGTACAAAAGGCGGCTATTCTCGTAATGCTGTTGTATTCTCTATTAATCAACCATTGGCAATACGATCGTTGTGTTTACGAACGGTTAAATTGATATTTTACATACACAGTCTAACAATTGGTTTTAAACCAAACTACAGTATCGGGTTCTACAAAACAGCCGTGATGAGGTTTTTTGAGTACACATAGACTGCGGTAGTTGTATTCCATCAGGGCCGTGTGCTAGTTTGTCACCTTTGTGGTATATAAAAAAGGTACAGTCATCAATAGTGATAAATCAGCATGGCTAAGAAAGGAAGATATATTTGGAAATTACTTATGTATTATTACTTAGTACCATAGCTGGGCACCGTTAATCAAACAGTTAACTTCGTTAATCGCTAATCCGTTACTGAAAAAGTTAACTTCGTTAAAAGTTAAAGCGTTACATTTCAGGACATTTAACGGAAGTTAACGTTAATCGTTAATCCGTTAACACGTGATAAAAATTACATATTATAAAAACTGTTGGTTCTGGAAGTTAACAGGTTAGAAACAAAAAAGACGGGTATAATTATTAGAGTGTGTATATAGGCATGTTGACAAACTATGGTTTTTTATTCATTAGGATTAAGATTCATCTGTTGTATGTGAAGAACGTTTCGGCTGTAGTATATCCTTGCCCGTGGAGAAAAGACGTTCAACTGCAGATAGCAGTATTATTTTTAATAAATAGATTTGCGAATATCCGTTCCCCGAGGAATGCCGCATCATTTAACGAGTCTTTCGACTTCATGTCTAGCCACATTTTGACGAGACTTTGATTTGTGGCTCTTAGGTTTTTCTTTAGACTGAAGGACCGAATTACTCACGTTGCTGCCTCCGCCACTTAAACTATCTCCGTCCTTCGAACTTTCGACATGTCAGGGCGGTGTGCTGTATTAACGATTAACGGACTTTGTGAAATTTAACGGAAGTTAACGAATCCGTTAACATATTTTTAAGTTAACTTAAAAGTTAATCCGTTACTTGAAATGTTAACTTCGCTAATTAACGATTAACGGATTAACGAGTTAATGCCCACCTATGCTTAGTACGTTATAAAATACAATATACAAACTGTAGATATTTAAAAATCTTATAAATTTATGCATTTTAAGTACCTAGATTTATCGATAGGGATATCGAGGAACTTGATAGCGTCGTTGCGCGTGTTAGTCTAATCGAACACGCAAGTTAAGCAACGTCGACCGTAGCCTGACCATGGATGGGTTTATATTATCTCGAGCTTCGGAGGGCACGATAAGCCGTCGGTCCTACCTGTTGTCATTAGATGACAGTCGTTAAGCAAGTGGCTTTTAGTAGGTGTCTTGAAACACTGGTCTCCGCCAACACGTAGTTGAGCAGCGTGGTGTAGTATGCTCTAAACCCCTTTAATTGAGGGAGACCCGTATCCCAGCAGTGGGATTAATAAGGGTTTACGACGATTAGATTTATAATCCGGGGCCTGGGTTGCAGTAATAATACAGAGAGTATAGAAAATAGACGAAACACGATTTAGGAGCCTTCAAGAACGGGGTATTTATTGAGAGCAGCTACCGGAGCGAACGCTTATATACGCCGAAAAGTCACTCTTGGAAGTGAATAGGCTGAAAAACCATTGAACTGATTTAGATGAAACTTGTCACAATTAAAGACCTCGACATGCTCGAGGTTTGAATCGAAAAAAAAAATGAGATCGTTCATGTCCTTGAGGTGTGATCATCAAATACATTTTCCATTGAAATTAATGGAAAACATACACTCAGCGAATCTACTCGCTCCACTCAACCCCGATTTCGGCCCGGTGGGCTAGAATCCGGACTAGTTTCTCCTATTGAAAGGCTGGCAACGGATCGGCGACCCCTTGGTGTTGCTGATCTCTATGGGCGGTGGTGATTGCTTTCCACCAGGTGACCCACATGCTCGTTTGCGGCCCGCTCTTATAATAAAAACCTACCTACGGTTTTTTTCTTGTTTTCAATCCATTCTATGAGTAGTATGAATGAATATGCGATGTATGAACAAATATTAACACATACTGTATCGAAACTAGGGTACCATATTAGGACGCGGATGCGGTACCATTAGCGGAACGGGAACTTTGACAAATAACTATACGAATATAGAAACTAACAGTATGATATGAATGTTAGTTTGAGCTTTAACGGATCGAATTTATCCGCTCATATCACCCTAACTTTTCCCGGGAGGCTTAAGAAATATGGTTTCTTCTTACACTTTGTTTCAAATGAACATATTCGATGTACAGTCAAGGGTAGAAGTGCCTCCATGAGACGAACTTCTTAGTTTCCATAGATTCACCGTGCGGGTGCCGGGTCCATCGTGTGGCTGAGAGAACCCCAAGTAGATCCCGAAACTTGTAAGACGGGTGTAGGTTCCGTACTACCGTTTCCGACGTACATCAACACTCACCTTCACTACTAACATTCATAGCATCTTGTCAAATTTCTTGTTGACGTATTGTTGTTGTCTTGTCGTCTTGAAGTTTCACTGTCAAAAAATTCAGTACACTTTGACAATCTGGACCCGACGCCTACCTAGCGACATCTGGTGTCAGAAAAAATATCAAACATCCCCATTGGTTTCGCGCAAGCAGTCAAATGACTGACAGTTCAGTCAAACGCCATAAAGTTACACGAGAAAAGTTGATATTTTATGGTCGTTCAGTTTCCTTAAGGCTAGGTAGTCGTGCAAAAGTAGGCATTCAGCGTTGCCGGCACCGCGCGAACTTATTCACGCGGAGGCAGCGGCGCGATGAACTCGCGTCACCCCGCCCGGTCACACAGTATAGGAATAAGCAGTAACTAGTTAATTTTAAAACTTCAGAAATGCACTTTTATATTTTTATAGTAGTGACAAGAGTTTCGTAAATAATAAGTAATGTAGGTTAGGTATAGAATATAAAAAAAAAATAACAACCTGTTCGCGTTTCCTAGATTTGACTTGAGATATTAGAAAAGGAAACTAATATTACAGCAGAATCCATTGTTCATCTTTCTTGTCATATAGGAGGCATAAATGTGCGTATGGCAGGCCCGGTGTTTTTAAAAAACTATGAATGTCATGGTGATTCTTTTAAGAGTTTTTCTGTACATTTTTATTATAAATAAATAAAAGATAGTATTAAATAAAAAATATTTATTTACTCTTAAAATTGTTTAAAATATATTTCTCGTGAGCTTGTACCCGGGTGCAAATCTGACTGTAGTTCAGAAGATGATAGAACTATAGGCTCTACAGAATTAACATTTCGCATGTGTGGCTCAAGTGATGGCAAGTCTGGGGAGTCTACATAATTTACATTTTCCTTGTCATCTTGTAAGGACAATGTACTTAATGCTATTCCACGTGCGTGTCGACTATCAACAATTTCTGGCATTAAACACTTCATATAAAATTTGACCAACTTTTGCTCCATTTGCGTTTTCCAGAAGTTATCGTCCCTTTCGATGCGTTTTGTAAACAAGGGTTCGTCTCGATAAGGGATGTCTCCTCAGTATTTCTAAAACATAATGGTAAATAATTACATGTTTCGGAATAAAACATAATATTTTGTTTGGATGTACATTATCTAACTTTTTTATAGTTTTTATTATGCTAAATTAATAAACTCCCAAAAAAACTATATTAAATGCAATCAAATAAAATATGATTCTTACGTAAAAGTTAGTTCGTAGTTGTGCGTCTGGATCTAATCTCATAAAAGAATTCTTGGAAACGTCAGCTGTGTAGCTACACGTCGGAACATCAATGTGCCTGAAAATTTATCATATTATATTAATTATAACTGTCTATAATATATAATAAGTTATACGGGACATTTACCGAACTAAATAATGGACGCATTTGAAATAATTATTTTATCGCTTAATAATGTAAAAAATTTGATAATATAGAAATCAAATTGTACAGTATGTAAGAATACATCACAAAGCCTCTAAAAGTTCTCACAACACAGCAATGTCAAAATTGCACAATTATTTTTTTAACCGTGCAGAATGTATGTACCAAGAATATTTGTAGCAAAGATGGAAATGACAACGAAGAGCTGAAATAGATCCAGAATTCGTCTTTCTACACGATTGTTTTATACATTACAGCAAAATCACGCAGATTTTTCGGTTACGATGATACAAACACTGTTCAGTGTTATAATAGTGTCAGCGTGAAATTGATTGGTCGTACCAAAAAAAATCCTTTGAAAGGAGGTTACCAAGCAAGAGTTCAGCAGCTGTTGTTTCGTTTAACATTAAATCCGCATTTTCAGTCGTACACCTCTCTTTACATAAAAGTCCTAAAGGCGGGGTGATATTAATTGAAAGAAGGATAGCAAAAAAAAAAGAAGAAAATTAAAAGAAGAACGAGTAGATATATGCAATCACTGACTTTTTATTAGAACTTTTTAAGATGAATAATTCTGTTCTAATTATTGCGTAACTTGAACCGTTTACACAGCGCATGCAACGGAAGCTTTCAAAAGGAATATTTTTTTCCCATTTTGCAACATTTTTCATTGGTGCTCCGCTCCTATTGGTGGTAGTGTGATCTTACATAGCCTATTAGCCTTCCTCGAAAAATAGGCTATCTAACACTAAAATAATTTTACAAATTCGAATAAGTAGTTCTTGAGATTAGCGCGTTCAACCAAACAAACTCTTCAGATTTATAATATTAGTATAGAAGTATAGATAAGTCTGTCCGTCAGAAGTCCGTAAGTATTGGGTACGTACGTTGCGCCTCCTGACTTGACATGACTAAGCAAATATGTATAAACGGGACATATTAAAACTGTTTAAAAAGCGCTGCGTACCTATCTCGATCTATGGTAATTACTTACCTATTTTCAGTTGAATCCGCAGATAACAGATTGATTATTCGCCGCTGTCCATATTAATTACTTCGGCGATGATGTCTGGTATTGGAGACTGCTGCATTGACCTACAATAAAACGCCAGGCAGATATGTACCGATAAAGACAAAACATGAATTATCAAAAATCATATCGTTCTTTAGTACTTACTGGATATTCTTATACTGTGGCATGATGGCCGCAAGTTTAGCCATAATATATTTTTGTAAATTATCAATCAGACTTTTTTTATACTACGTCGGGTGGCTGACAAGCATACGGCCCGCCTGATGTGAAGCGGTTACCGTAGCCTAATATGGCTACGCTCGCAACATAAAACACAGCTCGCGCGCCGCCACCCCCGCTGCCTACGCAGCATCTCCTTCCTTTCTGGTGACCTCACTCACTCGCAAGAACACAATAACCCTCAAGGGAATTGTTATTTGGCTGCGGTATTCTGTGAGGTGGAGGTACATTTCCCAGTCGGGTAGCTTACAATTACGCTCCCTACTTTAACTGAGTTGGCTTTGGTTCAAAGATTTTGATGAAACACAAATATATAAAACAATCTAATTTTAATATATTAAATACCACATTACATTAAAAATCTAACATCTACATAAAGGTACTTACCTCTTTGTATATCTTCGCAGTGCATTCTTTCTGTTAGTTATTTTTATTGCTTTGGACGACTTCTTTCGCTTACGTTGTTTATTGCCCATTAAGAATCACTTGAAGCACACAAATTTTTCAAAAAAAATACTGATGCGCAGGCACCGAGCACAGGTCCATCGTCTATAAGCGCCAGCACGCGACTGATGGGCTGCCGAACCCCCGCGCTCTCATATTTAGTGGAAATTTGCACACAGTAAAAAAAATATATATATTATTTAATCGTACCCTGCGAATTTGTCTGTAACTATTTGTTAGCTTTAATTGAGTACAAAAATTAAATGTATTCGTTCAGTATTATAGTCACAATATTGAAAAAACATTAACTCAAAGGGGTGATTTTGGGAATTTTTTTTATCGAGTGAAGTTGATTAGGTCGTGACATTGAATGCGATTTTGACTAGACAAGATCCTTACCTAACACATATATTTTTTTCAGAATTTAAAATATTATTATCTAAGTCTCAGATGGCTTTAAAAAACTCAAATTTGAATCCCACCCAGCCTTAAATTTTCTTATTTTCCGTGCAACTTCCTTTTTTTTATTTCATAAGAACTTTCTCCTACCAATAACAAACACAACAAATAAAGAATTAGCGAAATCAGTCCAGCTATTCACTAGTGATGACGTGACGAAGGGAAAAAGGGATTAATTTTTATATAAACACATATAAACGTTAATAATATAAACATAAAATTTTGTGACGATGGAGGAATATATGTGGTAAGTGGCTGCACAGATTTGGCCAAAATTTAACATCACATGCTTCGGCGCAGGCTCACCATTATGTCTCCTATGTAGCCATCCATTAGTAACAGCAGCCACAAGCGAAATGGCAATGAAACGCGAACGTAACTGCAGTTTGCCCCCGGGTAAAACTACGGCTGCGTTGGAAGTGCTAAAACTCACAATGAATTTAATCAGAATAAATTATTAGTATAGTATTGGAATTTAGATACATTTCAAATATACGATACATTTACCAATATACAGATATTGGTAATTCATGTAGAGCGAAACCATGAGCTCCCGTTATATTTATAGAAAAAAAAATCTAAAGACTGGCAGGTGTCCGCTGTCGCTTGGATACCAGTCCCCAAGCAACAGGCGAATAAGATAAGTGTTACCAGTTACCATCGAAAGTCGATATCATTGGCAATTATTTACATGAATAGCATTCATTTATTACCATGGCTTTCAGTACCTTTCAATGCCATAATTATAATAGCTCCGAGAGTAATTTTAGAAGGCAGTTTCCATAACACGCGTTACTTTGTAAACACGATACATTCCTTTTCAACCTCTACACGCACGATCTCGCAGAAACACCACCCAGAAAGTTTATTTATGTACATGATCGCTCTGGCCCACCAGCATTTGCCATTTGAAATATCAAAAAGACTCCTAGCCACAGACGACTTACAACAATATACAACTACTAGCTGACCCGGCAAACGTTGTTTTGCTATAAAAAATAGATAACAACCTATATTCTCAGACCTACTGAATATGTATATAAAAATTCATAAAAATCGGTCAAGCCATTTCGGAGGATTATGGTAACTAACATTGTGACACGAGAATTTTATATTACTAGCTGGCCCGGCGAACTTCGTATCGCCTTTAAATATTATAAACTATCCTATATCTCAAGCTGGATGAAACAGCACACATTGCGCAAAATTTTATTAAAATCGGTTCAGTAATTTAGGATTCCATCGCGGACAAACAACGTGACACGAAATTTTTATATATTAAGATAGGATATAGAAGTACTATATAACTATATAGAAGTGGAGGCGCTGTAATATGAACCGCCTGTAATATGGAGATTTCGACCTTTCACTAGAACTAGACCATACTAGTATACTGGCCTTACATAACCTTTGCTACACCCCGGCCACTCCATACAAAGGTCGCGTCTGTTACATAAACAATGGCGTCTGTGCAGAGCGTGAATGAGCGTGTGCGGCGCCATACAAAGTGTTCCAGATTCGTCTCAGAGGGGATGTGTGGTCATACGAAAGAGCCGGAGGGAGAAGTCGTTCTGTACGTAGTACTATTACTTATACTGTGCCTTTACAGTAACTTTTTGGAAACCTCACAATCCAGAGCCCAAATATCTCGACGTGATCATCCACCAATCTTTGGGATACCGCTCCCACCTCAAGTAGCTAAGTAAGAAACTAGGAACTCGCAATAACATGCTGCATTATCTGACTACTGACACATTGGCCGCTTTTAAAGTATTGGCAACATCCGCTTTTAAAAGTAAAATATTTAGAAGGATCTACACGCTATTTGATAAGCTCAAGGAGATCCAAATAAGTTTTTCAATTATTTTCGGATGTCAATAAAAACAACTAACGACTACGCACACAATTACAAATTCCTTGTACGTACACACTACTCTCAACACCGCCGCGACGATTTGATGGGGAGCGCAGTGTGCTACGGCGACGGCACGGTCGACCGTTGATGTTCACAGCATGCCGTTACCGTGGACAGTACCTAAATTAAAAGCTACTGCATACAATTCCATACATATTGCTCTCTTATTTCGCCGTGACGGCAAAACCATGCCGTGCCGTGCCGTGCCGTGCCGTGCTCTGGCAAATTATAAAAGCGGCCATTGGGAACGAGTGCCGGTACACAAAGAGAACACTTCATAGAAAGGGACTTATACGAGGGGAGGCCAATAAGTTCGCGGAATGGAGGGGTTGATGGGGATAAATTTACCCGTCCAGGTAGGCACTAGTTAAGCACCTCATTAAGAGTATATATACCAAGTTTGAACCTAATCGTGTCATTAACTTTTGAGTTATCGACCTGCAAACAACTAAATCGGGAAGAAGTCAGCCAGTATGGAGAAAATTGAACACCGTGCCGTTATTAAGTTTCTTACCAAGCAAGGAAAATCCGCTCAGACGATTTTTCAAGAGCTGTTAGCGGTTTACGCGGACTCTGCCCCTGGTAAAACCATGGTTTACAAGTGGCATGGTCTTTTCAAACAAGGAAGGGAGTCCATTGAAGACGACCCCCGCTCCGGACGGCCAATTGAGGCCACCACACCGGAAATCGTCGAAAAAGTAGAAAAACTTGTATTGGAAGATGCCCGACTGAAGAAGAAGCAACTTGCAGCAATGGTTGGAGTATCCGAATCAAGTATTTTAAATATCCTACATCATCATCTTGGGATGACTAAAGTCAGTGCAAGATGGGTTCCGAGAATGCTCACGCCACTTCAAAAACGCGAGCGTGTCGAGTGCTCTCACCAGTTTCTGGAGCTCTGTGGAGAGAGAAAGGAAGAAGTTATGGCCCGGATTGTTACTGGAGATGAAACCTGGGTTCACCACTATGAACCTGAGTCGAAGCAAGAGTCGATGCAGTGGCATAAAAAAGGCACACCTCCTCCAAAGAAGTTCAAAGTGTCACAATCGGCCGGAAAGATCATGGCGACTATCTTTTGGGATACAGAAGGTATTTTACTGATCGATTATAAAGAACGTGGTGCGACTATAACGGGACAGTACTACGCTTCTTTACTGGAAAGATTGAAAGAAGCCATTAAGAAAAAAAGAAGAGGAAAACTGTCAAAAGTTGTGCTCCTTTTGCACGACAATGCACCCGTCCACACATGCCATGTTGCGACGGCTGCCATTCACCGATGCGGCTTTGAACAATTAAACCACCCACCATACAGTCCAGACTTGGCCCCCAGTGACTATTATTTATTTCCAAAAATGAAGAAAGAGCTGCGTGGAAAGAAATTTGACGACGATGATGAAGTCAAGTCGGCAATTTCGGCCTATTTTGACACCAAAGACAAACCATTTTTTTTCGATGGTATAAACAAGCTATTTGAGAGATCCGAAAAATGTATTAGGGTTAAAGGAGAATATATTGAAAAGGAAAAATAATTTGGTGTTTAATTTCAACCTCCTTCTCTCTCATTCCGCGAACTTATTGACCTCCCCTCGTATAGTTTGGTCTTTTGGAATACTGCGGACCTGTATGGAATAATAGTGTATTTTGAAATGAGTCGACGTCTACTACGGAGAAATGTACAGCTAACCTGATAGGTACCACACAGTCAATTATAATGACTGCAAATTCTAAACCATATACCATCACTACACAAGAGACAAAAAGCTCTGTTAAACGAAGCAAACAAAATGTACACAAACCCCTCGTATCCGCATTGTCTTTTGAGGTGTAAGTGGCTTATCATCATTCTTAGAGCCAACGCCAACCTGGCCTTCACGTGGTGCACCATGCTAATAAACAAAAGACGCTCTGGCAAAAAGTGTGGTAGGACTCAGCTTATTTGTCAGCTGTCTGAATGGGGAAGTACCTCCACCTCACAGAATATCGCTGCAAAATAACAATTCCCTTGAGGGTTGTCGTCTTCCTGCGAGTGAGTGAGGTTACCAGAAAGAAGTTGCTGCGTTGGCAGCGGGGGCGGAGGCGAGCGAGCTATATTTTATGTTGTGAAACAGACCGCAGACCTGAGTATACAGTTCAAATTTCAGCTTGATACCTCCACGCATCTTGACAGACAGACAGACGGACAACAAAGTGATCTTATAAGAGTTCCGTTTTACCTTTTGCGGTACGGAACCCTAAAAAATTAACTATAACTTATGCAGATGTGGCCTTATTAAATGTAACCCTAGTTAAAACCGCAGGGATTTTTGGCTTCGATGCGGGAATGTGTGAGATGAACAGACTTTGCACTGGACTTGCTTGGTTTGGGGAATTCATGTTTAGGTGTGGTCAGCGAGATATGTCTACTTATGACTGTGGAGTACCAGTGACAGGTAGACTCCCTGTACCTACCAACACTAAATGGAAACGCAGCCTAATGGACGAAGAGCTTACGTATTAATTTATTTATGAACATCTTTTATAGGGACTCTGAATACCATACGAATAAATAAAAAAAATCCATAGCCTGCGTGGGTTGCCTAAGCTCCAAATGATTGGAAACCGATTGCCTCTTAAATATGGTAATACATTTGTAGCTCGCTATAAAAATACTTGACTATTATAAACGCAAAATACTTATTAATTATATGATGGATGTAATATTAAACATTCTTTTTTTCTGTTATAGTACTTCAATGATTGTAATTTTATTCAACAAATTATTTTTTTCTGTTTTTGAATCGAAAAAAATGCTTCATTTAATTAAAAAAGGATGGGAAACACTGGCACTGGTCTATAGGTGTATAACGAGACGGGTGCACACTACACATTCCCACCACTGTGTCTCCTGTGTAGCCAGGATTAACAGCGGCGACCGCCATAATAGGCAATGAACAGTGAAGTCCATTGCAGTCCCGAGGGTAAGACTACAGCTGCCTTAGAACTCACAAAGAATTTAATTAGTAGGAGTAAGAAACTTTTGGAATTTGACTGTATATAGACGTGTAGTATATATATAGTTAGTAACTACTGCCGTAACAAAAGTATTTTCTGTTGTTTTTCTATTGGTAATATACTCATATGTTTTTGATAAAACAGACTTTCCCATCAAACTTTGATATACTTACTTATTTGAAATTTTTTATTTTTATTTGATATAAAACAAGTCTGATGTAAGTTATTAAAATTTTAAATCGTATATCGTTCTAGTCTTGTGTATTTTATGTTATTGATATTTTTTTTTTCAAATTTTAGAACATTGCCACTTAGCGTGCACTATAGTTCAAACAATATATCATTCCTAAATTTTAAAATGCCAACATGCTGGTGCCGTAGAACATCGGCTGGGCGAGATGTGTTTTTCATATGTTAAAATCATATATACTACACGTCTATATACAGTCAAATTCCAAAAGTTTCTTACTCCTACTAATTAAATTCTTTGTGAGTTCTAAGGCAGCTGTAGTCTTACCCTCGGGACTGCAATGGACTTCACTGTTCATTGCCTATTATGGCGGTCGCCGCTGTTAATCCTGGCTACACAGGAGACACAGTGGTGGGAATGTGTAGTGTGCACCCGTCTCGTTATACACCTATAGACCAGTGCCAGTGTTTCCCATCCTTTTTTAATTAAATGAAGCATTTTTTTCGATTCAAAAACAGAAAAAAATAATTTGTTGAATAAAATTACAATCATTGAAGTACTATAACAGAAAAAAAGAATGTTTAATATTACATCCATCATATAATTAATAAGTATTTTGCGTTTATAATAGTCAAGTATTTTTATAGCGAGCTACAAATGTATTACCATATTTAAGAGGCAATCGGTTTCCAATCATTTGGAGCTTAGGCAACCCACGCAGGCTATGGATTTTTTTTATTTATTCGTATGGTATTCAGAGTCCCTATAAAAGATGTTCATAAATAAATTAATACGTAAGCTCTTCGTCCATTAGGCTGCGTTTCCATTTAGTGTTGGTAGGTACAGGGAGTCTACCTGTCACTGGTACTCCACAGTCATAAGTAGACATATCTCGCTGACCACACCTAAACATGAATTCCCCAAACCAAGCAAGTCCAGTGCAAAGTCTGTTCATCTCACACATTCCCGCATCGAAGCCAAAAATCCCTGCGGTTTTAACTAGGGTTACATTTAATAAGGCCACATCTGCATAAGTTATAGTTAATTTTTTAGGGTTCCGTACCGCAAAAGGTAAAACGGAACTCTTATAAGATCACTTTGTTGTCCGTCTGTCTGTCTGTCAAGATGCGTGGAGGTATCAAGCTGAAATTTGAACTGTATACTCAGGTCTGCGGTCTGTTTCACAACATAAAATATAGCTCGCTCGCCTCCGCCCCCGCTGCCAACGCAGCAACTTCTTTCTGGTAACCTCACTCACTCGCAGGAAGACGACAACCCTCAAGGGAATTGTTATTTTGCAGCGATATTCTGTGAGGTGGAGGTACTTCCCCATTCAGACAGCTGACAAATAAGCTGAGTCCTACCACACTTTTTGCCAGAGCGTCTTTTGTTTATTAGCATGGTGCACCACGTGAAGGCCAGGTTGGCGTTGGCTCTAAGAATGATGATAAGCCACTTACACCTCAAAAGACAATGCGGATACGAGGGGTTTGTGTACATTTTGTTTGCTTCGTTTAACAGAGCTTTTTGTCTCTTGTGTAGTGATGGTATATGGTTTAGAATTTGCAGTCATTATAATTGACTGTGTGGTACCTATCAGGTTAGCTGTACATTTCTCCGTAGTAGACGTCGACTCATTTCAAAATACACTATTATTCCATACAGGTCCGCAGTATTCCAAAAGACCAAACTATATAAGTCCCTTTCTATGAAGTGTTCTCTTTGTGTACCGGCACTCGTTCCCAATGGCCGCTTTTATAATTTGCCAGAGCACGGCACGGCACGGCACGGCACGGCACGGTTTTGCCGTCACGGCGAAATAAGAGAGCAATATGTATGGAATTGTATGCAGTAGCTTTTAATTTAGGTACTGTCCACGGTAACGGCATGCTGTGAACATCAACGGTCGACCGTGCCGTCGCCGTAGCACACTGCGCTCCCCATCAAATCGTCGCGGCGGTGTTGAGAGTAGTGTGTACGTACAAGGAATTTGTAATTGTGTGCGTAGTCGTTAGTTGTTTTTATTGACATCCGAAAATAATTGAAAAACTTATTTGGATCTCCTTGAGCTTATCAAATAGCGTGTAGATCCTTCTAAATATTTTACTTTTAAAAGCGGATGTTGCCAATACTTTAAAAGCGGCCAATGTGTCAGTAGTCAGATAATGCAGCATTTTATTGCGAGTTCCTAGTTTCTTACTTAGCTACTTGAGGTGGGAGCGGTATCCCAAAGATTGGTGGATGATCACGTCGAGATATTTGGGCTCTGGATTGTGAGGTTTCCAAAAAGTTACTGTAAAGGCACAGTATAAGTAATAGTACTACGTACAGAACGACTTCTCCCTCCGGCTCTTTCGTATGACCACACATCCCCTCTGAGACGAATCTGGAACACTTTGTATGGCGCCGCACACGCTCATTCACGCTCTGCACTTGAATTTGAATTTGACTGTATATAGACGTGTAGTATATATGATTTTAACATATGAAAAACACATCTCGCCCAGCCGATGTTCTACGGCACCAGCATGTTGGCATTTTAAAATTTAGGAATGATATATTGTTTGAACTATAGTGCACGCTAAGTGGCAATGTTCTAAAATTTGAAAAAAAAAATATCAATAACATAAAATACACAAGACTAGAACGATATACGATTTAAAATTTTAATAACTTACATCAGACTTGTTTTATATCAAATAAAAATAAAAAATTTCAAATAAGTAAGTATATCAAAGTTTGATGGGAAAGTCTGTTTTATCAAAAACATATGAGTATATTACCAATAGAAAAACAACAGAAAATACTTTTGTTACGGCAGTAGTTAGTAACTACTGCCGTAACAAAAGTATTTTTGCCAGCGTTTATGTAACTAGTAGTTACATAAACGCTGGCAATATTTCTGATTTAATGTATAAAAAAAAGAAGAACGTTGGTGTTTCCTGAGATTAAATTGGTATTTTAGTATTCTTTTTTTTATACGCCAATATTACATGTAAATTGCCGCTGAGTGTGTGCAGATCGTCTTACGTCGTACATTGGTCGCACACCCGTCGCGTCGTGGACAATGCTCTTAATTTACGTTAACAATCCGTATCTTCTGTCGAGAAGCATGATGGCGTCGTTACGCGGGTCAGTCTAATCGAACACGCAAGTTAAGCAACGCCGACCGTAGCCTGTCCATGGATGGGGTTATTTATCTCGAACTCCTCCATGTTTCGGAGGGTACGTTAAGCCGTGGGTCCCGGTAGTTGTTATTTGATGACAGTCGTTAAGCCAAGGCAGTGGCCTTGAAAACACTGGCCTCCGCCAACCCGCAGTTGAACAACGTGGATTATGCTCAAGTCCCCTTTGATTGAAGGGATAACCGTATCCCAGCAGTGGGATGAATAAGGTTGACGACGAATACTTATGAATGAACCCATTTAAGTGACGTGTAAGTATTATTTATTCAGTTGGTGGAAAACGGACATATCGATTTTAGTTATGAGAGCAAGAATTTGTTACTTGATTATATATGTATATACTCGTATATACTGTAATGAATAGATGGATTACATATAGGTTTTTATAAACTATCATCATTATTATTTTTAGCTTAATAATAATGATGATATTTAGTTTCACATGTCCCTTTTATCCATCCCCAGCTGCAGCGTGCATTGAGTTGAAATTTGGCACATTCGTTTGGTTTTTGTGTCAATGCACGACCACCTAATTGCCGTCATGTTTAATCCATTATGGCTGCCGCCACAAAATGATGCTTTGTATTTTCCACAACAACCCCTAAGATACTAATAGTAAATGAAAGTGCTTTATGACCTAACCTAACTAACCTACCTACCTCGAACTAACCTAGTTCTAAAATTTTCGATGTTACTAACTCCTCTATATATCTCTTACGTCCGAAATAAATGGTTATTTATTTATTTTATTTATGAGCGCAAGATAATGTTTATAATGTATAATTTAACGTTAAATTAAATTGAAACCCCTCAGTATCGAGGACAAACAGAGAGCTTCCAATCAAATATAGATTGTGACCTACAATAGTAAATAAAGTAATACTCGAATGCACTGTATAACCTCTAAAGTGCAATCAATTTATTATTTGCAGCTAGTGGTTAAAAACCGCAATTTGGAACTCAGTCCTTTTATATTATTTGTCCGCCTGAACAAACAGACAAGTTGGTCAAAAATACAAATGAACGATGCAAAGAATTTTTATGTGGTCTGGATTATATCTATCTTTATCTATATATATGTGGTTATTGGAACGTTTGGTTAAACTACCAAAGTGACCTCAGCGGTCGCTGCTCACGTACCTTTTGGAAGAACAGACCACAGAAGAAGGCAGCTCTTAAGGATGTTTGTGTTGCTGAGAGTGAGTCACTAGACGAGTTACCGCGCGCGAAATAATTCTTCTAGTGGAAGCATCTATACTTTACCACCTGACCCGACAGACGTTGTCCTGTCTTCTTAACAAATAATATTGAATTTGAATTATACTCGCGCAATCTGTCAAATGACTGACAGTTCTGTGAAACGACGTAAAGTTACATAAAAGTTAAATTAGAAAAATTAGTTATAGTCGATCAGTTTTCTTAAATTTTCTAATTTCTCCCGGAAATTTCTTATTTTTTTCTTTCATAAGGAACTTCTACTGGTCACAACAATTACAACATAAAAAGAAATAGCGAAATCGGTCCAGCCGTTCACGCGTGATGCTGTGACTAAGGGAAATATTCACGATTCAATCACAAGGATTCACTTTTATATAATATAGATTTATTATTGCAAATAATCATTCCGCTGCTATGATACAATATGGGGTTAGTTTCATCGCGTTAAGGACTTACACACACATTCACAGCTTGTTTACGCCATTTGATAGTCGGTTGAGCCTCAATATCAACTATGTAATACGTAGAAATGCACTTTCAAAACGCGTGCAGTCCCCGTTGTTGGTCATCTCAATCGAGGTGCATCAATGCGTGTGTTTATTGCAAACGAACATACATAGGCGACGATGTGTTACAATCTGCAGTGAAGTACCACGTTACTTCACAAGTACAGGCAGTAAGAAAAGTGAGAGCCGAAAGAAAATAATAAAAACAATTCAATAACTGGGACCCTACCGCCTAAGCTGAAGCCGATTGCCATCGAAATTTTGGATTGGGAAAATTGAACTCCAGCTTAGATATGTAGTAATCCTGTTCAGCATAGAGACCCAGAGATGCTGAAGCCGAATACCATCGAATATTTTGATTCGTAAAATAAGTCTTACGATTAAGTTATTGACACTCATTTTTAGCTGTGTCGGTAGAGCGTCAGGGTTACTATCAGCTAAACAAAAGTATCATAAATCTTTGAAGTTTGATTTTCGCAATCAAAAATACGGATGGGAATCTGCTTCAGTTTAGCCGGTAGGCCCCCTGGAGCTATGCTATCTGGCAAGGTTACGTAGCAATGAAAACTAAGACGTAAATTACGTAGTACCTACTTGCGTAAAAAGGATATTACTATTATGGTATACTGTATATAATTTACTCGTATATAAAAAAATAAAAAAAAAACAAACAACAAAAATTTAATTCAAGGAGAACAACTAGTCAATCATTACACTCGAAAGAAATCTAATATTGCTGCAGAAGGGCCTCTTTGATTTGGCCTACAATCATGGACTAATTGAATTAGTAAGTGTAATTTGCCCTATTGATGCAATTATACCTCCCACTATAATTCAGTGACAAGGATTCAGAAAGCAATTACATTATTGTGACAGCAGACCGTCACGCCCATGCTCAAAACACACATTATGTCTTCCATTAATTTCTTAATTTTCTAGGCTTACCCGGGTACCTAAAGCTACTATCTAATAATAAAACTGGAAATTGTAAAACCTCCTGAAAACGACTTGGATTAGGAAGTTCAAAGAAGTGCTCGCGTCCACTTTTCTAAACGAATTGGTAACGGATCGATGACATTCGGTGTTGCTGATGTCTATGGGCTGTGGTTATTACTTACCATCAGGCAACTCTATAGATGCGCAAAATGCCGGGCATTTACTATAAATGCCCAAAAAGTACTTATAAATTCCTTATTTATGCCCAAAACTATGCATTTATTGGGCATTAACAGGTATTTACTCGGCACATATTGTAAATGCCTATCATTTTGCCCATGTCTAGGCATCTCACATGTACTGCCCAAGTCTTTAAATAAAAAAAATCTAGATAGGTTTAGATTTATTTTTATGCTACGTCGGGTGGTAGATAAACATTCGGCTCGCCTGATGTGAAGCGGTTACCATAGTCATATCAGCGGTCGCATCGATAAAATAACGATGGCGCATCACCACCCCGCTGCCAATGCAGTAACTACTTCCATCCTGGTGACTTCACTCACTCGCACACAAGAACCCTGAAGTTTATATATTTATATGTATATAGTTATAGACGAGCTCGGTGGTCGAATGGTTAGCAATGGCCACTTTGACTCCGAGGTCGTGGGTTCGATTCCCGCACAAGACAAACATTTGTGTGCATGAACATGTCTGTTTGTCTTGGTCTGGGTATTTTCTATGTATTATAAGTATGCATTTACAAAAAAAAATGTATCAGTTTTCTAGTACCCATAACACAAGCTTTGCGCTTAATTTGGGACTAGATGGCGATGTGTAAATTGTCCAGAAATATTTATTTATTTATTTTATTGTTATTTGGCTGCGGTATTCTCTTGCGATGGAG
The DNA here is from genome assembly GCA_937001555.2 of Hypsopygia costalis. NCBI lineage: Eukaryota > Metazoa > Arthropoda > Insecta > Lepidoptera > Pyralidae > Hypsopygia > Hypsopygia costalis. Next base: position 7,650,562 of record OW443326.2, on the reverse strand, counting down.
CTATTTCCCAGTCGGGCAGCTTATAATGACGCTGCTCTACTTCACTTCATTCTCATCAGAGAATAGAAGGATACCTCGCGTGCAGGTGAGATTGGATTAGGGTCTAAAGATGGCGCTGAGCCCACTCCCAAGATTGAAGTTTCCAAAATAGGATTTGTAGTGTAAAGTGTCATTACCTTTAAATTAATCAATATTAAGGAATTAAAAAAACTGAAGGTGTGGAAGGAACAAAATTCACCATCACCTTGACATCTAAAGCCAACCTAGCAATAATAAATTATTAACAAACGACATTCTAGCAAAAAAGATAATAACGACCTAAAACAATCAGATTGGGGAAGTTCCTTCACGATCCACCGACCGAAGATCACAGACAAATAACAATTCCAATCTGTGTACGAAGGCACGTTAAACCGTCGGTGCCGGCTGTTGTCATTATTTATTATTATATATTGCCGGCTCTGCCAACCCGCAGTTGAGCAGCGTGGTGGAGTATGCTCTAATACCCGTTCGATTGAGGGCAGACCCGTATCCCAACAGTGGAATGATTTTGTTCATTTATGTGTTTATTGTAGCGGCATTCGAGTATGTTCTTTCCAAAAGATGGAGTGATAAAGAATTCTCTTAACATTAAGTCTGGTATGCCCTTAATTTTATGGTTAATAAAGTTTTAATGCATACGTTGTATGTACAGAGCGCTTAACAATCACGTGTAGGTTGGTACACACCGATGAGCACATTGTGCGGCACATGACGCGTACAATTGAGGCCGCCATTATATTGTTAGCCAGATGCATAGTGCATCCCATACGCACAGTCAATTACTATCACCTACATACACGTATAACATGATCGCTTTGTCTAAAATTTGTAATGAAATGAAAGTATACTAATATTATAAATTATCGCTCCGCCCACGCTTCGCAGTCTCAATATTCCCGTTACTATCTCATTCCGGTGGATCATTCTCATTCCTGTTTCCATAGGATTCAATAGGATGAAATTGTCAGGCCAGGATTTGTATGGGAAACAGATAACAAATCCAACAAATCAAAGATCATAAAAATCGGTCCAGCTGTTCTTGACTTATTATAAATGATGTAACTAACCCGGCTTTGTTCTATATAATATAAATGTCTGTTTTTACAGTTTAAAGTCTGGAGAGTGATATAAGCTATTTTATTTCGGAAACCATTTATTAATAATATTATTATTATTATTTTATTCCTTGCATATTATATACATAACAATTATTATTATTTTCCGCGCGAAAAAGTTTTTATTAAAACAAGAATCCGTCGGTAACAGCTGGTATAACTTAAAAATGTACTTAAATGCATGTAAGGCAGGCCCAGGCAGAATATGATAGAAATAATAGTCCAAAAAAAAGAAAAGCTATAAATCTAAATCATAGGTTTAAATTGTTTGAAAAGAAGAAATAAAGCGTGACTGCGTTGTTGACCAAAGTATTCCTTTATGCTTATGGTAAAAATAGATTGGTATGTGAACTGAACCAAAATTTAAAAATTCAACTCTTCAGGACAAAAGAAAGTGGCTTTACGAGTAAATCAGTCTGCAGAAACTAACCTAAAGAAACAAACAAACAAACAAATAACAAAAACTTTATACAATAAGGTTATGCGGAGGAAGAAAAATGCCTGTCTACATAAAGAAACAAATTACATAAAGAAAGAAATTTAGAACCCCAGAAGCAAAGATCCTGAGTGTATGTATTCGTCAACTCTGCTTACAAACTGTCTGTAAAATTCAGAGGCGATCCAACGCGTCCTCCCTTATTACAGTAACTAAAAATTAAAAAATGTAGATGCCAAAAAGACACATCACACAAACAGCTGTGTCACTTAGAAATATAGCTCTTATTGCTGATAGCAATAGAACTGATTAAGCAATATGTTGCAACTTGCGAAACCCAATGTTACGTATACTTACTGATAAAATATGGAGCTATTAATAGACAGGCAACTGTGTAAAATATTCCTTGCAGCTATTTATTATTCATGTAGATAGTGACTGTATAAAGTTAACTCTAGGGTATAACGTTAAAGAAAATAATATTTTGAGGCTTCGACGAATGGAGAAAGTCAATTGGTCACGTATTTGTTTTATTTAAATAACCGTTCATCGTTCTTTTCATCATCAACAGCCTGTATTGGAGCATTGGGGAAGGCTTATACCCACTGCTTTATACGAAATACGATTCTCCGCCTTCCGCATCCAGCAGTTAGCAGCCGCTTTCTCACGATACCGCCACCTTGGCCCAGTATAGCAGGGCAGCCGGGTACTGGGGGCCATATATTTTGGTGGGTATACATTGGAGAGGGTATCAAACCCCTAAGCTGCCACGTACATGTGAGATTGGCAGTGGCTCCGGAAATAGTACTAAGCCATTTAAGAGAAATGGTAAAAACAAAGATATAATCAAATCCCTAAACTAGATTAGTGAAATTAAATGGATCGTTTACCGAAGCTAGAAGTACTTTAACTCCCCTCCCCCCTCACCGCTTTTGAACAGAGGTGAAGTACACATAAATATAATATGTTGTACATATTTGTTATTGTCAGAAGGTTCTTATGAAAGAAAAAAATAAGAAACTTGTGCGGAAAATTAGAAAATTTACGAAAACAGAACGACAATATTAACTTTTTTAATGTAACTTTATGTCGTTTGACAGAACTTTCAGTCATTTGAAAGTTTGCGCGAAACCAATTCCAATTCAATATTCATTCAATATTCAGTTAGGAAGACATGACAACGTCTGTTGAGTAAGCTATACAAATAATTGCTAACCACTGCCGTTACAATTGAATATATATGTGTGTTGAAACTCACAATAATATATAAAACTTACAAAATGATTCACAAAAACACTCGAGAAGCACATGGCATTACGTCGACAAAGTAATAACGTCATCAAACATACACAATGAAATATGTACGTATGAGAGAATCGACTGGCACATAAACAACACTGTTCCGGTCGGCTTCTTCTTGGTCAATTATGAATTTATTTTAACAACGGTTAAATGTATTTTTACATAGTCATGTTTTACTGGAAACAACTCAATGTATTATTTATAAGTATTGGGGACCTAAAGTAAAAATACTGTTAAATACTTAAAATCTGTGGTGCACGGCAGTTGAGCTTCACTTGACTAGCCATCTCTTTAGGCTTTTAATGCCTTATTTGACATATTGCTGTCTCTCACATTGCTAAGAGGGGAAGTCAAATTTCAAAATCTTCTTACTCCTACTAATTTCTTCTGATTAAATTCGTTGTGAGTTCCAAGGCAGCCGTAGTCTTACCCCCGAGACTGAATTGAACTTCACTGTTCATTGCCTTTTTTGGTGGTCGCCGCTGTCAATCCTGGCTATACAGGAGACACAGCGGTGGGTGGTGGGCCAAAAAATGCCGTGTTCTACGTATGTGGAGGTAGAATGGGCAAGAGAGCAATACCAATGTTGACCGATCACTACGAAAATTGGATTGGAACAAAACATGAAGAATATTGTGTATGATGTATATTTCGGTGTTTCAACCCCCGTACCGGCGGACGTATAGCACATGGAAAATGTCCCCAGACAATTCCAAGCTTGTGGCTAAACGAAAATACTCGTATAGTGACATGCAGTGGTCCTACCAGTAGGTCACATGAGAAAGGATCTGGGAGTACAATAAAAGATTTAACTTTTAAACCATTTTTAAAGCCTTGACAAAGTGATCTAAAATACTTTGTTGTAAATGGACGATAAAGAGTGCAAATTACTATCTTTACTCCTTTGACCAGCTATGTTTTTTTAATGGATGAGGTAATGTGTAACACATACCCTCTTAATGCTCCCCATAAATTTAGAATAGGCAAGATTCCGCGTTCTTACATTGTGTTTAAATATAAATTTGTTTGCGTGAAAGGGTTTTTAACTTTTTACAGTGTCGGTAACGCGTATGTAATACTTCTGATGTCGCGGGCGTCTATAAGTTGCGATGACTACTTACCATCAGACAGATCCTATCGTTGTTTTCCCCCTTAGTTGTATAAAAAAATACATTGGTGAAGAATAATACTTTGACGCACCCCTGACGCATTGTGATTCAAAATACTTCAAAAGAATCGAAGTTGACTTGTGCAATGACTAAAATGCGCGCGTGACGTCACCAATGATATTGAGACAAAATGTTATTAACTCATCACTTATCATAAGTATTTTAACATCGATTTCCACCTTGGAACTCCATAGCTTCTTTTACCTCCGGAACTGCAATAAACTCCGCCGCTCATACTGTTAATAAGACCGCGGCCTGAGTGACGTGACGGCGCATCGCAGACGCGGAATCCATAGCGGCCGGTGCTCGGATCAAATACCTGACCACTTTGCGCTTATCCGGAGCGTGAGCTGGCACGTATGACACGGTTCTATTGCAGTTTCGTGCGCTACGAATTCCGCGGGCATATGCGCCGACACTCAGGCCATGGCCTACCTAAGAGCCAGCAACCACAAAATGTTAATAAACTGTGAAATTAGTTGAAATGTAATGTTCAAGGGGTATAATATAACTACGGCTTTCTTGGATCATTACAAAAAATTAAGAAATTTTCAAAATTATAAATATACATGAATTTCACAGCTTCCTACCCCTACCTCAATTTTGGTTTCAGGTGACAGCGGAAACTGTATCTAATCAAGCCCATTCCGGTGTAGACTATAGGTTTGATCGAAAACTCTATTCAAAATCTGCTGTGCATGCAAAACCCGGGCAAGTAGAGCAAGATTGATGTGAACACAGGAACAAAATAATTGTAATTAATTGTTTATGGTAGAGTTCCACTGACAAGAGCGCAACTTTCAAGTAATGATGATGATGATTTATTTGTTTTAGGCATATTTTTGATCCAACAATAACGTTGTAAACTATGTTAATAATTATAAATCTCCATATATGAGCCGTCCTCACATAACATTCATTAGTTTTGGTAACAACGGTAATCCCAGTATGCAACTCGTCGTCAACCCTTCTTCATCATCAATCGAAGGGGTTTAGAGTATACTCCACCAAACTGCTCAACTACGGGTTGGCGGAGGTCAGTGTTTCAATTGTCAATCAGTCATTCAAGCCGCCTAAAGACCACTGACTTGACTTAACGACTGTCATCTAACGACAACAGCCAGGACCGACGGCTTAACGTGTCCTCCTAAACACGGAGGAGTTCGAGATAAATAAACCCATCCATGGACAGTCTACGGTCGACTTTGCTTGACTTGCGTGATCAATTACACTGACACGCGCAACGACACCATCAAGCTCCTTCTCGTCTCTGTCTCAGTATACAACCATTATTTACATTTTATAGGCGATCTTGCTATCATTCTGATTAACAAACTTTACTTTACAAAACATTTTTATCGTAACATTTCCAAAAACTTTAAAATGTTACAGCTTTCAAATATACGTACTTTTCACTAATTAGAATTTCATCGGAGTTGCTCGAGTATTTGGAACCCCAATTATAAAAGCCACATTGAAAGACTCGAATAAATTAAAACAAAATTCTTGTACTTTCTTCCGATTCACCAGGGCAAGAATAATCAACTGCGCTTATACGATGACAGGCTGCTTCACTTGGGATTTAATTCTCTCGAGGCTAGCCTTCGCTGATGCCGACTCTTAATATATAAAGTTTTAAAAGGTTTTATAGACTGTCCTCAACTTCTTCGCGAAATCAATTTTACAGACCGTCGATCAAATTATAGAATTGCAAATTTTAGCCTTTCTTTATGAAATGTCGCAGAACCAACTTGGGCACACAGAGCGTTATTCACAAACTTTGTGATGAATATAGTAAAACTTTATATGTCCTCCAGCGGAACAGATAGATTTATAAATAGACTCCTTAATATATATTTTTTTAAAATCATAGTTCACTTTTAAATCATTGTAATGGGGCAATTGACCACTTTTAAAATATCTTATAATCGTATCGTATAAAGGGTGTAAGTGGCCCACAGATACCTACCTCAGGAGTCAAAGTCCACCTCACCTGCACGTGCCGTTTAACTAACGATGCTCTGGCGTCAGTCGCAAACCAGCCCTGCTCAGTGTGGCAACTTACTCTCATTGCGGGCATTTTCTCCTTAGGTTAGGTTGATGATGATGATGATGATGAAATTATCGTAACCAAAGATATTGTATTTTTTTAAACGAAAACGGTACTAAATCTATGCTTGTAATTGTTTACATACTTACTATGTAGTATTGACTATGTTCCGTTTGCCCAGTATTGTTTTTAAATTATACTGTGATTATACCTTTAACCAAAATATGTAATGATTTTAGACATAGGTTAACGGTGGAAAAATGTTAGTAGACCTTATAAATAAATAAAATAATTTATTATACACTACGCCCCATACGCGTCTGGGACGCTTCCTATAACGACTCCATAATGAAAAAATACTGAATACGGACAAAATACAATAATGGCAAAACCATAATTTTAAACCGTTTTAGAGAATGGCCGAAAGACATGTATTGTATCATTGCAATGTACTCACTGTAGTTGGTCGGTTGTCGAGGAAGTGGTCATAGATGGCCAGGCCCGCGATGGCGAGAAGCAGGCCCGTGTGGAAACCAGTCATGAACAACCCCACGTACTGGATCAACATTGTGATGAGACCAAAAAGCAGACCAGCACATAAGGCGACACCTGTGGAATTTAAACAATATTAATACCTAACAACATTTTACATGCTTTTATATAGTTGGCCGTGTGGTTTCCGGCAGACAGTTAGAATAGAATCACTCCGTCTCTTCCCGTGGATGTCGTACAAGGCCACTAAGGGAAATACATTATCAAATATCGATCAGGCCTCCCCAACCCGTCTGGCCAGCGTGGGGAATGTAGTCCTCCTTCTGTCTCTGACGGACGAGAGAGGGTCGTGCTCCTGTAGTGGAGACTAAAATGACCTGATGATGATGATATAGTTTCACCACGGTGTCTGTAATCAAATCTTGCAAGTTTAATTTGGCCCACTTCCCAGTATACGATTGAGCTGAAATTTGGCACCCTCGTTTAATTCTCATGATAATGCACGATTGCCTAATTATTTTTAATCCGATACGACAGCCGCTGCAAATTGGCAATTTATAATTTCCACATTAACACCAATGGGTATCACATGAAAGAGTATAATTAACGAAACATAGTAAACTGTTTAGATCTTAATTAATAATAAATAATAAGAGCTGTTTGACTTTCTTCTTTTCATCTTTACTTTTGTTTAGATCAATAAAAAAAGATTTCAAGCTTTTCATCGCCATTGACTACCTCGCTTATTACAGACGCTGTTTCGCAAACTGATTCTTCAGAGATTATATATTGAAAAGAGGGGAAGCGGAAGAGATTTAACATTTTAATAGGAATGTTATATCAAAAACAAGTAATGAGATGCCTCATTAAAAGACAAATGACAAAATATTTTGGACGAAAATGTACCTTGTTTAACTTTTTAAACTGTTTCTAAGTAAAAAAACAATGAGACATATATAAATCCAGTCTTCCGTAGAATAACGTCCGATCTGTATAGTTTACTTTCGTGCGTTTCTATGGGGAGCCCCAGAGCTACTGTCAGACTGAACGTTATTTGATTCTAAATATCGCAAGATAAATGTGATAAGAAAATACTAAAACCGTTACTGTAGAATTAATATTCATTATCTAGTGTAGCTAGCTTAACTCGTTTTTGCTCCATGATCACATTGGACTCTGTTCTACGAATGATTCGAAATATACGTCATTTATGTAAGCCGACACGGTGATATCATTATATCGATATTATATTAATTTTTTCAATATAAATCGTCATTTTATCGATGCAATATATAAGTTGTTATAAGAAGTGGTTGCCAAAGTATATTTGCGAGTATAAAAAATGTTTATTTGTTAATGAAAATTGGCTAACTAAATGTTTTTTTTTTTTGGTGTTTTTAATAAGTTATTATATTATTATTTTAATGATATCTACTAAAATACTAAAAACTTATTCTTACTTACCAACATTCCCATAAGGCGGCATTAGATATTCCTGTAGACATATTAGATAGACGATAGCGGATCCAAATGTGAAGCCAGTGAGGAACATGCTGGCTTTAAAACATCGATAACCTGTAATTATTGGTATATTTATCCCACCCTATATATACATAACTCACTACAATTGAAATAATAGTCGACCTTCGAAAGTGCAGAAGATCACGTACATGGACTCTAGAAACCACTTAGAAAGTAAGTATATATCACATAATTACTAATAGGCTTGATTTTTATAACTACGACATATTACTATTTTATTATTGTATGTTTGATATATAATCCTTATTAAATTTACAAGAAAAAGGATTTTATGAACCTATAAATTATTCACACTTTTTCGACTAAGTAGATAATAATAGTTTTGTAAATCAAGATACTGAGAGCATTGCCGTGCACAGAAGGGATCTGTGCTCGGCGATCTGAAGATGACTAGACTATGAATATTTTTCTATAATTACATACAAGTTTACACGATTCGCTATATGTATTCTACTTAATCAATAAGTTTTATTTCGTTCTTTACGTAACAGATTGCGGGAAATATTGATTATAACAATGAAATAATTTGCAATAATTTATGCTTGTTTTAACAGTTTCTTAATATGTAAACTGATATTACGAAGGAGGTAATTTACAAGGGCGTTATAATTTCTCAATAAAACCATAATATACTCACCAAAAAGTGTGTAAACTATTCCAAAAGCAATATACATCGCGCAAATCACGCTTATAACTGGGTCATAATTATAATCAATTGATGTGCAAAAAGATCCCTCGATGTGGGGGCCGTTAAATTTGATCGTCATGTTGGGGGGGCCTCTTGTCACCTGCGGAACCAACTGCCCCGCTGATGACATGATTGTGCTCTTCTAAATATTGCACATTAATTTGTTCAATCCGTAGGAAATTCTGAAACAAAATACGCTCGCTTATACCATTTGTCGAAATACAATTAACCTGACAAATAAACAATATTTTTTACATTATAGGGGTAAAACAATAATTACATTATAAGCTGAAAAAAATAACAAATTAAATTAGATCAATATGTTTCCATATAGGTCGATCGCGAACCTGGAAAGGGGTAAAAACGGTTTCCCTTATAGGTCACAGGGTTAGCAGCGTTGAGAATCGCTTATGAACGCTTTAATGGTTAACGATAAACAAACAAGTGCATATAATTCGTACTAATATTATAAATGTGATAGTGTGTTTATTTGTTTGTCCTTCTTTCACGTCTAAAGTAACAAACGGATTGAATTGTTTTTTTTTTGGAGATAGCTTAAGGCCTGGAGAGTGACATAGGCTACTGTTTATCCCGGAAAAACATATTATTCAGGGCGCTGTCTCATTTCTAAATTGCGCTATGGTTGTGTATATAAATATACACAAATCAATGGCAGCTTCCCTGTACCACGCGGACGAAGCCGCGGGTAACAGCTAGTATTATATAAATTAATTGCTCCGTGTAATTTGTCTAGGAATATTTAAGCGACTAAAGTTAAATTAGTTAAACACATTATCATCATGCACTAGAATAACTACCAAAACCGGCGTCGTCAATTGTCCGAGTTACTTTCGGGGGCATCGTCTACACGGCAGATTTAGTAACTACGCCAGTATATACTACATCTATAGTGGACACTTTACACTAAACCGAGGGTTGTAGAAATGAAAGCGTCCGTGAACAAAAAAGAAATGAAATTATTTATTCTGCTAGGCCCTTGTGGGTATCTACACAAATCATAGAGCTAACAAAAAGAGCCCGATTAACGGCTTGGTACGTGTGAAAACAAAGCAAATTCTGCTTTATTCCATACACTTATTATGGCATAGTACTCTGTTACTCTTTATCACTTTGACTAAGGATATGATCGTTACTTTGGGGTGTAAGTGGTTCATCAACATCTTTGAACCAAAGCCAACTTCACCTGCACGCGGTGCACCCTGCTGACTGACAACCGAAGCTCTGGCGAAAAGAGTGGTAGGGAGCGTAATTGTATGCTACCCGACTGGGGAATGTACCTCCACCTCACAGAATACCTCACAGAATATAATAATACATTGCGAGCGTTAATATGGCTACGGTTACCGCTTCACATCAGGCGGGCCGTATGCTTGTCAGCCACCCGACGTAGTATAAAAAAAATATATATATCAGCATCCTTACACTTTTTATTAGATCATATTCTTAGTCATCTTTTTTTTTTATCAGCTACATTTCGGAATAGTCCAAAAAAATGCTTGAAAGAAACTTATCAATATATACTGATCTTTTTGTAGATAAATCAATTAGATAATACAATATAATTTGTATGTACACAAGATATCAAGTATTAAGTTTAGATATTACTATATTTATTACATGTCTGTGCTGATGATTAATTCCATAGTACATCGTTGTCTGCTAAGTATTCATCAATTCCACTTATATCACACAGCCGTTTTCCTACTCCAGCATTTTTATAAGTTTCTTGAACATATTTTCAGATGAGCAAAGGACTGTTTCTGGCAATTTATTACAGAATCGAATCCTGCGAGTGAGTCAGGTCCACCAGGAATGAAGGAGAGGTTCCTGCCTTGGCAGCAGGGGTAGCGTCGCGTGAGCGATTTTTTTTCATGTTGGGAGCGTTTATATGGCTGCAGTAATAGTAGCAGTATCGCTTCACATCATGCAGGCCGTATGCTTGTTTGTCAACCGTAGTATAAAAAATCTAAGGTAATTAACAACAAAAGACCAACTGATCCTTGTAAGTCGATGTATCAGTGTATGTAATTTATGCTATGTATATGACTATGTATATGAAATTTAGAGATGATAAACTCCCAATTAACCCAAAAATTTCCCAAGTACATATACGAGTAAATTCCCTATTGCCCAAAAACTAGGCATTCATTGGGAATTTATATATGTACTTATTGGGTATTTATCGTACATACCCGGCATATTGCCCATCTCACGATTGCACATGATATTGGTACCATGTAGTGAGAAATCCACATATGTGTCATATCTGGGGGCACGGGAGTGCCCCCGCCAAGACGAGCCAAGCGGAGCGCAAGGGCACTACCTACCTTTTCTCGAAACGTTTCGTCGTTTTTTTGAACACTCATAACTTTGGTTTGGATGATGCTAAATAGTTAAAAATTTCAAAATATAATGACACCAGTACAATCATTAAACATACTAAGTTTGAATGTCGTAGCTATTATACTTTAGATTTTATTAATGTCTAAAAACCCCCGATTTCGTCACTGATTCACTCACTGATCATCATAATTCTTAAGGTACTTCCTGAAGTCCTAGAACGCTGAAATTTGGTATGTAAGCTAATATTACTGCAAAGACAACAAAAAAATGAAAAAACCAAACCTAACCTAACATATCTCCTTGGAATAGGAGGTGGAAGTTTGTATGCGACTTGCACTAAATTTGCACTAACTACATAATCATGCAGTAATAACAATTGAAAAGCTAGATATATATGAAAAAAAATACTTAAAACCAATAAAAAAATATGAACATCATACTTTTTTGAAAATCATCCCCTAACCCTTAAAAATGGGGCGGTGACATCAGCCAACGTCACTAGATGGCGCTGACTGTATTTTGAAATACGCTGTCGACTTATACATCTGGCAGCCTTATATAACGAAGTGGTCACGGGTAGTTTTCAGTCGTGTACGACATTTTTCTACTGCGAATGATGATCGATTGTTAGGAAATATTTGCATTTCATATTCGTAATTTCGTAGTCGTATTGTATCGTCGTAATAATTCTATATTTCGCTCGAATCATTTGTTACTTTAGTTACTGGTCCAAATTATTTTAAGTATTTCTTTTCTATTCGCTTAGATTTAATTTATTTAATTAACAATTCAAAAAACAACCGGCCGGTGTGTTCTGGTTGATTCATCAAAATTCCAGACGAAGGGTAAGGCGAAAGTAAAGGCACGGGGTCAAAATAGGTTATTTTTAAACCCAAAAAAGTCCATTAACCAACTTACAAAAATAAATGAAATCCCACCAAAAACATTTTCATGTAAAAATGTTGCCAAGACGAGTCTACATAGCTTACCCTGTGAAAAAGTTATCAGATCTCACGTAGAGCCAAGATTCTTCATCTATGCGCACTTACTTTACCAGGCCTAACTTCACATAATCTACATTTTAGTCAAAACGTGATGCTTGGCCGTTTTGCTACCGTTACGGAGATTTCATAGGCATTCGTTCATCGTGTGTGAAATAAAACGGCCACGCATCACGTTTTGAATAAAAAGTAGAGTATGTGAAGTTAGGCCTGGTAAAGTAAGTGCGCATAGATGAAGAATCTTGGCTCTACGTGAGATCTGATAACTTTTTCACAGGGTAAGCTATGTAGACTCGTCTTGGCAACATTTTTACATGAAAATGTTTTTGGTGGGATATGTCATCTACACAAAAAAATTACTTTTTTGATGTGTTATATCAAAAATGCAGATGCTGACATTTTTTCGTACATCTATCTCCTAAGAACTTTATTGAGCTTTTTATTGAATAGTATATAATTATTATGGGATAATACTGAAAGAAAATCTTAAAATTGTTATTATTAACTTTTACTAATGTACGAAACTTAGCTATTATAATTACTTACATACAGAACAGATATTTACTGCTATAGACCTATTTAGCATTTTAATCTCCTTTTGTGACTTTTTATTAAAATTTACATTGAGTTTTTTTTTTATAATTTATTTAGTGTCAATGGTGTCGCGTGTGCAGACCAGAATTTTGAGTTCATTAAATGTGTTTTTGCACTTTAGTATAGTAAATTTAATATTGAATTGCTTAAATGGAGAGAAATATAATTCCAACACTTTGATGCTTCTTTAAAATACAAATAATTATGAATACCGTAAAATAGAGTTGTGCTTATGAAACAAAAGTGGTGAATTTTACCCGACTGCGACAGAAGGAGGGTAATGTTTTTCGAGAGTATGTATGTATGTATAATTGTTTGGCACGCTCTGCAGCCTGAACGGCTGGATGGATTTTAGCTTGAGAGGTGTCGTTAGATTCGTATTTGCGGTGAGAGTGACATAGGCTACATCAAATATAAAAAAAAACAATATGGCGGCTGTGAGCCGCAAAATTGTCGTTGCAGTGTTTTTTTTTTTCTTCTAAATATATCGATATGGGTATCAAAATAAAGGTCTCGATGACCTGATTTCAAATATATATTTCATATATTAGTTTTTGCCTGCGGCTTTGCTTGTATGGAATTATATTATTGTTACGCGTTATTAATAAATCTGTTGTAGGTGCAGTCGGGTTTTTGATTTTTTTAATTAACTTATAACTTGTTGTGAATATTCATTTGTGGGTCACAAAATAAATAATTAGAATTTGGGTCCAGGTCAAACTGATATCCAAGAAAATGAAACTGCAGATTAGTTATGCGAGGGATATATACATAACTAGCGGCCCGACCACGCTTCGCTGTGGCTCAATCTTTTCGTTTCCATCCATTTCCTTAGAGATGGCGCTGTATGTGAAAAAAGATTTTCCCGCTTTTCTTTTCAAATTTTTCCAGAATTTTCTTTGCTATAAACCTCACGGAGCCCGAGACCTTTCCAACGAATGCAAAACCGTGGAAATCGGTTCGTGCGTTCTGGAGTTATAGCGTCAGGAAGGAAAACCCGACTTATTTTTATATAGTAGATGGTAGTAGGTGAGGGATATATACATGGTGGTTTGTTTTCTATCTCATATTCTTACGACCTGTTCCTGTTTGCCCAACAAAAGTTAGGTGCTAGCTGGAATAAGTTATACTTCAAGTTCAGATATGAAAAAGGGAAATATTATACTCGTACATATATCCAAGATGGCGTTCCACCTAAACCATGATTTATAAAACATCACAATGTCCATAAACAAGTAATTTTTTTATACTATGTCAGGTGGCAGTCAAGAATACAGCCTACCTGATGGGAAGTGGTTACCGTAACCATATTAATGCTCAGAACATGAAAATTCCCAGCCATAGCAGCAGCAGCAGCTTACAAATACGCTAAACCCTACCTCTCTTAAATGTCAATGTCAGTTAGCTGTCATTTAGGATTGGAACTTGCCTGCACCAATGTATATATTGTAAATTCAGGATAAGGGTTAGCTCCTTGTGTGAGTGTGGAACTCCAGACTATATCTATATTAACTGTCCGAAAAATCCTGTCCTGTCTGTGTCAGTCTAATCGAACATGCAAGTTAAGAAACATCGGTAGTACCCTGTCCATGGATGGGTTTATTTATTACAAGCTCCTCCGTGCATCGGAGGGCATGTTAAGCCGTTGGTACTGGCTGTTGTCATTAAATGACAGTCATTAAGCCAATGGGAAACCGGTATCTCAGCAGTGGGATGAATAAGGGTTAACGACAATGTACCACTTATAAATAAATAAATAATAAATATTTCTGGACAATTTACACAGCGCCATCTAATCACAAATTAAGCACAAAGCTTGTTTTATGGGTGCTAGACAACTGATAAATGTACTTAAATACATTTTTTTTTTGTAAATACATACATATAACACATAGAAAACACTTCACTTATAACTGAAGAACAGCTGGATCTATTTTTATGATTTTTGATTTGTTGGATTTGTCTTCATCCCGAACAGCAGACTAGTCATATAACAGAACAATGAATGAAAAAAATACAATGAAATTATCAGGCCAAGGTTTGTATGGGAAATCTACAGGAATGAGATGGGAATGGGAAGATTGAGGCACAGCGAAGCATGCTTGAACAATCCAGTTTGGCCCAATTAAAATCTACAAGAATAAAAAGTGTAAGTAGTAAGCATACAAATTATTGTTTATGGCTTCAAGAATAATTTAGAATTAATTTATAGCAACAAATAAAATCTAGGTTTAACATTACTTATGAAATTTTTGTTTTACAATTTTAAAGTGTTTTTTTTTTTTTTTATACTACGTCGGGTGGCTGTCCATCATACGGCCCGCCGAATGTGAATGCGGTTACCGTAACTGTATTAACGCTCGCAACATAATATATCACTTGCGCGCCGCCACCCCCACTGCCAGCGCAGCATCTCCTTCTTTTCTGGTGACCTCACTAACTCGCAGGGACACAACAATCCTCAAGGGAATTGTTATTTGGCTGCAATATTCTGTGAGGTGGCGGTACATTCCCCAGTCGGGTAGCTCCCTACCTTCCCTCGCCAGAGCTTTGTTTGTTTGCAGGTGAAGTTGGCTTTGGTTCAAAGAAGTTGATAAACCAATTACAGCCCAAAAAGTTTTACAACAGTATTGAGTTACCTGCCCTATTTTAGTCCCAACATATCAAGTTTTCACAGAGTATATTAAATTCAAACAATAATATTTCAAATACTGAAGAAATAGCAACCATCGGAAGCAAAATATTTTTTTTAGAGTGAGCTGCCAGTGGACTACTCAATTGTCATCATACGCAACACTTCTCATGAAATAGTAATACTTGGGTATTTATTTGATAATTGTATGGATATAGAAAGGCAGATAGTCGCACAGACTGATAACACTCTTGCAGCCACAAGAATACATGTTTCTCCAAAGGTATACAGGCTCAGAGAGAGACGAAAATGATGGAAATTGCAAAAGATCATAAACGAAGGCTGGATGTGCCATCGATGCTGGATTTGGCGATGCGGCATAAAACCCATAAAAATCAACATCATAATTTTCTGAACAAAAACATGATCTTTTAAAAAGATATCTGATTACAAACAAGGTTTGACGAGGAGCTGTTCCAATGCTATTGCAACCAGTTTTACGAATAATCCAACCACTTTCTCCATCAATAAAAAACTGATTCAATGTCACAAATACATCATCGTTCAGCCCACTTTATGGCACGAAATGTCGAAACCTATCTATTTAGCTACACAAATCACAAATATGTACTACAGAAAACACTCACCATCCAATATCAGCACGCGATTTCACATTGTAAATTTATAAAAACTATTGCCTCGAATATTCTCAATCAGAGCTTACAAACAATTCAATAAATAACTCATATTTATTATAAATAGTACCACAGAACAGTACTTTTTATTTACATGTATTTTAATTGAATAAAATACAACAAAGGGTTCCCGATTTTCACTATTGGACACGAGAGACACTCAAATCACAATACATACAAAATTTCGACTCCAACAAGAGGGTCGTGTTTCTTTTTTCGACTGACTACTCTAGGGATGTGTTTGCCGTCTTCAATCGTAATAAATATGTGAAAACCGATATAAAAAAACATTCACAACGACAGACAATTAATGTTTTATAATTAATTTATAATTTTGTTTACCTATATATAATTGCTTAGATTATGTATTTTATTTTAACACATGTACATCATCATAATCAGCCTGTATCTACCCACTGCTGGATATAAGTGTAGGTACATGTACCTACATTATGTATTTATTATTACATACTAGTTTGTATATAATCAGTCAGCATTATTTCTTTCTTATTTTATGTTGTTAAGTTAGTAAGTAGCTGGAATTTTATTTCAAATTAACATAATTTTTAAATAAACATAACACAGATTTAAGCGATTTCAAAAACACAAAAAAGGAATACTTTTTTTATTATCTTTAGAAGTATATGCAGAACACATTTCTTAATAATTAATGACATGAAATATCGTATTTTTTATTATCTTATTATGGTAAATTGAATGATCACATAGTTTATTTATCGATTAATAACGGTTAACAGATAAAGCTAAAAGCGGAGTGATGTAAGTATGTAACACGGGTACATCTCTAAACTTCCCACCGAGCGAGCGAGCTACCGAGCTAGTGTTTCCCAGTACTTCCATTCCACCTTCGTGAACAGATTTTCTATATCATCAAGGAAAGGGCAGAAGATAATTTACTTCATGCTCTTTTCCCATTGCAGCTTCTAGTGTAGTGAAACAAAACGTGTAAATTTTAAAATGTTTTGGATACTCATTCCCGAAATATAGCACACGCAGCACAAAGTCGGCAACCGCGTCAATAGATTATCCCTCCGCAGTTCTTCTAAATTTCACCATGAAAGTTACTGTCACTACACTCAATGACGAGATTTTCGTCTTGGATGTTTCCGAAGATCTGGAGTTGGAAAATTTCAAGGCGTTTTGCGAGATAGAATCAGGATTCCCAGCAAAAGATATAACTTTGAATTTTAATGGTAAGCCACTTTTGGACGACAAGAAATCATTGAAGGAGCATGGCGTACACGACGGGGATGTTATCGTGCTGCTGCATATGCTACAATCGGCATCCAACCTAAACCTCAACGACGCAAGCCAAGGTACTTATTCTTTGTTGCACTATTTTCACAAGTCACCTGCCTGAATATGCTTTGTCATCTGTTGTTGTTATTCATGACATTGCATGTCTTTTGCCAAACGAAACAATCCTTTTTAAGAGAAATGCTAAATTAAAAGTAAAATGAGTATGCAATTATCTTTTTTAATGGCAATGTCAAATATTGATCAGACATCAAATGAGTAACAACAAATAATTTTATGTATAAAAAAAATTGTTTTCCTTTCAGCTTTGCCATCTGGCTTGGCCGATCTAGATTTCAGTAATATCCAGGTGCCACCAGGGACAAGTTCAGGTCCCCCAATGGCATCCAGAAATCCTCCAGTCGAAGAGGATCCTCGTATCATCAGAGAAATGTTCCTAGCGAATCCAGACCAACTAGCATTGCTCAAGCAAAATAATCCAAGACTAGCAGACGCTCTGCTTAGCGGTAATCTTGGTATGTAAAACAAGAGAGAAATATTTGAATTCAAATTGAAATCTGAATATTTCTGGTTTTAATAAATGTAAATGTATTTTTCATAGACACATTTGCATCTGTGCTTCGCGAACAAATATCAGCAAGGACTGAAAGACAACAACAAAGAATAAGGTAATACATAAATTATTCTGATATGTATAATTATTTTGCCATACTGCAGTTGCTCCGATGCCAGGTGTCTGCTTATAAAATAGCCATTTTCTTATGTATAAATAGATGGTAGCGCATAAAAAAACGCAAATATAAAAAAGTGGGATATATTGTGATTTAAAAAAACATCTATTACATGTTGTTTAGGCTTTGCTAGACCTCAATGGAAAATTAAGATATTTGATTTGTAAAAACGAAAGTATTGATTTTTTTGCAAGCTGTTAAAAAGTCTCGCAGAATATACAGTACATTGTAAGTTGGAAGTATGCCAGTATTAGTTGAATCCAAACAATTCTGTAGTATTGAAACTGGTAAACAAGAGTATACGAAGTCACTAGTTGGGGAGTTTATGTCAAAGTCAATGGTACAATGACCAAACTAAAAATAATATAAAGGTGATGAGAGTTTCTATGCGAGGTTACAGAAAATGAAACACGTAATTTGTTCTATAATATCATTGAACATATTTATTTGTGTGATATTTGGCAAGACTATACAAGCCTTGCAATTAAATAGGGCTTATTATTTTAATTCTGCATTTGGTAATTCTAGCTTTTATTACACAGAAACTTAGATTATTTAGAAGACAAGTCATGGTGGGTATCTCCGTATTTATAGCGACTGTACATTATTGACGAGATGTCCCGAAATAGTGCGCAAACACAAAAATTTACATGCAGACTCTTGTTTCATCTCAGTGTATCCCAGTATCATCATTCTGCACTCCATCTTCTAAAATTTAATTGTAGTATGACGGGGGCTCTTCACACATTCCCAGCACTGTAGTAGTCTCTTGTGTAGCCAGGTATAACAGCGGCAACCACCAAATAGGCAATGAACAATGAAATCCTGTGCGGTCCCGGGAATAACACTATACGGCAAATAAAGCATTAAAAGCCTAAAGAGATGGCTAGTCAAGTCAAGTCAAGTGAAGCTCAACTGCCATGCACCACAGATTTTAAATATCCAACACTAATGGGGACTTAAAACAGTGCGTTGTTACCTAACACATCAATGCCAATAATATGAATTCCAAAAACAGCTGATGCTTGGTAATTCTGCCTTGTTGGTACAAAATCAGAATAGTATAGTACCCAGGACGCGACATGCAAGGAATTCAACATGTTTGAATTTAAAGCGTACTCTGTTTCGCCCAGTTGGACACTAGTGGTTGATAGATGCCAATGTTTTCAGGTCACCCATGGGAATTTTCTTACTGTCTTATCATCTTGTGACAGCTGCTGGTACCGACGATTTAATGTTTGCGTCATAAACATATGTTCAAACATCTTCAGAAACATGTATTATGTATGTAAATAGTAGGATTGATTCATTTGATTTGATCATCAACATGGTTGTTGGATTTCTTTCTGGTAATCTGGTTTCTTGGTATCAGATATACAGTCAATCAAAAACGGGATGGAATTTTCCAATGGGGAACATTTTTCACTTTTTTTCGATATACTACCTAAAGAACCGTTTTTCGCGTATCTTCTGTACAGCTAGTAAAAATTGCTACAATATAAGTCTAACCCGAGAACTCTAGGTCCATTAGTTGTGAATATAATATAGCTTAAATTGTTGTGAAGATCTAAAAAGTTTTTTTTTTAAACTGCACATTTATCAACCGTTTTTCATTACACGTACAAGCTGAAGTAATGCTCCTAGAGAAACGTCATGAGAAATGAATTTGTATAGAATTTAGTTAGCTTTACAGTAGTATGAATTTAGGATACCTGAAAAAAAGTGCCAAAATTAAAAAAATGCCCATCTTTACAGCCTATATGTAGATTATGTATTAATGAGTTTTGTATACAGTGGCGTAACTGCCGGCGGTGACGGGGCTGGCAATATGCCATGGACCAAAAAGACCAAAAGAGCCCTAACCTAACATTTAGTACAAAGAACATACATGAATTTAAGTGGGTAGATATCATATCACTTGACAATAAAACTGTAGATTGTTACTTAGATGATGTATTGAAACGAAACTACAACGTCCAACAACGTCCACCTTTTTTACAAAGAGATCTATCCTCTGAGGTCCCATCTAATGAATTTTCCAGGAGCCCCTGGTGGTATAGTTATGCCACTGTTTGTATGTCAGATTTTACTTGACATAATATCTAAATAATCAAGATCCATAAAACAATATTTCTGTATCACCATTAGGATGATGAACTCCGATCCATTTGATACTGAGGCTCAGAGAATGATTGCTGAGGAAATCCGGCAAAAGAATATTGAAGCTAACATGGAAGCCGCCATGGAATATAATCCAGAGACATTTGGCACAGTAGTTATGCTGTATATCAACTGCCATGTAAATGGGTAAGTATTGCTCACAGCTCTTGTTATTTGTATATGTTTAAGTACTGCATTGATTAATTATAGTCTATATGCATTTAAATTCATTTCCATATTGTGAATATTATCCATATCCATATTGAATAGTGGGTGAAATTTAATTATAGACACCGCAGTGTAAGTAAATAAAAGCATGTAAAATATCCACTCATATTAAGGGCTACCATCTGTCCGGGTTTCCCTGGATGTCCTAGTTTGAGTGTCCGGGGAGCAGCGCCCGGGCGGGTTTTCAGTTGTAGTCCAGGACTAAATGGTTCAAATCATTAGCTCCCCGCTCCATACTGTGAATAACCGTTTTGTCACATACATGTTCGGGTTTTAACATTAAAAATCTGGAGGTTTCACGCAACTTGTCCTGTTGCTACTGTTCAGAGATTGCCATCTCTAAACAGTAGTAACAGGACAAGTTGTTAGATATGCATATAAGTTAGGGTTGCCACCCTAACTTATATGCATATCTATAGAACGTTTTATGAATTGTCTATGTTAGCTAAAAATGTGTAATTATGGACGTTATAATTTATAATCAAAACTGTTAAAAACTTCGATATTTTTATGACATGCTGTTCTGCATTCAGCTTTTAAATTACCCTTGTAATATTTCAGCTTTCCTGTGAAAGCGTTCATAGATTCTGGTGCCCAAACAACGATTATGTCTGCCGCATGCGCCGAGCGATGCAACATTATGAGGCTTGTAGATAACAGGTATGTCTTTAATGAAAAATAATAATACGAGTGACTAAAAATTACTAAATGAACGACTGGAATACTAGGTTAGGTTTGGTATGATTTAATATTTTTTTGTCGCTTAGTTAGTATAATAGTCTAAGACTAAGTCGCGATTAGCAGCTAGTCGTCAATACAAAAAAGACGTGGATTTCTTGGAACTTGACGTTTAATTTCAGTTTAAATTTAATTAAATAAAATGACGGATTTCAAAAATATTTGTCATTCGTAGATGGGCTGGCATAGCCAAAGGCGTAGGAGTGCAGCGCATTATCGGCCGCATCCACATGGTCCAGATGAGAATCGAGAAGGATTTCCTCACAACCTCATTCTCCGTGCTAGAAGAACAGCCAATGGACATGCTACTTGGACTGGACATGCTCAAACGTCATCAGGTAGTTATGAAAATGATTTTCATATTCCCCGTTTCTAGTCCGTGACGAAGCAAGGCTTGTATTAAAAATTCTATGCCACTGTTTCGTAGGGCGGAATCTCGGATACCTTTAAAAAAATCTAAGGTTGCCAAAACAAAGCGTGCCATCTACTAAAGGTTTTGTCCCATATCGTCGTCAACCCTTAATCATCCTACTGCGGGGATACAGGTCTCCCTTCAATCGAAGGGGGCTTAGAGCATACTCCACCACGTTGCTCAACTGCGGGTTGGCGGAGGCCAGTGTTTCAATCCACCTACTAAAAGCAACTTGCTTAACGACTGTCATCTAATGACAACAGGTAGGACCGACGGCTTATCGTGCCCTCCGAAACTCGAGATAATATAAACCTATCCATGGACAGGCTACGGTCGACGTTGCTTAAGTGTTCGATTAGACTGACATGCACAACGACGCCATCGAGCTCTTCCTCTGTCCCATATATTAAGTAGCAAATAGGAGATGCTGCATTGACCGCAGCAGTGGTAATTCGCAAGGGATACTTGTTGTCATATGTTTACATTTTTTTTTTTTTTTTTTTTGAGAACATCTCTAAAGTAACAAGTTTTCTTAAAGCAATAATTCAAAGAGGCGTCAGTCGACAAGAAGGTAACTTTTAAATTATGTATGAGGTTACGGAATTCCACTACGACATTCAGTTAATGATCAATTTTAGATTCATAACAATCAATCTACGAACGCTCTGCAAGGTTTCGAGGGGAGATTGACAAACAGTAGTAAGTCTTATTAATATGAGAACGTCGTCTAAGAGTGTACCTGTGAATATTCTGAACGAATTGGATTAGGCCTGCCTATGGATCTTCCGTAGATGATCATTGTCAAACACACTTCCACAGATGCTTAAATCATCTGGATGGATAGATACACTTGAATTAATATCGCTCACATCAATAGAAATCCTAAATGATTCTGAGGCTTATGTACTATTTCTTTTCTGTACTTTAGTGCAACATAGATTTGAAGCGCAACGTACTCCGCATTGGTACAACTGGCACCGAAACGCATTTCCTGCCAGAATCCGAGCTTCCAGAATGCGCGCGACTCTCCGGCTACTCCGAGGACGAGATCGTCAACCAGTCAGTCCGGGACCACGAAGAACGCCAAGTTAAGGAGGCCCTGGAAAAATCTAAGCAAGGTGGGCGTGCAAAAAAGAAGTAACCCAATGTTGAAATTAAAAGTGTGGACTGTCATTCGTATTTTGCCGTCAAAAAACTGAAAAATCGTATTTAAGTCAATAAAAATAGTAAACTTGAGCGTTGTTTCCCTGTAGTTTGCTTAATTACTATGCACTTTTATATCTCGTGAGTCTTACGCTGTATGGTACTAAACGTTTTTCGAGTTTCTAATTTCCAATCGGTTTTAGTAAAAAAAAAATATTAATTCTTTTGTGTACCGACATTTAGTAGTATGTCTGTTGGGTTCTGGTCATGTCATTCTCGGTATGTGTCACACACATCCTACTTCACTTTTTTTTTAATTGATTAGGTCCTGGGGCATTTTGCTTTGTAGTCTGCGACCAGTGTGGGTTTCTGTCATCAGGGACTTTGCTAAGCGATTGGGGTGGTTTTTGATTCTTTCCTTGTATGTTTTAGTATGTTTCAAGACTTCTTGTTTGTCTGTATTAACTTCCAGCAGAGTTTCCTCATTTGCTAACCCATTTGTTTGCGTTTGGTAAACATATGTTTTTGCCATGACGCTTATCCAGGTGTAAACCCAGGTATTTATCATGATCTTTTTTAGAGATTTAGGGATCTCAAGATTGTTGAGCTTTACAGGTGGGCAGATGCCTTTCTTTAAGGTGAAGGTGCCATTGTTGGATTTCTTAATACGCCTTTCCTGAAGCCAGTTTGAAATATTATTTAGCCCATTTTGCAGGAGTTTCATCGCCTCTATTGGGTTCTGATGTGAAGCTAGTATCGCAGTATCATCGGCAAAGGTACCAATAGTTATACTATCTGAAGTCTGTAAATCAGAGGTGTAAATCAGGCAGAACAGAGGTCCTAGTAAATTTGTTTTTTTCAATAATTTGCTACTGTTTCGTATAGCAAGTGGGTCCGAACAGCAAGCAAAGACCATAGAACAGAATTGTACTCATGTACAAAAAAAAACAATCCATACTCACATGCATGGCCATAACATGTTGGGCCCACAGACATTCAACTATTGAAATTGAATGTCTGTGGTTGGGCCGTGTTATTTATTAGTGAGTGGTGATTTATGCAAACTGTAAGAATCTAAGTACGTAGTACATTTTTTTTTATATTGTGTCGGGTGGCAGATAAGCATGTCGCCTCGGTCACTCGCAAGAACACGACAACACTAAATGGAATGAGAATTGGCAGCCTTTAAACATTGTTTCTTCATCTCTTTTCTGAAATTAAAAAGTCGTAGCGTTGCTAGCCATGTTGCTCCAAAAAGTCGTTCAAAACAAGAGTTAAACTACAGCCATAGTAAAAATATATCGTTAAACCCGAATATAATAGAACAATCAGACCACAATATACGTGTATCCAGGATCATAAAACTATTTAAAAAAATAAAAATATAAAGCAAAACGCGGGAAATTATTATTAGCATTTCGTTATATTTTTTTTAGAAAAGTAAAACTACAACGACAGTAACTCAAGAGGTACTGATAGTAATACCAAAAAGGTAATCCGAAATTTGAGTTATACCTGTCACTCGGGTGGAAAATATCATAAAGATGTGAATTACATATTCACTAATCAAGGACGACTCACTTCAGGGCTAATCGAAAGGCATTGAACTTGAACCGGGGCCCTACCGCCTAATTAAGCTGATTCAGATCGAATATTTTTATTCCAAAAATAGGTATTAGGTTTAAGTTAATACCAAACATTTGTAGCTTAAACTGTAGAGCTTCAGAGTGTTCCTACTAGCTAATCTATACACAATACACGACTACCACTAATCTAGATTGAGTTTGGATTTTTGGATTCGAAATATCCGACGGGACTCGGCTTCAACTTACACGATAGGTCTCAGAGCGCGTTGCTAGGAAGAGTCCTGTCCTGATAACTTTATGGAGTTCAACGCCAAAAAATATCAGGTGTGTGCTATTACGGCTAAAGTTTCGCCATCCCTTCATCTTGCTTCTCTTCAAAATACTCATTTGCCATTCCAAAATTGCCTTAACATCTTGGGTATGAATATTAGAATCGACCCAAATCTTAAAGACTACCTCGAGAGCCGCATTGCAACAGCTTCCAAGAAACTAAGTCCTGAATAAGGTGAGGTGGTTCTTTACACCGACATGCTTGGAATATTACTAGAATATTATTCTCGCTTTTATAACGTTGCGTTTATTACTTGACGCTCTGGCACAATATAAATAAATAGTACTACTACAGTATGGCCACTCCCTGCCGCTCTTTTGTAACTACCTCACCTGCCCTCTGAGACGAATCTAGAACAGTTTGTATGGCGCCGCACGCAAACACTTATTCTCGCTCTGCACAGACGTCATTTCATGTAGTAGTAACCAATACGACAAATGTATCGAGTGGTCGGGGTGTGTAGGAAACTCGGAGGTCACCAACACGCTTGAGTCCCTACAGCTTACGCTGAGACGGTGGCAATCTGAGTGTCATCTACCTACCGTATCAATCATTGGGAATGTTCAGAAGAGTTCTTAAATCTTGTCTTCCATTTCTTCTTAGATCATAATATGTTGTCATCAGACGCTATAAAGTTCGGAAACTCATTTCTCTGCTGAGTGAGTGTTTTCCTCTTTCTTTAGTCCTGGGTCATTTAGACGAATCTTATAATGCTTGGTCGCAGTACTGGCAGTTCCCCACGTTTGGTCTTCTCCTGTTTACTTTGCTCGCTGTTGGTACAGTACCTTTTAGTACATTTACCTCGAAAGTTTTCCGTGGGTTTTAATAATTTGTAATTGTATAGATTTCGACGGCCTTTTTTTTAAATTTCTACTTTGTCACTTTTTGGTTCTTGCTCTGCGACATTGAAAAGAATGGCGACTAACCACATGCTTTTTTATCTCTCTTATGCCTTATTTTTTAATTGTATCTTCTATCCCTGTTATTTGACGATGAAATTAGTTATGTAATAAATTGGAAAAAATATGCCACTAGGTACATAAGTACCTATATTATCATTTTTTGTAAAATGATTAGTTTGAATACGGGCGCCGTAAAATCTAACCTGCATCAACCCATATTCGTCCCACTGCTGGTCGGGTATGGGCCTCCCCTCAATCAAAAGGGGTTCAGAGTGCTTAGTGCGAGTTTTTTGTTCGCGTTCGATCATGTCAACGTAAACAAACCGACCAAATAGAGAAGAACTCTCTGTTGTGAATTTATAAGACCCGTGTTACATATCGAAATTATGTGGCTTACTTGCTCACATTTTGAATTGAATAACCCGGCTAATTTGAATATGTGTGTTACATATCCAAATTAGCCGGGTTGTTCAATTGCGTCTGGTAAATTCACGATATGAATGTTTGTCACAATTTGGTCGGCTTGTAAACGTTAAATCTGATCAAAAAACTCGCACATTGCACTCAGAGCATATTGCTCAATATTGCCCACCACGTTGCTCAACTGCAGGTTGGCGGAGAAAAAAGTACGTTCGCTCGCTCCCAATGACGGTAGCGCTTCTGTTCTAAATTCTTAGCTCCGTAATAGAAGTATCTTGCTGTTCTTCTTGGTTATAGTAGGTATTACCATTCTGAGTACTGATTTTTGTTTTTTTTTTTTTTGTTTCGTAACAGATGCTGCTCGAGACCAATCTGGATCGCAAGCGTCTTCCAGCTCTCAGACTCCTACCCAGGCCGGCGGACAACGAGTTGGTAAGTAACAATCATTGACCCATAGCTATAGGACACGCAGAGGCAACTAAAAACTGCACGGTACCTAGCCTACTCTAAATTAAAGGCGACTAATTGCCCAATGTAAAAGAGAAATTTTGATGGTGTCATGGCGTTTTTATTTTGCGATATTAGAATGGACGAACAACGACTAAAGTAGCTACAGTGAATTGTAAGCAATATTTTTCCGTGCTCGCGTATCCAAGAATTTACAAATTAGCGGATGCTCACGTCATAGCTACTTATATGCCAAATTTCAGCCTAATCCGCCGCATTGTTTAAGTTGTGAGTTGAAAAATCAGTCAACCAGTTCCTTTCAAATAGATACCTACATTTAAAATTAGAAATCATATTTTTTTACTTGCTGTCAGGTCTCGGAGACCCCAGCCAGACGATACTCCCGACCGACAGATTCGGTGAAAATGAGGTGGAGGAGATTGTTGCCCTCGGATTCACTAGAGAACAGGTACGTAAAGAAATGTTTCCGATCATTCCAATTGAATTCGTAAATTGGAAAACTGAAAAATTTTATTACAGTAAATTGTGCATCTCCATATATCCAATAAACGTTAATCGCACATAGAGCTGCTTTCCTATTGTATTGTCTATTAATTCCGAAACGCCTATGCAGTATGACCAGACGGTGAAACGTCGTAATAAACGGTGTTACAGCATGGGAAGACAGTCGTGGCAAATTGTAACAGCGTAACCGGTTGGGAACATTTTTCTCCCAACGTTTGTGACTTGTTGGAAACAAGTACAAAAGTTGTGCCATCGAGTAATAGTGTGACTCATTGGGATTTTTTTCTCAACCAGTCACAGAGTAATAGTTGAGGATGTGACTCGTTGGGAACAAACGATTTTTTTCACTAATCCTTCCTATAGTCATTTCTGAGAATATGGCACGGATGTAGAAAAGATGGAAATTTACAGCCTTAATCAGCATCTAGTCATATTCGGCTATTTGATACGAGTATTATATTATCAAATTGAAATAATATATTGTCAAAATTAAAAAAAAAATATTGAGGGCACGATACATCAGTTAGTGTCGATTTGAACCCTAACCATTTTTTACGTAAAATTTATTTCTTTTTTATTTTTATATTAATTTATAGGATAACAGCTATTGACTCATCAAAACCATTTTCTAGAACATTTCTTCATGAGATTAATAACAAAAAAGTTCAAAATATTGTTCTAATAAGCACCAAAGATCCAATTGTAACCACGTGATTTGTAACTTAATGTATTCTTTAATATACGATGTTGCGGAATAAATGCGTCTGTACGCAGCGACTCGAAACCATTTTTCCAAACAAAATTGTGATGTCGGCTGGCCTTAATTTTAATTCAGTTTCATGCCTTCACCATCTAAATACTCTCGCGGAGAGTAGTAACACACTCTTAGTTGTAGTTGGATCTGAAAACTGTGTAAAATATTCTATACTATTAAACGAGCAATTCCTGTATACATATATATAAATATACTCTTGGTTATTAACGTTAATAAAGATAGAGTTTTTATTTATCTAAGCTTTATCCTTGTGGTAAAAAAGTAAACGTACGAGTAGGTTTGAAAATGTCTGCAATTCTGGATTACAAACAAAAATAATATTGACGACGGTAGATAGAGAAATTCGTATTAAATCCTGCCCTAGGGGGGCAGGATTTAATACGAATTTCTCTATGTGCCCTAGGGGGGCAGGATTTAATACGAATTTCTCTATCTCATAATAATAGTCAATTCTCATACTAAAATGTTCGATTTTACAAATGTCACGTGATTTATCTAACGTTCGTTACGCTACGAATTACACTTGGCTAGGGGGCTGATAGTACATCGAAGTTTTTTTCGTTAAACGATGCTACTGAGTTAGTCAATTGATATTTAAATATGGTGCCAAGAACGAGCTGCAGTAAGCGTATATATTTAAAATTAATAAGTATTTAGATTACTTTTGTTTAACCATAACGTTACTTTCAATGTAGTATGAAAGCTAAAGAAAGCTGATGTCTAGTGCCTCAGATAAATAAAAAAAATAGGGCGGATTTTTTCTTTCCCAAACTTTGAAATAGTCTTCCTCTATATAATATTATATTTATTATATGTATTTTCAAAAAAAAAACATATATTATCAGTTATCTAGTACCCATAGTACAAGCTTTGCTTAGTTTGGGACTATGGCAGTATGTAATTTGTGCAGGAATATTTATTTATTTTTATTTAATGTCAATTGCATTCACATATGTATGTCTTATTTTTAGGCTATCGTTGAGCTACGTCGCTTCAACGGCGACAAAACCCAGGCGACTGTTGCACTATTTGCCAAATCGTTGAAGTTCTGATATATACTTCGCGCCATCAAAGAACAATTCTTGGAAATATTTAATGACCGTTTCTGGGAAGGTGTGCGAGAGGTGCCCACTCTCATGTAGTCACTGAGAAGACTTATACGCACTCCAAACTCTCAGAGAACACCCCCGACAACAGCCAGACACGTGAATGTTAACTTCCTTACATTCTCTCGACTGAAGAACTCGGACTGATGTTGATTTGGCTTCTAAATTGTTTCTTGAGCGACGAAAACCCCCCCTATGTTCTCATAATGTCTCGAAAGCTCGATGAGCCTTCTCGAGAGAGTTTGGAAAGCGTTTTACGATATCAAAGTTTAAATGTTCATCTTAATTAATTTAATAATCTGTATAAGTTAGCGCTTTTTATTGTAATATCGAACATCATTTCATCGTACTGAAAAAATTCATGGCATATTACAAATCTTCTTTGTAATCTACTTCGAAGCGTTCGAAGAATCTATGATCGATCGATCTGCGTTGCAAGGAAGACGCTTTATTGACGTTATATGGGGCTTAGTTAAAATTACTTTTCTAATTTACCTAAATGAAATTTTGTAATAAAGGTTTATTGAGATATACTTTATGACTTCACTATTTTTAATTGCTCAAATGAAGTATGATTTTGTCAATATATTTTATGAAAGTTAAGGTATTTATTTAATTTAAGCATTTATCGATATTTTATTTGGCGATCAACATCCCTATTATATCGAACGCTTTGAAGTATGTAATACTTTTTGACGAGTGTTCAGTTACTGTATTTACTACACTCATGTATATCATACAAAGACTGTACTTTAAATACTTTGGTGGCTTGGTTTATATAATGCGAGATTTGACATTTTATTAGTTCATAGTATTAGTCCCGTAGGTTAAGGGAGCTACGTAAAATGGGGACTGGATAAGCCGAATTTGTGTGGCATTTAGCTCTAATCATGAATATTTAGTGATATGTAAATCTACCATGGTACTACATAAAATATAGGTATGTATATGTGGCACTTTCACTGTGCGGTGGAAATTGGTGTGATGGCAGAGACATGAGATGATGAGATGCAGTCGAAATTATCCAAAAATATAAAGCTGTTTTGAGTCATTCTAACACTGTCTGTGTCATATGTTACGTCTTCAACACATAGAAGGTAGCGGACAAAAATATTTTTGCTTCAAATAGTGGTGGTTATTAACCATAATTAAAGTTCATTCACTATAGTTTTTTTCATATATTCTTTAATTCTTTTTTGTTATATTTGTTATTGTCAGGAAGAACCTAAGTTCTTGTGAGAGAAAAAATAAGAAATTCCATGGAAAATTTAAGAAAACTGAACGACAATATTAACTTTTATGTCGTTTGACAGAACTGTCAGTCATTTGACAGACTACGCGAAACCGATTGGAATTCAATATTCAATCTTAAGAAGACTGGACAACGTGTGTCGGGTCAGCTAGTAAGTAATTACTTGTCATTTTCGAAGTTTGGTTGCGCCTAATTAAGTGACTGTTTCCGACTGATTATTTGCCTTTTCAAATATTCCAGACACAGGGTTGATAAAACGTGTATTACACTTTCACTTAACGACTCATTTACTCAGCGGTCGTTTTGATACAGTCATTTGTCGTAATAGCCGTTCATATATGAATTGAAATTCAATTTGCAGCTCAGGGGTCCTACGCCCGTAGCTGAAGACGACTCTCCTCGGATTTTTTGAATGGAAAAATCAAACTCTAGCTCAGATTATTGGTAATTATGTTTAGCTTGGCTGGTAGTACCTATAGAGCACTACCGACTAAGCTAAAGTTGATGACTACTAATCTAAACTGAAGTCTAATTTTCGCAATCATAAAACCCGATGGGGCTTGAGATTAGGCGGTAGGACCCCAGATCCAGCCATCTGACAGTCAGGTGAACATTGTGTAATGGCATAGTACAAATATATTTGTACTATGGTAATGGGGACGCTGTCTTATAGTTTGTTGCACAAAGAGCCTAAGATTGCCAGCGCACAGTAAAAGTTCTTATAACTTGAATTTATTATTTTATAATTTGGACTCAGTAGTCGCATAATCATATAGTAGTAGTACTTGATATCAGTAATCAATAATCATGTCCTTTGCCGGCAGTCATTGTTAGTGTAGTTTGTTAATATCATAATAATCATTGGTGTTAATGTATGAATTACTCAAAATACTACCTACATATAAATCTAACTCATCTACTACTTTATAAAGGAAACCTTATAGTTATTACCATAAGCTATCTCGTTAAAGAAATAAAACGCAAGCAATGCGAAACTAAAATATATAGCGTATTTATTAAGAGATATCTTATCTTTAAGTAAAGAACTGCTGATTGAATTATTATTTTGTATTTGTTTGTTATTTACTGATTAATGCTTAGTGACAGATCGTAGTGTAATATCTCGTGACGTTGGGTTTGAACAAATTTTCTAAGATATTCATTTGTATTTATTAGCTAGATTTGACATTTATGTTAAATATTTTGTATGTTTTCACTTCTAATAAATAAAGATACAGATACATCTTATTATTTTAGTTTTATTGATTATTCTTACCTATAATATTATTTACTTACATTCCACTGCTTAGGTAATTGGAAAATCTTACACTGAGGATGTACAAGACCAAATGTCACAAATCTCTGAAGTAAAGTTTTGAGATATATTTGGAATATTTATGGGACATGGTGGGGATTTCTCCCTTGATGTTTTACACTATTAGATTCTTATGTTACATCAGTTAAATATTACATAAACAAGAACGTGCGGTGTCGTACAAATTGTTCTACTCCGAGTGGAGGTGAGGTCGATACGTGGGAGAGAAGTATCCATACTGTATACATAAGTACTAATAAATAATCCTGAATTTAAAGGTCACTGTATATTATGATGTACCTACGAGTGAGTAAGGCCACCAGATTTTAGATATTTCATATTGTAGTAGCGAGAGTGAAAGCGAAATACACATTTTATTGATAGCAACTTATATGCCACGGTAACCGCTTTATGGCAGGCGGGCCGGTGTTTTGCCCTTCAAGTAGAAAATACGGTAATGAGCAACCAACACCCCTTTTCATCTTCTGCCTTCGCAAATTTGATCATGTTTCCTCATATCGGTCTCAAATAAAATGGCATCCTATACGTCAGCGCAGACAACAGAGGTTGCTCTGCTCTCTTTTCTCAATTCTTTTTAATCCTCTTTCTCCCGAATACTTGAAATGTAAATTCAAGTACCTACATGAGTCCCATGATCGTGACCTTCTTTCTAATAATTCTCTAGTGCTATCTATCCCACTTTTCCGTTATGTATTCTTTCACGCTACAAGCTTCAAGAACGCGTTACCGGAATCCATAAGTCTTCTAGTAAGTTCATTTGCAAAAAGTATGTTCAAGCTCATTAGCTGAATAATTTATCCAAACAGTATTCGTCATCGTCCTAGTTTTTTTTTTCCTTCTGTATATATTATTTATGTATTTAGCTAAGTATATATTGTATTTTTTGTATGGACTTATAAGCCGCATTTTTGAATATCAGATTTTCCCAAAGGTTGACCAGTAGAGAATGCTCTTAGCATTCCGCCTAGTCCGCCTTTTGTACCCTTATTTTATGGTCAATAAAGTTTAAATAAATAAATTGTATGATGCATTCTTACTGTTTTTCACTCAGTTGGTGCATTTTGCTTGTATACACATTATTTATAAGTATTATAAGTGTACATAAAAAGTATTTATGTAAGGTATTCCTAAATATTTATAAAATATATAGGCCTATACAAAAACCGTCCTCATACCTCTCATATTTTATTTTCATATTATTGTTCATTCTAGTTTATTGATTAGTATACAAATTCCTTTACGCGCCTTTTTCTCCGTAAGGCTTTTTTTTTTATTCCATTTTTTTGTTTTTTATACTACGTCGGGTGGCAGACAAGCATGCAAGGCCCGCCTGATGTGGAGCGGTTACCGTAGCCATATGCTCACAACATAAAATATTGCTCGCTCGCCACCGCCCCCGCTGCCAACGCAGCATCTCCTTCCTTTCTGGTGACCTCACTCACTCGCAGGAACACAATAACCCTCAAGGGAATTGTTATTTGGCTGCGGTATTCTGTGAGATGGAGGTACATTCCCAGTTGGGTAGCTTACAATTACGCTCCCTACCTCTCTTTTCGCCAGAGCTTCGTTTGTCAGTCAGCAGGGTGCACCGCGTGCAGGTGAAGTTGGCTTTGGTTTAAAGATATTGATAAACCTCTTACACCCCAAAAAATAATCCATGTTGTTACTGTGCCAACAAGCACGATCTGCCTGATAATAACCAGCCTATAGGTACTAGCAACGCATTACCGAAACTAAAGATTTTTAACGCACACTTAGAACCATAAACCACCATTATTATACTTAGTCATATAAAGAAAAAAATAAAAGACGTGGCACTCGGGGACTGCCGCGGTAAAGCTATTGCATAGCATTTTGTATCAACTTATGCAATTATAATATTTATTTATTTTATTCATGCAGTATTGCTTTTTCTTTGATATTAATTCAAGTTACACTTTTTGAGCGTGGTGACCGATAAGAAAACAAATTTTTCTATTATTAAATAAATAAAACGAGTTTCGTAGAGTCGTACAATACGTCTAATCGCACGCACACAACGCCGTGTCGAAGACTGCCGAACTGAAACGACGTTAGACGATGCACGGCCTTCAAGCCACACCTTGCCCGTCGGAGTGGGGAGCGTGAGGTTTTTTCGTTACGGAATTTCTGGATTCGGTCCCCGCGCTCAAGGCCCGCGATAGAAGCTATGCAATAGCTTAATAGGATGTGATATCCTCATCTTATTAAGTGCGGTTCATGGGGGTCGTATCCCACCCTTCCAGGCTGATGATGAGCCTAGGAAAAACCCTAATTGACCGAACGACTGGTTTATCTTCTATATGACTCATCTGACTTGAAGGCTGGATGCGCCCTTGCATCTAACATGCAGTTTTGTTCCCAAAACTCGTTTCAATATTTCTTGTTACCTACTCGCATTTTTTACGTTGATTCTTCCACTACATAAAACAATCAATGTTATTTACGTTATTATATATTTGTACGCTTTGTAAATGTATAACAAACTCTATTCTCTAATCACTGTATTAACGGTAGGTCAATGATGTAGAAATACTATAGATATGCCACAAGCGTCAAAACATACTTACATCCGGACGTTGAGATAATTGTCTCAACTGGCAATTAGTTCACACAAGCAAGCCGATGAATCTGACGTTTTGAATACGTAAAAATGCTTCTTATATTTAGTCTACTGAATTACAGAAATGTACAATTTATGTTGATAAAGTAAATAAAACCCAAGGGATAACATATCACACGAGAGTACGCTGTAATATTTGATGTTAACGCGTATTTTAGGTAATTTTCATATTTTTGCAAGAAAAAGAAAGACGCCATTACATACTCAGCGAGAGAAAGAAATAGCAATTATATTGAAAAGCCGAGATGATAAGAATAGCGTTAATCATAGATCTCTTAAGCGATGGGAACCATTCTCTAACGCAATTTAATATGGGTATGCCATATCTAAAGTATTTATAACATCATTACGGTAGGTACTTTTATTTTTTTAGCTTTATCCTTAACACCCGATACACATTTATTACGATTAATATAAAAAAAGACAATACTACAAAACAATATATTACACACTGTTGCTCCCATAAACATGTCTACACAGTAATATAGGATGACTTTTAAAATCACACATTTACGTACACATAAGTACCTACCTGTCTATTTTATTAATACATTATATTATTGTAGACACTACTACATTTTTACCCATTTATAATCTTGCATTGAGAAGTATACTGGTTCATAAAAATCATTAGATTTCTATGAAAAATCAATGTATTTTATGTCTGTATACACACACTGTACATGATATGATTAGTTACAATTTCTATGTACTTAGGTACAAAATAACTTAACTCTTTTGTACCAACTAAACATTCCTAAAACGAAGGTACTAAGTATAGTTTAGTAGTATGACTACAGAAGGAATAATTCACTTCTTCCTCTTGGATCACTTGGATGACTCCGTTTATGGATCAATGACATTTTCCTACGTTTGAATAATAATAATGAGTAATGATTTATTTTCTCATCACAATATGTTGTACATAATTTTTAGTTACAGAATGTTGAAATATAAATAATGTGTGGTCTGTGTGTGAGACTGGAGCTTCTAAACTAGGCTTGGAGGCTGTATCTCAGTGTTCCAGTGCTCACCCCTCTTGATGTCTGTAGTATAACATTTTCTTAAAGAAGAATCCACCGTTGAGATCAAGGGATTAAAAAACACAACCTCGAGGAATGGTATTGAATCCTCCAAAAATATTATTATTGTCAATGATATTGCAATGATAAATAACTGCGTAAAGGTGAGAAGGAAAAAGTAGTCATGGAGCCTTAAAGGATTCAAGTTGGCAAAAGCGTAATGCCGGCACTAAAGCACTTAATAACGCAGAAGCACCTATCACATCTTTCGACATCCTCCATGATGTATGACGTTCAAACGTGGCCTTACTGATGTGTATTATAGTTTGTTTTGACTAATCGTTGGAATACTGTTCGACGATAGTATAGTAGAGGCACATGATGTAGAATTATTGGACGATAATGTAAAGCTGCCATAATGAATACTTAGTAGGATTTCGTTGTAGGAGTTTTCAGTTATAGTAATACTCCGCTAGCTTCGTGTCGCTCAATTGTTTGTTATTTGTACAGCATGATACCAATTGATTAAATACTTGTACAGCATGGCCCACGGTTTATCTGGCATCATAATATCAGACATAAAAAAAGATTTCTATTACCTGCGATTTTACACGATATCGTCTGTATCAGGTACTTGGTTAGCTAACTTGTTAGCCATAGCACTGAGGATATCTGTAAGCCTTGCAAATCTCTGATTTGGTGTCGTCAAAGCCCCGCGTTCACCCCAAAGAAAGTTTATATGAAATTCAGTTCGGAATAACTCTAACAACGTGGGATCTAAACTTGAGCCTAATGATGACATTTCTTGGACAACAGTTCGCGCGTTTCGTTTGAACATTTCCACCTGATCTGGAAAATGTCGAGCCGCTTCTAGATGCGCTGCAGTCGCATTAAAGTCAAATTCCAGGTTATTCATTAAGCTGCCCGGGAAGGAATCGTCTGGTGGCATGAGTCCCCCGCTTTCACCATCTGGAGCAAAAATTTGGATTAGGTGGGATTTGAACCCACGACTTTTCGATTACCGGACGAGTACTCTTTCCAACTGAACTACTAGGCAGGTTTGTGATGGTGGAGAATTTTTGCATTTATATTTACTGCTGTGAAATCGCAGTGTGGCGCATCTATCTATTAACTATTATAAATATTTTAAAAATGGAAAAATTCCCGCCTAGGTGGAGTTTGAACCCATGATTATCGATAATAATCGATCTGGGTAATCGAGAGGTCGTGAACTATATAAATAATAATAACGTAGATATTATTAAGAGAGACACTCACCGAACAAATGAAAACAGAGCACTGGTGGAAGAACGTAGGGTGTTGTAGTATTAGGAGGCAGAGGATTGGTTCCCTCGTTCATGCTTTTGAAGCACGGACGAAGTTTTGCCTCGAACATAAAGGCGTTATCAGTGTAAATTCGTCGTAATAGATTCCAGGCATTTTCTAGACATTCCACCTGAAATGGGATTTCGATAGTTAGCTGATCTCTCACTTTGTATCAAATGCGTATAAATCTTTCCGGATATTTACCTGAGGCATACATAATCCAAACATTATAGCAGAGAAACCGTAAAGGTTTCCAAGAGCTGTCTTCGTTTCCACTGCTAGAAGTATCCAATCATTGATAATGTCTGCTCGTTGTCGGTCTGTTTGACACGTTAATATAGACACTGCTATAAGA
The DNA here is from genome assembly GCA_937001555.2 of Hypsopygia costalis. Taxonomy (NCBI): domain Eukaryota; kingdom Metazoa; phylum Arthropoda; class Insecta; order Lepidoptera; family Pyralidae; genus Hypsopygia; species Hypsopygia costalis. The sequence goes on along the minus strand of OW443326.2, from coordinate 7,613,726 downwards.
AGACGAATCGTCTCAACTCTGAAAGTGAAATAAGAGAAATGATATTTGGTTTAGGGTTTATTATCATTATCAAAATGGGTTTTATGTTCATTATCAAACGGCCTGATAGAAAAACATGTCATGGATAGGTTGTACCTTTCAATAACATCTAAGCGAAGTGGTCTTCCTTGAGGTAAGAAGCAAAGTTCTAACCCGGATGCTGTTCTATCCAGACCATCAATTTGGATGGCGTCGTCCAATAAGAAATGCAAATCTATTTTTGTCATATGATTAGCCAGAATACGGGGGCCCGAAGTACGCAGTAGTAGTTTGATAGTGTGCAATGTCTCGGATTCAAGTGGTTTCGTTAAACCTACTGGTATGATCTTTGAATGGAAATTTTCAAGATTTATCCTCGATTCGACGACATAGTCCAGATTTTCTGATTGCAAAAGTTTCGCTTCCATAAGGTCGTAATCAAACTGTTGTTTTATCGTAGGAGTTACGAGGTTGTAATCAGAATCCATTCTTGATTTATTCGGATCACTGTGAGCTGAACTCTGTGTCGAGTCACCAGATCCATTTCCAGAATCTGATCCCGAAACGTGATATAATCTTTGAAGCTCTATACGCCGATCGTCGGCTTTGGGACCATCGTATCTGGCTGGTTTAGCGGGTGGGCTGGTTGGCAAGTTCGCATCCCACGTACTGGAACCAGAGTTTGATTCGCTCGAAAAATTTTTAGCATGCTTATTAGTCTGACCTTGTATTACACCATCGGCACTAGCGCTTTTTCCGTGATTAACATGTTGGCTCATGTCAATAGGGGTAAGAGAGTGAGATCTCTGTTTCTTAAAAGGCACTCTTAGTTGAAGCCCAGGTTTTGCTGCAAAATGACTGTACAGGCTGTAATGGCCGGATCCATCTCCTACTGGTGAAATAACAGAATTTATATCATCGCTTGGTATATAATTAGTTAAAGGTACCACGCGATTGGCCGGGTACTGTATTCTTGCTCCGGAAGCAGCCGATATAGGTTTTCCCGAACCAACGTATGAAGTAATGAGATCCGCCACGGTGTCGTAGGCTTCATCTTCGAACTGGTATTGATATCTTTCATATACAGTCTCAGGATGAACGACAATCTGCAATGATAATGCAAGCTTACTCATCAGATTGTGAAACTTCAAATGTATATTAACACACCTATAAACAGAGAATACAATTTTTGTGAATTGGTTTCGTGCATAACTGTATGTATGTAAGTGAAGGGTAAATCTTTGGAATAACTGCACATATTTGAAATATTTTTCGTCATTTGACAGCTAAGTACAGTCACGTGTAAAAGTCCATTTATATTTAAAGACTAAAATCACGTGTTCGCAATTGTAAGCTATCAATAGAGAAGTGAAATAAACCTTAATGCAACATCGTAAGATTTAAAACAATTTTCATTACTACTTGACAGGTGCAAGCCATTCCTTTCACAAATTCTATATGCATTTTTGCACGTGACTGTACATTATTCTAGGTCGAAATATACAGACACGAAAGCTACTTTGTTTGCTAATAAATCTAAAATGTAAATACAATCTTACACGTTGTATGACGAAGTGTAAATGCTGTCCATTTGAGCGGCAGCTCAGCACATAGTTGTCGGGTTGGGATGAGGAGTCCCTCACGAGAAACTCACGGTCTTGTTGCAAAAGATTTTCGGCGGCAGTACGGCTTAAGGCTCCGTGGTACCATCCATGGGATATAATCTGATCGGACGGTAGTGAAAATTCCCATTCCAATAATCCCGAAGTTGTCATTACACTTGTATCCTAAAATACAGATTTGTTAAGACCACTCTTCCTATTACTTAAAAGGCCTCCATCGTAAACAATCGCTGTAGCAAATTTTCATAATATGTTCAATTCGCCACATAAGTAAACACAAAAACTACTTATTAAAATCAAGTCTGACTTACCATTCTTAATGCAGTTTAATGTATATACTGTATTACTTTATTTATAATAGTAACACATCTGTTTTGCGAACTCTAGTCAATAGTTATGAATATAGGGGATGGTTATAAGACTGTGTGAGTGTGGGTCGCGGGGTTTTAGGGGCGGATTGGATCAATACGCGTTTCGGGCTTTATGTTGGCAGCATTTTATTGTAAGTAACTTCGTACTATTTGAGTACGCATGCGATGTTTGTACCTAATTATAAAGTGTCCGAAGGTATCACGTAGAATATCCGACATTTTATGTACTAAGTTATGTAGATACCTATATGTTACATACAGCAAATAGGTCATAGGGTGCTTACATAAACTGACTGGACACTAGTCCGAGCTCTTGGTTTGATAAAATAAGTATATGGAATAAACTACAGTTTGTTTTGTATTCACATGTATCTTCTTTCTTCGCTGTATGGTTCTATATGTATGCACCCTTAGATAGAATCAACAAGTTGTTGCTAGATACTTATTTAGTTTAGAACATACGTCTCCAGACTATTTTGTGTCGAAGACCCCTTGCATATATATTTTATGACTTTAGCAAATCCCCTCCACTATAGGTATATTACTTTATATTTAATATAAAATTTCATAGACACCTTGCATGTCAAAATAAACCACTTTGGCATTTTTTTTTACTCGATATTGCTTTTACAATGTAGAATGAACTGACAAAAATATTTTCGCATTAGTAATTACTTAATTTTTCTTTGTTTATTCGGCTTTCACGTCTTAACTATTTACCCTCGATAGACTTCTTTAAGCATCGACTTACAAAACTGCTAGAGAACTAAAAAATAAAAATATATTATATTTAATTGATTCGTTTGCAGTTTATGTTATCATTTTATATGTATGTGTATTTATCCTTCTGATATTACTATTATTATTATTATTATTTTTTCTCTCCTGTTCACTGGGTATTTATTTAATATAATCAAATCATAAATTTTATATTTCTTCATATTTCAATTTTAAATAAATTTAATATATATTTCTTCTTTACATTATTAATCTCTTTGTTTTAACCGCGCCTATTATGAATCCTTTCAAGCACTCTACGGTTGGCTGGAAGAGATCTCTTTCAGAGATAAGCCCGCCTTTATTATGTTTTATTTATTTGTCTACTTTTCTTTGTATTGTTTTTTGGTATAATAAAGAGATTATATACATACATACACGATTACCTTGAAATTTTGCATACATCATATATAAATAGCGTACCTCTTATCCCGGAAAAAGGAGCTATTCCCGAGGGATAACATTCACGCGGGCGAATTCGTCGGCGGAAGCTAGTAAAGAATTGTTCTATTCAATTTGTTTTCATAGTTTATATATCCAATTTTCTGTGAATTTATTAACATCGCACTTATTTAATGTCACGGGAGAACGAATAGTAAGTAAAGAAAATATCAGCACTAACGCGCGACTGGAGTTTACTTTTTCTTCTTTATCTTTCTCCTGCTCTTCTTTATCTCTTATATTTCTTCTTCTGGTACGGAGATCTCAAGCTGCTGCATGGGGTTCCACTGAACGGATCGAAATTATATCAGCTAAGTATGTAAGTTAAACTAACCATGAAAGTCGTAGCTTCTACGTAACGCTATATGGTAACGTTCGTACTTATTTACAGCGCCAACCCGAAGTTGAGCTGCGTGGTGAAGTTATGCTATAAACCCCTTTGATTGAAGGGAGACCCGTATCCCAGCATTGGGATAAATAAGGGTTGACGATAATCTAATTATAAAGTATCCGAAGGTATCACGTAGAATATCCGACTGTTTATGTACTAAGTTATGTAGATACGTATATGTTACATACAGCAAATAGGTCATAGGGTGCTTACATAAACTGACTAGACACTAGTCCGAGCTAAAGTTCGTAACGTTCAGTAACATCAGCCCATATTCATTTCGCAGATGGAATACCGGTCACTCCTCAAACGAATGGCGTGTAGAGGTTGGCGGAGACCAATGTTTTCAAGCAGCTCAAAGGCCACTGACTTGGCTTAACGACTGTCATCTAATGACAACCACTGGTTCCTCCGAATCACGAAGAAGTGTTACATTATTACCAGGCCGGATTCTAGCCCACGGGGCCGAATTTGAGGTTGAGTGGAGCGAGTAGATTCGCTGAGTATGTTTTCCATTGATTTCAATGACGCAAACCTCAAGCATGTCAAAGTCGTTACTTGTGACTTTAGTTTCATCAAAATCGGTTCGGTGGATTTGGAGGCTATTCATTTCCAAAAGTGACTTTTCGGCGTATCTAAGAGTTCCGCTAGCTCCACTAAAATACTCGTATACCTACAGCAGCGTCTAAGATGTCTAAAAAGACAGACCACTGTGCAGTTCTAGTTGAAATTTTGCGGTAGGTATATACTTACCACACTTAAGACCCACCGTACCCCTGACCTGACCGTACCTCTGGTGCTACGGTAGGTATTTTAAATTTAAACCATACCACTAGTGTTGTAAGCATCACTAATAAGTATACGAATGTGGTACAAATCTGTAGCTTAGTAATCTACAACCCACTAAGGCGCTACCCAAGAAAAGAGTAATGGCAATCAGGAAGTACATGTTTGAGGTATTATGGCATCTATAATAAATATAGAACAATGCCTGAATACATAAGCAAGTACCTAAGAATTATGGACTACTTTGACCCAATTATAAATATTGAATTGTACGCAAAAAACAACAATGTTCGTTCCACTTTAGTGACCAAGACAATTAGGAAACAATACTTTGTTGAAAAAGTATTTTTTAAACATCCCTTGTTACGTTGAGGTTCAGAACAGTTCTTTGAGCAATGGCCTACTACCGGCCGCTCCTCGCCGTCATATTAATTCTGTGTACACGGATTAATTGCTATGAAAAAAGTAAGTAAATCATAGTTATAACTAGCTGTGCCTGCGACTTCGTCCGCGCGGTATAGTTATTGTTTTTATTATTTATGTATATTGATAAAAATAAAATAAAATTTCTAAAATAAAAGTAGCCTAAGTTACTCCTTATTACATTAGCTATCTGTCAGTGAAAGTCCCGTCAAAATCGGCAAACCGTTTCAGAGATTAGACAGAACAAACACAGACAGACAAAAATTGTAAAAAAAAAATTGAATTTCGGTATATGTACCGTGTGTATGTGTACATACATATGCATTTAGTAAAAATCGGTTATTTTAATATTACAAACAGACATTCCATTTTAATTTATCTGTATAGATAATATTATGACTAAATAACCCTAGCTTCGTCTGCGCATACATATGTGCATATATCTAGTGAAAATATACGGGAGAAAACTATTTAAATTTTTATTGGATACATACAATATTATGTTCAATTTACTTATCACCTGAATTTATTTATATATATTCCTAGTGATTGTTACAGTTACAGAACATTGATATAAAAAGTGTCCGCTTTTCTTTGTAATGCAGTGTGTATTTATAAGCAGGGAACGGAAAACACAGTGAGAATTTACGTCAAGTTTATAACGAAACATAGATCAGATAAAATTACCTCTCCTAATCCTCCCATTCTTGTAGGTACACATATTTATGTGCATATCCATCTTATAAATGTTGACATATGTAGTTTGTACTTTGCTTCCGTAGTGGCAGGCAATTCAGAAAACTGGTAATAAAAAAATCAGTTTGGTAATGAAGTTACCTAGATACTTAACTATCGCAAAGGGCGCCGCCATTTTAAAGTCATTTCGCTTCTTCCCATAATCTAGCCCGACACGGCCATATGATACGCGAATTCTTATTCACATAAAACCCATGACCGTGTCCACGACACATTCATACGAGATTCCAAAACAAATTTTAAGTAAAAACCTCATTATTCCAGCATTACGGAAAATTGTGCGCAATCAATCCAAAATGGTACAAACACCGTTTAGCAACGACGCTGGAGGCATTTGGGAGAATACTTCGGGAATACGTCTTTCCCGCAAGAGTGACGAACTGCTATTCCCTGCGTACAGCCAAATGAAGGCTGTGATACACAAGCTGCAACGTCCAAAAGTATCATCCATTTTCTCTGAGTTGGAAACGGGGCGTGGTAAATCCACTTATTCTAATGTGAAACTCCCAAAAAATGAAAACGTATTCCCTAACGAACTAAGACTTACGAGAAACACTTTAAATAATATTACATTATTTATGCAATCGAATGGATCATTTTTCCCAGACCAAAATGAGATAGTTCATGGGAACAACTCGTCTGAAGATGCGTCTTCAGGAGCTTACTATCAAATGTCTGCATCAAAATATTTTCCTGGTGATGTGGACCGTTATACACAAAGCGCCGAGAATAGGATTGGCGGTAAAGAAAATACTATTGTTATACCTGATCCAGAATATTCTAAAGTTAATATCAGTCAGATAGTTAAGAATATATTTATTCCTCATTTAGACGACTCGAACAGAGGTCATGTTGATATTAAAACGCAAGATGTAGTTGGAAATGATCATGAAATGGACAAAGACAAAACGGACTACTTGATTCAAGAAATACCAGAAATAATATCTGAGTACAGTTATAATGTAACATCAACTCCCTTAATTTGCACTTCAATCCCGGAAACTAAAGCGGATATTAATGCACAGGAAATTTTTTTAGAATTCGACATAGAAGTAAGTCTTTATTCCTTCAATTATTTATTCAATATCCTCACAAAAAATTATTTAAAAAGTAATTGTTAGTTTTTGCAATGATTAGTATATATGTATATAACATAGTGTTGGTCCCAAGTATCTTTTATTTATACCACTAAGGTGGTAAACAAGTATACGATCCGCCTGATAGAAAGCAGTTATCGCAGCTACGGAAGCCTGTAATACCAGGAGCATCTCACGGGTTTTGCCGACCCCGTAAAAGCCTTTTAACGCTCTTTTTCAAAAATCCCATGCTTTAGTCTCCTAAGAAAAACTCAACAGGCAGTTCATACCACAACTTAATAGTAACTACTTGGGGGAAAACGTTTCTAGAACTATACAGCACGTGACCAACCACTTTGATTTTATGGCGAACTTCGGGACTATAACAGACTGTAGAAGATATCTTTGCCAAGTTAACCAAACATACCATTTACTTATGTATTTATAGGCTTCATGGATATCCAAAAAGCAATACTGGAACAAGATGTTTGATACGCGCTATGAGGCTCTAATGAGAAATCCAAAATGGCCTCCTTTAAAGGTAATACAGCTACTACAAACGGTTATGTTTATAAAAGTATATATTATATAATTATAAATTAATTTTATATACAGCATTATAAAATGTGTAGTAAAAAAACGTCTTCTAGAAAATAAAGCAACATAGACTCCATTAGAAAATAAAGCAGGATTCATACCATCATCAGGAACAATCACTATCGTCGTTAACCCTTATTCATCCCTACTGGAATACGGTCTCCTAGCAGTACCTGCGTTAACTTTGTGTCCATTTTCTTTCGCTTTATGATGTGTTACGTTATTGATGGGGTGTAAGGGGTTCCTCAACATCTTTGGACCAAAGCCAACTTCACCTGCACTCGGATTCGCCAGAGCTGAGCTCCGTTTGTCAGTCAGCCGGGTGACTGACAAACGGAGCTCAGCTCTGGCGAAAAGAGAGGTAGGAAGCTTAATTGTAAGCTACCCGACTGAGGAATGTTACCTCCATCATTCTCACAGAATACCGCAGCCAGATAACAGTTCCTCGAAGGTTGTTGTGTTCCTGCGAGTGAGTGAGGTCACCAGAAAGGAAGGAGATGCTGCGTTGGCAGCGGGGGTGGCGGCGCGCGAGCGATATTTTATGTTGCGAGCGTTAATATGTTATGCTTGTCTGCCACCCGACGTAGTATACATAAAAAAAATGTTATTTCCAGTATTTGTTTGTATTGAGGGTGTAAGTGGTTCGTCATTATGATTGAGCTAAATTCAACATCACCTGCACTCTGCTGGCTGAAAACCGAAGCTCTGGCAAAAATGAAATAGAGCTTAACGTATAAGTAGCTGTTCGACTGGTGAAGTACCTCGACCTCATAGAATCGACCTCATAGATAGACCTCGGCCAAATAACAATTCCCTTAAGGGTTGCTACGAAGAAAGGAGTTGCTGCATTGGCTACGGTAACCACTATTGGTTACCGAAGCCATGTAAACGCTAGCAACATCACTTACGCGCCGTTATCCCCGTTGCCATTGCAGGAACTTCTTTGTTCGTAGACCAGGCGGGCCGTATGGGTATAACCGCACGCCACCCAACCCGACGTAGTGTAAAAAAATATCCAGACTTTTTACTTCGGCTCCCTAAAACTGCCCTTAATTGAAGCAATATAATATGTAAGATCCGCTGCCATAGACAGGGAATTCATCCTCACGCATTGGAGCCAAGTGCGGTTCCAGGGAAGTTTTCTCCCGCGTACTATCAAGCTATAGAATAAACTGCATGTCGAGATTTCGAGAAGCTACAACATAGGGTCCTTCAAAAAGGGCGTGAAGAGGTTGTTACTAAGACAGCAACACGCGTGCGATGCCCCTGGTGTTCATCCAGGCGTACATAGGCTGCGGTAACTGCTTCCATGAGGCAGGCCGTAAACATTGTTAGCTAATCTAGCTGAAACATCAATAAAATTTAGCTGAAAGCAAAATTTTACTGTGAGGATGAACTAAAAAGTGGCAAGTAGGTAAGCCATTGAATAATTTTCATTATTACATGTTTCAGGTTTTGTTGATGCCTCGAAGTCACGTAGACTCGATATGGAAGCGATCTTTTAATCGTTACCACAATGATACTGTAAATAAAATATTGTCTAACATAGTCAAAAAACTGCAATTCTACAGCAATTTTACTTTCACGTGGAATGAGGTCTCCCATCTTAGCGAGTGGTGGAAAACAACTTCGCAGAAGAGTCGAAATGTAAGTTATAGTTTTACGAGTTGTTCAATTTGGGTTAACGAAAACCATCAGTAAAGGCCCCAATTCCATCATAAAGACCGGTAATGTAACGAGATAACACCGGAATTATAGCGAATAATTGATTGCGAACGTGATTTTGGTTCTTTTTGGCCTGTTTAACAATACGAAATTTTGACTAGCTCTGACTAGTTTATGTAAATTTCGGAGTTCCTGTCCTTACAGTAGAACTTCTGTCTATGGATTTCTATACTCATGTGATAATAGCTCAGCACGTCTGTGCCCGTCACATAGGAAGAGTACAGGTTCGATGAGTCAAATGTTTAAAAATGAGAATAAGCACATAATAGAGTATGTAGGTATTACATTTAATTAAGTACAAAAATTATACATTAGTTTTTATACATAATTAAATATATTAAATCGTTGTACTAATTATAAATCGTTCCTGAAGTTAAACTATTTAATAGTCGTGATTTTTATTAGTCATTTCTCGTACATAGACACATGTCTTATGACCAATTCTCATGTAGTAATATTTCAATGGACGAGGTGATTCTATATAGTACGTAAAAGTACCTGGGTTATTAAGCTCAAAAGTTATAAATATCGCCAAGTTTTTTCAACTACTAAGTACATAATTTAGTATTATATGTGTGTATTTTTGGGAGGAAAAAGGGACGGATTGATAGAATTCCACTTTTTTTTTTGTTTTTATTTGAGAGGAGGCAAACAAGCATGTAGGTCACCTCGTAGAAAGCAATTACTACCGCCCGTGAAGATCAGCAACACCAAGGGTTTGCCTTTTTAAGGGAATTAAAGACTGTTCTTGAAACCCTCCATGGCGTAACTTAATTCCACAGTATCGTAGTATAAAATGTCTTAGGAAACATACTGTGGTAAATCGCCAATTATCAAAATGATATGGATGGAATCTTAATTGATGATGAGTTGTACGATAGTGAATCTCAGCGGCGCGTATCAAATCAAACAGCTCATCCGAGCACTCCTCTTATATATTTTTATAGAACGTAAAAAGACGCTAATCTCTAAGTGTAGAGACAGAGTCCAGTCGATCCGAGATCATTGGATCATTGACGATTCGAATTGCTCTTCGTTGTATGCGGTCAAATGGAGCAAGCAAGTACTGGGGCGCACCGGCTCAGAGATGCAAACAATATTCCATGTGAGGTTGAACCTGGACTTTATGTAGTTGAACGCGATGTCGGGGTGTAAAATAGTACCTTGCTTTATTGATGACGCCAGTTTAATTCATTTTTTAGGCATTTCGTAGATTAGCAAAAGGAGGGCGCCTCGAAATAACAACTGGAGGATGGGTCGAAACGGATGAAGCGACTACAGATCTATTTGGACTTGTGCATATACTTATTGAAGGTATTATTATTAATTTAACATGAAATTAATCTATGTTAAAAGCTCAAAAATTGTAGTACAATAGATGTTACGTAGATACTGGCCATAACTGTGATATAATATATATTATTTATTTGTTAATTGATTTTAGGTCATCACTGGCTGAAATATCATTTAAAGTATACACCAAAGGTCGCCTGGCTGACAAATAGTGTGGCACATAGTCCGACAATGGCATATCTTTTATCTGCTTGCGGAATATCCAATCTAGTGGTCACGAATCTACATTACTCATGGGAGCAGTATCTGGCCGAGTACCAAATTAGTGACTTTGTTTGGATACAAGACTGGCAGAGTGATAAGGTTACGTCTAAACTTAACGAGGCTCTTCAAAAAATTGGAAATGATCGATACCCAAAATACTCTGTACTTACACATTATTTACAATTCAATTCTGCTGGTTTCGGCGCTTGCGGACCGAAACGCGACATTTGTATCGCCGATTTTAATTTCGCTAAAACAAACAGAAATCTCGATATAAATCCTTATAACATAAAAGAAAAATCGGAACTACTACTTGAGCAATATTCTAAAACTGGAACTATAAGTCCCCACAATATCATTATTGCACCTTTAGGAGGTCCATATTTATTTGAATTTCAACCTGAATTCGATTATCAATTTAACAACTATCAGAAAATTTCCGAATTTGTCAATGTGAATAGTCAAATCTATAAAGCTAACATTAAATTTGCTACTCCTAAAGATTATTTCAGTAACCTAATAGATAAGCATCAAAGTTATGCAACGGTAAAAGGCGATTTCCTAAATTTCGCTGATATAAAGACGGGACGTCCTGCCTACTGGACAGGCTATTACACTTCTCGACCGCTTCTCAAAATCCTGCTTAGGCGTCTCCAATCTACTTTAAGGACAACAGAAATTTTCATTACATTTGCACTTAGTTTGGATGCCTTACATAGTTACAATTCTTCCGAAATCTTCAGCCTGCTAGTAACATGTAGAGAAAATTTGGCACGACTTCTTGATCGAAATGTTGTGAGTGGTACCTTAAGTGCTAATGCATTGAAATATGCCCATAGACTAATTATATCTACAGTTCGACATTGCTGGCATATACAGGAGGTGACCGCAAGCCTTCTGAGTACAAAACCAGATGGACCCAAGCCGTATCTTCAAAAATATGTATACAGAGATGGAGAATTTGTCTCTTCGTTCAAAACCATATCACCAGGTGACCAAATCTACGTATTTAATTCAATGGGTCATGAAAGAACAGAAGTTGTGGAACTCGTAACAAGAAATCCTAATATTAGAATTGTAGATCATAACAAAAAAGATGTTACAATACAAATTAATCCTATTTGGAAATATGACCCAGAAAATTTAATTAAAATATCAAAATCATTCTATAAAATCCTCTTCGTTGTAGATGTACCTCCAATGACTTTGGAATTGTTTAAAATAAAGGAAACATATGACGGAAATCAAAATGCCGCCACTATCTATTGTTTGCAATGTATTGTTGATGACGAAATAAATCAAGCTCCCGGCATTAATTTTGATATTCAACCAGTAGGAAATGGTGATATACAACTGGAAAGCTATAAACATAGACTTATTTTTGATGAAATATCTGGATTTTTAAAAACTGTTGTAGAAAAACAAACCAACAAAGAAAAAGTATTTGTATTAGATTATGGTGCATTCAGAAGTTCAGACGAAAATGCAGGAATGTTTTTATTTAATACTAATGCAACAAATCCACTTGAAAATATTTTAATGTCGTACCGATTAGGCGAAAAACTAAAACTAATTATAATAAGTGCCGGGCAAATAACCACTGAACTAACTTGCATCTACGGTCGATTGTTACAACATACTATAAAAATATTTAACCTTGAAAATAGTCCACTATCTAGTGCGATTTACGTGGAAAGTAAAGTAGACTATGAAGTTTCTCCAAAAAACAGAGAACTTGAATTCTTTTTATCTATTCAAACTGACATTAGTAATGGTAATCATCCAGAGATTTACATCGACAATAACGGTTTTCAACACACAGCTCATATTTTAAATATTAGCAGACGAATTGAGTCTAACATGTACCCAATGACGAGCATGACATACATACAAGACAGTCAAACAAGATTTAGCCTCATAACTGATCACGCTCAAGGAGTCACGGCTTTGCAGGAAGGTCAATTAGTCGTAATGCTAGATAGAAGGATCTTGTTTGACGACCAACGGGGAACACATGAGGGCCTCTCTGATAGCAGTGCCACTTGTCATCGACACTTTATTTTGCTAGAGAATTTCAGAAAAAAAAAAAATCATTACGCAGAGTTACACTCAAGCGACACTAAGCTGCCTAGTTTAGCAGCTTTCTACTTAGTCGATAGCCTTAATAACGTCCTTGATACTTTTCTAATCGACAAAAAACAAAAAGATTTATCTTATTATACGTTTATGCCCCTGATAAAGACGGCTTTCCCTTGTGATGTCTCGGTGGTCAATTACAGAGTTATAATAAACAAATGCCCCACAAACAAAGACTACACTCCTAATGCCGCTCTAATGATATTACACAGGAGAATTGCTTCTTGTATGATAGAGAGTACTACTACCCAGAATTGTAATGGAGATAGCAACTTTTCCCTCGGAAAAATACTTCGCAACACGAAAATCGTGTATCAAACGAATTTAGTTGGCACTGATGAAGATTCTCCTATGCCTGCATGCAATCGAGGCAACTTTCCGCCTATGGAATTACTTACATTACGTGTATATTTTTGAAAAAATAACGAACTAAAGCGCGATTATGACTCCAAATCCAGACGTCAGATTTCAGTCGCAACTTTTTATAACGAGGCGATCCAGATACGAGAATCTGTCTGAGCTGCTTCCTTCGGTTGCTTCTTATTGCAGCAGCTATGATCTTCTCGAAGAAGATAATTTCCGCAAACAGATATTTTAGATAATTTATGAAGTCGGACAGACACTACTTATAATAGTAGTGTCCGACTTCGTGTAGTATTGTAGATAATTTGGACGTTAGGCTTAGGTTTGTCATGGAGTCAGTCATGCCATGAATTGCCATGTCATTAATTAGGTGAAAACAGTGAAAAATTTGGAGCAATGAACACACGAAGAAATCGAATGAAACAAAAAGCTAGTTCGTAGGAGAATAACATATTTTATTTATTTACATATTTAATAAAATGATTTATATTTTAATAATTATTATTATTATTGTGTACATAAGTATGTAAATGTTGTTATTGATACACAATGTTATGATAGGCTGTGACTTGCCACTAGGCTTACAATAGAAAAAGACGTAAACACCTACTTATATTTTTATTACTTTCAAACCTGCGAGTTATATATTAAATTATATAATTATATTAATTGAGTTATGTCATGTTATAAATATAATTAAATATTAGTCTGAATATAAATGTAAAATGCCACTAAATATTTAAATATAAATCAGTCAATTAATAATCTAATGTTAAAAATTTTTATCCTTCAAAAAATTATCAACACCAACCAGCATCGGACCATAATAAACAAAAGAAAACGAGTGTGCTTTAGACCACACGACTGAAGTAAAACTTATGTCTCCCTCTCAACTTCCGTTCGCCTCGCCTGATCACACTTTTCGTAACGCTCTCGTTACGCATTCACCAGCTTACTCCCAAAGTCAAGCGTGCGTAAAGAATTTTCACCTACTTCAAAAAATGCATTAATTTAGTTTTACTTTACGTTTAATAAAAAAATAAATACGCATATTGTATACCTAATTCATATTGTATTTTATTTATCCTTACTCCTGAAAAAAAATATAAATAAAATACCTAAGTATTTAAATAGGCCCCCAGGATTAACAGCCACCAACTAACCACAATTAATTAATTTACTTCTTATGTAAACATATATTTTTGTGTCAGGAGCTTGAAGAAACGGGCTCTACCGCCTAAGTTGAAACCTTTTCCCATCGGATGTTTTGATCGCGAAAATCAAACTTCGTCTTAAAATTATTGGTAATATGTTTAGCTTAGCTGATAGAAACCCTAGAACACTATAGACTAAGATGATGATATATAAAAATAAATTAAACTTGCGACCTGGGGGCCGCCGAAGCTGAAGCCCATTCCCATTGGAGTTTTTATTACGAAAATCAAACTTCAACTTTAAGTAATTATGTTCAGTTTATCTGATAAAAACGATGGAGCTCTACCGACTGAGCTGAAGATGTTTGGCAATAACTTAAACGTAACACCTATTTTTCGAATCGAAATATTCGATGGTAATCGGCTTCAGCTTCGGCGGTGTGGTTATTATTTAGAATCAAAATATTTATAATACACTGGTGGCAGAAGCACGCAAAGAAGTGTACAGTGCGACAAACTTATCTGGCCCGGTGGCGGGGGCGGTACGATCGACTTAAGTGTTGCCATTAAACGAAATGCCGCCCGTTTTAGAGCAAACATTAAAATCAAAGAAATATATACATTGTTAAAATAATAGCATTGATATACTGATTAATTGTGATGTGTGGTGTTTCAATTAAATATCAAATTCCTTCTATTTTTTTGTTGATTAGTTTTAAAAATGCACAACGTTAAGTCGCGATCATTGCTATTATATAATATTAGAATTATAATATTGCACAGAAACAATTCGTTGACGATTTTTTTATTGTATGTATAGAAAAAGATATTTAAATATTTAAAAAAATATACCTCAATGGAATGTGTATACGTGGTAAATAAATAAATTGTACCTGGTAATAATAACATTTCAAGATGGCGGCTTTAGTTCTAAATTTGGCCACCGGGTCAGATATGTTTGTGGCACTATAGATCAAATTGCCTGATTTGACTTTCACAAAATAACACCTGAATCGGTCAAAATATTTGATCGGAATCGGCTACAGCAGCTGAGGCAGTAGCATTCGAAAGAAATAATAGTTCGGCAAACACTGAACACGTAGATACTGGTTTCGGGCGTCACTCATTACCACAGTCATTACATTCGTTCGATAACGCTAATATGGTGACAAAGGAAAATACCTTTGTTCCTCGAAAAATCTGAGAAGTCGATAATTCAAGTCAGTCAACGTCCGAATTTCAACCGTGACACCAGGTGGGTATTGCCTGCTGCCTAGAAACTGTTGCTTGGTTTGAGGTTGGGTCTCAAGACCATCGCGAATGCTGATAAAGTCAGTTTTTACCATCACGTGGTGAGCGCTTCCACAAAGCCACTGTTGAAAAGCGTGGTGGAGTATGCATATATTGAGGGGAGATCTGTATACTAGCAGTGGGATTAATAAGGGTTGATGACGATAGTGAGCGCGCTAAGCGGCCATTCTCCCGAAGACATAGACGAGTCAGATCCAGCGGCTGCAGGTTATCATTGAAGGCAGCTCTCTCCGCCAATCTCCACCACCTCAGAGGAAGTATGATAGATAATCCTCTGAGCCCACCATGGCCGTCCATGGCACATCATTCTAGAACACGATATATTAAGCTAATTGATTTTCGAGGCGACTAATAACTTACTGGGCGACTAATTATTTGCTACTAAAAAAATAAGCATCGATTAAACATTGTAGCAGTTGTTAAATTAGATTCAAAATGCAGGGAATATATGTTTAAAACAGGGCCAATAGTGATTATAAACGAGGCAGGTATTAAAACGACTTCAACTAATATTATCAGTCGAATTACAAACATAGTATTATAGACAATTATAGGCTTATATACATTTAAAAAAAAACACTCTGATTATAATTTGTAATCTGATATAAAAATTAAAACGCATATTTTATATACGTAGTTATGAATTCCGTTTCTTACAGAAAAAATACTAATAGGAGTCCCAAGTTTACTCCACGTCTAATAGGCCCTTAAAAGTTTATGATTTGTCGTTTTATATGTTTTTTTTTTAGAACTCATTGTGGATCTTTTTGGCGGAAACTTGTTGACCGGGCTTCTAAACAAATTTACAAATTTTCCACAGACATTAAATTTCAATAGTAAGCAGACGAAACATAAAATATATTAGTGTGAGTTGATCGTTCCGTCTCTCACGCTCTTGGGGGTTAGTGAATGCTAGTGAATTGCTATCCCGTTTTTACACGTATACTTACCAACACTGTACCATGACAAGTTAAAAAAAATGACGCGCGCTGTGTTTTGAAAGGTCGCCATTTTGATAAGCTGCCGATGCTGTATACGCAATTATCTTTAATAGTGGGAAATTATTGTGTTTAGTGAATAAGTAAACCTGTACTAGAAAAAAATTTAAGATGATGTGGTGGCAGTGCCTATTTGTGTGAAAGTACAACGTACGGAAATATATCTGAATTAACCTTTCATCGGTAAGTAAATATCGTTGGTTACTGAAACGAGCCAGGAATTGTGTAAATTATCACGAGATGAAACGTTGTTGTATGTTCTACTTCTAATGATAATAATGATTATAACTTTAAACAGATTCAATATTATTCAGCGCTTATAAATTAGCTATTAAACCTTAAAGTGAAAGAGCTAGACTTCATCTCCTGTACTCATAGTGGATTCACAACAATTAAACACTTATGTATGTATTATTTTATTTGTATTAAATTACAAGTTGTGATGTGTGTTAGGAATACTACAATATTGCATTAGGATATTCTATTCCTATAATGATCGATGTGCGATCTGATACAATGCAATATTTGTTTATGATTTCGTTTTTTTGTGAATACTGTTTTCGTGATTAGTAACTCCGTTTGCGTCATTCAAATTTCGAATGTATAATCTGCTTACTATATTGAATGTCTGTGAAATTTTCTTAATTTAATGTACCTATTTCGATAATGCTTCATCATTATGATAGTATATTATGGAGCGAATGGTTAATCATTAGAGTCCATAAAATTTGTAGAATCGATCCAAAAATACAGTAGTAAAATTGCTTTGTGAGTTTTAGGGGTTTTATTGTTTAGTTAAATATTACATACAAATAATTAGGGAATAAGATAAATCCTAATATAAGATTTTTCGGCATGTCTATAGCGCTGGGACAAGATGAGAAGAAATAATACAAAGACAAATGACGGGCTCTAAATAATCTTTTTTCAGAGCCGTAAAACCATTGAATAAAAAAACTGCGTGTTATATTTTGTGATTCGTGGATCCATGCATTTGGTCTTTGTTGCTCGCTCGCCTTCGCATTCTCGTTCATTTCATTCACCCCTCCTCTGTCTGTTAAGTTCACCGTGCAGTGCACAAACATTTCATTCGCTCAATTTCGGCCAGATATCATACGATTTGGACGTAAAGATTTTGCGATTTACGAGTTACGAAAGGTTTCCAATACGCTTTTATTTTATAAATTTGTTGAATTCAACCATCACAAATGATTACGTGAATACGCATGTGGAATTTATTTCGGTTCCGTGTGTACATTTTTGTGTAAATAAAATGTAACATCATTAAAAATATCTCATTGACTAAATTGTGTGTGACGACGATGCGCCTCGAGAAATGAAACAAGTACCTAGTTTACTTTCATGGTCTTTCTTTGTCTCAACTTAAAGTGATCGAAAATGGGCCTGCTCATATCAAAAATTTGGAGCCTGTTTGGCAATGAAGGTGAGTGTCGACGTCACATAATTTGTACAACTTTATTTACATTGATAAGATAATTTAATGAACATTTACATAATTTGCCCATAATTAAGTAGTTATTGTACAGTGTCATTGATATCTTGAAAATAAGGTACATTTCACAATGGTAATTTCTAGTAAAATACAACTGAAGGTTTATTTGTACTCATTGAATTGTTTACATTTTCACAGTTGAAAACAAAGTTTAATTAAATGCTCTGTAATTTTCAAGATTAGATAATGATGATTCTTTTCATCATTATCTAATGTAGTATAATTAATTTGTACTAGGATTTTGTTGTATGTACCTTATGTTTATCACAGTTAGGGTTGCCATCTATCCCGCTTTCACCGGATTTGTCCTAGTTTGGAGGGCATCCGGGGAGCGTCCTGGCGGAGTTTCATTTGTAGTCCAGGGGTAAAAGTTTTAAATCACTAAGGTATGTCCCACATTTCGGCATCTTAAGGCTCTATGACTTTAAGATTTTTTAAATATATTACTACACGTAATATCACTTTGATAGCTTTTGTATGATGTTTATTGCGTACTTTTAGTTCATTTTTTAAATCCTTACTAATGTTTTTGTGAACCTCTCGTTTGAACCCCATTCCGTGATAAAATTTGGCTCTGCTTCTAAGTTCGTGAGTTCGTAACCTCTGTTTCGGGATTAAGTTTTTTTATAGTGAGTTATCATAATTTATTAATAAAAAACAAAATATATAAAGAATTTTATAATTAAAATCGGAATAAAGCTAAGTATTTGTAAGTGGTTGTTTCGACATCCAGACCGCACATTTTCCTTTTCTCCAGAGCTACAAAACGTATAGTACTTGTAGAGCTTACCGTACCGTGGGAAACTAACATACCCAAAGACCACGCGATAAAACAAAACAAATATTATGACCTCCTAAACGAATTAACAAAAAGCGGCTATGTAGTTAATCTATACGCTGTAGAAGTAGGAGCGAGAGGTATACCAGCAAAATCTCTCTATAACCTGCTGAAAGACCTTGGCTTGTCCAGAAGTGCAGTAAGTTCTATACTAGAACGAGTATCTAAAGCTGCATTAGCAGGTTCATACCAGATTTGGCAGGGCAGGGAGAGAAACACAAGTAGTGAAGGTGAGTGTTGATGTACGTCGGAAAGGGGCCCCTTAAACCTACACCCGTGTCACAAGTCTTGGGATCTGCTTGGGTTTCTCTCTCTGCCACACGATGGACCCGGCACCCGCACGGTGAATCCATGGAAGCTAAGAAGTTCGTCTCTGAAAAACATGTAAGAGTGAAATCATATTAAATTTTATGACATTGCTTAAATAAACTTTAATTATAACTTTTACTTAAAATCTAAAAAATTATGCAAAATTAGATCTCTTTTTTTACTCAAATATTATACATATTTTTTTAAATTACAAAAATAAATTAAATAAATTGAATAAAAAATTAAATTATGCTGGTAGTACTTATGCGAATTTACATTAAAAATGTAAGTTAAGGTTACTTTCAAACTCGTATTATAAGAATTATATTGAACAAAACATATCCCGAATTTCGCTCATTAGAAACTTAATTGAATACTTTATTTGTTTTTTAATTGCCATATAATATCTTAATTATTATACAAATACACAAGCAATAAAATTGTATCTAGAATATCCCTGATTCGGTAGTGACAGAACTAGGGGACAAACGAAAAATAAAATGACCATTTTTTCGTGAGTTGATTTATTGCAATTTTAAAGGAATTTCATGCTTGCATATAACTATTTCCTAAATCAAATCAATTGTTGAGGAACACAAAAAAGCACTATTGAAAGTTTCATTCAATTGAACTTACCTTTTCCTTTCTGTAAGCTTAAGAAGCACTAGCGCTAACCTTACGGTAACAGGCAATACACGCACACCGCATAGCTGCTCGTGCCCGGCTGAGAGTCTAGAGAATGGTATTGCTGTCACTTTAATCGCGAAAATGTTGATAATAGTTTTTTAGATAGTTTAAATAATAGAGATTTTGTAAGATTGTACATATTCCAATTACATATTTTTTGACCAAAAGACGAAACTTACGAAATAACGTACTAACACGAAAATGGGCCTTACCTTACCTTACCTGCTCCATGCTGCAAAAAACCGTCTTGTCACAGAATAAAAAACACTATAATATAGTGTTTTTAGTGCATATTATTTATTATATATTATATAATAATATGCACTAAAAACACTGATGACATGCCCGGGTTTTTAAGATTTAAAATCTGATTTTTCACTCTTGTCCTGGTTGCTAGCGGTTGGAGATGGGAACCCTAATCACAGTACATTTTAAGCAATAGAATATTATGTAAATATTCTTTTTGGCATGACTATTATAGTACTAAATTACTCATCTGCATACATTCAGTTGTTGAGATTTTTGGTTATCAATATTAAAATATCTATTCAATGACATCAATAATTAGTTCAGTTGAGTCTACTGTACTGCACTATTAAAGAAATTGTTTAACTTTGTTTCTAGAACACAAGTTAGTCCTTGTGGGGCTTGACAATGCCGGTAAAACGACAATTCTCTACCAGCTGCTGCTTGGAGAAGCAGTCCATACTAGACCGACCATCGGCTCCAATGTTGAAGAAGTTGTGTGGCGGAACCTGCGCTTCGTTATGTGGGATCTTGGTGGACAGCAAAGCTTGCGGTCTGCCTGGAATACATACTACACAAACAGCGAGGTAATTTCACACATAATATATTGTTGAATAAAAATGAAATGTGTTACTGCAACTATTCTATATAGTAACCCAAATGTTGCATCAAACATAGTGTATATTATCTTATCTTAGAGTGGGTCCAGTGCTGCAGCACCGGTGACATGTTGACCCTCATGGATCTTTTGTGCTCAAAACATAGGCACGGGCCGCAGCCCGCATGCGGCCCTCGGCTTGTATTTGTGCGGCCCGTGATGTGGTTTTTATACAGTTTTTACCGCCATATGTTTTGTACAAGGAATCTGACTGAAAATTGGATATTTTTAGAAAAGTTTAAGTTTTATAACTAACTAATAATAACTAAGATTAAACTTTGAAAGTAAGTAGTAAAAATAAGTAAATCTGTTTAGTAATTTGTAATGGCCCGGTATTGTGTATGCTAATCTGCACCTGCACTAAATGATTCTAAAAATAACATTGAGAAATTTGCAATTTTTATAATTTAAACATGAGATAATTTTTTCATGTGTAAACCTTGAAAATAACATTAGTGTAATCAATGGTAGGCAGGGCACTTGATGACATAACAGGTTGCAGGAAAAGTGCATTTGTGTACATTCATTCCTACTAATTTGGAAACAACATATCCAGGCAAACTAACCATAAAAATCAATACTGCATTCTGGGTCAACTCAATACCTGGAAGGTACATGCCACGCCTCATACTATGACATTTTAATGCGCAAATAATTACAGAACTGGTTACAGATAATAAGAGGACATAACGAAAAACTTGTGCACTGATGTTACGTCTTTTGACAGAATAACTTTGTATGTATGAATTTATTAAATTTGTGTTCATATTTTTTTTTTAATAATATGTAGGAAGAATATAACCATCCTTAGCCATTTCTAATGTGTAATAGGCTATTTGACATACATATTTTTTTTACTTTTGTCTTGACAGCTATGTTAAATATAATATTGGGTTTATGTAGCTAGTGCTGTAGCAAAAGTTAAAGTATTTTTTTATTGAGATTTCAACAGTATTATTTCATCCTTTTAAAATTATGTTTCACACCAAGCTTTGGCAATTGTTGGGTTATTGAGACATGGCGTATCTGCTGTTGTCTGTATCTGATGTAATCTAGAAATGCTGTAAAATAGTTTGGCTTGGATCAGCTGTTTTTTCTGCATTTCAGTTGTGTCAGAATTTACTAAACAATAAATTATTATAACAACATTTATGTTATTTCTATGTTTTTTTTTATATAATACATTTACAATGTTTGTACAAAATAACGTGGATGTTTAAACCTCACCTTCAATGTTTTCGTTTTTAAATATTCTACCAAAAAAAAACTTTGTTTTAAAATTTTAATGTAAATCCATCGTTAGCCCCCAAAAGTCCCGCGCGATAAACGATGTATGCATATAATACATAGAAAACATCCCGACCAAGACAAACAAACATGTTCATGCACACAAATGTTTATTTTATCGTGCGATCAAACCCGCGACCCTTGATACCATATCAAGCTATTCGACCATCAGGCTCGCTCTAGCTTTACCCATTTAATATTACAGGGAAAGTTAGAAACAAAAAATATTGTTACACGAATCACTTTATCTATATTATAACGAAGTGAGTTACATCATTTATAACTCAAGAACGGGAATCGATTTCCGTTGCATTTGTCACCGTTCTGAACAGCAGAATACAAGAATATTATCAAACAATAGAAACAAAGAAGGATAAATAAGTATTTTGGTGTTAATAATTAAGATCACGTGAAAATATGTACTGTGAGATAATAACACCAAACTTTTGACACTAAAATATGATGCAAGTTAATCGAAATAATAACATCTTTTCCATTACTTTGATTAACTCACAGGATGAACTATCGGTTTGTCACGAATTTAGTCGTCGTAATTGTTTTTCAAATTCATATCGATATTTAAAAAACGACTATTGATTACAATGTTAAACACGTCAACATGTGTACTATTTCACATATCCACCAAGTTTACATTATTTATTTGCTAAAGCAAAGGTACTAAAGCGATGACATCCTTATCTGCTTCAAATATATTTTATTGTCTAATGTAACATGCAATAAATGTATAGAACACCTATCTAAATACTCGAAGTCGCATATAATTTTGTTTACAACTAATATATTTCCTTCATTTAGTATTTGAATAATTTGTAGGTATACAAAATGTGCACAAATACCTTCGATATTTTTTCTTAATTACATTTTCAAACGGCCAGTACATTTTTATATACTGAGTTAAATTAATCATTTTTTCGCACGTGCTTTCCACTCGCTTTGCGAGAAATATCACAATCATTTACCAAATATGAATGTATCACACATCAAACGTATTAAACGTTCGACCTTCGGACCCACCTTTTGTCGTGTTGCGATGTGAGGTTTACCGTACGTTTATCAATTATGTATACGCCAATGTCGCAAATATATATCAAATATGTGTATCGGGTATGTGCAATAATATAAGTGATCATCATCATCGTCGTTTCAGCCGAAGGACGTCCACTGCTGGCATAGGCGACCCCCATGGTCTTCCACAACGATCGATTTTTTATGCCGTTTGCTTCTATCAGCTCTCTGTGATTTATATTTGAATTTGAACTTAACAAATATTATTTACTTTTCTTACAAAGAAGGAAATCAGTTAAGCAACCTTGAGTTCAAAGCCCAGACCATGTGTCTCGATAGTAAACGCAATGTCATTTGCCGTGTAAATTATTAACATTCTAACCAACAAATTAAGGTCAGTTCCTGATTTTATCGGTTTGATATCGTTCACTTGAATTTAATACAAATCAGAAAATGAGGTAGACATAACTTACGATTAACCGCACATTAGGCAAGTAGTTGCCACTAATATGCGGTCTACCGTACTTCTTAAATACAATTACCCAACAATGCCTAACAAAGGTATCTTCGCCTTTCTCTCTCTTGATACGTGTTCATTTTTAGGGTTCCGTACCCAAAGGTTAAAATGGACCCTATTACTGAGACTCCGCTGTCCGTCCGTCCGTCTGTCACCAGGCTGTATCTCATGAACCGCGATAGTTAGACAGTTGAAATTTTCATAGATGATGTATTTCTGTTGCCGCTATAACAACAAATACTAAAAAACAGAATAAAATAGATATTTAAGGGAAGGGAATTTAAGATACAACAAATGTGATTTTATTGCTCGTTTTTGCTCGATATTGATAACGACAATAGGTAAACGCTTGAAATATTCATAATATATTCATTTTTTAGTTTATTGAATGAATGATGCATATTTCACGCGCTAAAATGGACCAAGTTGGACATAGCCCCAGTATAAGTAATGGTACTTAAGGACCATCGGCTGCGGTAACTGCTTTCCATTAGGCAAGCGAAAAGTTTTCGTTGTACCTGAGTAGTACAAAAAAAAAACAACGCGCTCTTTTGTATGAAAAGGCCGGGGTGTGATTAGGCCTACCTTTGCCCATGCCGAAAATATATTAATTAGGTATGAATGAACACAAATGAGGAAGTTCATATAATAAATTCGAAGTCACAAAGACGTTCAATATTTTTTAGTTAATGTGTGTACTATAGTAAACTTTGTGTGTGTTTGTGTACATTTGCTCAAGCGACTGTTACTATTGAAATGTTAACTATAGGCGGTTAAATCACTGTATTCTACCTGCAAAGTTAATTTCGCGCAGTATATTTGCCAAGCACAACTGGATTTTGTTGTAAATTAGAGATATCTAGAAATGAAGAATAAACAAAAAGAAACAAAAAATGTTTAACGAGCATTTATTACTTGTGGTACACATCATTTTGGATTACTAATGGCGGCATTTAGATAGTTGTGCATTGTCGCGATAACAAGATGAGTTTGTTATACGACTAAGGTGATAAACAAGTTTACGACCCGCCTGATGATAAGCAGTCGTCGCAGACAAATTACAGCTCAATGAAGTGGATATTTAACTTCAAGATTTAATTACAGACACCGCGGTGAAACTAAATAAAAACTTGTTAAGCTCGAGTCACATGAGTAAAGACTCGAGTGGTGAGCTGTTATTCTGTAGATTAATATAAAAGATGAAATAGAATACAATTTGTAACATTTTATGAAAAAAGAGATTACAGAAGAGTTCTTAGATATTACAAATCGATGCCACCTACAACCTAGTTCTATTTGCAAACTAACAGCAGATCTATTTGCAAACTAACATTTGTACGTTGTTGTTTCGGGCGCGGAATAATTTAGTTAGTCTTGTTCGTTCGCCTGTACCGATTCAATCATTGAGATCCATAATTTATGTACCGTCAAAATTTATTATGCAGGTAATATTGATAACCTAGGTTTGAAACAAGTATGGGTAAATAACATCCTATGGGCGCTTGTATCAACAAAGGCATCGTCAATTTTCCATGTTTCTGATTTTTTTCTGTGACGTAGTTACGGCTGTAGCAAACTTTTTGACGGGACGGGGGTTTCACACATTCCCTCCACTGTGTCTCCTGTGTAGCCAGGATTAACAACGGCGACCAACAAAAAAGGCAATGAACAGTGAATTACATTGCAGTCCCTGGGGTGAAACTACGACTGCCTTGGAACTCACAACGAATTTAATCAGAAGAAATTAGTAGGAGTAAGAAGCTTTTGGAATTTGACTACCCCTCTTGGCAATGTGAGATACAGCAATATGGCAAATAATGCATTAAAAGATTGAAATGCGATGAAAATGTAACACTAATCAATAAACAAATGACTACTTTTGGAAAAAGAATTCCATGTTTTTAAAATAAAATTAATTTTAAATTAGAATTCTTAGCCAAACGAAAATTATTTTGATTTGAAATGGCCAGTACTGCAGAACGGCAATTTCATACGGCAGACCTAATATGTTAACCCTACAAACAGGCGTCAATCTGGACGCTAATTCGCAGGGTGTCCGGGCGAGATTTTGTATACAATTTTAAAAAAAAGCTATTAATATTTTTTTATTGTAGGTACTTAAGCTCAATAAAATATCTAAAAAAAGCGAAATTTTAAAACGTTTGTACTTATTTGTTGATTTTATATGTTGTATTACATATATTACGTATGTTGCTATACTTGCAAAAGCTATGCGAATATTCATGCTTAGCGACAGGAACGATTGTACCCGATAGTACGCAGCGTACCAGGCGAATTTACCTTTTTTCTAACATTTATGTTTCATTTGTACAATCATAAGCAAATGCGTGGATTTCTCATATTGTGTATGTTACGTATTATTATTTATGATATAATAATAGCAATATTACATTACATTGCTTCGTAAGTTTGTCATGTGTTTTATGTAATCAAATATCGACCGAAATTCCGAGTTCACTGGGTAAATCAACCGGGTCTTAGCCTCGCATTAAAAACCCTATTCTTTAAAGCGTTATAGGCTTTGCAACATGATTGTTCTTAAAATTTAGTTATACCAATTAGATACCAGATGTACCTGATCAGCGCAATCAGGGCAACATGAATACCCAACTTATTATACTACTATTACTTATACTGTGTCGATGCTCAGTTATACACGCCTTTTATTCCAAACTCTGATTTAATTTTGATACTCGACAAAAACAGTAGGCACAATGTCATGTCTAAATACTGTACCTAGTGTCTAGAATGCCGTCGAATTATTTCTGGTCGGTTAATATTTTTTAAAGATTCTATTTTCCTTCACATAGGGAAATATGATCTCTAATTATTGTAGGAAAAGATAGTGGAGTACCCACGATGCTAAATCTGGATTAACTCGAGCGCGATGTTGACTAATTGGAAATTAAAGATTAGATGATAGAAAGACAAAAGTTTATATAATGTACTATATTGTTTCCGCGATGGGGGAACGTCTACATTGCTTCAATTCCCATAAACGTTCGACTCCTAGGATATACTAGCGACTTAGGTGTTGGAGTACTTTGAGTATTCACACACTCGTATACTCGACACTCATTCACACAGGAACCGGCCCATTCAATTGTAACATTTGTAACGTACGTGTTTTACTTATGGAATGGTCCTCATGTGAATGAGTGTCGATACGGGAATAATACGTGAAAAATTCGAACCTAATAATCGTGGTGTGAACGCAGTCAAATGGCTTAACGACTAACTCGCTGCGATAACCTAACGACTGAGCATTACGGACGGGAATCGGTCCCTGGTTAAAAAAAAATTAGTAAAACAATCACATGGACGTAATTAAGCGCGTCAGATATTGATAATGTATAAACCCCACTTGTCTCTGATGACAGAGGAAAATTTGAGTTTATTAGGCTACTTGTACAGTGACAACAATCGCGTTTATAAATTACAACATACACGTTTGAAGTAAACATGTAATTTTGTGTATGTATATACATAGAAATACAAGACTCCACACATTCAGCCATCTACGAAACTCCTATGTTATGCAAATAATGACCTATACCCATACGTATGTAAATTTGAAAATATATAATCTATGCTGCCAGTATATCAGTGCTAGACTAGGGTATTTATTTACTTTATTCACCATATAATAAGGGTGCAAAAAGCGGACTTAATGCTAAGAGCATTCTCTACCAGTCCACCTTTGGGAAAAGCAGATAAAACTCTTATCTCATACTAGACGCTACACTAAATAGGAACTGTGTCGTGTTAAGTAGGGTTCCCAACCGCACTGTGAAAAACAGTATGATACTGTTTTTCACAGTGCGGTACAGTAAATCCGTAGTCAGGTAGAAAAACAGTATGATACTGTTTTTATACCTGACTACGGATTTACTGTTCTAATAAAAGAAATATAATAAAAATGTTTATTGTTCCAAAGTAGGTACTCTTCACCAATCTTAATATACTGGTTTTCTTGTAAAAAGTTAGCAATCTTTGTACAAGAATGAGTGAGGGGCAATTCTCGTAATTAAAATATAGTCAAAATTCAGTTTCGATCCAGTCTCGATCTCACAAATGTCAAATTTGGTATTCTCGTATCACAATATGTTACTTCAAAGTTTAATTTAACTGGGACTATATCGAAATATGACCGAAAATGTAACAAACTAAGAAAGTTAATTTGCCAAAAATAATAATTGATAATAATTAATTAATGAAATCAAGTATATAATTTTAGTCCATTCACAATTCAATCTCGATTCAGTCAACAGTCAATCTGCGTTCGTAGAAAAATTACAAGAATTGGCCTTCTGATTTCTATGCAACGCATTTTCCATGATTTTTGTATTTCTTAAAAAAAAAAATAACTACATATTGTGAATTAATTAAAATTCATCTTTTTCTCCACAGTTTGTCATAATGGTGATCGACTCGACGGACCGGCAGAGGCTAACGATCAGCAGAGAAGAGTTGCACCGGATGTTGACGCATGAAGAGCTCAGCCGCGCCTGCTTGTTAGTTTTCGCCAATAAACAGGTAAATTTTCACCAATGGTATAGTTTAAAAGTCAAAGCTCATTTCGTTTAAACACTTTAAACTTGTGCCGTCTCGTTTGTGCATACGACACTTATGGACATCTCTTAGTAAATAATTTTGTCGATTTGCCAGAATTCAACTAAATATTGAAATATCGATGGTGTTGTTGCGCGTGTCAGTCTAATCGGTCACGCAAGTTAAGCAAACTTCTTTTTATATGAGGCGGGCAAACGAGCATGTGAGTCACCTGGTGAAAAGCAATCTCTACCGCCCATGGAGATCAGCAACACCAAGGGGTCGTCGATCCGTTGCTAACCTATAGATACGTCGACCGTAGCCTGTCCATGGAAGAGTTTATTTATTTCGAGCTCTTCCGTGCTTCGGAGGGCACGTAAGTCGTCGGTCCCTGATGTTGTCATAGACAATCATTAAGCCAAGTCAATGGCCTTTAGGCGGCTTGAAAACACTTGCCTCCGCCAAGCCGCAATTGAGCTGAGTGATGGAGCATGAATATCTCGCCAGTGGAATGAGTAGGGGTTGACTTTATAGATATAAATGGATAAAAATCATCTCCTATCGAAGACTTGCACCCAAGTCCTCTCGATATTCATTTATTTTCGTTACATGTATATTATATACCGGTCAACACGATTTTTGGGTCTGGCTCCTGAATGTGAAATTTTGGTTTCTCCTATGTTACAAATAAATAAAAAAAATAGTGTTTCGATCAAAGTTTGCTTTTGTAGAAACTAGAGCAATTTTACAGTGTTTCAAATTAAAAATACAATTTTTTTATATTTTCTCTGTAATTTTATTTAAAGTTACGATAAGAAAAGTTTTTATTGACCATAAAAGTCTTTTTTACATAAGAATTGACAAATAATAGCAAATAAATAAATAACAAAATCATGTTCAAAAATGAATATTTTTAGTGGACCTTTTTACGTTTGTATGGGCTTGCACGAGCAAGCCCATTCACGACGAAATACGAATTAATCCCCAAATATAATCTCCCATCATATTCTCGCTGTACTGCCCTTGGTAACGTCGTTCAAAGTCCATCACATCTTGGTGAAAACGTTCTCTCTGCTCCTCTGAATAGGCACCCGTATTATCTTTAAATTTGTCCAGGTGAGCATGTAGCATATGGAGTTTATGGGACATTCTGCAGCCCATCAATTTAAAACTTTCAAGCATAGTTTCAATTAACTCTTCATAATTGTTGGCTCTGTGGTTTCCAAGAAAACCATTGACTACTCCTTTCAGACTCCTCCAGGCTTGTTTTTCATGAGCATTAAGAAATTCTGTGAAATCATCTATTAATCATTTTTTATTTTATTTGTGGTCCAACAAAACTACCAGCTTTAACTTTAGCTTCAGATAATTTGGGAAAGAATCTCTTTAAATATTCAAAATCTTCAGAATTATGATCTAGAGCTTTCACAGATTGCTTCATTAGACCTAACTTTATATGTAACGGTGGCATCAATATATCTTTAGGCTCTACTATTGGTTTCGCTTTCACATTGTGTTTTCCAATTTGAAATTCAAATCGATCAGAAAATGCACGCCGTTGGTATGTTCTGAATCTGCTCTGCTATCCCATAGGCATAAGTGATAAGGATATTTAGTGTATCCGCCTTGTATTCCCATCAGAAAACCAACCATCACTAGTGCCGTTCAGAAATCGTGTGCTAAAGTGCTACCTATTGCTCATAAAAATCAATTAAAATCTTTAAAACGTACTTATTAACATAGATCAGACAAAAGCAAACTTTAAGTGTTAAAAATGGATATTCGAATGTTTTTCGGTGTTTAGATTCAGAATTCAAGCATTAGAACAGAAACTCAAAAAAAAAAAAAAATTTGTAGACCTTTGATATTTGGGTGACAGACATTCACATGTGTAGGAAATTTTTAGTCCAGAAGATTTAGATGAAATTGGCAGTGAAAGTCCGACAGATATACAGTTTCGTCAGTTTTATCAGATGTATGAATAAAACACTAATAATGTCTTAAACGCAGTAGAATCGGAAGATTACCTCGGTCTGGTTCACCGTCGAGCATAATATGATTACAGCAATGACCTACTTGAATTAGTTATACCGGCCGGCACGGTGACAGTTTATGACGTGTTTCATTCTCGTACAAATATCAAGGGTACATATCGACGGTGGAAAGGCAAAACAAAATAAGCGACATTTGGCCAATTGTTCAGTAGAGCTGTTTAAAGATTTTAAAATTGAAAAAATCATCATAACTTTTTTATTTATTGGAGGATATTTTTAATTTTTTTCGTGCAGATTAAACTTTATATTAGCTATATACAGTATATAAAATAAAGCTATTTTAATCTATATTTTAAGAGATAGTGTCGTTTCATTTAAATGACTTTTCAAGTGAATAGGGAAAAATACTTTATACGGCATCTAAGAAAAATGGTTAATGGGGTAAATTAATTTATGCGCCGTTTTTTATACAAGTTTGCCGGGAAAAATCTATGAAAAATCAAAGTAAAATTTAAACAAATAGGGATAAACAATTTATAACACTTTAACGAAAAAATTACGAATAGGAAAAAAGTATTATAAACTATGTATCCTTATTAGTATACATTGGCAAAACACTTTATCGATCACAAGCAATGTTAAAATGTTATTGTTTTACCATAGTCGGGGCTGGGATTTGATTGATCTGGTTACTTTTCTAATTTGAAAATGTTTTCATTCATATAAAATTGTGTTGTAATAGGTCGTGAACGATCATATACAAGACCGATTACAATACAATAATATATCTCTTTCATCGTTATCTATAATATCATCGTTAAAATTTCTATGATGAAATTTTAACGATACAAGGCAAGAGATTGTATTGAAGTTTTTATAATTTCAGCTTATGCATGTCAACTAGTCATGGATAAAGGTCTCTCACAAAGATATCCACACTGAACGATCAGGTGAACCTCTGAGTATATTGGTGTCTGGCGATCAACAGTCCATTCTGAAAGCCTCCTTTGATTTTATTATACCACTAAAGTAGCAAACAAACATACGACCCGCCTAATGGAAAGCAGTTACCGTAGCCTATGAACGCCTGTAACATCTGGGGCATTATATGTGCGTTGCCGATCCAGTAAAAACCTTCTCACGCCCTTTTTTAAGATTCCCATGCTGTAGTCTCCTTAGAAAACCTCGACAAACAGTTCATTCCACAGCTTAACAGTACGCGGGATAAAACTTATTTGGAACTCCACAGTTCACGACCACTTAGGCTCAAATGTGTGAGGATGAGACTTAATCCTGTCGATGGCGAGCGGTGCGACTATAGCATAATGTCAAACAACTCTGAAGACACCTCGTTGTATTGTACAATCGGTAGAACACACAAAGGGACGCAAAATCTCTTCTCAGACTTAAAGATTCTAGACCGTCTGTCAGTTTGGTATCGTCAACAATCCTCACAGCACGCCTTTCAATTGAGTCATGTTGAGCACACCTAGTTTCTTCGACGACAGCTTTACCTTCTCCTTCAACTCCGAGAATCCCAATATTTTTGGCGATGGTAAGGGGTGTGTTCTGGAATTGAGAAGCCACGCCAAAGGAGGTTTTCTTAGCGGTGAACACACAGACATGTGTCTAAGTAGGGCCGAATTGAACGAAATTCTGTCGCCCCCAATCGAACACATTTTTCAATATGCTCTCGATTTCTTTTGTTGACTTGTGTTACAAGTTGTTCGCGGCTCTCCTCTACCAGAGAGCGGGCAATATTAGCTCGATCCGTGTAATAAGTGTCCCCAGTGATGTCGTCGGCATAGCAATGAATGCTGTCAATAGATAACGTATCATTGATATGCAGCAAAATCAGCGTCGGGGACAATACAAAGCCATGCGGGACACCAGCAATAATGTCTATGCCATCGTAGCAACTGCTTTCCACAATGGCTCTAATATGCTTGTGCTGGACAAGGAAGCTAGCGACCCATTCGCATAAACCCTCAGGTAGACCGTATGCAGGCAACTTCGAAAGAAGACTACGATGCCATACCCGATCGAATGCCTTCGTTATATCCAGACTATCAGCCAATGTCTCACCTTGACTCTCCATGGCTGAAGCCCAATAATGTGTAAGATACACTACACCAGTCGAGCGACCATGACGAAAGCCGTAGTGATGGTCGCTGATCAAGTCGTGCTCTTCTAGGCAATTCAAGAGCCGGTTGTTAATCAAGCGCTCCAATATCTTGGAGAAAAGGGAGATAGCAGCGATAGGACTGTAATTCGATGGGTCTGATCTATCACCCTTTTTAGGCACTGGGTGCACGTTCGCAGTCTTACACAATGAAGGATCTTACCTGGTAGAATAAGAGAGAGCAACAAGGCGCGTAAGAACAGGACACAATTCAGCAGTACACTGCTTTAGCACCACAGCCGGAATGCCATCTGGCCCACTCGACTTCTAAACGTAGAGGAATAGCAATGCCCGCTGAACATCTCGTTGAGTAAACGATATTTTAGGCATTGAATTAGCCACATTAGGAAATAGCACACCGCGGGATGGAAGGTGGTGAAGCGTCTCTGTCGTTCAAAATCGAGTTTGAGGCAAAGAGTTTCCCCAGCAGATCGGCTTTCTCCTTAGCACTGTGGGCCAGACTACCATCCTGTATTCGGAGTGGTAGAAAGAAACAGTTTCCTTCGGCACCCTTAGCAAGCGACCAAAAAGAACAACCAGATGGTTGCTTAGCTAGGCGCTCACCAATCCTGATGATGCACACAAATTTCGCCCTGGCAATTACTTTCTTACTGAACCTCGAGGCAGCATTGAACTCGCGTTTCAAGACAGAAACACCAGGATCTCCATTAATACGAGCCGTAGTCCAAGCCTCGTATGCAGCTTGCTTGCGGAGTTTGCTTCCCCACAAGACCGATTAAACCACGGCACTGTTAGGAATAAATAATTCCATTCCAGCCAAAACCCACTCAATCTTTATTCTTAATAGGTAATGAAGAGCCTCTTATCCGGCAATTCAAGTTATATTAACAAAATCGGGGGATACAGTTAGTGTTGCAACTATAAATCTATCATTTCCATCCAAAATTCAGTCACACCACTGGATAGATGAAGGCTCAAAGAATTTATTACGGTAAGTTACCATTATGGAACATCGCATCCGGAAATCACTTGATTGAGCAGTCACGTGCACACAACTGTCAAGTTATCATTGCAACTGGTACCTTATTGATGTGAAACGCCAATTTGATCACACCATATTTATCAATTATTTCAAAAACACACATGTGAAGCGCCTATGTCGTAAAAAATCACGTAAGGAAAAACAATTGACTCACCAAAATAAAATATATTACAGTTAGTGAAAGTAACTGATAAGACGTTTACAATTAAAAATATGACAGGAAAAACAACTGAAACGCCACTAGTTGTGTTTTTCTTGCAAGGAACAATAAGTTATGCGACACGTCTTCTTATATGTTAGTAAGGAAAAAGTAATAAAAAGCCAAAGGTAAAAAATACACAGACGGGTAAAATTAATTATATGCCATCGTCGTAAAAAAGTTAGTTAAGTCAATAAATTAAAACACGCCGATGGTATTTTTGAAACCCATCATACGACAATGTTAATAATATATGTCATAAAATTGTCGTTTGAAGGGAGTGAAATTTTAAAATGGCCCTGTTATTACATTAAATGAAACACCAAAAAGTACCTCCAAATAGACTGTAACCCAGACAGATCGATAGAGAATCAAAAATCCTATCGAACTGCATATAAAACTCAATTTCGGTCAAAATGGCGTTTCATTTGTTTTGCCTTTCCACCGTCGATATTGTATGGCAAATTAAATATTTCAGTGAAACCCACACTGCCTACTTCAGTTAGTTATTATTGCCAATGGAATTTTTTTGGATTTTGTATATGGAGTTCTAACGGCTTCCGCGCTGTGACCCACCACAACCGCGACATAGTCGCAGCGACCACCGTGCGACCAGTTGCGGCGTATTGCGCAGTATTAACTATACATTACATAATGTAAATGGAGAATAAGAAATAATTCCATTACAATTATAAAAAGCCCAAACCATATTGTTTTATCTTTTATCTTCGTAACATTGTAGCAGAAAATAACGCAATGCCTTCAGCATGTGACTGACTAGTCAGTCGCGGCGCGGTATGAGGAGCCGTGTGCGAAAGAGAGTTGTTGACTGTTGTAAGTGTTCGGCACACTGTCGACATACCCTGGCCACTCCATATAAAAAACGACAACACAAACAGACCACGTCTGTATACGTAATAAATATGCGTTTGACTGCATAACATAAGTAGGTCCTCTCGCTGTGACGTTACATGTTATACTTTAAATTTAGTAGGTAATATTATAATAATAAATATCTTTAAACGTTTATTTTGAATGATTATGATTAAAATACTGCATTAAATCCAGTTACGTTACCGTGCTACACTAAATATTTCACGCGGGTTGTAATTGGTATTGTTGGATTGGATTGTAATTGGTATACAATCTAATGTCGTGGTTGTCTATTGAACATGTGGAAAGCTTCCAAAAATTCCAAAAACATCGAACTTTCGAATCAAATGTCGAATCAACAATTTCGACGATACATTATGTAAAATTCATTGTTAAAACTGGAAAAAAATAAAGTGAGATCACATAGATCTCACTCCAACGAACCTACGACATCCTAAAAGGTTAAAAGCCTTTTCAAACCGCTGTGGGCTTCCGAGAGCGATGCCGGAGATCGGAGGAGGTGTGCCCGTTGATCTACCACGCTCACGCATTCTGTTGCGTTTCTTCTGCCTCCATGCATCCTTTGCAGAGGCTGTCTGTTACACAAATAGTAAAAAGGTGTTTGCTTAGGGGACAGTGGCCGCTTTAAATACCTATTGCTTTGCGGAGTTTATCTCTTTTGAGCCTGATGATGGCATCAAAAAGGCTGGCTGAACTGTATTATTTGTTTACCTGCATCCTTCACTTTGTCTGATCTTAACAGCGTGCAAACTAATAATTCTACCTGTGCGAAGTCGAGTCGAGTTGTTAAACGAGATCGGTAGTCGAATGGCCAACAATGGCCATTTTGACTCGAGGGTCGCGGATTGATCTCCACACAAGGCAAACATTTGTGTACATGACATGTTTTTTTGTCTTG
This sequence comes from Hypsopygia costalis, assembly GCA_937001555.2. Taxonomy (NCBI): domain Eukaryota; kingdom Metazoa; phylum Arthropoda; class Insecta; order Lepidoptera; family Pyralidae; genus Hypsopygia; species Hypsopygia costalis. Next base: position 7,578,401 of record OW443326.2, on the reverse strand, counting down.
GCCTGGGTATTTTCTATGATATGTATGTATTTACAAAAAAAAAAATAAATAAATAAGTATATTTATCAGTTATGTAGTACCTACCCTAAAAAGTAAAAGCTTTGATTACCTAGTTGGGATTAGATGGCGCTGTGTAATTTGTCCGGAATTATTAATCACTACATAGTATAAAACAAAGTCGCTTTCTCTGTCCCTATGTCCCTTTGTATGCTTAAATCTTTGAAACTAAGCAACGGATTATGATGCGGTTTTTTTTAATAGATAGAGTGATTCAACTGGAAAGTTTATATGTATAATATATGCATAACATAGTAGAAAAGCACTGATAATTTAGAGGTTTCTAATGTGATGTCGTAAATAAACACATTTTTTTGCTCTTTCATTGCAAACGCTGGCTGAACCGAACGAGATAGATCAAAATAATGTAGTACAGTATTGTTCACCTTAAAATGGTCTACAAAAAAGTTCGCGATGGTATATGTCTATCTCTTAGTGGTAACACACAATAACCGTTATTTTATCCTTTGCTTTTTACAAGAAATAATGCCTTATTTACGAAGCGATTTTAAGCAATACAGAATTAATCCTTATCCAATTAAGTACCTTAAATACATTGCGCATTTAATATAGATCAATATGGCCCTTCACAGCATGTAATTTAAATGAATAGTTTAGAAGATATTACACATTTAAAATGCAGGAACATAACGGCTGTGGCGGTACCGGCCGCGGAGCCGGCGGCGTGTGCCTATAACTGGGGAAGGACTGGATAGGACAAAGCGCAAAGACCTTCTGTAGTACATTTAGTATCAGCATTGCACCCGTGCGAAGCCGGGGCGGGTCGCTAGTTAATTATAAAATATATTTTTTTATTTTTTTGCGTTTAACCGTCTGTTTAAATTTTGTCTTGATTTCGTCATACTCATTGCCAGTGAACATGCTCGTACGTGCCCTTATGAATGTTATGTATTCATACGTGTTTTTCTGTTGTTTCGTTGTAGGTATATTTAGTCGTTCGAGACTAAGGCCAGAATATGTACTGTCAACAAAAGTGATAACTTGATAATTAACCTGGACCTCGGATTAAGAATCAATTTTCATAAAACTACTTGAATAGATAGATTGATTGATTTTATACTTGCCTTCGAGTTCCACTATAAATTAAAATTCCATCCATATCATCTTGATATGGATGGAATGGCGATCTACTGCAGTACAATACGTGTCCTAAGACATTTTATACCACGAACGGTGAAACTATGTAATCAACTTCCCTCAGCGGTATTTCGGAAAAAATACGACTTGGTAACCTTAAGAACAGTCTTTATTTCCCTTAAAAGGTTGGCGACGGATCAGTGACCCCTTGTTGTTGCTGATCTCCATGGGCGGTGGTGATTGCTTTTCACCAGGTGACTCACATGCTCGTTTGCCCCCTCATATAAAAAAAATGTATAGGATTTTCTTAATCAGTAGTTTGCCTTAATATGATTAAAACTCACAACATCGTAAATTAATTAAACAGGTCGTTACTTAGAGTATACATAAGGAATAGAGCGTGTATAATCGAGTTAGAATGTTAGCACGGGTACAAAACAATGCTTTACTATGTGTTTTATTAAAGTTCTTTTACAAAACTGCTATTTTCATTACACTTTTAACAACAACTATTACGTATTATCATTTAGTCATATTTCCGTACAAATAACTATCATCCTGCATACAAAGTCACTGCAATAGCATCTTTTCAACTAATTTGAAAACATCAAAATGTACGGAGCAACTGCTTTTATACTTGATCTACTTCAAAAAAAGAGGTTCAGTGTTTGATCTGAAAGTTCACGATTTTCTCAAAGACGCTCTGGCGAAGGAGAGATAGGCCAAATCCAACTCATCTGGGGTAGTACCTTACAGAAGACCGCAGCGTCACTTTATAGTAAGACCCGTGAAGATTGTTCTATTAGGTTGGGGAAAAAGTCTTTTCGTATTTTATATGAAAATTCAAAACATTTTTTACTAAAGTTTATTTACATTTAACTAAAGTATGTAGGTGCCATTTTGTTCGATAACTTTTTGCCATCTTGTAGGTAGAGACATGATCCCATTACTATAGAAATTTTGGGACTTCTGTTCAAAAAACCACGACAAGTGGTTTTGGCAGTCTTCTCGTGATGTTAACCTGACATTGCCTAAAGAATTCTGAAGAGACCGAAACAGGTGGAAATCAGAAGGTGCAAGGTCAGGACTATACGGCGGATGCATTAACACCTTCCAGTCAAACTCTCTTAATTTTTGCTGAGTGGCTAAAGATGTGACAGGTCTAGCGTTATCATGATGAAAAATCACACCCCTTCTGTTAATTAATTCCGGCCGCTTTCTCTCAACTTTTTGCTTTAATCTCATCAGTTGTTCACAGTAGAGTTCAGAATCGATAGTCCTGCCTGGCGGTAACAGCTCATAATGAATAATGCCCTTCTAATCCCACCATACACACAGCATCACCTTATTGCGGGTTAACCCGGGTTTTGCCAGAGTCTGTGAAGCCTGACCGGCCTTTGACCACGACCTTTTTCGCACGTTCTTGTCGTACATGATCCACTTTTCATCACCAGTTATAAGCTTCTTCAAAAACGATTCGCTTTCATTACGTCGTAGTAAAGAATCGCAAATGAGTACACGGTTCATTAAGTTTCTTTCAGTGAGATCGTGAGGCACCCAAATATCGAGCTTTTTAGTGTACCCAGCTTTTTTCAAATGCGCCAAAACTGTTTTGTGGTCAATTCCTAATTCTTCAGCTACGTCGTAACTACTGATATGCTGATCTTGCTCCACATTTTCAAAAATGGCATCCATTTTATCCGTAACAGGGCGACCAGAGCGACGTGCATCTTTCACATCAAAATTTCCTGATTGAAAACGCTTAAACCAAATTTGTGCTGCTCTCACAGACACTGCACTAGATCCATAAACGTCACAAATTTTTTTCGCAGCTTGCGTTGCATTTTTACTTTTTTTGTAGTAAAATTTTAAAATGAATCGAATTTCTTCATTAGATTCACTCATCTTGACAGTAAAAAAAAACAAATGAAAATCACACATTTACCTAATTTGAATTTGGAATTATCTTTTTTAAAATTTAAACTTTTTAAAGATATCAAAACCTGCCAGATACAAATGGTATAACCAAAGAGATTTTATTACAAGTTCATACATACTAAAATGCGAAAAGACTTTTTCCCCTACCTATTATTTATGCTAGTGAGTGAGGCTACCAGATGCGAGATGCTGCGTTAGTACTCCTTGTATTGCAAGCATCTATGTGGCTACGGTAACCACTTCACACCAGGCGCTCCCCGTATACTTATTTCGCTTCAAACATTGCATACAAAAATACTAGTTTTAATAGATTACGTACCTTATTTTACTTTTCATACAGACAACATGCCTTCCGAATTACGTAGGTATCTATTTTACTGATTGTACAGTCGTATTATGTAACCCCTGCCACATTGAAATAATTACTCACATTCATGCTCTTTGTTTTACCGTGTTTCAGTCAGTTATGTAAGACATTACATTAATAAATTACTTTAGTTTATTTATCAACAGCGTATATCATAATGACATGGTAAAACTAATTATGTACTTCTTAGTTCCTACGGCGCTACAACCCTTTGTGGAGTTCGACCTCCTTAACGGTCTTCTTCCATTTCGTATGTCTCCTGTGTAGCCAGGATTAACAGCGACGACCACCAAAAAAGGCTTCTCTGGCCTCCCTTCTTTAATATGTTTTCCTGCATCTGCTTCTCAAATCCTTTACTCTACTCTTCGCAATCTTTCCATCGCTTCCTGGGTCTTTCCTGTTGTGGGACCCAATTGGAGATGGTTTTAACTGCTCTAGTGTTTTCTCCATCTTTTCGAGTATCCCGCGAGAGATGCAAACCCCGACTATCGTTTCCTTAATAAGGAAACGGTAGTCGGGGTTTGCATCTCTCGCTGAATCATAAGTTATGATTCAGTGACTCCAGTCCAAAATTCATCCTGGCACGATATGTGTCATCATCTCGCACTCGTCCGAAATTTATTTCAAAACACAATTTTTTTTGAATGTTCAACGAAAACTGAAAGTACCACAGTTTCAAAGGATTTTGATGAATGGCTACATTATGAATCTCCATCCGTGGAGATTTCGGGATTGTTTTTTCATTAGTCATTTTGGAATTCATATGCAAAAATTTATTCACGTTTAGCAAATTATCAAACATGTCGATAATATTCCCCTGTACATTTTTCATAGTAACATTTAACTAAATCTCAATTGATTTTTCTTAACAATAGTCATAAGATCCGCCACATTCGACGCACTTGTCAAAATAATTTCACATGGATCTAGTGGGACTAGTATTCCCACTCAGTGGATATAGTGGGATGTACCATTGCTTTTATAAAGCAATATCTTATTTCATTAGTTTATTTACAATAACTATTGTATATGTAACAATATAAAATATAATTTCTAGCAACATCGAATAGCACAAATGCGGGCATCTCTATAAGAGAGATCCCTTATAGCGATGCCCGCTTTTGTGCTAATCGAGTCAACCTTGAGTATTTGAAAGCACTGCAAATTTATTCAGTTGGAGACAATAAAACAGAAGCAATAGAAAATAAATCTTATAAACTCACAAAGAGCAGAATATAATATAAACGAAAACACATAGCATAAAGGAAGTATTTCGATTTCGAAAAGAACATTTCTATAAGAGACAGTGAGATCTTAACAGGTGAACTGTGTGTGCACCACACACGATTCACGAACGACCTAGCTTCATATGTCCATGCATCACATGTAAAGCTGGACGGGGCCCACCACACATTCCCATCACTGTGTCTCCTGTGTAGCCAGGATTAACAGCGGCGACCACCAAAAAAGGCAATGAATAGTGAAGTCCATTGCAGTCCCGGGGGTAAAACTACAGCTGTCTTGGAACTCACAACGAATTTAAACAGAAGAAATTAGTAGGAGTAGGAAGCTTTTGGAATTTGATTTTATAATTTATTATTCCTGGAACTGAATAATATATAACAGTAATACAGGATATAATAACTTCATTTCTCTTTTTAGCGACTGGTATAAATGATGCCCAAGATACAAGCCTTGGCTAGTGTAGTAATACGTTTCGTTCGGCGCGCTCGGCTCGGTTAGATACGAGTTCAGCTTTATTTAATAAAGCTTTATATAAACAATATATTTATTATTATATAATAAATAATTATGTATATAATAATAAAATAATAGTAAACTATTAATATTGCACATCCAGTAATCTGATATTTTTTAACAAATAAATGTTCCCTTGGTTCGCTAGCAGCGTCTCACTTGGCCGTTATATTACTCATATGTGTGTTTGTATTTTCAGGACGTGAAGGGATCAATGACAGCGGCAGAGATATCAGAACAGTTGGATTTGACTTCTATCAAACAACATCCATGGCACATACAGGCGTGCTGCGCTCTCACCGGGGAAGGGTACGGCCATTAAGATTTTTCTAACACTTTTTTAAGCTACGCCGGGTGCCATAAGGTGCATTAAGTTTTTTTTAATAATCTCCTGAAAAAAGTAAGGGTTTCCTCAGGAGACTACAGCGCGGGATTCTTCAAAAAGGGCGTGAAGAGGTTTTTACAGGGTCGACAATGCGCGTATGATGCCTCGTGTTACAGTCGTTCATAGGCTGTGGTAACGGTTCCGGCTGTGGTAGGGAAATAAAAATGGCGCTAATTTATCAACATAAATTTTGCATTTTAGGTTTACAGAAGACGGCATTTTTACTTATTTCAATCAATTGTGAGGTAAGACAATTGGCACACTTTCGGATTTTCGTTGATGCCGCTTAGTGGCATATCAATTAAACATTATTTTTCAAAAGGACATTATTAAAGATCTAAAACTGTTTTAGTTTCAAAACTATTTGGTACTTACGTGGGTTTTTATAGCTCTTGCTGTAAAAATGCCAAAAAGCGGTAAAGTGCCCGAGGCGGTCACGTACAGTGCGCTTGCAGAGAGGTTTTCTCCCACGTAATATTAAGCTGTGGAAAGAACTGCTTGTCGACATTTTCCCAGAAGACTACAGCACGAAATTCTTCAAAAAGGACGAAGTGGTTTTACAAGGTTTGCAACGCGCGTGTGATGCCCCTGGTATTGCAGTCGTCCATAGGCTGCGGTAACTGCTTTCCATCAGGCAAGGCCGTATGTTTGTTTGCCACCATAGAGTCTAGAAAATCAGTTTCATGTTTAGCTCTATAGACACGAGTTATAGTCAACATTTTACTTTTTAGTAAACGATAAAAAACGTTATTTCAAGTCTGGAGCGTCTAATTATCTATTAGAAAAGAAAGATCTTTTGCTGCAGCTCTAACTGGATTCTTGGCGTTCCAATGGATTCTTTAATCGTACTATGCTCATATTAAATTCATATCAATAATAACTTTTCGCAAGATGGCTGATTTTTAAAATTACTTTATATGGGAAATACACTATATACTTACTAAGTCTGAACATAAAATCTCACGTAATTAGTACACTCAGAAATACTTGATTCCGTTGTGATTTTATAGAAGCTAAATTAAAAGTAATTATATAAAAGTAGGCCTTATCAGTGCACCAGAATAAAAAACTTTATTCACAGGTGCTAAACGACGAATCTTATTTGAAAAGTAATACAAAATATACTTAAACAAACTGCATACAGGGAAAATGTCACATATAGAGTTTTAGAGGTTTATGATAACGATCTAAAGTGGAATGTGTTATTTTTCAAAAAGTAAGAATGAGAATATATTTTCATTTCTGAAGATTCAATTTTGTTCAACAATGACTTTTTTGTTTCAATAATATTTCACCGAGAGTACATATATTTGATAGTTTTATTCAAAATCTTTCCATACAAAGTTAACGTGACGGGGGCCCACTACACATTCTCACCACTGTGTCTCCTGTGTAGCCGGTATAAACCGTCGTGACCATAAAAAAAAGCAATGAATAATGAAGTCCATTGTAGCCCCGGAGGTAAGACTCCGGCTGCCTTGGAACTCACAACGAATTTAATCAGTTTAATCAGAGGAAATTAGTAGGAGTAGTCCATACAAAGTTAGTTTAAAAATCAGTTATTTTGGGAAAAGGTGTTTTAAAGATTAGTTCTGTATGAGCACAGTGCAATTAGAGAATCGGTCCTAAGCACCATTGTCTCTTCTGTTCTGGGCTCAGATATTACGATTGTATCTTCAAACTATGTTTAATTTTATTACTAAAGAAATCTTACTTTAACTTTGCATCTAATTTTCACGATAGACAATTTCTCGGTCTGTAAATATAAGATTATTATCTACTAGCTACCCGAACAGACTTCGTTCTGTCAATAGTTGTTTTATTTTCTCTTTTAAAACTTTCCCTGTGCCTTAAGGAAAATACGAAAAAGAAAAATAGCTGAATTGGTATAGCAGTTCTCGAGTTTTGCGCTTAACAATATTCATTTTTATTTATATAAATTTACATACGTAACGTAAGTTACCATAATGGCGTTAATTCTGTCGGAATTTCTTGGAAAGATCTCAGCAAAATCCTAGAATGCTGTTTTTCAATTTTAGTTGTTCAGTTTTTAGTAATTTATTTGTTTCCAGATTGCATTTGGGTCTGGAATGGATCGCCAGCAGAATAAAGAAGAAATGACGCCATACCGACGAGGGTTACTTCTAAAATAATTAGGTCACCTTGTTATATTATTTCGATGGTCGGTAATATTCTAATATGATTGTAATTAATGATTTACTGTATAAATGCAATTAAAATTCTGATTAATAAGTTTAACTATATTCTAAAATGTACACTACCAGAGTTTATATGTTTTAGATGGATGGGATACAAATAAAACATGTTCATACAATTTTCATGTATTTATTTCAACTACTTATTTCGAACAAAAGTTTGATTTCTATTAATGACTATGATTTTATTATGACGAGTAACCTCGAGTCATTTTAAATTGTACAAAAATAACAAGTACGCAACGCATTTGAAGCATCAAATACAACTAATAGTCGAAGCGTTGACTACGTCTGGGATATTTCTAATGATACAATTTGTTTTTACAACCACCCATACACATCCCACAACTGGTGTACAGGTCATCTCAATCAACGGATTCAGAGCGTACTCCACCAGGATGCTTAACTGCGAGTTGGTGGAGGCCAGTATTTTTAAACCGAACAAAGGCCACTGACTTGACTTAACGACTGTCATCTGATGACAATAGCCGGCACAATCCGATTGTTTGTGTATAACTCGTAAAATTATTATCGGATTTGACATCAAGGAAAGAAATGTGCATAGTTATCATAAAATCTTATAGGTGCACTTTTTCTATGGAACAGTCAAAGCGAATTAATATTTTCGGTTCGTGTCTATCTGAAATATTATAATGTTGGGACCACTTTAGCTGCAAATGTCGTTGATTAACGTGGTCGCACGTTTGTACTACGCCTACATCGCCTACACTAATGCTTAATGGTCAATAAATACTAAAATGAGTGCGACGGAATCACATAATGTCTCGTGATATTTTGCATTACTATGGAGAGGACTAATAAAGAGTGAAAGAAGAAAGAGTTTCTCGAAGTAATCACCATTCTTTACATTTTTTTGTTACACCAGTAATTATAAAATTATATTCATCTAAAATATGCACGTATACAATGCAGTTTAACAGCGTTTACGTCTAACATGGCTTACAGAAAGAGCTTGCTGCGTTGGCAGCTAGGGTGGCGGTGCGCAAGCAATATTTTATGTTGCGAGCGTTAATATGGCTGCGATAACAGTTTCACATCAGGCGGGCCGTATATTTGTCTGCCCTCGATGTAGTATAAAAAAGCTTGAGTGTATGTACATTTAGCATTTATGTACAACTTGATTATATGTTAATTGCAGTCTTTAAAGGAGATTAAATGAATATTGACATTGATGTTAATGTGGCCCCCGCATCAGAAGTGGACAAAACATTTAGCGCATATAACTTTTGACAACATGTAGCCAGGCTAAATCTGGTAACTCACTAAGGTGGTCAACGCTCTAACTAAATAATTGTTTTCATTTGTTAATAATTACATACAAACTTAAAATTAAAACCTAACATGGTGTAAATTATATGTATCACAATAATAACAATGACAAGAAATGCATTCTCGAAACGATATTTGGTACACTTGGATCTAATTCCATTATATGATTGTAAACTATGGTACTTACTTTAACTATTTATATGACAATTGTATGAGGTTCGCAAATTAATGGTGTCAGCTTGTCCTTTTAATTAAAATACATATGTATAAGAGTACATAGAAACATCTATATGTAGTACAATTAATTTATACTCGATACAATAATAATATTAACACCGATAATGACATTACAGCATTGGTTATTTAAAAGATTTATCGTTGTACTTAGTTTCTACAAAATGGTGCTTAGTCGTGGACAGTTCTCAGCGTAGACAAAATACCTACTAACAGTTATTTATAAAAATTACTATTTACAAATAAAATTTTAACACGTACGAGTACGAATATGTAGAGATAAAGAATTGTCGGTAAAAGCATCACTAATTATTTCCGTGGTACCTAAATGTTTCAAATAAATAATAAGCTTTTTACAACCTTACATCAAGTCACTGAAATTCAAAATAGTTCCAAAAAAATACAACAATCAAATCATATATAAATTTAGGCATTCCACAGATATTATAATATACACAGAAAAAATATACTATGCTAAAAAAGTTGAATGTATAAAACATAATTTATAATCGTTTTTACTTCTCTTTGAAGAAGTTGACACATACATTAAAATATAACAAAATAGAAATTCTTAAAATAAAAGCGAGAGAGCCATGTTTTAACATGATGAGCTAGCATTGAAGAGCTAGTTTAGTTTTACGATTCAAGAAAACTAGAAATGCATTTTAAACGTTCAGTTAGAACGGATTTTAATCTCTTAATCACCACCTACTTAGTTGAATAAATGTCGACATCATTAACTATATCAACTAGAAAGAAATAAGAATCGTAATTAAAATATCACTAAATATATATATTATACCAAAATTGACACAACCAAACGAAATAATCTCTTGGCATGTAAATCCTAGAGAATACAAGAACTCATATCAATTTGCCTTTATCAAGTTAGAAATCTCAAATTTTGTTTCCTACACTGTTATTTAGTGCCATAAACTTTATCATTATCACTAATGACTACGTGGTACGTATAAATGTATTTTTCGCTATCCAGGGGCCCTACCGGCTAAGTTGAAGCCGATTCCCACCGGATTTTTTGATTGCGAATCAAAATTCAGCTCAGATTTAGGGTACTGGTGTTTGGTTTAACTGGCAGAAACCCTGGAGCTCTACCGACTAAGCTGAACATGTTTGTCAATATCTAACACTTAAGACATCATTTTCGAATCAAAATATTCCATGGTAATCGACTTCAGCTTCGGCGCTAGGCCCCAGTTCCAAACATACTGATAAGTGATAATGACAATTACAAAGTAGTTGTTAAATCTTTACCTCACGATGGAGGTGAGAAGAATATAAACTTTTAGTTTGATAGCTGACAGTCGCAGCGAAATCTCGAGTTACCTGATGATGGAAGTGACAAGTGATATTGTTGGAACTGGCTAATCATAAAACACCTGTATTCTATTTATATGTTTTTTACCATTTTTTAAATTTGACATATTGTACTTTTCAAATATACCATCTTCAACTGAAGACGTATTTTTCTTAGATTCAACCAGAAAATATCTATTAATACCACAAAAATTACAACACGTTATCAGCACGAAGCTCTATTAATAGGTATTCAGCGGTTTTCTAAAAGAAACGTTTGTGTTTGTGACCAAAAAGTTGTATCAATTGGAAAACGATTTTTCTTTCCGTCAACATGGCACACGGAACTGGAGATGGTACAAGTAAGTCGAATTCCTCGTCAATTCCTACATTCAGCCTTCGAAATAGAGATGGGTATCCTACGTGGAAATTTAAAATGAGAAATTATTTAATCCACGAGGATTTATGGCAAGCAGTAGCTGGTTATCCAGATGGTGACCAGACGTCAGCATCTTTAAAGAAAAAGAACGATTGCAAGGCACTTGCAAAGATATGCTTGTCAGTGGACGGTGAGGCCATCATCCATGTTAGATGCGCAAAAACTGCTGCTGATGCATGGAAATCTTTGCAAAACGCGTTTGAGGACAAGGGGATGGGACGCAGACTAGCGTTGGAGCGAAAGCTTTATAGAATGTGTTTATCTGACTACGAAAACTTAGAGTTATATATAAACGCCGTTCTGTCTACCGCACAAGACTTGGCGGATATTGATAGGGTGATAGACGACTCGTCAATTGCAGCTATACTTTTAGGAGGTCTTCCACCAAGGTTTGATCCTCTTATTATGGCGCTAGAGAACTGCAACGTTAATGTCACGTCAACAGTAGTCAAGACAAAACTTTTAAATGAAATATCCAAGGAGACGTCATCAAATAATACTGTTTTACAAACCAAAGCGATAAAATGTGGACCGAAGAATAAAAAGGCAATTATTTGTTATGATTGCAAAGCCCCGGGACACAAACGGCCTGACTGTCCTATAAGGCAGAAAAAGACCGCGGAAGGCAAGATGAAGGACAGTGCTGCCTCCTTCACTGCACTTAATACGTCTGGCGATTCCAGCAACGTTTGGTACGTAGATTCTGGTGCTACTAAGCATATGACGTCACAACGGGATTGGTTTACAAACATTTCTCTGTTTGACAATGGAAAAGTTACCGTCGCTAACGGAGAACAAATTAAATGTTGCGGGATTGGAACCATTTCGATTACGACACCTAAAGACGTAGTAAAATCTATAAATAATGTTGCTTTTGTACCTAATTTAAATGCTAATTTATTGTCTGTTCAAAAAATAGTTGAAAAGGGTTTTATAGTTGTTTTTGATAAAAGCGGTTGTAATTTTTATAAAAATGATAATTTTTGTTTTACAGGTGATTCTGTACTTCATGCTTCGCCCTGTGGAGGACTGTACACGCTTGACTGTACTGTCAATATCCCTCACAACGTGGACAATATTTGTATTGCGAACTCTATGCACTCTGACTGTCTAGACAGGTATCAACTCTGGCATAAGCGGTTAGGGCATTTGTGTCGCATAGGCATGAATCAACTTAAGAATCACGGGATAGGTGTAGACTATACCAAGGTAAACAAAAGTAGTTGCATCGCTTGTGTTCAAGGAAAACAGGCTAGAAAACCGTTTAAAAAATTAGCATCGTACAGTAAGGCAACATCTCCTTTAGAATTGATTCATAGCGATCTCTGTGGAGCGATGTCTACGACATCATTTCAGGGTAACAAGTATGTTTTAACTTTTATAGATGATTTTACACGCTTGATATTTGTTTATTTTATATCTTCGAAGACTGAAGTTATGAATAAGTTTCGTATTTTTCAAGCTTTAGTGGAAAATCAATTGAATACTCGTATAAAGTCCATTAGAACTGATGGTGGAAAAGAGTATGTAAATAAAGAGTTTGCTGATTATCTTTCTTCAAAAGGTATCGAGCATCAGACTACAACACCGTATAGTCCTCAACAAAATGGCGTTGCGGAACGCACTAATCGAACGATAGTTGAGAAGGCAAGATCGATGTTGGCCGAAAGCTCCTTACCTCAAGCATATTGGGAAGACGCATTTCAGACAGCTGTTTATTTGAAAAATAGGTCCCCTCATCGATATTTAAACGGTCAAATTCCTCTCGATAAGTGGTGTGGACGAAAAAATGATCTCCGTCATCTAAGAGTCTTCGGGTGTAGAGCTTTTGTTCATGTACCTTCATGTCAAAGGAAAAAGCTTGACGTGAAAGCCGAAGAAGCTATTTTTGTTGGTTACTCGGAAAATCCCAACACGTATATTTTTCGAGATTGTAATAATCCTAGACACATTTTAAAGTCAAGAGATGCATCATTTTTTGAGAATTATTTTACACCTTTAAAAGAAACGGAGTCATCGAATCATCAGAATGAAACGTCACCGATGCTGATATTTGATGATAATTTTGTTGACGAAAAGGATGAATTTTATGATTGTACCGATTGTCCAAGTTCTAATATCGAACCATCTACTTCTGTAAGTCCAGGGTGCGTGAATGCAGATTGTCCGTCTACTTCGGTGAGCCCCGAAGAAGTTGAACGTGATTTAGACGTAGGCTTGGATCAACAGCCAACTGAGGAACCAAGGTATCCCTCTAGGTGTAGGAAACCTCCAGATTTCCTGACCTATCAAGCTTTAATATGTTCAAATGAACCAACGAGTTACTATGAAGCTGTTCATACTGAAGATGCTCATAAGTGGATGTCAGCAATGACCGATGAGCATAACTCACTAATGAAACTTCATACCTGGGAGCTTGTGAATAGACCAAATAATAAGAAGGTCATACCATGCAAATGGGTGTACAGATTAAAAAAGGATGCTTACGGAAGCTGTACTAAGTACAAGGCAAGACTTGTGGTGAAAGGCTTTAAGCAGACGAAAGGCGTGGACTACCATGAAACCTTTGCACCGGTCATCCGTCATTCTTCCCTACGCACTTTATTTGCATTGGCTGCCGAAATGGGTTTAAAAATGTGGCACTTAGATGTCGATACCGCATTTTTAAATGGAGATTTACACGAGGAAGTTTTCATGGAACAGCCTCCTGGCTTTGCAATGAAAGGACATGAAAACAAGGTATGTCTATTGCGTAAATCTCTTTACGGGCTTAAACAGGCATCTCGAGAGTGGAACAAGAAGTTAGATGAAACCCTTTTAAAAATAGGTTTTATAGGAACTCCTTCCGAACCTTGTGTATATACAAAACTTTTTGGTAGTGAACTTGTCATTCTAGGAATTTATGTCGATGACATAATTATTTACTGTAAATCTGACTATACTTTTGACATTGTCAAAAACGATTTGCAAAAATATTTTACTTTGAAAGATCTCGGTATATTGAAATCATATTTGGGATTAGAAATCAAATGTAGTGAAGATATTATCAAAGTAAGTCAGTCGAACTATATTTTGTCAGTCTTAGATAAATTTAATATGCGCGACTGTAAGTCGGCGAGTACTCCTTTAGCTCAGAAAAAGCTAGAAAAGATAACCGATGGTGAGTCACTTGAATTACCTTACCAAAATCTGATAGGATGTCTCATGTATCTAGCAGTAAACTCACGTCCCGATATTGCATACGCAGTGAGCTACTTAAGCCAATTCAATACATGTTTTACACGTGAACATTGGCAAGCAGCAAAAAGGATACTACAATATCTTAAAGGAACAGTAGATTATTGCATAACGTATAGTAAAACTGATGAATCCTTAGTAGGATATTCTGATGCCGACTGGGCAAATTGTCAAATTGACAGGAAGTCATACACGGGCTACGTGTTTAAGTTAGCTGGTGGACCAGTGGCATGGGAGGCGAAGAAACAACCTACGGTAGCGCTCTCGTCCACGGAAGCTGAATACATGGCACTGACGGCTGCTTCAAAGGAAGCAAGTTATTTGCGGCGTTTTATATCTGAAATTACAGGTAAATTACACTCTGTAAAGATATGGTCAGACAGTCAGAGTGCTCTAAATTTAGTACATAACCCCGTCCACCACAACAGGACGAAGCACATAGATACTCGTTTTCATTTTATTAGAGAGAAAGTGTCAAATAAGATAATTTTGTTAGAATACTTGAAAACCTGTGACATGCCTGCTGATGTTTTAACCAAACCGCTTGGGCCTGTCACACATAATAGGTGTATAGCTGGGATAGGGTTAACAAAATAATTATTTTAATTTGTTATTATTTTGTTATCCTTATTTTTTCTACCTCTTTTTTTTTAAATTCTTTATGGGGTTTTTAGATTAAGGGGGAGTGTTGGAACTGGCTAATCATAAAACACCTGTATTCTATTTATATGTTTTTTACCATTTTTTAAATTTGACATATTGTACTTTTCAAATATACCATCTTCAACTGAAGACGTATTTTTCTTAGATTCAACCAGAAAATATCTATTAATACCACAAAAATTACAACAGATATATTTATTGAATGTATTTATAGCTAACACTCGCAGCGTAATCACGGGAGCTTGAAGGTAACGGCACGCTGAGGCGCAGTGCTTGAGCGATTACAGTACGAATCTATATTGTTAAATAGAGTTCTTTCTATCACAGTTAATTTATATAAATAATATCAACTAAAACTGTATAAATATACGTTTCTTCATAAAGATTAAAAAAACGAAGAGATCGACAGAATGTTTTTGGATTTTAAATGATTATTTTATTATGACAATTTTAACACGTCATTTTTGATATTTGGTGAGTACCAATTTTCTACTTCGAATACAATATTTGTCTTATAGTTACTATTAAAACCTTTTGTTATTGTTTAATGGCTCTGTCGAAAGGAAGGGGTCCTTCAAACAGGGTTTGTATCGCATTTCGTTTATCAGCTTCTCATCCAGGTATTTAATATCGTATTATAATATAAACATAGATTTATTTTATAATAAAAGAGCCATTTAAATTCAAACAGGTATATCATTTGGTCCTGAGGTAGATATATCTAGGTTATACTAGACTTTTCTGACAGTGTACTTTTCAGTTGGTATCAGATTTTTATAATTGATTTTAAAAACACGCAAAACGTGACAGAGATTGTAAAAAATTACACAAATTCACGGCTGCACAACGTTAATGATATCTACTTTTTAAATCGCACCTCATCCTTTTCGAAGCACGTTGGCAAGTTTACTAAAAATACAAAATTACAAATCAGTTACACTTATTGCTAACAGTCTTTAAAACCTGATCTTGAATGTTTTCACCTCCATAGGCGCTATTTCAATATCACTCAGTCCCGAGAGAGACTTGTATGTGTCTAGGCCAGTCAGACTTACCGAAGTTATATTATTAATATTAAGACCACTAAATTTTGTTTTCGATGTGAACATAGTAGACCTCTTGGGCATCGACTTGTCGCCTACAGTGCAGCTCCGAGCAGTCCGATGTAGCACCAAGAAGCAAGAGGAACTTGGAAATTGTTCCAGGACTTCGTCGGTGATCGTGCGCAGCGTCATTAGATGCATGCCCGGTGGAAAGTTTTCAACAAACGTTTGGTGCGATTTTACGGATATTTCGCCTACTTCACTCGAATCAACCAGATACGTATTCACCGGATAATTCATCGTCTTGCTAATGTAATCTGCCATTTCCGACGGTAGCTGGTAGACGGTATCTTTTTGGTTGGGATCAAAGTGCCTCTCGTTAACTTGTTTGAAAACTTTCTCACTGGTGTCCCTCTTTGATCGCGAGGTCGACACGGGTTCTAACAAAAGCCAGTTATGAAATATAGTGCGTTTGTTGTCAACTACGCCCTCGCCGATACCCCGAAAGTCGTCGTACAGTGTTCTTCGGTCCAACATAACTTCTAAGCGGCCTGGTTCAAATGCCGCTGCGCCTTGCGCGTGATTCGTAATCAAAGTCAAGCGAGTCTCTTTGTCTTGTAGCCACGCCATTGTAGTTATAGGATAATAATTAGCTTCGATACCTAACTTCTCTACTTTTACTCTTTTCTGGTACTGAAATCCATTTTGGTCGGTATAGAATTCAGGTATATCGCCATTTTGGATGTCAGTTTGTATTCTCATAAATAACTCAGTTTCTCTATTTTTAGGTGGGTTTTCAAAATCTACTATATTCTCTACGAAGACGCCGTGAGATAACGCCGGATCATCCACATTGTATATCCTAACAGTATGGACGAGGAATGGCAAGTATAAGGTCGTGATTTCTGTTGACACTGGCCCCGATATAATAATTATGTTATCATCTTGCAAACTATTCCAATTAGAATAAGGATGCAACACATTCTTTTCGGGGGAATCATAATCAGGCATAAATAAGTATGCACCGGAATGTCTCTGCGCGCTCTGGTATGCTCCAAATTGCATCTCAACTACATTCTTTTTCCTAGCATCTTTTCTGTATATTTGTCGAAGAAACCCTGTATTCCTATTGATGAGCAGCGTCAACTCAGAATTTTCTAATTGGATATCGCCTGGCATCATTTTCTTAGTAACGAATAGGGGTTTCTCCGAGCCTGATTTCATCGGCATTTGACAATTGTTACAGAAAACTTCGCAGTGGCTCGAGGCATTAGTATACTCCTCCAAATTGAAGGTGACCGAAGTAATCGGTGGCAAAGTGGCGACGAAGACGATGTCGAAGGAACTGTCGCTAATAACTCGTTTGCCTTCATTTTGGATTTCTATGTTCGGTGTTATCTGGTATTGAACATATTTCTTCATACGAGTATCAAATACCCTTATATTGGTGGTGTTGGACGTGACAGTGATAACTTCCGTTCTCGCCTCAGCAAGAGGGTTGAATAGGATAATTTTCTTCTTATCTATTAAAGAGACCTGCAACTTCTTGACTGGCTTCCCATAAGTTTCCCATTCCATTTCACTCTGAATAATGCTCTGTGAGTGTAAAGTGGTATCGGGGATCATAACAGCGGTGAGTGCTGCCTCCTGTAACCGAATGGAATGATAGATACTGGTGAACAGCTTGGTCCCATAATCATACATAACATTCGCTTTCGAGGTACCCGTTATAGCATCGTGATGTTGGAACAAACCAAGATTCCTTCGTGCAGTAATAAGTTGTTCGTAAGATTTTTCTAACCTTTTCTCCGACGCTTCAAGCCTGTTGCTGGGAGATTGTCTGATGTAGTTGAATACGAGAGTAAATAAGATTTCAGCAGTTCTAAGTTGATGTTCGAATTGTCTTGCAATGATCTTGATATACGGACGCGTAGTATAGTATCCTGACCAATAAGCAGGCTTGCCTTCACTGAATATGTCTGAATAAACGAAGAAATCTCCACGCAATGTAGGTATGTTCTTGTGCCTTTCTTTCATCTCATTGAAATAATCAAGAGGCGTTCCAAATTGGACGTCAGCGTTGAACAATTCCTTGTGACTATTAATGTAGTTGAACATCTTCATGTAGTTAGTGTACTGAGCATCAAATTCCACAGCGTACTCATATCTGAAATCGTCCCCGAGAGGCACTAGTACTACATTATGTGGCGTAAGGGAACCGATACGATCATATTCTTCTATCAAAGTTTTGGACTTAGTATGAAGGTTTTGTTCCGTAATATCTTCGTGTTTAGCCGTGTATTCGGAATATTCGCCAGGTATCTTCCTAAAATCAAAGCTTAAGCACACGGACGGATGAGGACCGCATGTACTCTTGATAGAGTAAATGTCAAACGGCTGGTTGTGGACAATCATGTTAGGTTTTTTGGTGGACCATCCTGGGATCCAATGAAATTCTTCGATTTGGCGTTCAGCTAGCCACTGTTTCCATGCGTAATGAATACGTTGAATGATCGTCCCGTCGAGACCACTTTGGTCGAGCAAATAAGGTACAGTTGCTCCGTGCCCAAAAGGGTCGATGGACCAGCCAGTCTTCGGGACAATGCCTAAATTATTTTTTACCCATTGGTGACCTGTAATTAGGAAGAAGGAATAAAGTACATATAAATATTGTTTACTTCACCTATAACAATACCCAAAAATAATTTCAGAATATTACCTTCAATAAATTGATCGACAAGCGAGTAGATGTGCGTGCAAGCTTCATCAGGCATCACCCAGCCACCAGTCGTTATCTCAAGACGGCCTTCTTTGATCAATTTCTTTAGAGCCTAGAAAGTAAATACACAAAAAAGAGGCTTAGTAAAGGTTATAATTTAGAAATATCGAATGAAAAAGTTGGACTTTATCAATTGTACTCGTGTTTATCATTGTGTAACATTATCAAAATGTACCTTTTGTTTTACGGGATGCGAGCGCTCCCACCACGCATTCAAAAACGATATCTCCGTCCATATGAAGGTCATGTTTGTGTACACGTTCAGCTTCTGCACAATGTTGTTGATGATGTTCTTTGTCTTCCACTCAAAGTATTGCTCGAAAGTCTTCAGCCATCCCGGGTCGTTGTGCGAATGGGGTACCACAATAACCTGGAAACGTCGAGGCTTTCATAAGTGACTACTTGCTACACGGAGTTCTTCAAAAGGACGTAGAGTGGGATATAAGTGGCTAACCACGATTTTTAGAGGTAAAGCCAACCTTGCCTGCACATGGTGCACCCTGATGACTAGCGAAAGAGGCTTTGGCAAAAGAGAGGTAGGGCAAGGTGTATTTGTAAACTGCCCGAATGGGGAAGTATCTTAATGTCACAATACCGCAGCCCAATAACAATTCCTTTGAGGGTTGTTGTGTTCCTGCGAGTGATTAAAATCACTAGAAAGGAAGGAGCACCGCCACCCCTGCTGCCAATGCAGCAATGCATTGGCAATCGCTTCGGTAACCGTTCACTTCAGTCCTGCCGAGTGCTTTACTGCGGCCCGACGTAGAATAAATACAACAAGAGTGAACTCGCTCTTGTTGTGTGGTATTGAAGAACGCACCGCCAAATGCGTTTGCTAATTACTCAAAATCAAATGAATTATTAATGATTATTATTAATTATTAATATAATGAATGAAAAATCATGCTATTGTCTTCCATCTCATCCACTGCTGGGGCACGGGCCTCCCTTCAATCGAAGGGATTTTCAGCATACTCCACCACACTGCTCTACTGCGGGTTGCCTCTTCGCTTCTATTCCATTCCGCGGCAGTGTAAATAGAGCCTTAAAACGTAACTCGTGTAATGTGTGGATACGGCGTGTATATACTCATTTATTATGCGAAATGTATATGTCTTTGTGCCCACTATCGCGGATGAGGAAATCGTGAAAGCCAACATTCAACTCCTTATGCGTACGTGACTCCCCCGTAAAAAGCATCCAACCTTGGTACAGTAAAATGTACGCCTACGAGCAAGGCCTCCGACTAGTAAACTTAGATTAGTTCAGCTATAAAGAGTTTATGGTTTATCAACACGATATTCATATCGTAGTACCTATTCACGAGTTTCAAAAAGTCATAGCATGTCATTAAATAACTAACTGACAAAAATGTGAATGATTCAGCACTATGATGTATAAATAAATACTATAGATATGGCATACCTATGCAAAATTACGTCAGAAAACAGTTCCGGTCGCCTGCGAGATCTATGACTATCGCTATCCTTATCATCTCAGCTCTTTATCATAATTATTACTTATTTCCCTGGCAGAGTACATAAATGGCGCAAAGACGCCTTTTTTTTCTTGCAAAAAAATGAAATTAACCTAAAATACGCGTCATGATAAGACCACGAAACCCGCTCACTTTACTATGTAATAAATTTGTGGCAATTACTGCCAGTGCATACTTAATGTGTAACGAATCTTAAGAAAATAGATATGCACCTTTGACAAAATAGATTACGTAATGTCAATTAATCTACGCGATCCATCTCATCGAGGCCAGCAGGTTAGGGTTAAGTGGTACCCGAGCGGGACAATGAATAAATGCACTTCACGTCTTCTTGTGACATTTTCAGCGGCTGACTAGTATAAGCCTAGTATATAACAAGTGCTGTTCGCGTCTGTTTGCTGTTAATCCAGAGCGCCTATCCTACTTAGTTTATATGGTCTGAGCATTAACCACATGCTTGCATGAGATGTTGGCACAGTCGTTGGTCGAATGTGTAAAAAAAATCCATTTTACATCCACAAAATACAGAGAGTACAGAAGTAAAAGTATATACAGAACACTCTCCAAGAACGCCACACATAAACGTTCATGGACACAGGAATCCCGGACTGAACCGGATTAGTACGTGCGCGAGTGTCGCCCTATGAAGACACACAACGAAGACGATACGAGTATAATCACTATATGACATGCTTGTATAAGATATAGTATAAGATATATGTATAAGATATAAGAAAGACAGAAGAAAAGTTAATAACACTTATTATTGATAAAAAAAAACCTGACGAAATATGAACATAAATTAAAGGTTCGTACAAAATAAAGGTTTCTTTTTAACAAAAAACGTTTGTTTAAAAAAAGTATTTCGTAAATGTAAGTGCCTAAAACAGTATTATAAAAGCTATCCAGCCCCAACTAATTACTACGATACTATGCAAATTATACATTTACATTTACAAATTAATATTTTTTGTTTACCTTTCTAAAACGACTGGCGGCTTAGGAAAATATGTATCCACTATTTAAAATTGAATGTAGGTACCCACTGCCTATTTTGTGCCTATGTTCAGCAATGGACGACCTTTGGCTGAAATAATGATGATGAAAGTTGTTTTTAAAATATTTTTAGGGATAAGTTTGTTAGACGAAAAGAAGACAGGAGTTAATACAACGGCAGTGGGGAAGGTAGCGCGCTTAGCTCGCGCGCTTTCCCAACTTTTTATTGCATCTTTGTAAGCGTGTGTATGCTACATCAGGCGGGCTGTGTCATTGTTTGCTATTCGATATAGTATAAAAAAAGATAAATTAAGTATTCCTACAGTAACAAACATATTAAATTTGAAATGAACCATTTATAAAGGAATAGGTAGGTTGGTAGCGAGCGCTTTTTTTGCTATGAAGAAACACCCTACCGCCGAAGCTGAAGTCAATTACCATCGAATATTTTGATTAAAAAAATAGGTCTTACGTTTTAGTTATTGACAAACAAGTTCAGCTTAGTCGGTAGAGCTCGAGAGTTTCTACCAGCTAAACTACATTTAAATACCATAAGTCTTAAGTTGAACTTTGATATTCGCAATCAAAAAATCCGATGGGAATGGGCTTCAGCATAGCCGTTAAGACAAGAAGACCCTACCGCCGAAGCTGGAGCCGATTACCACTGCAATTTTTGAATGAGAAAATCAAACATTAGCTTAGATTGGCGCTAATTGTGTTTAGCTTGGCTGATAGAAACCATAGAGCTCTACTGACAAAGCTGAAGATATTTGTCATTAACTTACTCGTAAAACATTTTTTTGTTAAAATTAATATCATAATATCACTTGAGTTATTTTCTTGAATTATATATAATAATAATCATAATTTATAACATCCTCAAAATATTATTTTCTCGTAAATTGTCGATGAGGCAGAATTTCCTATAACATTAAATTAGCTATTTTCCTCGAAGTGTACTTATTCATGAGCCCGTCTTACGCTTTAATTTCACGGTTTCTTAGAACGAAACTTTATTTTTATATAATCATTATATATATAATACCATTATATATATTACTTATTCACATGCGCACACTACTGTATGCGTGTGCATACAAGCTTGATGGCCAATGCTAGTAATTACAAGTATCTTACATACCAAAAAGTTTTAAACAATTGGTTACATTAATGAAAATATTTTTTTTATATGGAGAAGAATGCCATTTTAGTTTGTTTAATTTTACGTCTATCTCACTAGTACAAAGTTATAAACTTTGAAGTTTCTTATTGTGGTACGAGAATACCAAATGTGACGTGACATTTATGAGATCGAGACAAGATCAGAGGGGATGTGGGCTACTCCGAAATAAAAATCCGGGTTAAAAGCTTTATACTACGTCTCGATATGACTAGATAGACAACTAGATAGCTTTATGACTAGATAGCGGTTAGACTGCGTCGCTTTATGACCAAATCTCAATATAACTACGTTGCGGTTGAGCTAAATAGCTGCTCGACCACATATTATCTTGTCGTCACATCTTGATATCAGATTGACTTAGTATCGATGTGAAGTATAATCGCACTATTGTAAATGCAACGGACCGTGTGTGCGTGTTTATCACTTATTCATGCTGAAAAGGTTGAACGGATTTTGTTGAAACTTGACATTCACGTAGACCATAACCTAGATAAATAAAATTTAACCTGCCGCGGAACTGTGCATTACAAATGTGTTTTGATTCCTTACGTAAAACTTTTGCTCATCAACTTTTGACATGAACTCTTCATATACATTACATCCTATATAGATGAAGCGATTGATATTTGTTTAGGAAAATATGTTGTGGAAATATAAGAGATTAAAAAAATGATTAATAAATATTACATTCCAGCCAGGAAAATGATCAGGATATTGTAAGTCATGTAGATAACTGTACTTTAACACAGTGTTTATCAAACTTTTTGAAAACGGGACCCCGTATCAAGTTAAAAATTTCTGGCGGCTCCCATATATATGCGTTATTATTACTTGCCCACAATGTGATCTACGTCAAGAGATTTATCACACTGCACAATCAAAATGTGCCTATAAAACCGCAAATCGTAACAAAAAAGAAAATGTCATCGACGGTGCATTAATCAAAACCTCAGTCAATACCCAATCAAATGCTTGAAGTTTCCATAAAATCTACAATGAGCTTGGAATGAAATTGTTCCATTATGACGAGCAAACAAGGCGTCTATCTTTCAATTCGCTGGCGCAGTACTTTACATTTTCTTATTCACTTACAAATGCTTTAAAGAATATGATGCAATGTAGACAATTTGCAGACTAACATTAATTGAATGTATGTACAAGTATAACGCCTCTAAGTTCACAAAAATAATTAGGCCCTTGAAGGCTTATGGGGGCCCTGCCTTAATAAATACGAGCTCCACTTAAGTAAAAAAATAATTACACAACCTATCACGAAACTGTCTTACACGATTGATTATTGGCCTTATATGACATATTATAAATCAACAACTATAGTTTATTTAATTTTTAAGTCAGAACAGATAGAGGAAACGCAAAGGCCTTGTTTCACGGCAGAGGTGCGCGATGTACACAAAGTATTTAAAAAAAACATAGAACTGTGTCAGCAAGCTGAAGTGGCAGTAAGTCGGCTAAATTTGCCGAGTCAGCGATGGCAGATGGGGAGGAAAGTCCTTGAGTGTACGAGGCGACGAAGCGTTGGGTGGTTGGACCTCAAAAAATTGATACAGGTACAAAAAGGGTTGATACAGGCTGATGATGATACGTTCACTTTCTTAATGTGCCTTACGCCCATTTAAAAATTACTGTTTCATTACAATATAAATAGAAGTTACATAAGTTGTTTGGGGGTTCTTGTTATTTTTTCCGTTGGTACATTATTAGCTTGATTTTAAAGCAAACTAGATACTTTAATATTGCATAACACGAGCACAAAAATAAAATCGAAAGTAACAAAATGGCAATTTTCTCAGATTCTACGAGCTTTAGCGCTCAGAGTTCTCATGGATAAAAATAAGACCTTTTACTTTTTCCATATAAAAAAATCAAACAACTATAATAGTTTACACCCCGGTTTTTTTATTTCGAAATACGGGACAAAAAGTTTAACCATCCTGGGTTAAACTTTTTTCTAAACAGTTCTAGTTAGATTCATGGGAGTTTTACTCTTGCGTTGAAGAGCTTTGGCTGAATCAGCTATAATCAAGGAGGTGGTCACTCAAATCAAAGACTGCCTTCATACAGTAGCATGGGATTAGGTACAGTGAAGTACAAAACATTTATAGCACCGGCAAATACAACAAACAAAGCCATTCAGGTCTACGGAAAATATCTATTCAAGTGCCCGGAGTCACTAAATTGCAGACCGCGGTCCGGGCGCGGACTGTCGACCTATTTTCTGCGAACATTAAGTAAACAGTACAATTACTTTTTTAATTCAAATTGCTGTTAGTTATCGTTTACCGAATGGATCGTTGATTCTATTATTTTTGTTATTCATTTATAAAAAGTTATAAGGCACAATCATGTAAGAAAGTATTTTTAATCTTTGTCGATTAGCGAATAATTAGAGTAGAGACTTTGTCTCTCTGCGTATTCGCGATTATACAATGGTTTATGTCACAAAATATATAGAGTACAGAAGTAAAGGTACATACAAAATGCTCTCCAAGAACGCACACATAGACAACGCTCATGGACACGATATATCGAACCGCGCCGGAATAGTACCCGCGCGAGTGTCGCTCTATCTATGCAGATTAGTGTTCCCGGGGCCTATAGGCTTTTAGGCCTAAATTTAAGCCAATCAGGTCTTTTTAGGGCTACGCTAATAAAGCAGGGCTTTGAAAAACCTATGAATCTAAAGAGCCTTTAGGACTTTTTTGCGACTGTAGGCTTTTTTCAAGTTATAGACTTATATTAAGGCTGTAGGCCAGTTTTGTGTCTTACGTAGCCCATCATATCTATGAATTAAACACTCATTTGTTTTATATATTAAACAAAAGAAAATGAAATCATTATTTAATTATGTATCACCAAAACAATTTTGCTACGAAAATGTTGACGGGATTGGACGATGAATAAGACTGTGGGAGCAGTTGCAATTAACCATGTCCCTGTCTGTATAGAGCATTCATTGCATTTAAAAAATACAGATCGTTATTCGTAAAATTCAGTTGGTAAATTATTCAATACTGACGATATTTATCTTGGTAAACGTTTATGTAACGTATTCACGCATGATTTTATACAAGGTTCCTATATCTTATAATAAATACATAAAAATCCATATAAAACTACTACAATAGTATTTTATAAGTTTATCAGTAGTACTTAGATTGAACCACCTTTCAAAAGTTTAAAATGTTGATAGAGCCTATAGCCTTGACAGCTAGAAACTTCATAGCCTCCATGACCATAGCCATTTTAGAGGGCTAGACTTTTTTGCTGTTAGTGTAAGTCTTTGACAGGCTTATAAAAACCTACAGCCAATTAGTCTAAGTAGGCCTAGCCTAAAGGACTAAAAGGCGATATAGGCTTTTAGCCTATCAAGCCTCTAAATTGATAGGCTAGGCTAAAAAAAAGGCTAAAAGCCTGTAGGCCCCGGGAACACTAATGCAGACGCACGGCGAAGATGGTGTAAGTCACTACGTGACACACAATTACCTATAACTTGAAAATTGAAAAAAAAAGTTATCATAATTGTCAGTGGGTGAACAAATTGAATCTTAAACACTGAATATATATTTATAAACTACGAGTTTAATATGCAAGCGCAGTAATACATAATCGATGAAAATTTCATGTATCTAGCTGTTACGGTTCAAGATATAAATCTTTGTGACAGACGGACGGACAGACAGCCGAGCTACAGTAATACGGTCCCGTTGTGGTACGTAACCCTAAAAATGGACTACTAAATTCTTTGTAAGTTTTATGCAGTTCAAAATTGATTCAAGGACATTTGAAACGTGTTGTTGAGTATAGTACTTAAGAGGGTCGACCCATCCATCCATTCCATTCGGAATTCAATCCATTGATAATTAAACTGTCAGAGATATTTTACTTTTGTTTTAGTATTGTGTTGTGATCTTTATATTACTTTACCTTTAATCGCGGGCGACGGGTATCGTTTTTAATCTTCTCGTAGCGCTCTTCAAACGACTGTTCCCAGAACTCCTTAGTCCGCAACCAACTCGGCTGGAAAATAATGATTTACTAAATACAGCACTGTACCAAACAAAATTATACTTTTCCAAATGGCTAAATTCTATATTCCGTCACTACAAATAATATTTTATTGAATCAAATTCGGAACGAAATAATTTTCAGCTAATGGACTACCATTTCGAACGAACTTATTCGTTTTGAACAATTACAATTAACTTTTACGAGAATTAAATTGCTTGCTTTAATTATTCTACTTTGTGGGAATAAAGACTAGTCTATGATATTACTTGCCAAGGTTTTCCCAAGAGACTAGAATGGAGTTCTTTAAGAAAGGGGTTTAACAGGATTGGCAAGGCGTGAGTGATACTTCTAGTTAATCGAGCGACCATAAGCTACGTAGGTACCATTAGGCAGGTCATATCCTTGTTTGCCACTTTAGTTGTTTATTAAAAAAGGTAACAACCATATTTTTATTATCATGCAACAGTGTATAATGTATATATACAAATATATATATATATACTTTTTTTATCTACTAATGGCAATCGGAACACCTAAGCCGTTCCTAAACTATCTAGGACAAATAAAACAGACTACATTTTTTAAGCATGTAAGTAGAAGAAATGCATTAACATTCATACATGTATAATATGTGGTCAGGGCATTGAAAAACATATTACTTCTTGACAGATTTAAGTTGAATCGGCTTCCCCGTCCTATGGAATATCGCGTGCGGGGACGGGGAAGCCGAAGCCGAAGACGTCCATACTTAGCGTAATAAAATCTTTGATCCTTCATCTAGCCAGTGGTGTAATTTAATTATGGATGGAGGTGATAGATTTGTAGCTGCAACACCAAACTGTATCTCCCGATTTTGTTATCATTCGTTTTTTTGAATTGCTCCCTGTAGAAGCAATTTTAAAGACATATTCACGTCAATATCTCTACTAGTGCGGAAAAGTGGAATAAAAATCCATTTATCTTTAGCGGCAGAGATACGTGGAACGAGCGGCATATTTTGTCGAGTACTCGTATCGTAGAATTTAATTTTGTTGTGGGCTCCGGTTACCTTTTACTTTGTGCGGATAATAAATCCATTTATGAAACGAAACCCGTACTCTTTTCTTTAGGAATTTCCTTAATATGCTTACTGGTGTGTTAGGTATTCTATTTGTGACTTACAAAGTAAGATTGACAGAGCGTAATGTAACA
Organism: Hypsopygia costalis; assembly: GCA_937001555.2. Lineage (NCBI taxonomy): Eukaryota > Metazoa > Arthropoda > Insecta > Lepidoptera > Pyralidae > Hypsopygia > Hypsopygia costalis. The sequence goes on along the minus strand of OW443326.2, from coordinate 7,550,686 downwards.
AGGTAATAAGGCTGCCTTTCCATCAGACGTACGAAGTAGCTAAGCAACGAACAAAGCTTATGTGCTTAGATGAACAATACCTTTCCATATACTCATGTGAACAATATCTCCTTGTAGTCCTGAAAGGATTTGGACCTAAATAACCTTTTTTTTTTATACTACGTCGGGTGGCAGACAAGCATACGGCCCGCCTGATGTGAAGCGGTTACCGTAGCCATATTAACGCTCGCAACATAAAATATCGCTCGAATATCGCTCGTATCAATTGTAAATATAACACAATAAAAGTGATCTTCATTTGTAGCCACTTAGATTGTGCAGCTCCTGATACCAATAACTAGAGTCCAATCGCAAACTATGATAATCATAAACAAAACTTACAAAAAAGTGCAATATTCAAGATATTCTTAGATATCAAGATATTCAAGATTTCAAGATATTTTTAGTATTCGATGTTTATTTCTGTAACCAGATCGCTGCATTGGTTTTATATCTTCTTTTAGATACCCTATCATCACCAATTTGATATCCATACTAATAGCGACATCTGAATATTATATAAAATCCTTTCAATTAACTTTATTTATGGAGTACATAAAATGTATGACTGCGAAATGTAACACGAAACTCAGGACCGAAAGTAAAAAAATTTGACAGTTCTTTATTATATTAAAAAGCGGCAAAACAAAACCCGTCATACATTGTTTGCACATCAATTAAATATGATCGAAAAGGCATCATGCCTTTTCCATTGTTAAAAAAGAATTTATAACTGATAGAAATAGTAACACTCAGTCCCGAGTTTCGTGGTACAATACTGTGAAAAAAACAACTCGACTATCTGGTTTCAAAAGCAAATAGCACATTTTTGTAGTTTTTGTGTATGATTTTAGCACAGTTTGCAGTTGGACTCTAGTTTATTGGTATCAGGGGCTGCACAAACATAGATGCTACAAATGAAAATATTTTTTGTTGTGACACATTGATTCTATCTGAAGTAAGTCATCATATTTTAAAGGAATCTCTAATTTTACCAGAGTCTCGTGTGTCTGTCAACAGCTTCTCCACTTTTAAATGTCAACTACACATATTAGTTACAAATAGAAAGCTCGACGTCGCTGTGTTCGGCGTTTTTTATGTTGGCGACATCTAGTAAAATAGTAGTAGGTAGGAAAGAGTGTTGTAGCAAATGAAGTATGGTGTACTTCAAAAATATTTCGCGTAGTAGCTATGAGAGGAAGATGCGCGATGTGACCTACGCAGTGTAACGACATAGAAATAATAGTGTACAGAATTGATGTATTACACTTAATTTGTGCATAAATAGATGTATGCCTCAGTACTGTATGCTGTTTATTTGTGTAAAGAGAGCAACACCACACGCACTCGCCTAGCACACGTCCTTTAGGTCAGTAGTTTCCCATTATTTTTTCCTGCTTACCATTTCAAGAAAGAACAATAATTCGCGTAAAACTTGCTGTTTGCGTATTATTGATTTCGTTTTTACTATTAAGTTATCCTAGTAAAACATTTCCGCGTGTACCCTTTTTGATGTAACCTCGTGTACCCGAGCGCGGCACGCGTAATTAGGAAACCATGTTATATATGCTAAGATCCCTAACTGGCATATCTTATCATTCGTATCGGCCCAGTTCTGTTCAGCAGTACCGCTTCCTAATAGTAGTGGTGAGCCGAGTACTTGCTTCACAATTCTTTAAATAGATATGAAATAGATAATAAACCACGGGAATTAACGTGATCATGCATGTAAGGCATTTTACGTGCCTTACTTATCCCTACCATTTACACACCAGGCAAATGAGTCAACGATTTAGTGGGTACATCGAAAGATGCTTGCCATTATATTAAACTCCAGGTGTCTATTCTATCCTATCAGGTGCAGACTGCACTTGCGGTAGTTCTTACATAGGCCAAACGAAGCGTATGGTACGCTTCGTTTGGCCTATGTATGCTGAAAGGACAAAAAAATACGTCGCCACTATAAAGAACCGCCAGACTAGTAAATCAGCAATTGCAGAACGCAAACTTGAATCAGGCACTAATCACTGGATCGAATTCCATCGCACGCAAGTTCTCTCTACGGATCACCATTTCTTCTCAAGAGTTGTGCGTGAAGCGATTGAAATGAAGAAAAACATCAATTTCAATCGAGAAGATGGTTATAAATAATCAGCAGAATGGAATCTAATGTTTAATATAACGAAAGCCTGCTTTGGTTTGCAGTCGGGTAACTTACAGGACTTAGAAGGACATGTCGATTGTTTCGCAGAATAAGGACGTCGTCAGTGTAGTGTGTCACGGTACATGGATATTCAACAACACGGGGATAGATGTAGATTCATCGAGCTCGATAACGGTGACAGAGTGACAAAGCTGAGACAGTCAGCCTGTGACCACGGCCGGTGCAAGCTATTTGAAACGTCAGGCAATAATAATAAAGGTATGTAAAAATACCTTACATGCATGATCACATTAATACCGGTGGTTATTTTCATTTTAATCATGCAACGCGAAAGATTTTATGTTATTATGATGTGAAATAGATATTTGAAAACCACTGAATAAATAAGTGAGACCAACAAATGATCTCGCACCCACTCATCATTGGAAACTCATCGTTGGAATTAAAAGTAGCGGTTCATCTTTCGTAAGAGTATCCACTCATTTTTATATAGATATTTTTATTTATTTATATTAATGTATAAATAATAATTTAGTAGGAGTAAGTAATACATCATTAACAGAAAAACGAAGATTAAAATATTATTTTTGTGTACATTCAATCAGAAAAGAGTTAGGTGCCAGTCGAGACAAAGTTAGACAAAGATTCGATTCAGAGACAGGAGACTGACACTATTACTTGTTTTTATACGCGTGACAATTCGCATGCAGGACTGAGATATCAATTAGTTTTTATTTTCAAAAGTTTTATTTTTATGTTAGTAACAGAACATTATGACAATTCAATAATCATATCTGAGCCGGTAATTTTCATATGCAATTATTATAAAGTAGTAAGTAGTTTAGAAAAGTTTATGCAAATGTTAAAATTTGTGTTATTTTTGTGTTATTTTTATAGTGCGCATTATTAACGATTTTATCTTAATGTTAAAAATAATTTAAAAAATATTAGTGACAAATTACTCACTGCCAATTTTAGTTTAATTGGTAAGTTTAAAAATTATATTTCAGTCCCTGTTCATTTGAGTGGAGCGAGCGGAAAGCTTATATTATATACGCAGAGTCATTCGTGGAAATGTATAGGCTCTAAAACCACTGAACCGATTTTGATGAATCTTTTCACAATTAAAGATTTCGACATGCTTGAGGTTTGTGTCGAACAAAAAATGAGATCGATCATGTCCTCGAGGAATGATCATCAAATACATTTTCCATTGAAATCAATGTAAAACATACACTCTATACACGCGAATCTACTCACTCCACTCAACCACAATTTCGGTCCAGTGTGCTAGAATCCGGCCTAGTATAGTTAAATGATTTACTCCTTGTTTCCAGTTTCTTCTAACTGAACACTGGATTTCAATAAATAAACGAGACTGAACATAATGTTTGCGACTGTACACAATTGTGTTTAGAGTTTAACGAAGAGTGGGACCTTTTTAAATAGGCAACGATGAGTTGCAAACATAACGTGTTAGAGATAAAATTTTCAACGCGCAACAAAGAGTAGAAAGAAACAAATTTTTATTACGGTAATTAAGTATTCAATTATCAAAGCAGTCAATAAAGTTTCGTTTCCGCGGCGAATACTCGATTTGGATAAATCCAATTAGTATTCGGGTACTCGGTAAACCATATACTCGGTACATTCCTAATTCGTATCAACTTCTAATTGCTTGTTAGTAACATGTGCAAACACGTACACAGTTTACATCGACCAATTTAGATAAATCAATATGCTATCGTCTTACAAGCTAACCCACCTGAAACTCGAAAGTTGGGTAAATGGTGACGGTGTCGATGTCTGCCGAGCTCTCTTTTAATGCCGTACAACGTTCTCGATTAGCCTAGAAATATAAAAAATATATTCAGTGCCTTAATATGTATCTAATGGCTTAATATCTTAACGTGTTATAATTATATTTACATATACTAAAAATGCAGCGTCACTTGCTTCTACTTTTGTTGCCTATGGATAACGTTGCTTTTTAATGATGAAAGAATTATTGAAAACATAACTATGTATTATAGTTTCAAAATTTATCGATTAGGGGCCATTCATTTATTACGTAAGACTATTTTCGCTAGTTTTTGACCCCTTCCCCCCCTATGATAAGAAAAAATAAGAATAGGCCGACCCCCCTCCCCCCTGTCAAATATTTATTACGTAAGAATCTAAAGGAAAAAACAATTTTTCTAAGTAACAATTTTTAGAAATGTTTATTTGTACTTACAAGTAATAAACTTTGGTTTTAATCATTCATCTATAATTTTAATATTGCGCATTTGTGATCTTACGTAAGAACTATCAAGACTCCCTCCCACCCCCTTGTAAGAAAAAATAAGAAATGGCCGACCCCTCTCCCCCCCCTAAATCGTCTTACGTAATAAATGTATGGCCCCTTACAAAATTATAAAGAAAATATTTTTTATACTGTTACGAATTATTATTGATATATAACACAAGTGACGTTACATACACATAAGTGACGTTACATACACGTTCATATTCACTTATTAAAAAAGTGATAACTAATTTGATTAAGCTGCCAACATTCCTAGTTTCTTTTTTAACCGGACTTTGCTTACCATTTCTTGTCGCATCGGTTCGTGGAAGAATGGCGGTGGTACCTTCAGATCGATCTCGTCTCCATTCGATAGGTTACCTGGGACAAAACATTTTAAGTCAGTCGGATGTTCAATGGTTGAAATAAAACTAGTTTGTGCAGAACTTGAATTACAAGTTATAGCACATCGACGCTAATTACAACAAATTGTGGTAAAAAGCAATTAACATTAGGTTTTAAACAATTAACTACGAGTACTTCGTCTTCATCACCGTCTTTGAAAGTGCCGAGTTCAATATGAGAATTCTAATTCTGGTAATCCTTCTTCTTCAGGAATATAACAAAAAAATTAATATATATATATATATATATATATATATATATATATATATATATATATATATATATATATATATATATATATATATATATATATATATATATATATATTGTTGCCGACTCTTTAGGGGACAACCTCGCAACTGACAACCGACAAAGAACTAATTAAGACTGAAAAGAGTATGGATGGACAATGGACAATCGACGAGTGGGATGGTAGAGAAGTGAACGAACCGTAACGCAAATAAATAGTAATGGTAATAAACGTAAATAAATTGATAATAAATTGTAAATCCGTGGAATAAAATTACTTGATATAAACGAGTGTCTTTAAATCTTACATTTATATAAAATGAAATACAATGTAAAATAATTACTGTTAATAAATTCCGTCAATGATATTAATAGTAACATTACTGAGCAGTCAGTATTAATTGACGATATTTTAATATAATTTTTAATTATGATACCGACTCACTATACTAATTATACCAACTCGATTTCGTATTAAAAATATCAACAATAGAAAACACATTACGTTATAAAATCAGACTTACCAAGTATCTACAGAAATCTTTGAATATATAAATAAACTACAAAATGTTTGGGAAGAATATAAGATATACATAATAAAAAAGATGTATTGATTACGGATCAAACGGAATCATAATGCATCATAATTTATGACGAACTAGTGCAAAGAATAATCTTCCCATTCTCATCTTATTCCAGTGGTTTTCCCATGCAAACCTTGTCCTGATATATTTCATCAAAAAATAAAAGATTTTTAGTTAATTTCTGATATATGAACAGGTGCTATTTGCTGCTCGGTGTGGAGACAAATCCAAAAACCGTTCCAGCTGTTCTTGACTTATAAATTATGTAACTAACCCGACTATGTTTTATACAGGTATACAAATAAAAAATAAATATTCCTGGACAAATTACACAGCGATCTAGTCCTTATCTACCTAGTCCCAAACTAAGCAAAGCTTGTACGATGGGCACTAGATAACTGATATATGTACTTAAAATATTTAAAAAAAAATACATATAATGACATACATATAATACATAGAGAATACCCAGACCAGTCAAGACAAACAGACATGTTCATGCACAAAAATGTTTGTTATGTACCGGATCGAAACAATAGGACACAAGGATAGACATTAAAATTGTTTATATTACAAACCACACACGGGATAGGCGTAAAGCTCCAGTAAAAACTAAATTACACGTCATAATGTCACAGGTAGGCCTCGCGCTAACAATGAAGAGTAATATCTCGTTTGTAGCATGTTTCTGCAACCAGTGTGCCACATAAACGACATCATTTCATGCAGGAAATAGTTCCACAAAGTAATTTCAACCGTTCATACGCAGCCCATGTAAAACTTTGTGGAATACTCCCTACCTGAATAGAAAAATACCGGTTGAATTAAAAACAATAGGCTGTTCTCTCATCGTATTGATTTTTTTTTATACTACGTCGGGTGAAAGACAAGCATACGGCCCGCCTGATGTAAAGAAAGAAAGAAGAAAGAAAATATGTTTATTAACATCACAACATGAAACAATAGATTCACACAATAACATTAAACATTTCAAACAACATGAACATAATCATGATGTTAATTGGCTCGCTCGCTCGCTTGCTCGCTCGATCGCTCGGCATTAATGCTGTGTAGTACACACAGCGCCGTTATTCTGCGACAGCCAACCGACACGAACCTCGTCGGCCGAGGTATACCTTTTTTTTGTAAAGCGGTTACCGTAGCCATATTAACGCTCACGACATAAAAAATCGCTCGCGTGCCGCCACCCCCGCTGCTAAGGCAGCATCTACTTCCTTTCTGGTAACCTAACTCACTCGTAGGAACACAATAACCCTCAAGGGAATTGTTATTAGGCTGCAGTATTCTATGAGGTGGAGGTACATTCCCCAGTCGGGTAGCTTACAATTACGCTCTCTACCTCTCTTGATTAAAAGAGTGTACCTAGTTTATCTACAACTGTACATTATCTTCGTGATATGATAACACCACACATTCCCACGGCTGTGTCTTCTGTGTAGCCAGGATTCACAGCGGCGAACACCAAAAGGCAATGAACAATAAAGTCCACTACAGTCCAGCAGGGTAAAACTACGGCTGCCTTGGACCTTAAAACAAATTTAATCAGTAGAAATTAGTAGGAGTAGGAAACTTTTGGAATTTGACTTCCCTTCCTGGCAATGTGAGAGACAGCTACGAGTATATACAAATAAGACATTAAAAGCCTAAAGAGATGGCTAGTCAAGTGAAGCTCAACTGCCGTGCACCACAGATTTTATATATCTTCGTAATAATCGAATATTTCGTGAATATATAGGCGTCCATAGACTGCGGTAATTGCTTCCCATCAGGCGGGCTGTATCCTTGTTTGTCACCTTAGTGGAATAATATAGACACATACATATATATATATACAGTGTGGAAACGATAAGTGATCTCACTCGTTATTACTAAACTATACGAGATATTGAAAAACTAATCCTGTAAGTGCTTCACGGGCTCTATCAAGTGGTATCAATAACAGCTTGTACAAAAACACTGGATGTGTACTCGTATCTGAAATCGATGTTTCTATGTACCTACATTTAGTATGACGATAGACCTCTTTCAGTGACATATGACAATTACACGTGAATTTTTATTGTGCATACATCTAAAATTTTGATATACTCATCTATCTCCTCCTAATTCGCCTCCTACGTGTTTTGTATCGTCCTCATTGTCTGGAACATGGTTTAAAGATAAGACCACCTTTTCCTTTTTATAATTCGATAGACCTAATATGAATATATTTTATGTAGGTACAGGTTCTGCTCACGGATTCGGACGTTTAATATTATATATACATTATACTATGTCGGGAGGCAAACAAGCATACGGCCCGCCTGATGTGAAGCGGTTAACGTAGCCATATAAACGATCGCAACAAGAAATATCGCTCTCGCGCTGCCACCTCCGCTGCCAATTCAGCAGCTCCTTTCATTTAGGTGACCTCACGCACTGGCAGGAACACAACAACCGTCAAGGGAATTGTTACTTGGCTGCGGTATTATGTGATCTGATTGTTAGTATAAAACATTAAACACAACACTAAAGCTGGATGAAACTCATTAGGAAGTTTCGTTCCGCATACAGTTCCTAACTGAGGAGGAGACAAACTCTACGTGGGCAGGACGTAGTTATGATAACTATCTATTATCTAACTGGTCGCGAGAACTAGGCGACCGAATTTTCGACCTTGGTCGCAGAAACCAACCAAAAAAGGCAATAAACAATGTCCACTGCAGTCCCGGAGATACAGCAGCCTTGAAACTCACAACGAATTTAATCAGAAGAAATTAGTAGGAGTAGGAATTAAATTCCAAATGGTTACTAAGCTTTTGGAATTTGGATTCTTTTCCAAAGAATCTAAACTTTAAGAATTTGTCTTCCCCTCTTGGCAATGTGAGGTTTTGGATAGTATATGAATCAAAAAGATAAATCCCAGCATCAGCAGTTCACTAGTGTACTCGTAACATAAACGAAAATCCGTGTGTCTTTCTCTTTCAGTATCTAAATTGTCTGTCTGTCCGATACGAAGAGCAGCTTATCGAGAATAACATTTTAAGGTACTACTAACCTGCTGTAACATTTTATTTCATTTTAGCAAAGGTTGACCGGACTGGTGGATAATGCTTATAGCGTTAAGTCCGCCTTATGTATTAAACCAGTAAAAATATCGTCGTCGACAATCCTTATTAATCCCACTGCTGGGATACGAGTCTCCCCTTAATCGCTTACAGGCCACTGACTTTGCTTAACGACTGTCATCTAATGACAACAGCCGGGACTGACGGCTGAATATGGCCTCCGAAGTACGAAGGAACTCGAGATATATATAAACCCATCATGGACAGGCTGCGGTTGACGTTTCTTAACTTGCGTGTTCAATGATACTGTAACGCGCAAAGACGCTACCGAGCTCCTCAGTAAAAATATATTGTGGGCTAAATGCACAACTAATCATTTTTTTTACAGTTCATGAAGACACGTAGTTTTTTTCAACTCTTAGAATTTATAAAAGTAAAATACTATGGTTAAATATATGGTTATTGATTTATACAGGTACGTCTGAACCTACATCAGGCACCAGTCTCTCACAAACAGTTGATATGTACCTACAAGTTAAGTTTCAAATGTACGAGTATATCCATTTATTTTTTGAGAGAAAATAAACGATTATGGTCTTATTTATATAGATAGATAGAATATGCTTTATTTGCATAATACAAATTTAAAGTACAGTGAATCAATAAATTATTACAATAAATTATTATGACTTGTATTGTATATATGTAACAAGGCGGCCTTATTGCTGAGAGCAATCTTTTCAAGGCAACCTTAGGGTAACCAATTTGTGCATGGAGTGGGCAGGATTAATTAATTTTTTTATTTGATTTATTATTGAATTAAAATGCGTCAAAGTGGCCGATTTCGAAAAAAACTTTTTTTATCAAGTAGCATCTAGATCTTACGAGTATCATACTAATTCTCTATCGCATCACAGTCGCACTGAGTAACGGTAAAGGCGAACACCTTGAAATGCCTTGAATTTTAATGCCTATGATTAGGAGAAATTATTTGGTTTTGAGGCCGCAGGCAAATTAATTTGAAAGCAGTTAGCGGACCAATTTGTGATTGGTGAATACTATGCCGAATTCCGTTCTGAATACAGAGTTGAGACAAAGAGACGAAAGCCAGTACTTTTTGATTGTGTTTAACGAGGACGGTTTCGAGCAAAATAATTTTAAATTTTGTGTTAGATATTATATTAAATTTTCTTAAGTCTGCTAGATATTAACAGTTTACAAAGCATAATGTAATACAAAAAAAGCATAAAGCCTAAATAACTTTACACTTTAGCACTGCATGATTAAAATTTCGTACACTGCTGAGCCTGTGCAACATTTTGGAAACGTCAGGCAATAATATGTATAATAAAGGATGTGAAATACCTTACATGCATGATCGCGTTAATTCCCGTGGTTAATATTATTTTAATAAAGCCTAAAGACATGTGTTGGCAAGGAAAGTCAAGCAACTGACATCAATGATGTTATTAATGTTATAGAAATGGCATACCCATACTAAAGTGTGAGAGATTATTGTATTCCTTTTCATCTCAGCGCTTTAATATACTTGCTATCTCTTTCCGTCACTAATAATCGGCGCAATGGCGCCTTTTTTATTACAAAAATATGAATTTAACCTAAAAACGCGTTAATATCAAATACTATATTGTGTACCTTAGCGTGAGAGGATTTATTTACTTTATCAACATAAATTATGCATAATTATTATTTGAATAGCTGATTTCAGCAAACTTTATTTCGTGTATTTGTGTAATTTTCCATTTTTTTAATATTTATAATAAATTATGCATTGTAATTCAGAAGACGGCATTTTGACGGAGTTTGGGGTGTAAGTGGGTCATCAACATCTTTGAACCAAAGCCAACTTCACCTGCACGCGGTGCACCCTGCTGACTGACAAAGGAAGCTCTGGCGAAAAGAGAGGTAGGGAGCGTAATTGTGAGCTACCCGACTGGTGAATGTACCTCCACCTCACAGAATACCGCAGCCAAATAACGGTTGCCTTGAGGGCTGTTGTGTTCCTGCGAGTGAGTGAGGTCACCAGAAAGGAAGGAAAGGAAGGAGATGCTGCGGTGGCAGCGGGGGTGGCGGCGCGCGAGCGATATTTTATGTTGCGAGCGTTAATATGGCTACGGTAACCGCTTCACATCAGGCGGGCCGTATGCCTGTCTCCCACCCGACGTAGTATAAAAAAAAAAAGAAAAGATGACCTTTTGTCTTTTTTTATACGACGACGGATGCCATGAAAAAAAAAATGTTAGTTTCGTCGGACTGCTTGTGCGAACTAATTGTGAGGTGAGACATCTGCCTCACTTTTCGAGTGTATGTTTTTGACGCTTGTGGTATATACTATTTATAACATCATTGAGTAATATTGACGATAATGACATCACCAAACATTTCAGTTCATCGCCCCATGATCTTGATCTCATTGATAATCATATTAATAAAAAAGGTGTATATCACACTAGTTTGAGGAAAATGAGGCAATGAGTGATAATTGTCATAATAGGTATATCTCTTTCTACATTATTAGGTAGTTCATTGAACGTATTCGTTAGTCGAAGCGGATCAGTTCTAAATGTCGCGTACCATGAAAGTACATTACCTACCTATTTTAATATAATATTATTGTTTGTTCCTCACTGGAAACAGTCCACGCTAGCACATTTGATTTTCTTGATAACGGACTACGATGTTTCAACTTAACAAGACAATATTATCAGGGATCAAGTAATTTAATTTTTTAGTACAATTAAGAAAACACCGGTTTTGAATGATATTGCTATCGAAATGTTGGATTCATCAACAATTGACATTGCTTCCTTCATGCAGATGTCATCAACTGTTTTAAGAACTCCCAACCCAAAAACAGAGCTGTTGTTCAGTATATTCAAGAACGTACGTATACATAGCACGTTAGAAAATGCATTAAAAATGTCCAACTGAGCACAAATCCGTGTGATACCAACCATTCGAACCGCTCTACGTTTTATGCAACAAGTACAAGGACGCACCAGCGCTATTGATCACCCCAAGCTTTTAGAAGCTAATTTGGCCTTGTACTCGTAGTGACCATGAAACTGATATGTTACCCAGAATACGGGTTCCAGATGCAACGCTGCAGGTTCCAGTAGCAACAACTGTGCTCGATGCTCCCTAATCGAGGAGATACGACAAAGGGACACTTTTTGCGCTAAAGGCGCATAATTTGCATTTAGTTGGACCGAATTCTTTCTACACCAACTAGAGATCAGTTCAAAGGACGTTCGATCTCAGATCAGACAGAAGTTTAGTTCGGCTCTCGTTACCGCTGTCTCGAAAAGTATTAACTTGACCAGTATAAATAACAAATAATGTGTCGTATTCTACGATAAGTAGAAAACAATACACACATTTAACCAACATTCACACAGAAGCTGTTCATTATTAATAATTATGATAATATCGGTCCAACTAATTACTTATCAAACGATGACAGGTTAATCAGTCACTGCGGTTTGGTTAATTGGAATCCAATGGAATTATTAATTATTAAGCTTTTGTTGTTAATTATGTATTGTAGATTCGATTGTAAAAAATAACAAAGAATATAATATTATTATGGAGAAAATATGGTTTATAAAAAACTGCACGACGTGCCTAAGTACCTACAAGGGTCCAGAAAAAATTCAATTCATTTCCATGAAAATTAAATATTAATTTCATATAACGTGTATATTTATGTGTGGTAAATCATATATGTTTTGAAACTTATTGTAAAGCACGGATCAATACGGCGCGCTTCTATGAAACTATTTAACTATTTGGAACCTTGTTCTCAAATTCTTCTAATTATTTAATAAATAAAAAAAACATATAAATATTGTGCCAAAGCGAAAAGAAACGATTACATCAATCACCAACACCGCAGGAGAACACATCTATCAAGACGATTACTAATTCGTTCGTACACATCGTTTATCACCCCAGCTGACCATCTAAAAGCACCTGTATACAACATTAATTAAATAAATAAACAGAGAGTCTGACAAAAGTAGCCAAAGTAAATAATTTTCGATTGGAAAAACGATTTCGCAACGTTAAACGATTATTTTGTTACCAGAAATTGCGATGAAAAGGTACCATTTTTCACAGGCGACTTAGACGAATTGCGTTTATTGAATTTGACAAAATGGCGGTTTAGACTCAACTGTTGAATATCTCATTAGTCGTCGTCAACCCTTATTCATCACACTACTGAGATACGGGTCCCCCTCAAACGAAGGGATTTAGAGCATACTCCACCTCGCTGCTCAACTGCGAGTTGGTGGATGCCAGTGTTTTCAAGCCGCCTAATGGCCACTGACTTAGCTTAACGACCGTCATCTAATGACAACGGCAGGGACCGACGGCTTAACGTGCCCTCCGAAGCACGGTGGAGCTTGAGATAAATAAACCCATCCATGGACAGGCTACGGTTTACATTGCTTAACTTGCGTGTTTGATTAGACTTACACACGCAATGACGCCATCGAGCTCCCCAATATATGCTGTATCTCATTAGTAATATGCTCTATGTTTATTTTCACGCTTCGACCTAAAATTATTAAAAAATATACTGGTTGGTTTTGCTGTCGAGTGCTTTAAAGGACGGGTTGGTGTTGGTAATATTTTTCGACATTTTCTAGATGCCATATGATTATGTTACCAATATGCCTTTATTTAGTGTAAGTGTAGGAACTGAATTAGTGCAAGTTGTATCTCAGAGAATTTTTAAATCATAAATCATTTATTTGCTAATACAGTTTCTTTTTACAGGTCTTATATCAATATACATTGTGCCGTGTATTACGCCTGATAGCAGGCATGCAAATCATTTGTATACATTTGTCATTCGTCATAATACATCGTAGTCATTAAAAATAGTATTCATTACATTTACGGTACAAATTTCATGTCATTACTAAAATTATTTATAAAATTTAGATAAGTTTTCATTTTAAGACGAATCATTATTTTACTTTATAAGGTTTGCTACTTTTAACTACTAGATTTTCATATTATATAGAAGTACGAATTCATAACTTTATGTGGTATTTCATATTAAATGCATCCCAGTCTGTTTGTTTCATAAACTTAAAATAGCTTAGTTTTCCGCTTTACCTCCTCTTTAATAAACTGTAATATTACTATATACGTTCTGTGGTCTGACCATCACATCAAAGGAAAACTTGAGTAGAGCTCCACAACTGTTTACACAGCACTTGTAAAATGAAACTAATTGGGCATCTATCTCTCGGAAAACTGTTCGGAGAAACGTACTGGAAATTTGAATGATATTAAAATAATTTTCAATGGGTATAATATTTATCTACGATGTCTCGAAAGTGATATTAAAAAATACAAATTTTGTAACATTTGCACATTGAATTAAAAACTTCCTGTATCATCATCATCAGCCTGCATCTATCCACTGCTGGAAATAGCTTAGGCCTTCCCTAATGCCTTCCACCATATTCCATCTTCCGCTTTCCGCATCCAGCCGCTTCCGACTTCTGTTCATGCGGTGAAGAAGGTAGTATTGTGTAATTTGTTAATTTGTAATTACAAAGTCTTATATTATTATACATAAATAAATTATTATTAAAATCACTTATCTCTTTTGTTGACTGTACCACTGTTTTGTATGTTGTATAATGTTCAAAACAACTGTTATAAGAAATAAGTTAATCCAGAGTAAAAATTAAGAGAACAACTTTTCTAAATTAAAGCAATTTTTCACCTTCCTACAAATATGAAAAACTTGCGATGCCAGAATTTGAATAAGAAAAATAAATTCTTCCTAACTTAAAAGAACTTTTTCCTTAATTACAAAAACGTATACTTATGCTTATAAATACTTTTATAATACACTTGCTTTGTAATGTCTAGTTTGTACCCTAACAATAGAAGAAATAGTTGCGTTATATTCCCTCTCAAATCGGAAATTTGAAGGAATATAAACGGACGTAAAGTTGTATGGAAAAGTACTCGTATTGAGAGGTAAAAATGTATTAACATCTATATTCACTTTTAATTTGATGAAACGAGATGCGGACGGATGTAGGAGGACACAGACACTGAATAGCGCCAACTATCGATCAGAATATGAACCATTTTCTACAAGAAGATACAATACGCTAGTTTCCATACATTTAATATACTGTTTCGGCTCGCGAAACAAAATCTCTTAAGTATTCTTATTTCAAAGCGCGCGATTTGGATTAAATTAAATTTATTCAACTTGACATTTCTTAATTTTAATATATTTAATTTAATGCTTAAGTTTAATTAATTTAATGAAAAATCTTCTACACGAAAAGTCGAAAAACATCAATGAAAAGTCTACAATATGATCAATTTATAAAATAGTTGATATACGGCGTGTTTTAAATTGCAATATAATAAGTAGTAATTAATTTTATTGTAAATGACAGTGATGGTTTGTTCAAATATGATGCAAATTACAAATTAATAACTAAGAACGTCATAGACATTTTTAGCCCTGAGTTCAAAATGTCTAATTCTGATGCGTTTTGATGCACATCTCGCAAGTCGCATTGAAAAGCCACGGGCCAGATTTTTTTAATATGAGAGGGAGGAAAGCGAACATGTGGGTCGCCTGATGGAAAGCAATCACCACCGCCCATAGTAATCAGCAACACCAAGGGGTCGCCGATCCGTTGCCAGCCTTTTAAGGGACATATTGACTCTGTTCTTGAAGGCCCCTATGTTGTTTTTGTTTGGGAATACTGATGAGGAAAGTTGATTTCACAACTTCCTAGTTCGTGGTAGAAAATGTCTTAAAAAGCGTAATATAGTAGATCGCCAAGTATCAAGATGATGTAGATGGAATTTTAATTTATGGCGAGCTGTACGATAGTGGAACTCAGCGGCAGGTATCAAATCAAATAGGTCATACAAGCACTCCCCGTGGTATAATTTACATAGAACGCAAAGAGATGCAACATATCTGCGTGTAGAGAGAGACTCCAGCCGATTGAACATTCGTCATTGATTGAAGTTAACCTCCTTGTAAGTAGTGCAGTTGTTAGGAAAATTAGTAGCTCGATTGAACTAGAAGTAGAACAAACCACTCCAATTAGAATCCCAAATTGAGGTCACAGTCAAAAATATCTCGTGATTACTGTCAGAATCAAGTAGCTCTTTAAACGAAAACAATACTATGTAGTTTTGTATTCTGTATCGTATTTTTTTTTTATATATACTACTACTACTTACGAGTATTTACCTATTCAGTTCGGCTTCAGCTTCGGCGGTGGGGCCCCAGGATATATTACAACTACACGTAGTTTAACCCGCGTGTATGTCGTTTATCTCGCTAAACTTTTGCTCGTCCCTCAGGACCCTCTTTCATAAGCTATACATACTACGTCATTATTCTATATCATCTCATTTTTACCTTTTACACAGTTCACCGCAGTGTCTGTAATAAAATCTTGCAAGTTAAATTTGAGCCACTTCCCTGTATCGAATTGATCAGAAATTTGGCTTACTTTACGACCCGCCTGATGTGAAACGGTTACCGTAGCCATATTAACGCTCGCAATATGAAATATTGCTCACGCGCCGTCACCACCTCTGCCACCGCAGCAACTCCTTCCTTTCAGGTGACCTGCCTCATTCGTAGGTAAACAATAATTCTCAAGGGAATTGTTATTTGGCTGCGGTATTCTGTGAGGTGGAGGTACTTCCCCAGTCGGTTACCCAGTCCCTTAAAAATACGCTGCACTCTACCTCTCTTTTGCCAGAGCCATTTTGCCTAAAATACAAACTAAATATATAATATAGACTAAAAGTAGACTTTTTTAAAAAAACATGCTCGTCCAATGAAATGAAAATGCTTCAATAATTCTTTGTCACTACTGCACAGAACAAAACAAAGCGCCAGCCACAAAAATAAAATCCGTTCTGTGGTACCAACGTATGGGAATCCACAATTCAAATAGACACGTGCGTTTGCATTGAGCTGTATTTCTTCATGCAAAATCGCGTACCTACCGTATCTTCGAAAAGCCGTCAGGTGTTATTTTTATTGCTTGCTGTGTGAGGCTCAAACTTTGTTATAAGGACATATTTTATACAATAATGGATAATAAACTTACAAGTACCACGTACTTATTTTATCACTTTAGGTATTGACTGAGAGCAATTTTTTGAATCATACTATTTAAAACTTTGTATCTTTGTACGTATCATACAGTTTTAACGGTCGGTATAAGTAACACAAACGTTAACTCTCGAAAACGCTAAATTGATTTCTTAAAACTCAGTAAGCAAATTAAAGAGCGCGTAATAAGACAATACTACCAAACCCCGGCCACTCCATACAAAAATGGCGCGTTTGCATGTAGTAAACCAAATGACGTCGGTACACGTGCCTATGTTTGCGTAAGGTTCTCTAGGGCTGACATTATTCAATTATTAGTCGGACATAGTGAATACACTAGACTGACTCCAGTCAATATTCACAAAACGCCTTGTATAATTACCATTGCTAGCATACACAAAATTTTGTATTAAATACAAAATACACGATACAATTAATACGAAATGTGAACAAGATAACATTATAGCAGATTTATATGTGAAAAATTTTCTATATAGCAGATGTGGCAAAGAGCGCGTCAGCGCACAGGCGCTAATGTGACAGTGCTGCTAGAGTAGTGTTTTTTTTTTTACAATTGATGGTTTACATGTCATTGTTTTTGCGTGTGATTACAATTAGTTTTAAATTACGTTTATTCTATATGAATGTGAATATGAATTAAACGGATTGTAAAAAGCTACAATTAGTGAAAAGGAAATGTTTTTACCATTTACAATGAACCGGTGTTCGGAAGGCGGACTTCTATTTAGTGATGATTAGAAAAATTTTCACATATAAATCTGCTATAATGTTATCTTGTTCACATTTCGTATTAATTTTATCGTGTATCCTACTCTGACAGACATGAATTAGTTATGAAACTATGGCTGTCACATGCTTTTAGGTAATTTATAAAATGTAAAAAATATCTGTACCTCATTTCATCCAAAGGGAACGAATATTTTTTTTTTTCATGTGTTGAGACAATCGTCCACTGCACAAGTAACTCCCATCTATTATTTTAAAATTAATGGAGAATAAAATACGAGCGACGTCAATTCGTACGTTGTGGTATCCCTTGTGTACTGTTCCACATCGGTCTCAGAGGGGAGGTGAGGTCGACTAGTGAGAACGGCAGAGAGTGGTCATACTGTACGTTAGTACTATTACTTACACTGTGCTTTTACAAAAAAAGTTTGTTTTTCTGTCTATGTGTGCTTGTTTTTATAGAACTTCAACAACTTGATTGTGGTTTTTTTATTATTCTTTGTTTCACCGTGTCGTTTACATTTTTTTTAGGTAATCACACTACCATAATGAAGGTTAATACACAACTTATGCAGTTGACGCTCGTGATCGATTGTAACGTCATGGTATCCGCATTGTGGGGAACTCGTAGGTTACGAGTACAAACACACTTGAGTTATACACAGAGATATTGATAGTTTGAGTTCTACCGTATCTTTCATGAATGCTCTAAAGAGCTCTTTAACCTGGTCTCTCGTTCTCCATTTCTCCTTAGAGCCACTCGTGCTAGTTTGAAATCCCATCCTGCTATAGCCTTCCCGCACCAAAACGTTCGGCAACTCATTTCTCTCCCGAACCATAATGTTGTGGAATTCGCTGCCAGCAACGTATTTCCCCTCTTTCTATAACCCTGGATCGTTTAGACGAAGTGTAAAGAAATACTTAAATGGGTCGTCAAGGGTAGACCGCCAGCGCTGGGATAATCACAGTGATAGCGGTCTTCACATTCAGTATTCACTTGTGCTTTCCATCAGTCAATATGGAGACATTTTAACCACATAAAAAAAAATATCGATATCAATTATATATCATTCGTAAGATCACGACATGGCATAGATGATACCTTTTTGCAGATCAAATTGGCCTCTATGTTCTATATTACACGTTACACATCACTGTTTGGCAGTCGTGTAGTTGCCTAAAAAAATGGTAAGCGATACCCCAGTCGTGTCGCTGACAACACATGGGTTTCAAGGGTTCCACAATTATTTTTCGCAGAATAGTAGAGCCCCGAAAATTGGCAACTGTGAGTAATATTACTATTTCTAAGAGATACCGAAACCAAAGAAACTACGTCAAGCGAATAAAAGAAAAGCCATAGTTACATGGCTAATAAACGATTAATCCCGTTTCGTCCATCTTCCATAAATAGAAAGAATTATCTGGCATTAGAAACTATTTAGATCCCTATTCGGACCAGGGGCCCTACCGCCGAAGCTGAAGGCGATTACCATCGGTTTTTATGATTCTGAAAATTGGTCTTAGGTTAAAGTTATTGACATACATATTCTGCTTAACGCAACACGAAATATCGCTCACTCGCTGCCTGTGGTACTCTGTGAGGTGGAGGTATGGTATTGTGAAAAAAATCATTAACCAATATTCAGAAAAGACCTCCAATGTAGACACAAGTTGTTTATACTGTCGGCTTACATACACCATACTATACAGGAGACACAGTGGTGGTAATGTGTGGTGGGCCCCCGTCCCGTATACTGTTGTTGGCTTCGCCCATAAGTAATAACTTTATAAGAAAAAATACAAATTAACAACGTAAATACAACACAAATACGTATTGGTAAAAAGAAGGAATAGTAAAAAATGTCCTTCATGGAAGCAAACAACAATAGCGAATGTGTATTAAAGTAGCATAACTGTAGCCGTGCAATATCCTCGGCGGCATTACGCTGCTACGTGACAATAGGCCCACGCTTTTGGGGCCTGGGAATTTGTAGAGACTAAAATCTGTATGATCAAGATAACAGGCCCAAGTGGAGTAAGTATTATTTTCTACTGTAACAAGTCAAGTAACACGTTTAAGATCTGAGGCTCTACCGCATAAACTTAAGCCGATTCCGAACGATTTTTTTGAATACAAAAATCAAACTCCAGCTTATTGGTTTTATGTTTAGCTTAGCTGGAAGTAACTGTGGAACTCCGCTTAAGCTAAACACGATGAGAACTAATCTATGCTGAAGTTTTGTTTTTATATTTAAAAAATACGATGGAAATCGGCAACAGTTGAAAACAAAATCTGAAATTTCGATAAAATTCTGATTTCACTGTTTTGTCTACAACTATACAATATGACAGGCAGGTCGTATGCTTGTTTGCTATCTTAGTTATATAAAAGAACGATAAAAGCTCTTTTTCACCAGAAACAATAGGATTATTAGTATAGGATATCGTGAACCAAATTTCATTTTTCACTATTTATCATTCTTTTCGATTAACATCACTTTGCAAAAACGCTGCTTAAATCATACAAATAGCAGAAAGAAATCGAGCATCGTCATTTGAGTGCTCCAGAAAGCCTATGGTACACGAATTACTAACTCGACACCGAGATGGTCGATTCAATACCACGGAGAAAATTCGCACTTTGTCGCTTTTCATTAAATGTAGCTAGTTATATAAAAGAGTCACGAAAAGCCTTAATTCACCGAGTTTGCGGCGACAGTAGTGCGCATCGAAAATGTAATTTCCTAAAGAAACTTCAAATAATCCAATATTATTGAATTATAATCATGAAAAAAATTCATGTCAAACCAATCTTCTGCTTTCGAAGTGAAAGAAGGAAATAAACATAATTGTGATTTCACCCGATAGATCATTCACACAATTTAAAACTTTTCTCCCGTGTTAATAATATTCTATTGTATATATTTTTGCGACATAAAATAAGCCTACATAAAATAAGCCTATGTCAACCTCTAAACCTTAAACTATCACTACGTTAGTACTATTACTTATACTGTGCTATCACAGTAGAAAAGATGTCAATCCATTTGATACTACGATGTAAAAGAAGTTCAAACAACTAAATTGTTCGGATGAGCTGTTTGATTTGATACCTCCCGGCGGGTTCCACTACCGTACAACTGGCTATAAATTAAATTGCATCCATATGATCTTGATAATTGGCGATCTACTACAGTGCGTTTCCTAAGACATTTTATGACCACGAATGATGAAACTGTGGAATCAACTTCCCTCATCGGTATTTCCGAACAATTACGGGAGCCTTCAAGAGCAGAGTATTTATTTCCCTTAAAAGCCTGGCAACGGATCGGCGACCCCTTGTTGTTGCTGATCTCCATGGGCGGTGGTGATTGCTTTCCACCGGGTGACGCACATGCTCGTTTGTCCCCCTCTCATAAACATATATAAAAAATTGTAGCTTCGCTCGCGTGGTCATTATTTTAATTAAACTATTTATTTTCCGGAAGAGTAAGATGTTTTTCGCTATAAAAAGCCTATGTCACTCTCCAGACTTTAAAACTATCTCCGTAAAAAAATCATGTCAATCCATTGATTCCTTTCGACGTGAAAGAAGGACAAACAAACACACTTTCACATTTATAATATTAGTATGGATATCATGGCAATTGTAAAATTGGGAATAAAAGGCTTTACCGAGAATACTCGAACAAAATTTGTCGGAACCAAATTATATTCTGAGTTCTTACACGTGTAAACCAGACGAGAAAGACATTATTCTGATGTTATTGAAGCATTATAATATTTTGAACCATAGTAAACCCCGTGCACTTCTTTAGCTTTAAATTAAATACCTTTTGCAACCACGCGCAGCGCTCTCTACATACTTTGTCTTTTGTCCGTGCCTGTATTTTCTAGTGAAAGAATTGGCTATTTGACTAACATTTTTTTCTGTTTGATATGTAGGGACGTCTCCATAATATAACCATAGGTGAAAGAATTACTTCGATAGCACAAAAATCTCTCGAGATATATTAATTTGAAAATCACAATTTTTAGACTGCCCCAAAACGCTCCATACAAAAGACTACCGAATTATGACGTCACAGTTTTGTATTTTATATGCATCAAATCAGAAATTTGAATTTGCCCTTAGGGTCAGTAGTACCATTGACTAGTACCATTGATGGTACAAGTGACCCAACTTTGTATCTCTAGTACCATTAAAGAAAAGTCAAGATATTCCCCGTGATAACTGATGGAACTAATGATACAATTTTGTATCTCTAGTACCATTAAAGAAAACTAAAGATATTCCCGGTGACCAGGATGGTTTTGGGATGTATTCAGGATGGTTTTGGGATGTGTTTAGGATTGTTTTAGGATGTGTTAAGGATTGTTTTGGGATGTGTTAAGGATTGTTTTGGGATATGTTTAGGATTGTTTTAGGATGTGTTAAGGATTGTTTTGGGATGTATTCAGGATGGTTTTGGGATGTGTTTAGGATTGTTTTAGGATGTATTCAGGATGGTTTTGAGATGTGTTTAGGATTGTTTTAGGATGTGTTAAGGATTGTTTTGGGATATGTTTAGGATTGTTTTAGGATGTGTTAAGGATTGTTTTGGGATGTATTCAGGATGGTTTTGGGATGTGTTTAGGATTGTTTTAGGATGTATTCAGGATGGTTTTGGGATGTGTTTAGGATGGTTTTAGGATGTGTTAAGGATTGTTTTGGGATGTGTTAAGGATTGTTTTGGGATGTATTCAGGATGGTTTTGGGATGTGTTTAGGATTGTTTTAGGATGTATTCAGGATGGTTTTGGGATGTGTTTAGGATGGTTTTAGGATGTGTTAAGGATTGTTTTGGGATGTGTTAAGGATTGTTTTGGGATGTGTTAAGGATTGTTTTAGGATGTATTCAGGATGGTTTTGGGATGTATTCAGGATGGTTTTGGGATGTGTTTAGGATTGTTTTAGGATGTATTCAGGATGGTTTTGGGATGTGTTTAGGATGGTTTTAGGATGTGTTAAGGATTGTTTTGGGATGTGTTAAGGATTGTTTTGGGATGTATTCAGGATGGTTTTGGGATGTGTTTAGGATTGTTTTAGGATGTATTCAGGATGGTTTTGGGATGTGTTTAGGATTGTTTTAGGATGTATTCAGGATGGTTTTGGGATGTGTTTAGGATGGTTTTAGGATGTGTTAAGGATTGTTTTGGGATGTGTTAAGGATTGTTTTGGGATGTGTTAAGGATTGTTTTGGGATGTATTCAGGATGGTTTTGGGATGTGTTTAGGATTGTTTTAGTATGTATTCAGGATGGTTTTGAGATGTGTTTAGGATTGTTTTAGGATGTGTTAAGGATTGTTTTGGGATGTATTCAGGATGGTTTTGGGATGTGTTTAGGATTGTTTTAGGATGTATTCAGGATGGTTTTGGGATGTGTTTAGGATTGTTTTAGGATGTGTTAAGGATTGTTTTGCGATGTGTTAAGGATTGTTTTGGGATATGTTAAGGATTGTTTTAGGATGTATTCAGGATGGTTTTGGGATGTGTTTAGGATTGTTTTAGGATGTGTTTAGGATGGTTTTTCGATGTGTTAAGTATAAAAAATTGACTAACAAAGAGGTTTTAAGTACCTATGTGATTATACATATTGTATATCACTATCACAACCTGGCCACTTGAGCTGGGGTTGAGAAAACAAATGAATACCGACCCGAGGCGTTCTATGGCGTCAAGCGAGTTGAAACTATTTTGCGCCCGCGGGTTTAAGCGGGGGAGCGGGAGAGGAAACTCCTTTCAGTTGCGAGAGTGCTAATTTCGTATGTAAGTACTATTAGTTATTCTGTGGTATTTTTATTTTGTGGTGTAGGGGGCTCAATATCATCTTTAGAGACAAGACAAACCAACTTTACCTGCACGTGGTACACCCTAAAAAATAACAAGAAGGCAAGGTTAGTGAGAAGTAGGCCATGACGATAGCCCGTCTGGAAAAATAACTCTACAGCAACCAAATAAGAAATGCCTAGTGAATGGTAGTTTTCTGCGAGTGAGTGAGGTTACCAGGATGCTCCTGAGGAGCGCCAGCGACCGGGGTGGTAACACACAAGTAGCATTTGTTGCGCGCGTTTATACACACATCAAGTAGGCCATATGCTTGTTTGCCACCCGACGTAAAATAAAAAAAATGTGACTGATTCACGAAATGCGACTAGTTTACGTTCGTAACTATCAAAAGTTACCAAAGAGGAAAAAATTATTCTTCTTTCACAACTAGTTACCAAACAGCGAAAAAAAATTTTTCTCTTGTAACTCACGTAAGGTTACGTAAGTTTAGTTACGTGGATAATTAATGATTTTTAAGAAAAAATAAAAACCGACTTCAGCTGGCAACAGGGCAAATTTAGGGGTTTCCATCGATTTTTCTGGGATCCCCTCACTAGACCCTGACTTGGTGAATATGGAACCACCTCGCAATCATACCCTTTTAAATAAAAAAAAAAGAATTTGACCATACGTGCTTAAAATTTAAGAGTTTCCCTTGATTTCCCTGGGATCACATCATCAGATCCTGACTTGGTGAATATGGGACCATCTTGCAATCATACCCTTTCAAATAAAAAAATAATTTTGAAAATCGGTTCACAATTCGCGAAGATACCAATAACATACATACAAAAAAATATTCAGTCGAATTGAGAACCTCCTCCTTTTTTGAAGTCGGTTAAAAAAGGGATTTCAAGTGGCCAGTACTTGGCATATCAGTCAACACAATACCTACAGTATTTATAATACTTTGTCTATACTTCGCGTTTGTTTAGTTGTAAGTACATAGTTTATAATATAGTAAATATTGATTGTATCACTAGTACCATTAATGGTACTAGTGATACAACCAATATTTATGATGGTACAACTGATCGCAAATTAGTGTCACTAGTACCATTGATGGTACTAGAGATACAAAGTTGGGTCACTTGTACCATCAATGGTACTAGTCAATGGTACTACTGATCCTAAGGGGAAATTTGTACGACAGCTATGTTAAATATTACGTTTATGTAATTATTATCATAATAAAAGTTATAGCATTTTTTATTGCTACTCCATTGGAAATATTATTTTTTAATAATTTCATACTTTTAAAATGGACTTTCCCGCCAAACTTTGATCGACGCTAAAAAAAGTCTGACTGAAGATATTAGAATGAAAGTTTGCAGATCTTTATAGTTTTGTGTATTTTACGATATTGTTAATTTATTTGTACAATTTTTAAACATTGGAAAATAGCCAATTTACACAATGGACCCTGTTATGTGAACGCTCAATATAGTTGCAGTCATAAATATAATCACTCGTTTCGTGTTTTTTTTTTAAAGTTTCCATCTGTAACCTTACTGGAGTCGCGGGTCGCAAACTTGGTCATTAATGATGATGATCTGCCAACTACGTTATTTTTTTTTTCTATTTCTCCCAAAATATCTCCACCTCGTCTGTTGAAAACCGCAGGTGAACCAAATTGTGTGGACCTTCATCGCTGCGATTAGCACTGCGCTGGTATTTTCATATTTTCGCTGGTAATTGAAATAGTTCTAAAAAATATTTCGCCTATATAAAGCTACATGATCAGCTAGCAACATAGCAACATATATATTCTAATGCATTGTAAGGCAGGGCAGGTTGCTAGTATACAAAATATATAAACATACTTTGACAACAACATATTCTAGACTGTGTTGCCATGAGATTACTTACATATTCACAAATGTTTGAATACACATGGCTTGCGGGCTTGTTTCCCATGTGGTAAAAAAAAACATTGTTACCAACTGGCAGAAAAACCTACATAACATAATCTCAATAAAGTGACACAATGTAAGCTTTAATAACGTGCGTATCTCGCAATGAAGATGTTTCTACCGTCGGATGACGACGGATGTTTACTAATAAGCAAGTTTATTAATTAGTACGTTACATCTCAGAGGCATCCGTGTGCCCGTGTCGTTCAAAACTACGAAAGGAAATACAAGAGAAAATATTCTCCAAGAATATATATTAGGGATTACATACTCGTAAAGCTACAAACACATCAAATTACCCTACATATGACTTTATTTTCAAGAATCTTCACATTTTGTTAAGGGCCTAGGCGAAAGAACCTCCTTTCGTCGATGGGGCTAGGCAATGGCATTTTATAATAGTTGATTATAATAGAAGGTCATCGAAATACGCCAATTACTGTATTGTTAGTGTAAATTGTTATTTTTTTAGTTGTCTCTACGACGACTGCTTTTTTTTTTAGATTGAACAAGCCAACGATTTAGCCCTTTAATAATTATAAATCCTGACAAAAAATATAACAAAGTTTTTATATTAACGTCAGAAATTCCTTAAGTTGTTCTATCAAATACGACTCAATTTTGTTAAACACAAATAATAATTCTACCTAAATTGATTTAATTAATATTGATATTATTAATGTATTCAAAATCTATTAATTAGCGGGTAAATTAATAGATTTTGAAAAAACCACAGTTAAAAGTTTAGATGTACATATTACAATTTACATTGAGATCAGCGTATGTAGTTACTTTTACTTTGCCTTTTTGGCGCCATCTGTTTACTTTTAAAAAAAAGTTAGTGATTGGATATTAAACTAGCATAAAGATTTAATTTCAATAGAAAAAAGAAAATTTTTGTGACAATCCCTGTTATTTGCCTGTACCCTCCACTTGTACTGTCCCCGTTGAACACTCGCAGTTCAACGGCAAATAAATAATGAATTCGAGCAAACAGCACGTCACATTCTTTGGGAGTGCAGTCTTTAGAGCCGCGGGTACGATATGTCAAATTCCATACACTTGATATTCGGGGTTGTATACTATTCTGATTTGGTTGCAACAAGGGAGAATTACGAAACGTTTAGGCGATTTTGTAATTCATATTACTGGAATCTATGTATTAGGTGACAACTCGCAGTTGTAAGTCCCCAATAGTGTATATTAATCATCCATGGTACAAGGCAATTGAACCTGTTCTGATTAAGATTAAGTGAGTTCCAAGGCAGCCGTAGTTTTACCCGTGCTGCAATGGACTTCATTGTTCATTGCATTTTTGGTGGTCGCCGCTATTAATCCAGAGGATACAGTGGCGGGAATGTGCGGTGAGCCCCCGTCCCATTAACTACTATATATCACAATAAACGTTAGTGACCTTTTTGGATTTGAAATATATTAAAGCAAAAAAATTATAGAGCCGCTTTTGTGAAATTTTTGTTTAGGCAGCGTGCGCTATATATAAACTGACCATTTATTTTTGAACTTAAAACTTGACATAAGTTTTTATACCCTAATTAGCAAGTTAACAATGAAAATAAACACAACTTCTTAATTTTCTTTATTTAGAAAAAGTGTAACTTATGTAATTAGTATTCACTATTATTATATTCATATTATGTAATTCTAATTATTTTTATTATAACACGTTGTGAAAAATAAAAATCGGTTACCAGTTCACCAGCTTTATTAAAGCAAAGTTCCTCTGACAGTAATGAAAATGAGATTATTTTGCGTCCCGGCGCTTTGTTTGGGAACAACGGGACAGGTGACCGAATAAAGGGACAGTCCCGTTCAAAACGGAACGTATCCTGGTTTTATACTCGCATTTTATTGAGATGAAAGCAACGATTTTCACAAATAGCTAATACCTGTACCGAAACGTTTCATAACAAGATGTATCTACAAGGGTATTATAACGGCGACAGCGCAAAATTTTACTTCGATCTACATAACATTTACGTTAGTTTAATATTGCATTTATCATTTAATTCAGGGAGATATTATTTATTATACATACCAATAAAATTATAATTTTTATTATTATAAAATGACAATGGATTTATTATCTTGATAATTCAAGAGAGCTTTGTGACAGACAGACGGAAGAACGGACAGACAGCGGAGTCTAAGTAATAGGGTCTCGTTGGCACCCTTTGGGAACGGTATTAGTTCAAGTCGCATTTGTTCCACGCCGGCCGCGGTTCCACGTAGGGTCAGTCATTAGATTTTATTTTGCACTTCACCCATGTGAGTCGCGATAGTTTCTCCATACAAAATTGATTTGTCATCACCTTAAGAGATTTTGTATTAGCCAATTAGCAGACTAGTTAGCAAGAATAAATATTATTAAGAATAGTGGGGAAGCTATCTTTATTACCATCCTGCTAGTAGAGTAGGTATACGGCGACATTTTTATTACTTATCAATTCGCAGTAATCATTACATTATTATTTTATGGTATTAATATTTATTTATTTAGTTTTTTATTTATTATATATTTTATAATATATAGTGTATGTTTTTATTTATTATTCAATTTATCAGTGATAGGTTAATCACCTTCGTCTATACTTAACAATGATTCTTATAATATTAATATAGTTACTTCAAATTTTCATTAATTTCTTTTGATTTGCGAATCCTGCCCGCTTCATGCACAATTCGTTACCCTAAGGTTGCCTTGAAATGACTGCTCATACCAATAAAGCCGCCTCGTTGCATATACAGCATATACGAGTCAATTGTCTGTAATAATTTATGGATTTAATGTACTTTAAATTTTGTATAATGCAAATAAAGCCTATTCTATCTATCTCTTATCGCTCAGCTACTAAACGTGATACATGTTACGCAATAAAGGACGTATTTTACACACGTAAATGTATCAAACGATCGCTATGGATGAGGTATCTTGTCGTCAGGGTAGCAATAGTCCGGCCAGTGCGTGGCATGGGTACGTGACGTCGTTGTTGATCCTTTGGCGAATGCCCCACGGCGGGGTATCAAATGGGAAGGATCAGCGGAGCGAATACACAATGAATGTTTTATTTAGTTGGTGAAAATAAAAGATTTTTCTAGTCGTAATATCTTTGCAAAGTAAAAAAGAGTAAAATTACATTTTGTTCTTAATTGATCGTCCGAACGATTCTTTGGGCCTGAGGTGAAATAATAGGGATGGCGACCCATCGATAGAGTTTAGTCAAATTAGATACATTTTATCATCCGTTTAAAAATGTAGTGTAACCTAGTTTATGACGTCACAATTTTTGTATACTCAACTGAAGTCTCTTAGTGCATACTAAAATAGACGGCATAGTTTTCTGAGGTAGACGGTCTAGTAAATGCTCTAAATCGAGGGTCCGCCCACCCACTGGGTGGTTTTGTAGACAGCCATCAAAGGGCTGATGAACCCACCTCGCGCTGACCTCCAGTCTTAACATTGTAAAGCGTTCGCTGAAGTACTAGTGACTTTCGTGAACATCGTCATATTACGTATCACGTCGATACGAGTATAATACATAAGATACATTACTGATATGAGTTTTGAAGAAGAATTTACGAAACAATATTTTAAAAGTAGAAATATATCAAAAAGCTAGAACAGATTTTACATGTACGTATCCAGTACCCAATTAATGCATACATAATAGATGAGGACGAAATGCGCAATTAAGATTTTAAAGCTGCGAATAGAATAGAATGGGGAATATCGTAAGTAGCTCAGTAGGAAAAACAGTAGACCGGTAATCCAGAGGGGCGTAGGCGAAGTAACTAGTATTAAACTAGGTCGGATTCTACCCCACGGGACCGCAATCGAGGTGGAGTGGAGCGAGTAGATTCTGAGTGTATGTTTTCCATTGATTTCAATGGAAAATGTATTTGATGATTATTCCTCAAGGACATGAACCTGAGCATGTCGAGGTCTTTAATTGTGACAAGTTTCATTAAAATCGGTTCAGCGGTTTTGGAGCTTATTCATTTTCAACAACCGGCCAAGTGCGAGTCGGACTCGCCCACCGAGGGTTCCGTACGTAGAATCATTATAAATTTGATATTTTTCATTATAAATAAGAAATAATGCGTCGGAAAAAATAAATAAAATATATTTTGCAATGTGCACATCAAGCTCTTTCATATGATACCCCATTTGAACTAGTAGTTTCAATTAGAAATTTCGACCTCCTATAAAAAATATAGACCCCCTATTTTTTAAGATTTAATTACAAATGTATAGTTTTCAGATTTATTCCTGTACTTGTAGTCTATAACGATGTTACATGCCAAATTTCATAGTTCTAAGTCAACGGGAAGTACCCTATAGGTTTTGATTCCCTTGAGAATGTCGAAATAAGCGTTTTTTGCTGAATAAACAGTTGTAACTCTTTTTTATGTAAACTGAGCAGTTTGATTTTTTTACAACTTCATGGGACCGTAGACCTGAGTATACAGTTCAAATTTCAACTTGATACCTCCACGCATTCTCGACTTAGAGGGTCTTGACAGACAGACAGACAAACAGACAGACAGACGGACAACAAAGTGATTTTACAGAGTTCCGTTTTTCCTTTTAAGGTACGGAACCCTAAAAATGACTTTTCGGCGCATACTTATAAGCGTTTCGCTCCCTCCACTCAATATTCTGTCATGTGGATTCAAGTCCCGTCTAGAGCATGACATTTTCGAGGAAACTCAGAGGGAAATATTGTAATAAACTTTGTAGACACCTTCGAAAACAACAGTCACATTTCAAAGCGTTCACCGTTATTTAACATATTTTACCTGAAAATGGGTAGTCAACTTTCCGGTCACGCATTGTCGAAACCTTATTTAACTTTGTCGAGAAATGTCCCAGCTTGTTTGGATACCTGATGAAACTGTATAGTTTCATAGTCAAATAATTATATATGAAAATATTTGGTTCCCAATTTTGATGCTAAAGGTCCAAAACAGGTTAGCAATATAATGAAGCAGACATAATTAGACGAGCTCGGTGGTGGAATGGTTTTTTTTTTTTTTTTTTTATTGATTTATATCACAATCTACAGACCCGGGGTCCGTACCTTTTATTAACAATGTTCTATTTTTTTATCTTACAATATTCTTACAATATAAATTGCACGTCGCTATTATGCTAATAATTATATTATTGTCTATTACTACTATATGTTATTGTCTATTGCTCCTATTGTTTACCTTGCAACCATGACAGCCAGGGCAGACCAGTCCCCTCTGGCAGCACCCGTTCACGAGTTGATGCATGGGGCAGCCATCACCGCATTCAACCATTTTATTGGGAATGCGGCGACCCGCCACACGACACCACCACCAGTTTGAACACTTTAGTGAGCATGACTACCTGGGCTGTCAGGGCTGCACAGTAAAACCTCTATTTATTTCCCTATGGTCTTTCTCCTTCTCTCCCTCTCACCCACCAGATACTTACGTTCTTTGACCCAGCATATTCCGTCTGTCATTGTCACTGATATTGCATGGGCGACCATCTCGTTTCTGTGTCATCAGTTCCGTACGGAACTGAGTAGTCGCGTTCCTATTTTTTGTTTTCTTTCCTATTGCTTTGCCAATTCTTTCACGACGGGTGTATCCCGACTCCAGATCGCCATTTGCAAATTGTAGTCCCGAATTGCTTCCGTGGTAGCAGTTTCCGCACGTTTTATGAATTTTGCAGTTGCGTCGAATAGTTCGCTGCAGTCTGTGTAATATATACAGCTACAGGTATGTCTCGAAACTGCCACCACTGCATGGGGGACACTACTATGCAGTTGAAGGTTTTTCATCGATGTCCTGATGATTACCACTGACTCGTATGTCAGTCCCTGTGCTTCATGAATGGTCAAAGTACGAGACCCTGCGCCACTGCCGTAACCTTGACCGATCAGTAGCTCTTTCTCGGCCTGAGTATGTACTAGGTACAAGGTGTTGGCTGCGCTTGTGGGTATTTGCGACTCTCTGTACCTCATCAGCTTCAGGGACCGTGTCCGAGTGTTGGACGAGTATATGCCACTGTATACTTGTCTGAGGGCATACGCAACGTCTAGTGGATTCCTTCTTGTGCACAGCATTTCACGGCTGATGTTCGCCGCTGGGCATGGGCGATGGTATTTAAGTCGGAAAAGGTTGGATCTGTCGATGAATGGCAGTTGATTTATATCGCCAAAGAGCAGGACCTTCTTGGCACCGGTAATTCGCACTGCCATCACTATGGCCCCGAAATGGTTCATCAGCGCTTCGTCGATCATAAGTCTTTCGTAGGTGTCTGTCGCTGGGATCCCATTTGCAAGTACTGAGGCCATTGTACGTGCTTTAGCTCTTGTTTTTGTACCGATGCGTTTAGTTATTTTCTCTTTCAGGTCGCGAGTGGATTCAGTCGTGGTTGCAATGACCAAATCTTTGCCTGGATTATAATTCTCGGAAATCCATTTTGATTTTCCACATCCGGGTACTCCGTTGACCCAAGTTATTTCTGGTACCTCCCAGTATTCGAAGGCTCTGCCGATGCCAGTCTCTGATGATAGAGCTTCCGCTTTTTCTAGGAATCTGTCATCTAGCATTACCTTCGTACACTTGGCGGTGACTACAATTGGGTCTTCCGGAGGAGTCTCAAACACCAGCCTTCCAGTCCGCTCTGTCTCTACCTCGTTTAGAGCCACAAAACCATCTGTCGCGTTATATGCAGCCATGTATGTTCCTGATACCTTTCCCTTTACGGTTTCGGCTGTGTCATTATTATACACAGCTGCATCTGCTTCCACTAGTTTTACGCTGAGCTGTCCCTCATTACCTTGCAGATAATTCTGCATGATAGATGAGCAAATTTGCAGGTTGACTTTCTGAGTCGCTTTTGTAATAGCTTTAAACTCGAGGAAAGCGTTGACTATGTGGTCCTTAGGCTCCTTCACAACTCTGAGTTCAGGCGGGTCGACTTGTCCCATTTCGGCTTTTGTCCGGACTTTTTTCTGCCCTTCGCTTTGACCTGTTGGAGATTGCTTAAAAAAGGTCTGCACTGCAAGTGCCTGTTTTTCTGCTACCTTATGCGATGTTATTTTGGATTTATTTGGGCTTACAATGCTGCAGATTGCCTTGGATAGAGTTCCAGTTATAGTGGATAACAACTTTTTTGTTGGACTAGGTTGCTTCTTAAGCGCTTCGCCCCTTTCCTGGATCGTCTTCTGTGGTAAGCGTTCAGATCCACTGTATCCTTCTGGATTAACTATGGGATAGCCCCAGCTATCAACGGGGTGTAAAGAGGCATCAGGTCTGACATTTCGTGGCTTCAAGAAATGGAGGTTTTGTCCTCTATCCTCGTACGCCACAACCTCGTGTTTTGATGAGGCTTCAATGATGCCTAGATAATTCCTGGTATCGCCTTTCTCATGTGCTAGCACCATAGCATCTACGCTTATTATCCTGGGCTTTCCTCCTCCTACGTCATCATCTCTACCAAAACTGGCAAGCACCGAACATGCCTGATCAAAACCTGACCTCTCGTCGCCTTTCTCGAATAATGCAATAGTCTTGCCTTTCGTTCGGACTATTTTACAGCGTTGATTTTTGACCTCCACTACAGCCAGTGCGTCAAATTTTTTACGCTTTATAGAGGTGTGGTGGAATGGTTAGCAATGATCACTTTGACTCGTGTTTTTTTTTTTT